>CM062290.1:408388396-409588396 GCA_031216915.1 Pictodentalium vernedei
AAGTTAAACAAACTTCAGAAGAAAAGAACAAAATTGATGTAATCTCCATTATTGTATAATGCTTATATTATGGAGTTAACTGAACTCAATTCCTACCTTAGACCATCAGTAGTGAAGGCCTATTCTAAACAGAAAATGATTGCCACTGAAGATTATGTGCTGGCACAACAAGTATAGCAAGTATAGTTTCCTACTTTCATAGATCCCCCCCCCCCCCCCCAACATCACATCTCTTCCCTATATACACTTATACCTACACTGAAGATGGTGTGCTGTCATAAAAAAGTACAGCAAATATAGTTTTCTACTTTTCATAACCAAACAATTCTACATAAAAAAGAATATGTGAACATTTTATGTAAAGAATGTACTGGTATATCATTGTTTATGATATACTGTTCAAATTGTTTTGTTCCAGTGTAGTGGAGAGTGTCTTGTGGCACTCACCAATACACTGTAACTGAACAGTTATCAAAAACACCTCTGTAGGGAGAACTGTTAATGATAATGCCCCCCTAATAAATTGTAACCAAACAATTCTACAACAACAAAATATGTAAAGAATATACAGGTATGTCATTTTTCTGATATGCTGCGCAAATTGTTTTGTCTTGTGGCACTCTCCAATGCACTGCAATCGAAGAATTATACAAAACATCTCTATATGGAGAACTGATGTTCCGAGTTACAAAAAACACCTCTATATGGAGAACGGACGCCACTGTTGCAACCTGGTGGTTAATGTGTGATACCCTTCCCCACCCCCGATAAAAAAATGTAAGCAAACAATTCTAAAAAATAAAAAAGTTACATGTATGTAAAGAATCTACAGGTATTTCATTGTTTTTGATATTCTGTGCAAATTATTTTGTTCCGTAATAGTGGGGGGTGTCCTGTTGTACTCTCCAATACACTGTAACTGAACAGACATACACAAAACACCATTATATGGAGAACTGATGTCATTTTTGCAAGCTGGTGAATAATGTGTGATGCCCTTCCCCCCCCCCCCCCTCCCCAATATATTGTAACCAATCAATTCATATAAGTTTTATGTAAAAAATGTACTGGTATAATTTTTTTTTTCTGTGACATGCTGTGAAGATTGTCTTGTTCTAGTGAAGTGGAGAGTGTTGCACTCTCCAAAGAACTGCAAAACAACAAAATTGATCGAAATGGAACAAAATTGATGTAATCTCCATTATTGTCTAATGCTTATGTTATGGAGTTAAGTGTACTCAATTTCTACCTTAGACCATCAGTGAAGGCCTATTCTAAACAGAAACTGATTGCCACTGAAGATTATGTGCTGGCACAACACGTATAGCAAGTATAGGAAGTATAGCGTCCTACTTTTCATAGATGCCCCCCCCCCCCCCTCACACACACACACCACTACTCTATACACATATACCTACACTGAAGATGTGTAGTTTCCTACTTTCACAACCAAACAATCCTACATAGAAAGAATTATGCAAAGATTTTATAAATGATCTACACGTATATCATTGTTTCTGATATGCTGTACAAATTGTTGTGTTCCAGTGTAGGGGAGACTGTATTGTGGCACTCACCAATATAATGTAACTGAACAGTTATGCAAAAAAACACCTCTATATGGAGAACTGCTGCCACTGTTACAATCTGGTGGATACCCCCCCCCCCCCTAATAATTTGTAACCAAATAACTGTACCAGAATAAAATTATGTAAAGAATTTACAGGAATGTCATTGTTACTGATATGCTCGCAAATGGTTTTGTTCCAGTGTTGTGAGGAGTGTCTTGCGGCACTCTCCAGTACACTGCAACCGAAGAATTATACAAAAACACCTCCATAAAGAGAACTGATGTTCCGAGATGCAAAAAAACACCTCACATGTAGAACGGCCATCACTGTTGCAACCTGGTGGACAATGTGTGCCCCCCCCCCCCCAAAAAAAAATGTAACCAAACAATTCTACAAAATAAAAAAAAATAGTTATGTAAAGAACATAAGGTATTTTATTGTTTTTGATATTGTATGCAAATTATTTTGTTCCATTGTAGTGTAGGGTGTATTGTTGTACTCTCCAATACACTGTAACTGAACAAACATACAAACCACCATTGTATGGAGAACTGATGCCATTTTTGCAACCTGGTGGATAATATGTGATGCCCCTCACCCTCCCCCAAATTAAATTGTAACCAATCAATTCTACATAAACAAGTTTCATGTAAATAATGTACTGGTATATCATTGTTTCTGATATGCTGGGAAGATTTTTTGTTCCAGTGTAGTGGAGAGTGTCTTGCTGCAATCTCCAAAGCACTGTAACTGAACAATTATACACAAAACACCTCTATATAGAGAACTGATGTCATTATTGCACCTGGTGGATAGTCTGTGATGCCCCCCACCCCCCCCCCCCCCACCCCCCTTAACAAAATGTAATCAAACGATTCTACAAAAAAGAACAAAAAAAAAAAAATATATGTAAAGAATCTACAGGTCTGTCAATGTTTCTATTATGCTGTTCAATTTGTTTTGTTCCAGTGTAGTGGAGAGTGTCTTGTGGCACTCTCCAATACACTGTAACTGAACAATTATATAAAAAAAAACACCTACATATAGAGAACTGATGTCATTGTTGCAACATGGCGGGTTTCATTGTGGTGGAGAGTGTCTTGTTGTACTCTCCAGTACACTCTTACACCTCTATATGGAGAACTGATCTCATTTTTGCAACCTGGTGGATAATGTGTAATCCCCCCTCCCTCCGAAATAAATTGTAACCAAACCATTCTGCATAAAAAAAGTTTGGTGTAGAGAATTTACTGGTATATCGTGGTTTCTGATATGTTGTGCTAACTGTTTTGTTCCAGTGTGGTGGAGAGTGTCCACTGGCACTATCCAGGGCACTGTAACTGAACACTTATAAAACAAAACACCTCTCTGTGGAGAACTGATGTCATTGTTGCAATCTGGCCGATAATGAGTGATGTCACTCCCCCACCCTCCCCCAGTAAACTGTAACCAAACAATTCTACATAAAATGTTTTATGTAAGGAATGTATTGGTAAACAGTGTTTCTGATGACTGATAACTGAGCAATTATAAAAACACACCTCTCCGTGGAGAACTGATGTCATTGCTACAATCTGGTGGATAATGTGTGATGCCACTCCCCCACACCAATAAACTGTAAGCAAACTATTCTACCTAGGGGTTTTATGTAAAGAATGTACTGATATAGCATTGTTTCTGATATGTTGTGAAAATTGTTTTGTTCCAAG
This sequence comes from Pictodentalium vernedei, assembly GCA_031216915.1. Taxonomy (NCBI): domain Eukaryota; kingdom Metazoa; phylum Mollusca; class Scaphopoda; order Dentaliida; family Dentaliidae; genus Pictodentalium; species Pictodentalium vernedei. Next base: position 408,391,677 of record CM062290.1, read on the forward strand.
CTAGTGGAGAATGTCACTGATGCCCCCCACCCAATACAAACTGTAGCCAAATAATTCTACAAAAACAAATATGTAAAGAATCTACAGGTATGTCATCCCCCCATACAGAATGTAACCAAACAACTCCACAAAAAAATAAATATGATACACTGTAACTTGACAACTACACAATAAACACCTGTTGAAACCTGGTGGATAATGCGTGATGATCTCCCCTCTCCCAAATGAATTGTAACCACACAATTCTACATAAAAAAAATATGTAAAGAATCAACAGGTATGTCCTTGTTTCTGTAGTGGAGAGTGTCTTGTGGCACTCTCCAAAACACTGCAACTGGACAAATATACAAAAACACCTCTATACGGAGAAGTGATGTCATTTTTGCAACCTGGTGATAATGTGTGATGACCCCCACACCCCCCCCCCCCCTCAAAAAAAAAAAAATATAAAAAATGAAAAAAAAAAAATTGTAACCAAACAATTCACCAAACATAAATTTCATGTAAAAAATGTACTGGTATACAACTGTTTCTGATATGCTGAGCAAATTGTTTTGTTTCAATGTGGTGTAGAACGTCTTGTGGCACTATCCAATACATTGTAACTCAGCAATTATCCTAAACGCAAAAACACCTCTTTTTGGAGAACTGATGTCATTGTTGCAACCTGACGGATAGTGTGATGTCCCCTTCCTTCAAACAAATTGTAATCACATCATTGTTTTTTATAATGCTGTGCAATTGTTTCGTTCCAGCGTTGTGGCGAGTGTCTTGTGGCACTCTCCAAAACACTGTAACTGAACAAATACACAAAAGCACCTCTATATGGAGAACTGATGTCATTTTTGCAATCTGATAGGTAATGTGTGATAGCCCCTCCCCCCCCCCCCCCCCCCACCACACTCTCCATGACATTGTAACTGAACAAATATACAAAAACACCTCAAAATGGAGAACTGATGTCATTTTTGCAACCTGATAGATAATGTGTGATCGCCCCTCCACCCACCCCAATAAATTGTAACCAAACAAATCTACATGAAAAAAGCTTCATGTAAAGAATGTACTGGTTTTTCATTGTTTCTGATATTCTGTGTAAGTTGTTTTTTTTCGATGTAGTGGGGTGTCTTGTGGCACTCTCCAATACACTGTAACTGAACAAATATACGAAAAACACATTTATATGGAGAATTCATGTCTTTTTTGCAACCTGGTGAATAATGTGTGATGACCCCCCCCCCCCCCTCCCCCAACAAAAAAAATAAAAAATATATAAAAAATATACATAAGTTTCATGTAAAAGATATACTGGTATATGATTGTTTCTGATTTGCTGAGCAAATTGTTTTGTTTCAGTGTAGTGGAGAGTGTCTTGTGGAGAACTAATGTCATTGGTCATTGTTGCAAGATGGAGGATAATGTGCGATTACCCCCCCCCCCCCCCCCAATAAATTGTAACCAAACAATTCAACATAAAAACATTTTATGTAAAGTAGTAAAGTATATACATGTATGTCATTGTCTCTGATATGCTGTGCAAATTGTTTTGTTCAGGTGTAGTGGAGGGTGTCTTGCGGCATTCTCCAGAACACTGTAACTGAACAAATATACAAAAACACCTCCATATGGAGCACTGATGTCATTATTGCAACCTGCTGAATAAGGTGCGATGCCCCCCCCCCCCCCCCCCCCCCAGCAAATTGTAATCTAACAATTCTACAATAAAAGTTATGTAAATAATCTACAGGCATGTCACTGTCTCTGATATGCTGTGCAAATTATTTTGTTCCAGTGTAGTGGAGAGTGTCTTGTAGCACTCTCCATTATACTGTAACTCTCATTTGCACTGTAACTCAACAATTATATACAAAAACACCTTTATATGCCATCTCAGCAACTTGGTCTCCCATAACATAGTCTGAGTGAGCACAAAGAATCTTACTTCTTGAGCATTAAACTATCCCACCCCTCGCCCCACCATAGTCAATGCAACAACAGTTCAGCAGCCATCAGGGCAACACCAATACGAGAACTGACAATGGCACAAATAGAAAATGTCAAATGGAAATCAGTAATCAGATATTACCCTAATGGCCACTTTGTTAACACGTATATGAAAACCAGAGAACAATCATATTCACTGCACCATCCTTGAATGCTAGAAATTACCTGTTGTATACATTTCTTATTTATATTATTCTTTGCTCTATGTTATGCAACATTGTGTCAACAATTATTGCCTATCAACAGTGCTGATGAAGTATTGAATCACATTATCTTCTCCAGATCAGATACTAAATATTTATTTATTTATTGGTGTTTAAGGTCACATACTTGTGCACAGTGGCTAATCGTGACCGTGACAGTTTTACGGGTGGAGGAAGCCGGGGAGAACCATCGAGTATCCACGTGCAACTGTCAGCTCATCAACATTCTTATTCTGTTCAAGCTCCGCTCAAGCAGGGTTACAGCGGTTGAGGACATGCGCACAATCGACATGCAGTTCGCCTTAGTACCCGGCGTCATCGTGCCCCCATGTAGGCAACCGAGATAAAGTGCCTTGCCCAAGGACACAACGCGAGTCGTCCCGGACGGAGATCGAACTCGGGACCTCTTGCAGAAGTCCAATAGTCTACCACTGAGCCACGGCGCCCCAAATACTAAATACTTTGTGCTCGATGAAGTCGCATCTGTACTTGCCCCTCCCTGCTGTTCGTGCATTTGTGGTGATAGTGGTTGGTTTGGATATCACGGTGGGTAGCATCAGTTTGGACGAGAGCCAGACTAATCCCGAATATGACTTTGGTCTACTGAATGATAAAATTGGGACGTCTCCCGAAGGCAACGACTCTACGTCCATTTTTAACAATACTGAATGTAAGTACCTCTTGCCTAGTGAATTGGTTAGTGGATTTACTGGGGGGGGGGGGGGGGGGCGTGGATCTTTCTCGGCATTTCACATCAACTGCCAAAGTCTAAATGCTCACTGGGATCCATTACATCACTTACTCTCCGACCTGAATAATGAAGAAAACACATTCGATGGCATTGGCCTTACGGAAATCTTTCGAGTCCCCTCAAATGTGTCTTACACTTTGGAAGGATATCACCCCTTATTAACAAACACAAGACCTAGTGACGACCTTCGGTGTTCGTCAAGATCTCTCTGTTTGTATGCCTCATGAATTCAAGTCAAAACATTCGTCAAAAGTAATTGGCGTAATATACAGACAAAACACGGCACCAAATGCAGATATAGACTTATTCTACTCAAAAATGAATTATTTAACTGAGAAAATTAACAAAGAAAAGAAAACAGCCCTGATTATGGGCGACTTCAAAATTGACCTTTTAAAGGTAGCTTCTCATCTCAAAACATACTTATTTATTGACGTGATGTTTTGTGAAGGCTTCACTCCTGTTATCACCAAACCAACCAGAGAAACAGATCGATCAGCAAAGCTGATAGACCACATCTTTACCAACTCTGTTTCTAATCGTTTCAAATCTGGAATATTCCTCACTGATGTTTCAGACCACTTTGGGATGTTTTATATTGAATTAGCCCATACAAAAACTGAAAGTTCAAAACCCCTTCTCTCTAGGAAAATACATTACAGAAGTAGCCAATGAATGTTTTAAGTCATTGTTGTATCAGAGCGATTTTTCTGCAGTCATGGAGGCAAACTGTCTCAATATAGCTTATGCTAACTTCGTGAATATCTGTTTGAATGCCTTCGAAACAGCCTTCCTTTTAAAAAGCCTCAAACCAAATAAGAAATTCATAAAACGACAGCCGTTGATGACAAAAGGTCTTTTAGTGTCAGCCAATAACAGAAATAAATTCCTCAACAAGAAGTTGCGACCCCCCTCAGAAATTAATGTTAGGAATTACAAAAACTACTACCGGGTATTTAACAGAATTCTAAAGCAAAGCTATGTATTATGGAAAAATCCTCATAGAAAACAAGAACAAACATTCGGAAAACATGGCAGGTTTTGAACACTGCATTTAATAGGAATAAAAATAAGAGATCCCTACCCTCCTTCTTCAATCTTGGTGACAACAAAATAGATACGCCAAGGGACATTGCACAGGAATTTAATAACTTCATTGCAAAAATAGGCAACCAGACTTCAAAACTGATATCCAGCCCCCAAAATCATTTGACGAGTATATGAGTACTAGACAACCACAACACATATTTATTACACAGACGTCGCCTTCCGAAATAACGAATATCTTAAATTCAATGAAACCTAAATTAAGCCAAGACTGTGAAAATGTATCGTCGAGTATCCTTAAGCACCCAATAAACTTCATTGCCACCCCACTCGCGCATATTATGAACAACTCATTCAACCAGAGTATAGTTCCTGACAGGATGACAATAGTTAAGGTTACATGTGATGAAAACAATTTCACGATCTATAGACCAATCAGTATTTTGCGTGTTTTTTCAAAAATCTTAAAAACAAATATGTTTATAAGACTCATAAAGTTTTTAAAACAGGCCACAGTATGTCTTCTTTGGTGACAGTAAATCGAACTTAGCTGAAACAGCATGTGGTGTACCGCAATGTTCAATACTAGGCCCTATCTTTTTTCTTGTTTTCATAAACGATATAAATAATTCAACAACACTAAATGTTCTATCGTTTGCAGATGATACCTCGGAATACAAGTCTGGAGCAGAGATAAACCCGCTGGCCGAAGAATTCAACGAGGAACTGCAAAAAATATCCAATTGGTGCTCCGCCAATCACCTAGTTTTGAACTCCAAAAAAACCCAAAATACATCATTATCAACCCAACCCACAAAGAAAATTCTTCCCATGAGAATATATGTATTAATAATCAGGTTATCGACAAAGTTGGCAACAGGCAAAATGAAACATCAGTAAAATTCCTGCGCATAAACGTTGAGGAACATCCAACGTATAATGGACACATATCCAAAATCTGCTCAAAAGTTGCCTTTGCCAATCTCACTCTAAGTAAAGTGAAAAACATCTTCCTCACAGAGTTATGAACACTTGATATTTTACCTTAATACAAAGTCACTTTATATACGGAATTCCGTTATTGGGAGGCTCATAAGCTGTAATCGACTGTTTAAACTACAAAAACGATCAATACGAATCATTAATAATAAGACATATAATGCTCATACTGACCCACTGTTTATTAAAGGTGGCATTTTAGAGATAAAAGACTTGTATAATTTGCATGCTTCCCTGTTCATGTTTGACTGGCAAAATATAAATCTCCCGGCATTTTTTGCAAATTCTTTTCCTTCTGTAAATCACCACACCAATGTAAACAGACGCCAAATGGGTCTTCTATATAAACATAGAACTAGCACAAAAACCTTAGATAACCTTCCTGTCTTTGCATTTCCTAAACTATAGAACGAACTAGAAAGGGATATCGGGGCAATGAAAAAACAGGAAGAAGTTAAAAAAAAACGCTAATTACAAGATTACTTTCAACATACTCAAATAATATGTCCTGTTCTAATCCCTGCTGCCCAGATTGTGCTATCTAGTTGTATATAACGCATCCCCGGTTATGGACCCCCTTTCATTAGTTCGTACCGACTTTCGTTAACTCAGCACTAGGATATTTTCTGGATTAACAAGTTCTCGAGATGTATTAGTAACTCATTCTCAATGTAATTTGTCTGGTATTTTCGTCCCTGCTGGATTTTGATTCGGTCTTTACCCTTGTTTCTTCTGATCTTAATTTTGAGCAATTTGTGTCTCACTCTGTATACATATAAATTCACGGAATGGTGAAATCCGTATCGTGTGCCTAGCTGAACTGGACTCCAACCACCTCATGCACCACCATCACATGATTTATTAGAGCTATTCTTAAAAGAAGATAATAGGAATTTACTATGTTGCATTAGAACTTATTCATTTGTTCTACCCCCTTCCTCTTTCTATTTCACTCTATTTGCCTCTTTTATATCTCAATGCTCTTTCTCCCTCCTACATAAGGAAGGCAGGAAGACAGCCAATCTGGCTATGCCTTACCGTACCAGTATACGATGAAGTATTGGCGGATTTGTAACCGAGTGTCAACAATATTTACACATTTTTTACTCTCCAAAGTGTGATTTACTGGGATTTTCAGGTTTGATTATAAACGATAACTTCACAAGTGAATTATGCAATCAACCATTGTGTCATGTATCCGTGCGCACAACCGAAGACACCTTGCCGTGGGTGTAATGGGGACTTCATTGATTTTTGTTTTGTTAGCCCTTTACCTAACATGAAAAGAAGACGACACTTTCAAAACAAATTCTTGAATAGCTATTATTTTCATTTTTTTGTCTCAAAAACATAGGTTATGACCCCTCATTGGAACGAGCTCGTTCCAATGAGGGGTCATAACCTATGTTTTAGAGACAAAAAATGAAAAGAAAAATGAAAATGAATTGGCAATTTTTGAGAATAGCGCTGGCCGGTTTTGAACGTTGCGTTAGGTAAAGGGTTAAATAATATAATTATCGTTAACAATGAAAAGTAATAAACAGAGTAATCGCTTAACTGGACTGGTTCATGCTATATTGTAAAACACTCGTGAGCATTCGCACACTCGTGATTGTACAACGTCCCTCACCTCTCATGAATTATTTCACGTAACTAGTCCAGTCAAGCGATTACTCTCTATATAAATGTTCATATTTCATGTACTCTGTCTTTAATCTTTTGTATGCTGGTGAATAAATGATATATTATAATCATATATGCTGCAATCTGAACTTCTCGCCTAGATGCGTTTCCAGCACTGCGTCCTGTAATAAAATCTCAAAAAGAAACCCCGTGTTGCATAATTTTACTCATTCCATGTTACAATAGATCACGGATGGTGAAAAATTGAAGAGAAAATAAACAATACGTGCATGAACAGATTAAAAAATATAAAGTTATTATTTGAGAAAGTATTGAATTTCCCAAACGGTACACTAATTTGTACAGGAACAGAGAACACAAAAACAAGGACCAATGACATAAACAAAATATCATCTTGTCAAAAACACATTACAAAACAGACTTTACAGCAGGCAATGTGAAACGAAATTTAGATAAAGTCACAAGCAAAGGCTACTATAAATTAAAATATCATTATTTGATAAAGATTACTGGGGCCAAGATATAATAAAGTATTATCTGTTATCCATTATAGGCAACAGTTAAAATACATACATGCCTCACAAGAGAGCAATTTACATTAAGCCTAAAACCAAGTAGAATTTGGAGGTGTTTCTTATTTATTCCACTGATAATATCAACCTCTAATACACGCTCTGAAGCCAGATGTCTAATTCTATAAATAATTCGATGTTGTGGACTAATACCAGTCTGTCCCTTAAATGGTCCACTGTCTGTGTTTAGATTCACTCATTTGGAATATTTCAGTTGATCGGAAAATGGTGTTGAAAATGGTGACTTCAGTTAGAGAATCCCATGAGATGTGTGCCTATTAGTTACGGTCACAGTCAGTGACAATTTTTGTGCAAGCACAAGCATTGAACAAAAGGGATCACGAACATGTTTTATTGTCTGCACATATCACGCATCTCTTCATTTTAGATTAAAAGCAACAAGCATTGGCTTAACCCTTTACCTAACATGAAAAGCAGACGACACTTGTGAAAACATTCTTGAATAACTAATTTTTGTCATTTTTTGTCTCAAAAACATAAGTTGTGACCCCTCATTGGAACGAGCTCGTTCCAATGAGGGGTCATAACCTATGATTTTGAGACAAAAAATGAAAAAAATAATGAAAATTAATAGGCGATTTTTGAGAATACCGCTGGCCGGTTTTGGCCGTTACGTCGGGTAAAGGGTTAATAAACGTGGATCGTTGTCACTAAAAGTTGAATGCTACATCTCAAAGTATGGCGACTGCTGGTTTACGAAAAATTGTTAAAAAACTGCAAGCTTATTGGACATGCTTCTAAACAGTGTGTGGGAGGGAGTGGGCATCTTAATATAGAAACCATTTGAAGAGTACCTAACGACATCAAACACACACCCGTATTACACTAAAAACCAGCGAGCAAAACTCGGTTTAAGCAGAAAGAGTTTAAGTTTATTAGCAACGTTAGAAACATTTAACTAATATGTTGGTTGGTTTGAAATCTGAACTCCCTCCCCCCAAAATAAAAAAAAATAATAATAATAAAAAAATAGCTAGCTTATAAATAGCCGGTCGCAAAAGGGGTTTAATTTGCAGGCATGGAGACAAATAGATTTAAATACAGACAAAACATAACTATAAAAAAATATAATTAGCAATGAATGCCAAAGGCTATCCGATCTGAGAACGTGCAAAAAAATGCATGTGACCAATCAACTGTCCACATTTTGCGAAAGCTCGCAAGCAACGCCAATTCAACTTCCCCTCTTTGCCATAGCTTCAAAACACCGGTAAAGTAGACATATTGCGAATTTGGGTAAACTATAAACAAGAATGGAAAAGCGCATGACAAAAAAGGAATTTTAGCAACTCCTTCTGAATCACAAATTCGTTATCTGAAATCTTAAATCATCACATTCGTTAATTTGTCCACAAATATTTTCATTCATAAGCTGTTGGCGGTGGCGTAAGACCTTTGTCGATCGAACATATATTGCATACGGTAAATTTCTGTTAAAACAACATACCAGGAACTCGGCCAATAAAATGTGTAACAGAGAGTCAAAGTACTGTTTTCCAATAATGTCCATAAAATGTGAATCTATTGTTCACAAAGTTCCCATACCTGACATAATCAAGGGAAGAGTTTCGTTATCAGGAAATATCATTTTTATAGTCAAATCTCCTCAGATGTTACAGTTTCTATTTAATTAATCGGCCGAGTTCCAATTCTGAATCACGAACTTAGACTGCGGTTCATGATGAAAGTTATTATGACATAAAAAAGTGATTATGGCTTGGAAATGGTAAACATATCTTCAATATTGAGAAAAACTGTTAAAAGACATCGCAATCCAGGAACACTTAGGTTACGTCACAGAACATGACAATCTGATTTTTTTGGAGGACGGGTCGAGTTATTGAGAACAGGAATATGATTTCATCTCTGCATATTCTGATTCCTGCACTTTGATTAGAGTACTGTGGTCTGATCAAAGGCGCACAACCCAATTGACACAGCGTTGTCGTAAAACAGACATGATTACACAAAACTGAAGTACGCTTTGAATGCAGAAATATGTATGTCACTATATTGCTATGTTTGTGCAAAATACAGTTCTTGTAAAAACATAGGATGAGAAAAATGAAAACGAGAAGTAATAAGGAATTTTACATATTACTCCTTTTAACCCTGGTGGTATCTTCCGTGTCAGTTCAAATGCAGCAATCAGAAGAGTCCATGTTCATTATTTGGGGATAGAACAATTAATATTTTCACGTTGAAAATATTGATCGGTCTACCCCCCATATTCACTTAGCAGCCATCCTACTTAATTAAATTGTTAAGTATCATGTGCCTGTACCGGAAAGGGTTAATCGACCCAGTATAAATAAGAGCCATTTGTTTAGTCCCCCAAGTCAATCTTCCACTTCCAAATGTCTTCCCACCCGAAGGCTACTCTTCGTGTTGAAAGATGATTGAAAAAAATAGACTGAACCAACTGACGGCGGAATCATCAAATGCAGGTACATTTGATTGTATTTACTGATAATATATTACAGAAATGGATATATATGACACATCTGTTGCCTCTAAATTTATATTAAAATTAATTTTGTGGTCATATAGTATTTCTGTGGACAAATGCGTGCGTGTGACAGTACGGTTCCGATGCCTCTGTTTACATACTGATACAATACATTCTGTGCATGGTATTCTGTCATGTACAAACCACGGATGAAATGGACTGCATCACATAGTAAGTACTATCACTTCATACAGGGAATTTGAAAGAAAATAGAAGTTTCCTTGCCCCTCCCCTCACATCAGCATGGGTATCAAGTTAATAGAGAACACGATACATGTTGAGTTTGAGTCTTCAATACATGTGTGTGAGGGTTGGGGGGGGGGTACTTTGGTACTTTCCACCCCATGCGGACAAAGTAAGACGTGAGGGGGTAATGAGACAGCCAACGAAAAAAAAAAACGTTCAGAATGTTAACCCTTTATCTAACACCAAAAGCAGGCGACACGGGCAAACACAATTCTAGAATTACTATTTTTTTTATTTTTATTTTGCAAATAAAACATAGTTTATGATCCCTCATTTGAACGAACTAAATGAACTCATTCAGTGAGGGGACATACGCTATGTGTTTGTGACATTAAATGAAAAAGTAACGAAAACTGAATTTTGTGAATAGCGGTTTTGGCTGTTCGCGGGGTAATTTGTTAAATCACTACCCGGTGATGTAATAACTGCGCCCACAACCCTATAGTGCTGTGAGGTTGCATTTGCTGGTGAAACTCACTATTAATTTTAAATTGGCTAGCGCGGCATGGTATGTTATCCGACCTGTACACCCGAGAATAAAGGATGTTAAGGATCAGTGATTACGTAAACGAAAGAAAATATTATGAATTAAGTTTACGAAATTCAGGTGTTAGAATGAGAAATGTGAAACTTCTACCAGTTTATGTGAAACAGGTGCTTGCCAGTCCCATCCTTTATTCAACTGCATTGCTAGTAGCGCATCGGCATTTACATTTCGAATTCTGAAAGTAGTAATATATTCCCTGACATCGATAGTTTTTCCTCCTGACTCATGTGAACATATGAGAAGTTCAAGTATATCTCGGGCAGCGCTATTCAAATTGTATTATTTTTTTCATTTTTCATGCAAAATATAGCATCTAACCATTCAATGGAACGAGCTCGATTAGCTCATTCCAATAAATGGCCATAAGCTATGTTTCGAAGTCCTTAAGAGATGACTTTTATTTTTTTGTCATTTTCAAGTCATCAGTAAGATTAAATGAGCAACCAGCGGGGTCATATCGGCGATACATTTTGGTGTATATTAATCGTTAAGACCGGGATCCGCATGTCAGTTCGGTATCTTACGTCATGTCACTTAGCAAAAATAACAAACCCCACCTGCTGTTTTATGCATGCGAGGTCGTGTGAAGCTATCCGTAAAGCTTTTTAATACAAAATAATCTTACCCTAGTCTGTGTTGATGGTTCAATGAATCGCTAATAAATGAGTAACCAAGTTCAACATGATCATGCGAAAAAACGATGTCTTGTAGAACAACATATACAAGTGAAGTTTCAGCCAAGTGACTCCAATTGATACCGATAGTTGGCAGTTACTATGACAATATTAATTAATAAAAATGTTAACACACAACAAAGGAAAAAGATACTGAGGGCTGTAGTAATTTTGTTTATTCATCTATTGTTTGTAAATAAAGCTCTATACCATGCTCACCTATGTTACTACCTCTAAAACACTCGTATGTTAAATTCTAGATTTTAACCCGACTACAGGTGTAAATCTTCTACTGCAGAAGAAAACGTTTTTCTTTCCAGGGAGGTGGGGGGGGGGGGGGGTGGCTGGATCAGCAGGTAGAAGTGCATGCTGCAAACCGAGGGGTCGTCGGTTTGACTCCCACCTGCGGCAACCGCGTTGTGTCCTTGGGGAAGATATTTCACCACCATTGCCCACGTGGGGCCACGGTGACGTTGTGTACTAAGGCGTACTGCATATCGATGTTGAAGCTGTCTTCAACAAATGCTAACCTTGCTTGTGTGGAGTTAGTATGTTGGGGAGCTGCCAGTTGCTCGCCGTTGCTAGGTGGTTCTCTCTGGGTACTCCGACTTCCTCCACCCGTAAAACTGTTATGGTCACTGATTGGCTATTGTGCAGAAATATGTGACCTTAACCACCAATAAATAAATCAATATAAATGGAGTTGCATAACAAAAATGTACACCTGCAGCAGGAACTACCTCCAACTTGACCTCTGACATGACCCAATTTGCATACTTCGATACATTCACGCTGCACGATGTTTCATTCTAACATACGACGTGTTGCGGTACTATATATTTTGTGCAATGACTTACTAAGTATAAGATACATACAATTAAGCATTTAAATTAAAATTTAATTCTGTTAATAATAATTTGACTGAAAATGCAAGGTAAATTCATTCAACTTTGACGATATGTCTAGCTATCAATCAAGCATCCACATGCATCCGGAAGTACTGCCTACCGGTGCAGATGCAAACAAAACAAACCCATGTGTTCGCCTGTCTGCTAATCGAAAATATCGTTTTGTCTTCATTTTAAGTGACAAAGTCGATTATTTATGAAGTGCATGATATAAATAAAAACAAACAGGTAGTAGGATCGGTAATCAGATTTAAACCACTTGTAGAATAAAGGTTGTAACCACTCGGCAGAGCCTCGAGATTAAAACCCTCACCCTATACGTACAGTTAAAACTAGAAGTTATGTCATGAAATGCGCACAAATAGCACGTTGATATGCGCGTTAATGTACGCGTTATGGCCCAAGTAAAGCTATCAAATTCTGTACATATGGCCTGTGCACAAGCAATGTTTCAGCCAATGGACCTCCGGGTAACCCGGAGGTCCATTGACAGAAACACTGCATGTGTTTGCTATGAGTAACCAAGAGAACCTGCCGTGCTTTGGATACCATTCGATATGGCAATTGCGCGCAATTCCAACGCGCAATTAAGCCTAGATAAGCGCACTATTCGTGACAGGACTTCTAGTTTTAACTGTAGTTTAAATACTACATGTATTGCCGGCCCCAGTACCAATTTATTCTAGATGTTTTCTCATAGTACTGGTGTGTATTCTGTGTACGCCGTGTATATATAGAATATACCCATAAAAGCTCGGTGTACCAACTGTTCTCCACGAGCGGTGAAAATTTGGTACACCAAGCTAGTTTGGGTATATTTAATTTATACCATAATCGACAAATTATTAAGAGTCGCTGTTAGTTTTTCTAGAGTTTCCTGGGCTGCAGACGAACCCACATGCGAACCTGTTTTTGTTTAAATGAGCACCGATGTGCGGTACTTCCACTGTCAATTTTATCGCGGATACGAAATGGAAAAATAAACGCGCAAATCACGGGTCCTTTTTCTTTTTAATAATATACTATTTCGAGTTATGGATGCTTTATTGACATGAGGCAACGCATGTTTGTTAATTTTGGTATCGTATGAGATAAACTCATTTGAAAAAGTAATAAATAACTGCCGCTTTCATTTTATTCTTCACGTGGCAACAGGCGATAAATTTAGACAAGTTTGCATTCAGGTCGAGGCCACCAAAGGTTAATCTGGATGTAGTACCAAGGAAGGTGTAAATGTTAACGTGTTCACCACGGTTGGTGTGTAAAGTTAAAATTTATGTCATAGGCCTTTTATATATAGTAGAATAGGTACAGTAAAGTCGCCGTGGACTGGTCACTTTCCACGCCTGGGCAATATTTCCAAGGACGCAATAATATTAGATTACAAGCTCTAATTACAGGAATAATCATCAACAATTTAATTAATGAAGCACCAGGTATAACCCAGTGCTTCATTAATTAAAATTTTGCTAATGATGATTTTTACGACCCGGTAAACAGATGTGTGGACATAACTGCCCACGTGTGGATTACGACCAATCCACTGCGACAGTACTGTAATCATGGTATAAAGTTGGAGTTTCTTTTTGCGCACAGTTTGTATTTTTCCTTTTCCATGTTTCGAGATACCACAATAGGGGCCTATTTTATGCCGAGGGCTTGTTATTCTTTTTCGCTCCGATCGCCTGGAATTCGCACCACCTTACTGGGATTATGAATCCCGGTTTGACCGCCCCATGACATCTGGCATGCTAAGTAATATGACAAGGCTTTTTTTAACCTGGAATTATGCTCCCGTGACCGCTCCATATCCCGCCTGGTCGTCTGCTGCATCGTTTATAGTGATCGACGCTAGGATACCCGGCATAAGTGGGTAGGAAGGACAATTTTCCAACAGGGTTGCTAATATTTCATGTCGCGGGAATACCACAAAAATGCCAATACCATCACACGCTAAACACTGGTTCGGGGAGAGGGTGTGTGTGGGGAGGGGGGGGGGGGGTACTATTGTTGGAGTGTGGGTGTCCGTGGGCCTCCCTCACGGACAATGTGTAGAAATAGGTCTTAATTGGTGCAATCAGAAGCTCTCGTAGGTGTAAATTATTAGTCTGCATTTTACAATGCACTTCATAATTTGTGTCATCTAACAAAAGTATAAATTTTCACATATTTTTTGTGTTGCGAATTTCCTGTCCTAATACCATGTTTTGCTGAGCTCCCCCGAGGACTTCTGGTGATATTATCTGAGGGGTTGAAATTGTTAACAGGGAAACGGTAGTTTGTTGTGTTTCCAGTTTCAGCCGGTAGTTCAAGCGGAATTATCACATATCGAATGCACATATTTGTCACCGATGGCTCTCTCAGCTTGTACACATATTTGTAAGACATTTTCAGCAAAAAGCAAAACGCTTCAGCGCAAAACTGTTTCCCAGCAAAACTAATCGATGAAACTTTGTCAATTTGATCACATAATTTTGCCGGGGCTTGTTCAAATCGCACCTGTATTTATACGATTTTAATGACAGAAAAGCAACACAGGTAAAAACACATTAAAGAGCAGAAATAACTATTCTATGAAAGGTTACAACTTAGTGACAAAGGGATATATGAAACAAGTCTTTGATTTTTTAACACTTTACCCAGCGAAACGGCCGCATCCGCCCGCGTATTATGCAAATTCTACAGCTGAAAAAACATTATTTATCGAAAAATGTAAACAAAACCATATCATGCGACCCCTCTTTGGAACGAGATCGTCGAGCTCGTTCCAAAGAGAGGTCACATGATATTGTTTTGTTGAAATTTTTTGAAAAAAATTAAAAAATGATATTTAAAATAATAAATTTTGATATCGTCTGCGTTGGGTAAAGGGTTAAATGAAAACAATAATAAAAATACACAGTGCATTGGCCACTTTCCACGGGTGGGTAATATTTCCATGGACGCAATAATACCAGATACCAAACACAAATTATAGGAATTATCAAGAAAAAATTAATTAATGAAGCACCGGGTACAACTCGGTTCTTCATTAATTGAAATTTTGCTGATGACGATTTCTATAACCTGTGAACACGTGCGTGGACATTGTTGCCCACGCCTGGATTGCGACCACTCCGTGTGCACTGTTCTATAATTGTTGGTCCAAATAGAAATGGTCAACATCGACATGTATAAATTGAATTTAGGTATACTTTGATTTGTTCTACATGTAATAAACACATTTTACGAGTTACTAAGACCTGCGACCATCTTATGGCCTGATATTTACACACACGACACGGGCAAAGACAGGGTTGTAAATACTGCAACCAAATTATAAGAATAATATACTTTAAATAATTCCTAGTAGCGTCATCCAGTTACGTCGCGTAACAGTACATATATTATTAGTTATCCGTGTGTTTTCCAGGGTGTATGGGAATTTACACCGGTTTGGGGACTCATACACCCTGAGGCGAATGGGAATTTACACCGGTTTGGGAACCCATACACCCTGAGACAAAGCCGAAGGGTGTATGAGTTCCCAAACCGGTGTAAATTCCCATACACCCTGGAAAACACAAGGGTAACGGACTTATTTCCAAGAATGTTGGTGTACTTAATACTTTAACCTACACTGTGGGCACAAACTGACAGAAAATTTGTACTTGGCAAGTTTATTAAATAAAACCAGACAAATATGGATGTCATTGGAACTGGCTCAATGAGCCAGTTCCAATGACACCCATATTCTGTAATATTTTATTGCACATAAATATTCAATTGCCTGTATTTTTATTTTTGTTCTAACATAACCGAGGAGAAGGTATGAATTAATAATGAAAAATGGTAATTTTTAGCCATATAGGTTGCTCTTGTATATTCTTGTTTTTACACCGTGATTAAACAAGGTGTAAAAAAAAGCCACTGTGGATTGCATGTTACACCGTACCTCTCAGCCAATCAAAATGCAGTATTTTGTTTCATTTCGAAATAATGAGAAATATCCTAGCTACGCCACTCGTGTAATCTGACCTACGAACAATAACGTTATGTAAGAACTCATCTGGTTAATTATTAATCATCTGAGTCAAATTATGACGCGAATGAAATGCTTCGACACAAAAACGGTGTCTAGCAAGAATGTGAACAGGCCTCCAAAGGTTATAATTTTTGTTTTAAATGTCAGCTCCATTCACTCATTTCCAGCTTTCCCGCGGTGCAAAAAGAGAACACAGCTCAGATAAAGTACAGAGTCGGGAATAAGCGTCTCCTGTTGGAGTTTTCCCTGCATTTAACGTCCGACATAAGCGCATGTGAAATACAAGAACAACTTTCACTCCGGCCGTTGATTCCAGTCCCCTTTACTCCACCTTCGTTATCATCTGTCTTGGTATGTCGGCGTTCACTGTTAAATAATACTCATCGAGTTCAACGAGAACAAATGTTCTTCGGAGAATTTGTAAGTTAGAAATGTGTGATTGTGCACAAATTTCACGAAATAAATTTGGCACCTGGTTTCGCAGATGCACAATATGGTGCAAAACATGAGTCAAAGTCAAAATCTCCCACGTACAGGTACTATTATGGCATAGATGTACGTTTGTCCACCAATAAACAATCCGGATTATTAGAGTCATGCATGTAACACTTTTTAGTCAGTACACGTACTGTATTTAGTTTTGTTTTTGTCCGCGAAGCAGTGGTTCTCCTCGAAGCGGCCCTCGCCTGTCTAAGAGGATAAAAATAACGTTTTACCATTTGGCATTTAAAGTCCATAGTGCGAGATAACGAGTTTGCCTTGGAATATTTACTCTCCCTGATTACATAGGTTGAACGCGTTCATTAAACAGTCTACAAAGCCAGGTTGTAAATCCGTGAAGAGTAAACAACACGATATTTGTTAACATTAACAGAACGCATGGGGATTTTTAATTGGTTTTAATTGATTTTTCTGTTATACTCTGATCAAACTCTTAATAGCACAGTTACGTTATTACGAAGAATAATTCCACTGATCACGACTGCAATTGAAGAATATTGATTCATGTTTACAGGAAATTCAGTGAGGGAAAGTGAATAGTCACTGGAGTACTGGCGGATTTGAGTTTTTACCCCGAGAGAGAGAGAGAGAGAGAGAAAGAGAGAGAGAGAGAGAGAGAGAGAGAGAGAGAGAGAGTGTCGTAAATTCTTTGGAAAAAAACATCAACGTAGAATGCACAAACAATTGGCCACCAGCTTCCAGCGCTTCGTCACAGAAAACAAATACCACATTGTAACTTGGTGGAAGTTCCGATCAACAAGGTTCTACTGATAGTGTATTCTCTATGTGCTATATTTTCACACAAAAGGAAAAAGTATCTTGTTTTCACGAGTTCAATGGAACAACAGAATTAACAGGTATTTGAGTAAATTTATACTGTGTCGTATATGTGTTTGTTATAAGAATTTTAATCCGATTCACCTCGCCGAATAGGGGACATTTGAAGAATGCACCAAATCAAATAATGATCTGTGTTAGATTTCCGATTTATTTATTTATTTATTGGTGCTTAACGCTACATTGTGTCGAGTAAACGGTGGAAAGTAAAACATCCCATTGTCAAGTATGAAGTAAAAAGATTAAATAAAAATAGAAAATAGTAACAAGAGAAATGTCAAAAACAGGAGTGATTTGAACAGTAATGAGACGAGAAGTGAATAACTTACAAATCAACCTGATGAGTTGAGACTTGAAGAGTCTAGATTGAAATAATGAAAACAATTTTAATTTTTTTTTAAAAAAAGGTTGATGACTTTCAGAAATGATAGCATTTAGTGCGAGCTCGTACGATAAAACAGATCTATTTGAGCTCCTACGGCGAAGTACTGCTCTCCGACATGATTAAACTCAATGCAATGTAAATTAATGTTGCAATAAGTCTAAAATCCTCATCCTCTGACTTGACGAGAGCTCGCTTAGTATATTCTATGACTACGGCTCAAGTGGCAAATGCTACCGTCTGACGTCACAACGCGAAATATTTGCAATGACGTCGTCCGTTTCGTCACTGCTTCATCAACGGAGTCACTGGCAAGCCGCTTCATTTTTCTGAATGTTCACGTTTGCCACGGACGGTGTTCCGGACGAAGTGTTGTTTAAATTACAAACTGATTTACGATTTCAACCAAGATGGAATGAGTTTATCTGGTTTATTGATTATTTATCCAGTGCCGCCGTAGATACACGAGAGGTTTATTTACTAAACCTGTGATTGTTAAAAGTCGCCACACATGGCAACTTTTAACGATCACAAATTTAGTAATAAGACTGTATTGATTCACGATGTAGGTTTTAGGCTACGGGCAGTGTCTTATTGGAACATATACATTAGTGTGATGAGTTGACGCTAACATGGTCTGAGGTTTGCGGCTCGGAGCTTATGTTCAACCTGGACGCTTCGCGTCTCGGTTGAACGTAAGCTCCGAGCCGCAAACCTCAGACCATGTTACCGTCAACTCATCACTACAATACCCTCTGATAAAAAGGAATGTGTAAGTATGGTGTGACCAACACGTTATCGTGTCAGAATTACATAATCGTTTCTACACAAACGTTACTAGACGTTTAATAATCAAAATATTTGGCCGGAAGCGATGGCACTTATTATTTGTTGCTCTATCAGACGCTGTCTGCCCCCCCCCCCCCCCCAAAAAAAAAAACAAAACAAAACAAAAAAAAAAACAATGATGTATTTACTGATATGTACCTTATAATCACTGAATGGAATCGCGATTGTTTAGAGACTGTTTACTGCACTGACTGCCCTGGTGTTACCGGAGATACTAACACGTTTAGGGAAGCATCCAGCAAAACACGATATCATATTGGTCAGACAATATAGTATGCAACTTCTCACGAAGTTGCAATATCGGAGGGTTCTTCATCCTGGCGTTGAGTAAAGCTAGCAAATAGGAAAGAGAGTTAGAAAAAAATAATCGACTTCCTTTCATGGACATTCAAGATGTGTTAATGCGCAAGATGTAAAGTTTTAAGTTTAACTGTGGAAACTTTTTTTGGTATTCTGATTGAGGTAACCATCTTTATATCCATGTGTATTGATAATTTTAGATGCGCTATACCTTGATTATATTTCAGCGCAGTTTTGTTTGAACTGTAATGAATCTGTCTCATTTTTTTTGGAGGAAGCAAGGTAGAAAATAACAGTAAGTTTTCTAAGACACCAAGGAGGAATATGTGGCTAGAGGTTCTCTTTTATTGAATCAGATTCAAGCGTGTCGGCCTCCATATGGGGTTTAATTCTTATTCCCAATGGATGAATAGTTTTTTGATGTCAGTGACAATTCTACATTTTGAGGGTTTGATTCACACTTATAAACGGGGTTTGATGGGGTGCAAATAGTTTAGAAGCATATTAGAATGATAGTTTCATCCTGTGGTTCTCAAGAGAAGCCTGCGCTGCTTCAACGAGCATTGCATCTATTTGCGATGATCTAACTGCACCCAGACTAATTCTAATACCACTATTATGAATAGCATCAGGTGGTTTAAGGTACGAATTCCTTGCAGAACCGTAAACCACAGGGCCATAATATAATTTTGATCTAATAAGTTATCTATAGAGCTAAGGTAAAATTATTTTCGACTGTACCTCAATCAGTGGTACCAAACCCCTTGTGGAGGTTAGCCCTTTACCCAACGCATTACGATTTCAAAATTTATTATTTTAAATATCATTTTTCAAATTTTTTCAAAAAATTTCAACAAAACCATATCCTGTGACCCCTCTTTGGAACAAGCTCGACGAGCTCGTTCCAAAGAGGGATCACATGACATGTTTTGTTGAGATTGTTCGAAAAATAATATTTTTCAGCTGCTGAATTTGCATATTACCTGGGCGGATGCGGACGATTCGTTGTATAAAGGGTTAAGTAGGAGCCTTTCTGCATCTCACTCTTAAATATTTTATATGAGAAGTGAAATTAATTTATTGTCAAACAGTAAATCCAAGAGTTGCACTTCTTCTACAACGTTGATAGGAATTCTAAATGCACCAGTCTAATTATAATACCACTATTATGAATAGCATCAAGTGATGTTAAGGTCCGACTTCCCTGCAGAACCGTAAACCACACAGCTGTAATCTAAAGTTGATCTAATAAGTTATCTACATGTATAGAGATGGAGTAATGTTTTTTCGACAGTACCCCAATCAGTGGAACCAACCCTCTTGCGGAGGTTAAGTAAGGGCCTTTTTACAGCTCATTCTTAGTTGTTTTACATGAAAAGTGAAATTCACTTTATTGTCAAAGAATAATCCCTAACACTTCACGTTTTTACATCTTCAATAGGATTCTTACCTATTTTTTTAATCCAGGATCAAGGTGGTGCTTCCAGAGCTTACAGAAATGAACACAATTTATTTTATACTTGGATAAATTGAAACCATTTTCTGTAGCCCATTTCGGAATTCTGTTTAAAGCACAGCTAAAGTTTGCGCTAGATGGCATTCATATTTTTGCTGCTGTAGCAAATCGAAACATCATCAACATACAATGAATTATCTACTATTTTGTCGACAGTGTCTATGATGCCATTGATCTTAACCCTTTACCCAACGTAACGGCCAAAACCGGCCAGCGCTATTCTCAAAAATCGCATATTAATTTTCAAAATATTTTCATTTTTTGTCTCAAAAACATAGGTTATGACCCCTTGTTGGAACGAGCTCGTCGAGCTCGTTCCAACAAGGGGTCATAACCTATGTTTTTGAGACAAAAAATGAAAAAAATTAGTTATTCAAGAATTTTTTTTGCAAGTGTCGTCTGCTTTTCATGTTAGGTAAAGGTTTAATTGAAAAGAAAGTGAAATGCATAAAGTTCCACCCAGAAGAACTCCTAATTCTTACACAGACAACTTGTTAGAGCAATTGGTCTCTAATTGTTTGAATTGTTATGGTCGTTATAGTGCTTTGGAATTGAAATTGTTGTTGCTTGACGCCAATGAGGTGGAAACTAGCCAGACACCCACATATCGTTGGAAATTGATAAAAGTTCAAGAAATGAATGTTATAAACGTTGTTATTACACGCCTGTTCTATGTCGAGCTCGTTCCAACAAGGGGTCATAACCTATGTTTTTGAGACAAAAAATGAAAAAAAAAAATAGTTATTCAAGAATTATTTTTGCAAGTGTCGTCTGCTTTTCATGTTAGGTAAAGGGTTAACCCTTTTACTGACACGCCTACTTTAGCCATATATGGAGGACCTCTATGTACGCCTGTATGCGGGGAAGTTTAATAAAATTTATGATATACTTGGAACTCTATCATCTGAATAATTGTTGGAAAGGGCTTCCTGAGCCCTTTCCAACAATTAATCAGATGGTAGGTTTCATCTCCGCATACCAGAGTGTACAGATAATCATCATAGGATAGGTGGCAATAGTCGCTTTCGGCAGCGTAAGTGTTAATATGCAACTTAGGCACAGTGTGATTCTTCAAACATGCTATTGGAGTTACAAACGAAACTGACTAGTGATCCGAGTTCGCTAACGTCCCCAAAAGCTGGAAATTTGTTGGAAAGTGCAGGCTATTCCAATATATTACCACAAATATTCCGAGATATACTAATTCTTTCTGGGACAAATGCACCGTGTACCATGATACACTTTCAAACGTGGCCCTCTGTTGCATTATAATTATTTATTTACGTATTCATTTATTGGGGTTTAACGACACTTTCGAAAGTCAGGGTCACCTCGTGTCGGGCAATTAAACGGGTCGAGGAAGCCGGAGTACCCGGATAAAGCCACCGCTATCTGGTGTATTCAAGGACATTTTCTTCGTACACGATATTACTGCATGACATTGGAGATATTGGAAACTAAAATTTAATTTATTTGAACACGGTTCTGTGATCAATTATGTGCAATATTCTTGATAATTCTAACATGATTACACTTAATACAGACTTAGTGATAAGATATTTTAATTGGGGATGTGCGTCCCATCAGCCCAGCTTGAATCCGTCAGTTATTGGAAATCGAAACATTAACCCCATGCATAGTGCTGACGGATATGCCTGACACGATAGTATTTCATTTGCCACTGAAATTGGTTGTATTTTGGCATATTTAATCATATTTTATCCCTGTAAATTGCATAATTTTTTCACCAGTTATTTCTGAGTTCAATTTGATTGAATGTGTCACCAAATCTAGTCATGGCTGCTGAATAGCATCCATGGTTAGATTTGATAAATAATATTGTGAAAATACTCAGCGGGTTGAGAGTTAAATATTATTATTAATTCAAATCTGCTCGCAACAGACTATTATTGACGTCAGAGCTACAACTACTGTATGCTTCACTTTGAACAATAGATTCAGCTTGATTATTTTTTTGTAATTGTTCGACTGACAATCTCACATTATAGACATCACAACTAATGAAATTCTCCACTGGTGCAGCAAACTATAAGCATTGCATCATCGCACAGCACACAGGGTTTTTACCTGCCATATGTACAACGGTCTTTAACCTTTTATATAACACGAAGGGCAGACGACACTACCAATGAGGGTTATAAGCTATGTTTTTGAGACACAAGATGAAAAAAATAATGAAAAGTGAATGGTGATTTTTGTGAATACCGCTGTACGGATTTTGCCGCTACTTTGGGTAAAGGGTTAAATACATTTTAGATGGCAGCACTTAATTCCAGTCGTTACTAGTCCAATGGCCGTGAAACCGGGTAGCGGATGGCGACTGGGTGAGTTTGGGTAAGGGTTTCGTCTCCTTCATTTTGTTCGGCCATAGCAACCATATTATCTGAAAATAGTAAAAGGAACGAGTTTCGACAACAGTCCTGTTATTATTCTGGCTGATGTGTCGAAAGTTCATATTGTGAACTGCTTGTTATTCTGCTTTCCGAACATTATAAGTTATTGTGGTGTTCCTGTCAGGAACTTATATGGTTGGACATACAAGTTCCTGACAGCAAACATCACACCATGTTACCGTCAATGCACCACATTAACGTATATGTTCCGACCCCCCCCCCCCCCCCCCCCACACACACACGTTTGGTATTTGTGAATAATAAAATAAAGCAAGTAGTGTCATGGACAAATATAATTTATCGCACCTATCGTGGGCCTCAAAATAAAATCGAAATCGAAACAACTAAACTGGAATAATACAAATGTCAAGGTTGTAAAACTCAGTGTTTAGGGAAAGTATTTGGCTGAGAAGGTGTGTCAAGTTTTATCACATTTGCCTCTTCAAGTTCAACGGTATTTATTATTTGAAAATCGCGCATTTAAATTAGTGCAATGTGTATGTGTTTCGCGCCCCCAACCCCTACCCACCCCCCCCCCCCCCCAAAAAAAAAAAAAAAAAACAGAATTTCATGCCAACGAAGAAAAATGAACGGCGTTCTTTATCGCTGTTACGTCACAAACATCGATAACTGATCATGAATGCAGATCAAGGTTATTCGCATGCTGGGGACGCGAAATAAATTTCAGTTTCTTTTTATCGTGTCCAGTTATTTTAATTCAATAAGTGGTGATTGTGCATCTGTCAGCTAATCATCAGCGCGATTACTTTTGACAGTGCGATGTTTCTGAAGCAAAGTCTATAGAAAAACTAGATTCGATACGATAGCGCGTTCAACCACGACTTTGTCAGCTGAGTCACTTGTGTAATGACGTCATCCCGCTAACATAAAGTTTATGTTGTATCGCAGCTGAAGGCTAACATAGAAAGTTTAACGCGAGCGCGCTACCAATCAAACGTCGATAATTCCGCAATGATCGGAACATAATATAATAGTGCACCACAAAACTTGCTTTTTAAGTGGTGATTGTTAGTGCCTACGTCAGTAGCGTGTCAGATTACACAATGGGCGAATCGGTGTAGGTAGCCCAATGATCCCTTAAAATCACGCAGATCGCATCTTACAGTTGAAATTATAAATCGTGTCACTGTTCTGTTCGCTACTTTGGAGTACTATTTGTCCCTATCAAACTCAAAATTCCCCGTTAGCGTAATCCAATCCCTGCAGAAAAACAGCATGTAAAGTAATTGTATACTGGTAAATATAGATCATTAACATCATTCCTGACCTCTACTGGTACACATGTATATGTAATGATGTAAGAGATATTAACCCTTTACCTAACGCGAAAAGCAGACGACACTTGCAAAAAAAATTCTTGAACAACTAATTTTTTTCATTTTTTTGTCTCAAAAACATAGGTTATGACCCCTCATTGGAACGAGCTCGACGAGCTCGTTCCAACGAGGGGTCATAACCTATGTTTTTGAGACAAAAAATGAAAAAATAATGAAAATTAATTGGCGATTTTTTAGAATAGCGTTGGCCGGTTTTGACCGTTACGTTGGGTAAAGGGTTAAAATTCGATATCATATACAAAATGGAGAGAGTGGATTACCAGTGAATAGCAGCGCCATATATTACACACTCCAAAAGTTTTTTTCTCATTCTTCATAATAGCACAAGAAACATTTGCAACATTTCATCACATGGACCACCGGGTGAAACCCGGTGATCCATGTGATGAAAGTTTACCAGTGCTTCTTTTGTTTTATACTCAGAAATTGAAAATAATTCCAAAGTGAAAACAGGGATTCATCAGTTATCAACCCTCCAAATACTGAAATCGCAATATTTCCTTTCTGTTTGATCGGTTCAGTTCGTAATTTCCCCACCGACCTCGCTAATAGCGCTTTACATTTTGCACTGTACAGCACAATGGCTTTTGTATATTTAAGACTAACTACTTCGCTCTGCTGCAAGGAGCACATTAACTAACGATCATTTTCTGCGCTAATTATGACAGGACTTCTAGTTTCAGCTGTAGGTCACAATTTGTACATGATTTTCAAGGAGAGGGTATCTGGAAAGAAATCCTGCACGGATGTCCAAACATAGGAGGAAATGGACAGTGCGAGCGAGTTGCCTCGAAGGTGCAGTGTGTGTGTGTGTGTGTGTGTGTGTGTGGGTGTGGGGTGGGTGAGATTGATATTCACGAATAGGAAAGCAAACAGCTTGATATGAAGAAACTGGAGACTACGTATTTAGCGATTAGCAAATCGTCACGACAGAAGTGTGTGCAATATACGGTCAAGTTGGGTCTAAAGAGAAAGAAAATTGCTAATCACAGGGAACGTTTGGGAAGAGATAATTTCAATAAGGCGGTGCTGTGAAAAATTCGTGTCGCGTGTTAGATATGGCGCAGGTAGGATATGGATATGAAACCGCTAAACCAAATAGTTTTATACAAGTGATGTCTTCAAGCAATTCGTCTCCGAGTGTTGGGAGGAGAGAAGAAACGTGGGAATGGGGAGGCAGTTGGAATTACAAGGGTAAACATGGTCTTATCACCTGAGAACCACGACAATTCAGCGGCCGGACAAAGTGTTATTATTATTATAGACTTTGGAGACGGCAGATGGATGACTGGATCAAGTAATCTGCAGCATAGGAAACCTGGAGCCTGTTCTCTTAGAATGTCCAAAATAATAGTACAATAAAATGCGATTTACTGGGAGTACAATCAGGAAATGGGCTAGTGGAGAGGGTAAAGTTTGGTAAGGACTGACACGAGGGTTCCGGTGAGAATGCCTATTATAAATTGACAAAGTGGATGTATATTGAAACGGTTTGTTCGTTTCTAGATACTGGCGTACGGGGCAGGGGACGGCTGGGGGCATAAGTGCAATGAATGACCTCTGATACCGTGATACATCAGGATCTAGCAGAGGAAATGACATTATTATATTCACAGGACATTCAATTATTTGATTTTACTTTTCGTTCGGTAACAAGTCTCTCATTAGATGCCCATTATTTATTTATATATTGGTGTTTAAAGTCACATACGTATGCACAATGGCTAATCGTGACCGTGACAATTTTACGGATGGAGGAAGCCGGAGAGAACAACCGGGCATCGACGAGCAACTGTCAGCTCCTCAACATTCTAACACTATTCAAGCTCCGCTCAAGCGGGGTTACAGCGCCTGAAGACTTGTGCCCCATCGATGTGCAGTACGCCTTAGTACACGGCGTCATCGTACTCCCATATAGGCAACCGGGATAACGTGCCTTGCCCAGGGACAAAACGCGCCTCGTCCAGGACGAGGATCGAACTCGGGAACTCTAGCATAGAAGTCCAACAGTCTACTACTGAGCCAGTGCGCACCCATTAGATGCCCAGCAGTGTGTCGAAATTTACATAGAGAGGATTAACCGGTTTCTAGCTTGCAACAACATTTAGCAACACAGAGAAAACAAAGATAAATAAACAAAAGTTTGCATTAAATGTTGTCAAGGGTACATGTTCGAGTGTCCTCCAAGCGACGTTAACAGTTCGAACATTACGTGCAGACTGAGCGGTGATACGCGTTTCCGTCGTCCATTTTGTATACTGGAGGCCGCCATCTTGGTTTCTATGGTAGCACGTGGTTGCTTTGTTGCCCAATGGCTTATAATAGGATAGGGGTCTGGCCGGATTGTCGAACGAGCAGTTACTCGTTATCTCATTTGCTCGATGGACTTCGAGTCGTTCGAATAGTATGTGGAGTCACTTGATCGAGCAATTGCTCTAAGGCTCATTTGCTCGATGGGTTTCGAGTCGTTCGAGCAATGGCTCATGGAGCAATTATTTTCTTGGCTCTTTACCTTGTATGGGGAATTTGAGATAGGTATGTCCTGGGGAGAACCAGAAGGCTGGACCAAACAATTAATAGTATCCTCAGATAAGTATCCCCAAATAATACAATACCAGGCCATAGGTATCCTCAAATACCGAAGTGAGTCGAAGAGGAGTCGTTCGAGGGGTCACTCGATCGAGCAATTACTCTAAAGCTCATTTGCTCGATGGGCTTCGAGTCATTCGAGCAATGACTTTTCAGTAACTGCTCGATTGCATATTGGCTTTGGGAATGATATAGGCTTTTGGTATGCACAAAGGAGATAACTCTGCACACAGGTTATGGTAAATCAAGCACTGGTGATTGTAAATCTTGGACGATAGGCATAATAATGGGATTCTAGGAAAAAGTACCTTAGTTCAATCGAACTTACCATCGGATCCCCCGGTACTATAGCACTATTATTATAAGCCAAAAAGTATGGCAGTCCTCAAAAGGGTTCTGAAAGAATTCGAAATAGTACAACTTGTCGGGTTGCTTGTGGTAATTCTTCGAATTAAACGAGAGTTTGAGAAAAACACAAGTCAGAAAATTACTCCTATTCAGTCGAACCCACCCCCCTGTGCCCCTCGGTTTCATAGCACTACGTGCTAAGCCGATAAAATGGGGAAACTGTAGTAAATAAAGGCGTTTTTGTGATTCGGAGGAATTGTCGGATTGTTTGTGGTAATTCTGATAATCGGGATTATATTATAAGGCATTGAGTAACATAGCAACCACGTGCTACCATATAAGCCAAGATGGCGGCCTCCAGTATACAAAATGGACGACGGAAACAGTATCGCCCAAAACAACACGCGCTGCAAATGCGCACTAACACCACGCATCACTATGGGGATGACGTCACAAGATGGTGTCTCACGAGGGTTACCATGACAACACAACATGACGCCACTTGGTCACGTGACATGGCGTCACATATCTGATCCCCCATGATATCCCCCAGAATTGGCACGTTTCATCGCTCTCCTACTACTGATAACTTCACAAGTGAATTATGCAATCAACAATTGGGTCATATATCCGTGCGCGCAGACAAAGACGTTTTGCGTGGGTGTAATGGGGACTTCTTTGTTTTTGTTTTTGTTTAACCCTTTACCTAACATGAAAAGCAGACGACACTTGCAAAAAGATTCTCGAATAACTATTTTTTTCATTTTTTGTCTCAAAAACATAGGTTATGACCCTCATTGGAACGAGCTCGATGAGCTCGTTCCAATGAGGGTTCATAACCTATGTTTTAGAGTCAAAACTTTGGCGATTTTTTTAGAATACAGGTGGCCGGTTTAGGCCTTTACTTTAGGTAAAGGGTTAAATAATATAATTATCGTTAAAAATGAAAAGTAATAAACAGAGTAATCGCTTGACTGGACTGGTTACCTGAAATAATTCATTCGAGGCGAGGGACTATATTGTAAAAAGTCGTGCGCATTCGCACATTCGTGTTTGTACAACGCCACTCGCCTCTCATGAATTATTTCATTTAACCTGTCCAGTCAAGCGATTCCTCTCTATTTATTATACGGGCGAGCATAAAATTCTATCATTTCTTTATTATAAATTTTAAAACTGTTTTTTATTTTTTTTTTAAACTACACGCCAGTCTCAAGTCACCAGATTGATTTAAACGGTTTTTACTACAGTATCAGCATCAATTGATACTATTCAAACGACTCCTGTCTTTGGCAATCTGATGTAGTCATTTCAAATTTTAATCAATCATTTTACTTCGCAGCTGACAGTGGCATATTTTAGTTTCTACCTTTTTTCTCACCACGATATTGCATTAGCTGCTGACGTGGCGTTATGCACTAATTAATGAATAAATTATGAATAATGTTAAAAAAAGCTTGTATTTCGAAAACGTCAGAGGGCCTTAAATTCCCCAAAACCCCAAAACAACTATTTCCTATTTTTTTAGCCAAAGAACATACTAAAATTCCATGAACAAATCAAACAAACTTTATTTTTGCCAACGTTCGGCATGAAGGGGTGGGGATTTTCTAGAAGGGCAAGGCATTTTTCGATATGGTTTTTCATCGAGACTTTGTTCTCCAAAAATCCAAGACCGAGGCTAAAACGTGAGTTGAAAGTAGAGGATATAGAAAAAAGACGTAAAAGTGGCATCGTAGACGTTGCTGTCATCGAGTGCGTAAATATGAAATGAAAAATTGCGCGATTTCTTATAATCACAAAACACTGTGTGAAGTTTCATAGCAGTGGTATTTATAAACACAGGGCGACTTGAATCAGAAAGTGACGCTCTCACACGATGAATGTGTTCGAAAAAGACAAAACTTTCAAGTGACTTACACAAAACATGTACCTTCTATTTTGTTTTACCTCTTCAACATACTAAAATTAAAAAAGAATCCGACGGAATGTAATGTTTTACCTTATAACCACCTATGACGTCACCTCATAGTTCGGTTATAACGGTAAGAAATTTCCTTTGGCGGCAACATATTTTTAGAGACATTTTTCTTAGATATTATATTCCCAGAATTTCTGAGATCAGATTCCCAAAATTTAGAAAAGTATAAACCCGCAGAATTAAAAAGAAGCGGAACACAGTGTGTGACGTTTCACAGCTGTGTCTGTTGTAAATAGGAAATCTCGTAGATTGCAAGATCAGCGTTTTAATAAAATATGTCAAAACTTTACTAAACTTTGAATTTGCGTAAAAACGAAAATTGAAAAGCAAAACATACAAAAAAAAGGAAAGAGAACTCTGCAATTTCTTACTTAATATTTTTTGCTGTACAACGTACTAAAATTGAAAACAAAATCACCTTTTTAGATAAGATTTTTTAGTGATATTATAGTCCCAAAATATCGAAAGGCCGAGACTGAAAATGAGGCGTGTGAATGGGTTAATCGATATAGCGCAGGGGGATAAAACGAGAGGACGCAGGCCTCGAGTATTATCCTTCCGCGATGGCACAAGTGCCATATCGATTAACCCATTCACATGCCTGGGTCGTTGTGTGTTTATTACACGTCTTCACGTCTATAAAAAAACAATTATTAGAAAAACACTCAGCAATTCATTTGACAACTATTTACAAAAACAACACATTTTATCGCCAACCAAATTTGCGAGGGGAGCCCGTGTTACTATTTCGTCCCCTGAGTTCCAATGTGTTATATGTGTCTACTGGCACATAAAACACATTGGAACTCAGGGGACGATTTTCAGCTATCGCTAGCGATTCAAATTGTAATCTGTTGCACGATTTGTAGTTTATCCCTGTGAAATTTCGCTTCTATTTAAAAATAGTCCGTCAACGATTTCCATTCCGCACATATGTGCAAAACAGATATTCATTTTCCACATGGTTTAGTGTTGCTGTAGGTGGGGATTACATAGAATAGGTGTGTAATAAAGAAAAACAACGGCATCGGTGACATCGGAGATCTGCCAAATTTTATGGTTTTGGATGAAGGGTAAGTACTTAAATTTGGGAATAAAAAGGAAAAAAAAAGAAAGGAGAAAAAGGCTAACGATCGATACAATTAAACTTCGTGGAATCACTTACAAATCGTCAGGGCGGCAAACCCTCCGTTTCAGCTAACGTCGTTATGTAAATACATATACTCAAGTTGCATATATGGGTCTTCGCATTCGTCTTATATCTGTTGAAGTGACAACGCTATTCAAGTATTTGCCGTAACCTTTACCAAATCTGTATCACTCGCAAAGAATACACTTAATGTCTTTATATTTTTGATTACGCATGGGGATGCGTTATGTAATACCTCGACGTTGTCAAATAGTGTGTATGTTTATGCCAGTACCATGAGTCTATGGACAAATGAAATAAAATAATATTAGAAAACTGTGTCTAGAAAATCTAAGCACATAAACCATTTCACAGACACTTTTGTTGAATAAACTACTAACAACCATCTTTATTGTAGAAAAGGGAGCGCACAAACTACATAACACCATGGAGAAACAGAACGACAAACACACGGAAGTATTCTCCGAGATATACAGCGTACTCCGAAAGTGTATGAAAGTCTCAGGATTATACAACACGTTATCAAGACATAACAGACAAAACTCTGCAAGGATCTGGAATGTTGTAAACTTCTGCCATACAATGGTGTATTCTGCCGTAAACATTATACTGTTATTTAATATCATTCGAGTAACATTCCTGTTACAACGAGAACACACAATCGGCGTATCAACAACTCTGATGGTATCGTATGCTGCAGAAGCATGTTTCGTTACAGCATGTTATAATTCGGTCTTAAATCTTTGTTTCACCGCCCCAAAGTTTGAAGCAATGGTGAATGACTTAGTTCGTTATGAGCAAAGCTTTGGTAATTGCTTAAAAGTCTTGTCATTCAAGAATGTCCGTATTTGTGCAGTGTTGTTACATATTATCATGGTAGTTGTGATGTCCGCGTTCTGTGGAATGATATTTGCTCTTACACAATACTCGGACTTGTTTCGCACAATTGTTCTTTTTACCGGTAAAAACTCTTGGATATCTGAAACTTTTAGCCTGTGTTTAATAGCTTTTGCGAGCACGGTTTCAGCATTTCAGCAATGTACCAGCAGTTTGCTTCTTCATGTAACTACTTGTATTCTCGTCAGGGAACTCAAAGGTGTAACGAGCAATGTTGGCATTTCTACAGAAATGTATAGTTCCTCCGAAGAATGTCCTCAAAAACTTCAAACGATTAAACAGAGATTTGAGCATCTGATTAATATTGTGAATAAGTTTGATGCATGTTTCAACCATTTTATTGGTATTGCATATCCAAATGGTGTGACAGTTGCATGTCTTACACTTTATGGACTTCTTGTAGACAATCTTCCATTCGCGGACTTAATAGCTCTACTGTTCTTTCTCACAATGGCTTGCATTCAGATGGTCTCAGTGACAATGTGTGGAATACATTTAACAAACCAGGTATTGTATGTTTTGTTGTTATGAAAATACATTGACAAACCCTAGCCATATTTGCTAACGGAGTATTATTTTCATCACGTCCCTTTCATTTAGATAAGACAAATAGGGGACGACATTTGCAAACAGTTAAACAATTTAAAATCCATTCATTTCCTCCCAAAAAACACAGTAACGAGGGCTACGTGCTTGTTGCAACTATTATTCATAAACTATGTTCTGGTGGCAACATTTGAAAGATAGTAAAGTTAATGGTCGTTACATTTTAAGGTGATATGGGAAGTAACAGGAATGATTTACGGGCATACAGAAATGGACCCACAACGAGCAATAGCTTAACACTTTACCTAAAAATCGGCCGCATTGAACCACGTAATTTTCAAATTAAGGAGTTGGAAATTAAAAAACATATGAAAAAAAATATAAAAATATCATATCTAATGACGCCACTATGGAACGAGCGCATCGGGCTCGTTCCATTGAGGAGTCACATGATTTGGTTTCGTTGAAATTTGTTGAAAAAATAAAAAAAAGAATAATTAAACTAATACATTGTGAATATAATAATAATGTGCGTTGGGAAAAAGATTGAAGACTTATCTCGTTAGTTAGTTTCAGTCAGCCACCAACAGTGCATTATATAAGCCTGACTTTTAGCGGACATTGCACTTATTATTCTGGAAATGCAAATTATCTGCAAAAAATAAAATACTGGAAAGAGAAGATGGGAGATCTGTGTTGTTATAAGTGCGCTTTTCGTCAGCGTTAATAGAACGAAGCTCATATTTGTTACAAAAATAAGACGCACATTCTCAGCGATTTCAAATAATGCTATGAATACAATTTCATAGCATTGCAGATGACGCCTTGCTTCGCTCATTGGAAAATTTGTAAACTTAACACAACATGGACCAAATACGTTACACCTCGTCAAGTTATGCGGCTGCATTTGCCGGGTGATAAAATATGAAAGCATGCGTACCAGCCGTTTGAGTTCGATCGTTGGAAAAAAACAAAATCATTTCTTCAGCGTTATGTTTTTCAGAATGAAATTATTACCTGGGTAAGGTTCCCATTCCACCAACTGTGACGGTTTCTTGTTTTAATAATATAATACTTATAGCTGAAATAATTATTGTAGTTATTACCGACCAACGATGTGTTCGTGTTACTGAGATCTTTCTACACAGTGGTTGTTCGCAAGGGCTATTTTTCATTTTTACTTCTTTATATATTGTTCAGGGTACAACTCAAGCCCGTCTGAAATGTCTGTTCTTTAATAGCACCCCAAGTATGACCACCCCTAAACATTGGATGGCGATGGTTTATCGGCATTCACGTCGCTTTGACGGCTAAGGCAACGCCAAGGGGTGTTAATTTTAGTGTTATGGGGAATAGAATGCATGGAAGTTTTTCATGCACGTTCTTCCAAACACAACAGAAACGGACACCTCGTTATATTACTTCTGCATTTGAAACGACGTGAAAACCCAGTCTGCCCATCGATATGACTGAAGAATTGCCACTAATCAACCTCAGAACCGACGGAAGTCTAAACCCTAAACAATCCAATTCCTCAATGTTTAGAAAACTGCTCGTAGCACCCTCTAGGCAATCGCCCAAAATGGATGATTACTAAAATAAGTTTTAGGCTAGGATTTCATTCCTTTTGTTAAATGTCTTTCTGTTGCTATGGTAACATAGTCCTGTGTGCATATTGAATCGGGATTCACATGGGCATAAAGAAACGGAGCCACAATGAGCAATACTTTAAGACTTTGCCCAAAAATCGGTCACATTGAACCACGTAATTTTCAAATTAACCCTTTACCTAACGTAACTGCCAAAATCGGCCAGCGCCATTCAAAAAAATCGCCAATTAATTTTCATTATTTTTTTCATTTTTTGTCTCAAAAACATATTTTATGAACCCTCATTGGAACGAGCTCGTCGAGCTCGTTCCAATGAGGGGTCATAACCTATGTTTTTGAGACAAAAAATGAAAATTATATAGTTATTCAAGAATTTTTTTGCAAGTGTCGTCTGCTTTTCAGGTTAGGTAAAGGGTTAAGGAGTTGAAAATTGAAAAAAATGAAAAAATACCATATCTATTGACACCACTATGGAACGAGCACATCGCGTCCGTTCCATTGAGGAGTGACATGAACCGCACATGTAGACAACTCTAATACGTCGGCCATCGTATTACAACAATTGGGAGGTGCATTCGATTAGGGCCTCGATTCGATTTCGAATCTTTTGTCTAATTCAATTCGAGTAAAAATCGACATTCGACTTACAATAGGCACCACCTTACAATTATATCAAAGACTGTATGACTGAGTTGAGTTCACTATATTCTACTTATGTGGCCGCAACCGTCTCCAAGCTACAAATAATCCCCAATCAGACCTAAAGGGTGAAGGCCGACCCTAATATTATCGAATGTGCTCGGGTGCGTTTTACTTTCATTCCTCATTATTTATTATGTAATATCATTTTTCCGCCCTTATAGAAGTTACATGGCTCATCACTTGAAAGTAAAATGAATTCAGCTCCTTAATAAATGTCAATACATCTCAAACACAAATCAAATTTGCAGTCATTTTTGATCATATTAACATCACCTTAATAACAGAAATATCGGAGTTATAAAATAGAGGTACTTACCCTCAAAGATCCTGGTGGAACTGACACCGAATCAGGTTTGCCCTTGACGATCCCGGCGGAACTGACACCGAATCAGCTTTGCCCTTGAAGATCCCGGTGGAACTAACAACGAATCAGCTTCACAACTTGACAAGGCAACTCTCACAGTTCGAGCCGCTTGAGCTACGTGTTGTGGTGAAGGAATGTTCTGCCATGCAACTTGCTATCAAGAACCACCTTCCAAATAATATGCTTGTCACTCATGCAAAAAAAAAAACGTTCCTAATTATTTACCACCCTCACACATCAGCTCCACAAGACGACATGCATCAGAGCTGGCACACTAACAAAAGGTGGTTATTCCAGGGGGAAGTGCTATCATTAAAATAACACGGCTGTCATTTGTGACTTTCTTTTTCTCTATGTAATCAAAGTGAATTATTATTGTCCACTTATTCATAGCTTTATATTTGTGTGAGAGCGTTCAGCTAGACTATTTGACCAAGAGTTGACTGACATGCACTTTCCCTTAACACTATTCGGGTTTCCCGTCACACATGGTATTCATCCAGTTTCTTTCAAATGACTTCTCGGCCTTCGTGCTTAACGGACGTTTCTTTGTTCATTGTTAGAAAAGTAAGTCCACTTATATTGTGAAGTATAAAACGTTTTGGACCATACATATCTGATAGGTGTATAATGATTTTACAATTGGATCGATCTTCGTATTGTCACGATTGCATATCTCACAATTATTTCTATTTATTCGATTTCTAGTTATTTTTTTTCAAATTCCAAATGTCAAATATTATATTGTCGTGGTGTAATTGCCATTTACCAACCAATCTGGAGGGTCCGCATGTCTTAATCTCGTGGTAAATCGTGCACTCTGTGTGCACTTCTCACTCAATCTTACTTTTCAATGCACTGTAAACTGTTATTTTAGAAATACAAAGAAACACATTTAAACAGGAAGACCTGTGATCGAGTCTATCTGGTATAGCAATGCTGGTTTCAACTGGTAGAACAACTTGCCATCAGCAATTTTCAAATCTATCCTTCTCTCTCAATTATGAGAATGGATTTGCCCCATCTGTACTATCATACGTTGAGCATTCCCGCAAAAGTTCCAACACTTTGAGATAAACAATCATACTACCCAGACAAGTTTTCCGGGACATTGCACGAGTTAACTTTGGGCAGTTTCTTGATGAATTCATTCAAGACAGAGGAACCGTACAGTTTATATTTACTCATCCCAATGGCAGAACAGTGGCAATGGTTTGGCAAAAAAGAAAACTATTTATTAATCTTTCATTTTGAATATATAAAGTATACCATCGAAACGAAATGGTTCAAACTTGGAAGTTCGCTTGAATGGGGCAGTGGAGCGACATCAATCGGCCTCGACATGGGTTATAATATAAACACAAACCAATGGAATAACCAGGTGAGATTATGGGATTTCACAGCAGAACACATTCAACAAACCAGGCTCCCATTTGCCATGCCATTCAGAATTGGCCAGTCAGATTCCAAATTATAGAAAATAATTCGGCTAACCTGCCGAAGTGCTGGACTGAATAAAATTACCGGCATGCAGTACGTTTGACGTTAGAGTAAAGCAATTAGAATCGAAAAAGTATTTCCAAAATTTCCTAGAGATTAACCGATCTTTCAAGAAATGGATTGGTTCACAGTTATTACATAAAGGAATAAAAATAAATACAAATACGAATCTACAACATTCCAGATTGAGACAAAGATCGATATATCAAAAACTACTCTTTCCCACACTCCTCTCCTTAAAACAAAACCTTTTTTTTTTGTTTTGGTAAAGGTTTATTTCCACAAGGAATAGGCTCTCTTCGAAACAGTTCCATCATCAAAACCCACCATCCTCACATCTTTTTCATCACCGTCACGAGAGAGATTATGAAGGACTATACTAGGTGCAGAATGCATCTTCCATCTTAACATGAAAAATCTTAGATATTGTTAAACAAAATCGCCTATGGTATGGTGGCAGTGGCATGGTCACTTTCCGCGGGGGTGGGGTTGGAGGACAGTATTTCAACGTGCGCAATACTATTAGATTGCAAACACTGATTATAGGAATAATCATCACACATGTAATTAATGGAGCGCCGGGTACAGCCTGGTGATTCATAAATTACAATTTTGCTGCTGATGATTTTATATTAGCTGGTAAACGAATCCGTGGCGAAACTGCCCACGAGTGGATTACGAAGAGTCCACGACGACTGTACTGTGCGGAATTACTTCAGTAATTATTCTCGATGGCATGTTCAAAATAAGTTTGCAAAATTATAGTACAGTCTATGTGACATTTGATTCTAGATACCATTTAACCCTTTGATACATTTGTACGTCTTATGACGTACGAAATCAAACAGCGCATTGATACTTTGTGGTCATTTGTTTTATTACTATATTTTTAACCCTTTGATACTTGTGTATGTCTCATGACGTACGAAATCAAACAGTGCTTTGATACTTTGTTCTCATTTGTTTCATTATTTTTCGATTTTGTAAAGTTTTAACCTCAATTCCTATTTTCTCCCGAATAGTCCTCAGTGACAACCGACCGTTCAGCCAAATGTTATCTCAGCTTAAAATACTAATATAATCCTACTGTCAAGACTTCTTAACTGGTTGAGTGCTAGAATACACTAGGGCTTTCAAAAAATGAGGGTACCAGAGCAAAGGCCACACTTCCCTTGCTAATATTTCATATTCAGTCAAACACAAATAATATTTTGTTATATACATTTGTTTATTACACATTATTGGAGAGTGCCACCAGGCACTCTCCAATAATTTGTAATAAACAAGTTTTGAATAACAAATTCAGACCACCAAAAATCCATTATATAATGTGAAAAATATCTTGTTATTTGTACTTTCCGACGTTTGACGTTGCATTTTGAAAAACGTTGAAGAAAACGAATTCCCAGTGACGTTTGAACGTCAAGATAATTAAAGTCTCAAAGGATTAACATACGACAACTACGGGGCGGTTTTACTACAACAACTCTCATTGGCATACTGATCTAACTGATGTCATAGGTGAATTAAATTCAGTACTAGAAGGATCTTAAGAACTCTTTATATTTAAATTTCTAGGATGGTCCTGTCTAAACCCACATCACAGACAACGTTGCTCACTTTGATTGCACCTTCTGTCCTAGATCATCGTGTCATCTCACGACCTTTCTCACAAAAAACGTTATGAACGCGAAAGATAAATCAGTTTCAAAACCAATTGTTGATTTTGTAAATGATGGGTAGTTGGTATCCTTTCCTCTATTTTTTTTAAAATTCATCAATGCGTTTGTCTCTAGTTGTTGGAATTGTTGCAGTTTTTCGGTTGAATACACTTCAAGTAAATACGTATCTGGGATTGTTTAAAGGTTATAGAGGTCCGAAGCTGAGTTGTCGAGTAGAAGATTTTGGCTAACCCTGACCCCCCTCACGTTACATTTTGGAAATCGTGAACAGTATGCTTGAATAAAAACCGTATCTGTCATTTAAATAAATAAATAAATAAATAAATAAATAAATAAATAAATAAATAAATAAATAAATAAATAAATGAAATGGATTAATTATTTCTTGATTCACTACACGATTTCTTCCCACAATGCCTTTGAATTTGAAGTGTTGGTTCTTCTATGTTGGCCTTTGCGTCCGCGTAATATCTGGTTACTTCGGAGTACTATACAGACTCCTTTACCGATTATCACAACTATTATTAAATACAAAGTCTCAAGAACTTCAGCAACTGTTTATTTCAAAAATATCAAAATAGTCTCAAAGCATCAAAATTTAACAGATTCATTCACACTTAACCACCAATACTGCAGAGACGGTACTCTCCCTTGGGCAGGCATGGTTTACTGCCCAGTCAAATATTTCATTTAGTGTGTGCTGGAATGCTAACAGCTTACTAATAGTACAATGTCAGGTATTCTCGAATACCGAGATGAGGCTAAGAGGAATGGTAAATTAGACCTTAATGGGGGATTTTCCCATGGCCCTCATGGCCTCATTTCAGGAAAAAAGGGGTATGGAAGGCCTTATCTTTTCCAACAATGATATTCCATGGGATATGGCTGTTCAATACCGAGATGAGACTAAGAGGGATAGCAAATTATACCTCATTGAGAGATTTTTTCATGGCCCTCAGGGCCTCAACCGAAGTGAGGGTTAAGAGGGATAGTAAATTAGATCTCATTGAGGGCATTTATTTTAGCCCTAATGACCTCATACGACTAAAAAGGGATTCTCCAGAAGGGATCCTAGGTAGGTATCCTAAACTGATATATTACCAGCCCATAGGTATCATAAATACCGAAATGGGCCTTAGAGGGATAGTAAATTAGACCTCATTGAGGGATTTTCTCATAGCCCTCATGGCCTCATACGACTAAAAAGGGATTCCATAACTAGAGACGTTTCAGAAAAAAAGGATTCCATGGGACGTGGCCATTAGATATAGAGGTGATGAGAATCAATAGAACTTCGTTGTAATAAGCGGAGATAACTCTCCATAAAGATTACGGGGGATGAAGCAATATGATTGGTTAGTTAGCGCCAGGAAACTGAACTGATTGGGTGGTCCAGATAAATGAAACAACAAGAGTACTCGGAGTAGGGTCAGAACTAAAAAGAACAGACCAGAAAAGCTAAATATAATAACAATAAGCAATGCTGTTCCAGCTGATAGGCTCTTCTACTCTACTGGAGTATATTCCATGACAAACGAACATGGTCGGGTAGACGAAAACTATTGCATAGATAGATAGAAGCAGAGGATTCTGGTAGAATTCGAAATAGTACAACTTGTCGGGTTATTTGTGGCAATCCTACGAATGGGAAATTACTCCTGTACAAAGGAACATACCCACCGAACATACCCCTGTCCTATTAGAAGCCTTTGGATACAATCTGGTGCTTCGTTAATTACAATTTTGCTGACGATGATTTTATTACCTCGTAAACGCATGCGTGGACATCACTGCCCAAAAGTTAATTACGACCAGTCCACCGCGGCTGAACTGCACCATTGTCGATGGATTATTTCCTTGAGAACACTTAAACTATTAATGGTCCGTGCCATGCTTGCTATCATTTGTCTAGTGGAAAACGTCCACTACTAGTGTGTTCGGTCGGTACTTCCGTCCTTTTTTACTCCTAGTGGCCTCTATTTATACTGCCCATTCTACGTTCATCCATTCAACAGCAATTGACTGTAACAGTTGTCTCTTACAACTGTTCTACTAAACTTCACTACAACTAAAAGGTGGAACTAACAAATAAGTCGTACAGGCAGCAATTGCTGATACTTGCATTGACCAGATCGACTATTTAACCGGTCTTGGAAAGAAGAGGTACTTTAGACCCTCTGCTTGCCAGATGGGTAACGGATGCAGCATTCCGGGAAATGTGGACAATAATTTCTTTGGAAGAGTTATATGATCAATGTCTGTTGCGATCATTGGCCCAAACGACTTAGAAACTTTGTTTGAAAAAATAATTATACATGCAGAGAAACTGGCTCAGCTCAATGGATTCTCGGAGTGGGAATCCGTAATTGGAGCACCTCGTTTTGATACGGTTACGTCAATGGACATGCACAAATTAGTGAGTTTCCTCCGAACGTCTCCGTGGTATGGATTCTCAAGATGCTTCTTTTTCTCTGCAGTTACTGCCCCAAAGTGTTTCTGAGGTTCGACAACGTCACGAAACATCCAGAAAAGCAGCCGTGGCCTTGTCGTGATCCACGCGCGGTCTGTGAGGTCAACGCATGCATTTACCAGGTAACAAAAATCATCATCAACATTTTAATTAATGAAGCATAATGTTGTGCTCGGTGCTTCAGTAATTAAATGTTTGATGATTATTTCTATAATTAGGGTTTGTAATCTAATATTATTGCGTCCGTGAAAGTATTGCCAACCCATGGAAAGTGACCAGTCCATGGCGACCGTACTGTAAGAAGATCCATTATCCGAAACTTGTCATGGGCTTAACCCTTTACCCAACGCAGACGATCTCAAAATTTATTATTTTAAATAACATTTTTTGAAATTTTTCAAAAAATTTCAACAAAACCATATCATGTTACGCCTCATTGGAACGAGCTCAATGAGCTCGTTCCAATGAGGGGTCACATGCTATGGTTTTGTTGAAATATTTTGAGAAATTATTTTTTTTCAACTGCTCAATTTGCACATTATGCGGGCGATTCGTTCGGTAAAGGGTAAGGATTTTTGTGCGGAGCAGGCAGAGAAAACTTGCTCCGCACAAAAACACTGAACAGTATCTGATGACGTAATTTCGTGTTTGCTCCGATTCGTTACTACCATGGTGGATAAAAGTGAACGAAACCGACGAAAGTATCCGCGACATCATGACAGTGTACTGACGCACGGTTGGATATCCAGCGCTCTTAAGAACATGTATTAAAAGACGCCGGTTGCGAAAGTGCTATTTTTTGTTGTCGCTCATCGCACCATTCCCAGTTGAAACAATCGGAATAGTGTGAAAGAAAGGTTTACTTGTTGATACAAACTCATTTATTTGATGACCATCAAATAGAAACATCATGGGGATCAATCACTGCGAAAGACATTTTGTCAAAAAATCTAACGAAATGCGAAAAATCGAACAAATATTTGTCCAAAGGTACGAGTAAAAGGAAAAAAGAAGTCGCTCGTCAAAAGAAGATGGATTGGGAATCTATCATTTGTTTGTGCATAGTAACCATGCGATCCAATGATGGTGGCCCATCAAGTGGAATGAAACGCCTGTCATGCGCACAAATATGTCGTATCACTATGTCAGCTATCAATATGGTGCTCATAAAGTAACGTAACGGATTCTCAATCAAAATAGCAACCAACATGGCAATCAACATGGCGTCACTCTTAACACGATTAACTATGCTGGTGCTTTGGGAACTTCTGAGATCCTGTTGATTTTGGCGTTTAATCACTGTGTAAACTTGTCTAATGTTTCGGTTACACAAAATGGGGATTCTTAAACATATATATTGTGCAACTCGCTATGCTCTTCGGAAAACTAGATGAACATTTCCAAACTTTTCTGGCTACAGTCAATGTTTCTTAACATGATTTGTGTGATTACACACAATTAAATTATGTTTGGCATAATTTTATAACTAACAATATTCAGGTCAATTGAGATGTTTAACTAATTTTACCTTTTTAGTATTAAGGCGAAATTGCACTTGGAAATTAAACATTTTTGTTCTCATCAGGCTACTGTTTACAAAATTCAGATATGCTGCGTTATAACATGTGTTATAATTAAGCTACTTTCCAAGCAAGCTTTAGTTTGAAAGAAATAATATTTACGACAATTCTTCATGTTCGAATTCTAACTTTCCGAATGTCTTGACACATTGTTAGGCCCCAATGGCTCGAGTTTCAAATATAAATAAAAGGTTTCTTTCCAAACCTGTTAAACGACAAGCAAGTCCGAACCAAACAGCTTCTGGCATGCAATTGCCTGCCATATTAAGGAATTATTCATACATATTTCCCCCTTGGGTACGGACGGAATGGAGCCTGACAACACGAAATAACAGTGGATACCTGTTCATCAAACTATCGTTCGCGCAACAATTTATCCAACAGATAAACGCAAATTATAAAGTCACAATTGTATATCTCCCAACCCTCTCTCCACCGGCATTAAAGTACCGAATTTTCTAGAGCACATTTTCCCCATGATGTTATCAAGAATTTGAAAACCTCCAACATTGTTTGACATAGCTTGTTGAGCTCTGTCAATCAAGAGTGACTTTGCTAAATGTTTAGTAGCATTGTTGAAAGTAAACATTCTCAAAGTCCGGTATTTTATCGTCATTGCACGACGACTAACCAGTTAAGTGCGAAGATATATATACAGAATACATCCATAGTAGTTTGGTGCACCAACTATTCACCACGAGTTGTGAACATTTGGTACACCAAGTTACTTTGGGTATATTTTATTTATACCATAATCGTCAGATTAATAATAGTTTAAATGTTAAATAAATCAATATTCACACGTGAGAATCTGTTTTTGTTTACATGAGCACCGGTGGGCGGTACTTCCGCTGGCAAATTTATCGCCGAAACGAAATAGAAAACGAAACACACAAATTACGGGGCCCTTTTCATTTTAATAACATAAAAAAACATACTATTTTGAGCTGTGGATGCTTTATTAACATGAGACATCGTATGTTTGTTATTTTTTGGTATCTTATGAGGTAATCTGATTTAAAAACGTCACCTGTCGACGAGTGATAAATTTAGACAAGTTTGCATTCAAGTCCAAACGTCAACTTGGATGTAGTTCCACTGTAGGTGTATAATTTTAACTATTGAAATCCCATTGCTGGCGTGTTCACCACTGATGGTGTGTAAAGCTAAAATTTATGTCATAGGGTTTTTATTTATAGTAGAATAGGTTATCATGGTACAAAATACTTATTTTGGAATGTTTAGTACAGTAATATCTCATAGATACTATCATATTAGTTATCCTTGTGTTTTCCAGGGTGTATGGAAATTTACACCGGTTTGGGATCTCATACACCCTGTGGCGAAGCCTCAGGGTGTATGAGTTCCCAAACCGGTGTAAATTTGAAATAATGTATTTTCTTTACACTTTCTATATTTATGTATATTTATTACAACCAACTGAAGCCGAACTATGGTGTTAACACCTGTATAACCACTTTCATTGCTAGCCGACGATTTGTTGTTTTCGAATATTTTGTCTTGTCTTTCCCCACACTTTCTTTGATTTTTTTTTCAGATAGAAGCGAGTTTAAATGGTA
This sequence comes from Pictodentalium vernedei, assembly GCA_031216915.1. Taxonomy (NCBI): domain Eukaryota; kingdom Metazoa; phylum Mollusca; class Scaphopoda; order Dentaliida; family Dentaliidae; genus Pictodentalium; species Pictodentalium vernedei. The sequence continues at coordinate 408,434,982 of CM062290.1, forward strand.
CTTTGTTTCAAACGGAGTACCGGCAAAATATTTGTTAACCAGTTTGTCATTAACTTTTCAGATACACGAACCTTTGGGTCACCTTCATAATATTGATTTAACTAAACTGTCTGAGAGAGACGTTCAACAGGTGAGTTTATATACTTTATAAGTACGAGACACCCTATAAAATTTGGTAGTTGGGATTCAGACCAGAATTTCAATCGCAATGTTTAAACAAATCCATCGTGTGTACATCACGTGTGTTGGAAAAATGTGTAGAATTGAGGATCCTCCCCATCAATAGTTTATCCGAAACTATACAACCCTGTCGAAAATATTTAGACCTTCAGTGGGTAGATATGAGTTTATTCCAACTTTCGTCATAGCCCTCGTGTGGGAGAAAAGATGTTACACGGTTGTTCTAAATTTATAAAACTGTAATCCAGCCCTGCGTCACTGAACCTTGCCTTGGTTGGAATTGAATTTTCAGTTTAATATTCAGTTTGTCCCAAATGCATGGATTCAGTAATATTATTCACACAATGTTGTCGACTCAGTTGCAATTCGTTTGTTTGATACTTTTCTGCTAGTTGATGACGAGAACACCTTTAATAATTCACATACTGTCCCTAAAAAAACAAATCCAGGCGCGTGGGAATTGGAGAGGTGTGTGTGGGGGTGTGGGGGGAGGGGGCAGGTGTATTCGCTATTTGAGGCAGCCATGTACTTACTTGCGGATTGGGCCTGTGGGATCAATCTTGAATCGAGTACTTGCTAATTAAATGAAATTGGGCACCCCATCAATCACGAATACTTCAACTATATTCCCTGTTGCAAAATATTCAAAATGCATCATCAAGGCATGCCTCGATGATGCATTTGGAATATTTCGCCACGCCAGTTAGGACTGGAGTCATGACACAAATTGGATTAAGAACAAATTGGATCCAATTGTGTTAACATCACCGTCCCCATCCCACACACAAGGACTAACCAGTTGTTCGTTGAAAAAAAATAACCACTCAGTGTGAAATGTAAATAAGCGCCTTCAAGCATAAATATACCGTTAAAATGTAAATACGCTGCTTTACAAGTGTGCTAAAAAAGAAGGAAGTAACTTTTTGATATTTTTGAAAGAAAGAAAGATGAAAACCCCAGGCAACCGTGTATTTAAGGAGGACAATTTAATTGAATGCAGTGCCGGTTTCTGGATAGTCTAAAGTCGGGTTCAGGCAAATGGTTGGCAGTGGATGATAGGGCCTGACGGAATCCTAACGTGACCAACCTTGAATACAGTACGTGGTAATTAAATAAGACGTTGGGCACCCCGTGAATCATATCACGACTACGTATTTATGCGCACACACATTTCCTGGGCTCTATAACTATAATCCCTACTGAAAGGTATTCCAAAATACATCATCAAGGCATGATGATGAAGTTGGAATATTCCGTCCGTTGGGTTTTGAGTCATGACACAAATTGGATTAATGACAAATTGGAACCAATTTGTTTAACATCCACCCCGACCCCCGCACCTCACAATTATCGGTCGTCTTACAGACGCCCGTGAGCAAATCTAAGTTCCTAAAGTCTTCACTTGCCCAAATTCACGTTTATCATTTACAACCCCCAAATACAAACATCTTAACATGGGAAGCATAAACTTTGAGAAGTCTAAACGATTATTATATGAATTATATAGATTCGGATATATCTTTTCAGGTTTCTATCTTTATGGCAAGGCTATCTGGACCAGCCATGGGAATTAGTGTTTATGGACTATTTACTATTGATAAGTCGACAATACTCATGGTACGTTTTCAATATTTTTCATTTTGGCATTATTACGCATAACATACAAACACACATCAATGTGAATATATGTCCGTGATTTCATGAAACGATTTAACTGTCACAGGTCAAGTGAGGAAGAGGAAAACATTTCAGATTAAAGTTTTGTCACGCCTATACTCAAATGTGTAGCGTTTCCAGTAACTTTGTCGTCTGGTGTTAATTAAACGAATGAGAACGGGCTAAATAGTATCCGAATATGCAGTAAGCGATCTGTCATATGTTTTGTTGTTTTCTGTATGGGATCTCAGTGGTGAGGTAGAAACAAAGTGTGAATAATCTCTGGCTTCACAAACAGGATAGGCCTGTTTGTGCGATAGCACAGATGAAGTAGATATTGATATAACACCAACAGTTGGAACACTGATGGCTTATCGTAGCGCCAAATGGGTGGATACAGTCCATACTACACGACCGTACCTACAAGCGATCATACTTCTCAACAAGTCGTATCCAAACCGGGGATGTGACTACACGGGGGTGCCCCCCCCCCCCCCCGAGCTAGGAGTATGTTTCTCAATAGTTGGAAATTCCGAGGTCAAAAATCAAATAGTTGGAAATTCAATAAATTAACATTGTTCATGAAAAATATTAAAATTCCAACTTAATTATGAGAAATTTTGATCTTTTATTTCCAACTGGAAACTTGAGTTTCAAATTTCCTACTCTAAAATTGACATTGGCCTCAAAATTTCGACTCTGACATCAGTCCGGTAAATTTCCAGACCCAGACACATTATAAATGATGCTTTTTCCGTTTCAGGACTAGAGAAAATTTTCAGAAGGGTTCATAAGCATGTGTATTTATATATATATATATATATATATATAATTACTTTAATCCTTTACCCAACGCAGACGATTTCAAAATTCATTATTTTAAATATCATTTTTTCAATTTTAAAAAAAAATATCAACAATACCATATCATGTGACCCCTCTTTGGAACGAGCTCGTTCCAAAGAGGGGTCACATGATGTGGTTTTGTTGAAATTTTTCGAAAAATAATATTTTTTCAGCAGCTGTATTTGCATATTACACGGGCGGATGCGGACGATTCGTTAGTTAAAGGGTTAAAAGATATCACCCAACGCTGCAGTGCAACCACCTATCGAAACTACTCACAGTTGGAATTTAAACCGGTGGCACCCCCAGCTGAAACCCTCTAGCCACATCCCTGAACCAAGCACCTTGGCTAGGTGTAGGTTCATATTACTGTGAGATAAAATTTGACCAACGGACTGCTGTATCTATGAGATGTATCCACATCGCAACAACGCGATCAAACGAAACCCATTAACACGTGATTACATTATATAAATCAGTGAATCCGTATCAACCGCGTGGTACCATGGAAACTAAGTAGGCAACTTCCATTACACACCAGCTCCATCCAACAGAACATTACAACTGGAGACCACATTACAGAAACATTTCGATTTTATAGCAACCACGTGACGCCATATAGACTAAGGTGATGGACACCTCTAAACAAAATGTATGACGGAAATAAGCATCGCCATGACAAACTGTGCTTTTCGGGCGCAATAATAGCATGAACCCCATGAAAATGATACCCGTGATGACCCTAATGGCATGTTTTACCAATACAAACAACGCATACTGGGTCACTACCCAATGATGGCCCTCCCGACGTTTGCAACGGAGGTCCACCAGTAAGGCATGGTCGAGTACACGACATACTGCTCAAATAGAGATGTGTATGACCCAAAGTCACCCAAACATCACAATCATGCTTTTCCGTACATTGTGTTTGAGCAGACACGTGATTAATTGTCATTTCACATTTCAAAGCGAAAACAGAAACAGTTTGCTGTTATCTCGTTCCAACGGCCAGAGTGAACACAATTCCTATTCTACAGAAGAACGAGGTTTATCAAGCTTCCAAATGTCTTCCGTTTATATCTATTTCACGATTGTTGTGTGCATTCAACGTTACCAGAGACGTTGAGAAATGTTCAAGATACACAACGCGTGGAATGCAGCCAAAGTGTAAGAACGTCATGCAAGACAGCATCTGTTTGATCGTTACGCATTTGACTGATGTTTTGCCGTGAACAAAATACTTCGGTACAAGCAGTGTCACGGCAACAAAGTAAACAGACCAACGAAGGTGATATTGTTTTTTAAAAAATATCAGCTTCATATACTTTATTTAACCCTTTACCTAACCTGAAAAGCAGACGACACTTGCAAAAATAATTCTTGAATAACTAATTTGTTTCATTTTTTTGTCTTAAAAACATAGGTTATGACCCCACGTTGGAACGAGCTCGACGAGCTCGTTCCAACGAGGGGTCATAACCTATGTTTTTGAGAAAAAAAAGAAAAAATTAATGAAATTAATCAGCGATTTTTGAGAATAGCGCTGGCCGGTTTTTGCCGTTACGTTAGGTAAAGGGTTAACCTTTGAGACTTTAATTATCCTGACGTTCAAACGTCACTGAGAATTCAGTTTCTTCAACGTTTTTTCAAAATGCGACGTCAAACGTCAGAAAGTACAAATAACAAGATATTTTTCACATTAGTGATTAACTGGTTGAGGGCTAAATTATATTTGGTGGTCTGAATTTGTTACTCAAAACGTGTTTTATTACAAATTATTGGAGAGTGCCCACATGCACTATCCACTAATTTGTAACAAAACAAATTTATATAAACAAAATATTATTTTTGTTTGACTGAATATGAAATATAAGCAAGGACAGTGTTGGCTTTTGCTCTGGTATCCTCATTTTTGAAAGTGGCTTCTAGCACTGAACCAGTTAAGAAATCTTGACAGCAGGATTATATTAGTATTTTAAGCTGCGATAACATTTGTCCCAACGGTTGTCACTGAGCACTATTCCGGAGAAAATAGGAATTGAGGTTAAAACTTTTAAAAAATCGAAAAATAATAACAAAACAAATGACCACAAAGTATTAACGCGCTGTTTGATTCCGTTCGTCATAAGACGTACAAAAGTATCAAAGGTTTGAGTTCAATCGTGGGATAAATACAGAACACAACTTAGGTGAAGTACAGGGGAGAGGAATGAACTATCCTTGCTGGCATTTTTCCAGTCTATGAAAAACATCAACCAGGGTCGTTGATTCATGTCCCCTGTGCTCATCCCTTGCTGATTTATCAAATGGTCATTTGTATTCTGTCATATATTATCGAATGTTGTGTCTAATGATACTTTTACTAGTTCAGGTTTCGATTGACAGGCAATGAAACAAGTATCAACACTTACAATCAGACCATGAAACATCATTTCCTATACAAAACACAACAAGAAGGCGTGGTTTTCAAAAAAGTTAACATAACATAACATAATTTTATTCATTGATTGAATATATACACCGTGGGCAGTATTCCCATTAGTGGAAACAAAACATTGACATATGGTGTCCTGCTAGGCCCAAGTTTCGAGCGTCGCGTTTCTCTTATATTTTTGGCGAAATTACGACAAACTACACGACAGTATTGTCGTAGTACAGCTCTGTCGAGTTTACGCCTAAAGTTGCTTCCAAACGGCAAGTCGACAACGCTATATTACGATATTTCTCACGACATTGCACACGACAAAAGCGTCGTGTTGTTTTGATCTTTGTCGCATGTTTCTTTTTCTTTGTAAACACTTTTAGGCGTAAACGTGACAGAGCTACAGTACGACAAACCACACGACGGTACTGTCGCAATCCGCGTTTACTTTTTTTGTCAGTGCATTCTCATTTAACATAGTCCTTAAAACTGCCTAAAACGCGACAACACGACGAAGCGACAGTACTGTCGCACTGTAGCTTTATCCCGTTTTCGGCAAAAATATAAGAGAAACGCAACGCTCGAAACTTGGCCCTAACAGGACACCATATTGACATAATATAAATTGTGTTGCACATGGCGCCATATACGAGAGTAATAAAGTATTAAAGTAAACCAGTACAATGCAGCCCACCAAACTGGGTATCCCTCAAATGGATATCCCCGCCAACCGAATACAAATTTTAAACACCAAACCATTTACCATACATTCAATACAAGTTTGACCCACTAATTGCATATAGGCTACAGACTATACTCCTGTTAATTGAATAACATTTCTTATAATCCATCAAATTATTACTCTGACGGTCAGCGAACTACACATTGATAAGACATTTCTGACCTCCTTATACATTACTGGCATTTAATCTGTTATATCTTGTTCGACAAAGCTCAGTGAGCTATGTAGAACAATATATAACAGGATACATACTCAATTTATCATCAGAAGACGGAAAAATGATCATTATGAATATGAAGTTATGACATCAGTGGAGAGTTTTTCGATAAAAACGACTTGAGGAAATAATTTAATTTTCATATTTTAAATTATTTATGGGACGTGCCGTATCGGTAAAGTGAAATGCTATAAGATGTATCATGCCATTATATAAACGTTGTCAAAAAGCGTATACTAAGGGGAAATTAGCCCAGTCAAAGCGCTTGTCAACTTTAAACATGTAGTTACATTTAGCGGCCGAATAACCAACCATACTTCTTTCTCAGCCGGTATAGCCAGACTGTTGAAATTAGGAAATACATACATTTTGTAGTAAAACCGTTACTCATAACAACGGTTACTTATTAACATAAATCCTAAACAATAATTAAACCATTTTGGAGAACAGAACTTGTTATCCAGCAGCTTGTACTAGTTTAGAAGGACAATTTCAGACCAGCTTACCAGCTTATGTATACATTCTCATATACTCGACAACAATACAAACACTGAAATTACTGCTTAACCCTCCAAACGCCAGAGGCCGTTTTTTTCCGGCCCAGTAATATAAATTTCAATAAGTAGGTTGACTTTTCAGTGAAGGTGTGGTGTAGACCAATCAATACTTCCAACGTGCAGCCCCCAAGGTTGTACCTTGAAAATATTAATTTGTCTACCCCCAAATAAAGAATATGGACTCTTCCCGTTGCTGCCAATGAACTGATTTGGAAGATACCACTATGGTTCAAAGGGTTAATCACCAAAACAATTAGCACCTGGGTTTTCATAATAATTTTTGAAAGACGCCTTGGAATTTTGTTCTGTTGAATTTCACTTCAAAACCAGCCTATGACAACGTCTTCAGTTGGTATAGGGGACGGATGCATATCTTATAGATTACTTCAGTTGCCCAAAATCTAGGCCAATAATCCTGACAGGAAAGTGTTTTTATCCTTAAAGATATTGTAAAAATAATCTATGAAATGTGGTATTACCTACAGTTAAAACTAGAAGTCCTGTCACGAACTGGCATTTAATTGGGGTTAATTGCGCGTATGAATCGCGCGCAATTGTCATAGCGAATGGCATCCAAAGCACGACAGGTTCTCCTGGTTACTCATAGCAAACACAGGCAATGTTTCTGCCAATGGACCTCCGGGTTACCCGGAGGTCCATTGGCTGAAACATTGCTTGTGCACAAGCCATATGTACAGAATGTGATAACCTTACAATTGTCATAACGCGTAGATTAATGCGCAGATCGGCATGCTATTTGTGAGCATTTCACGACAGAACGTCTAGTTTTAACTGTATAGGCATATTGCTTTACTTTCCAATAAGTAGCGAACAAAAAGTTTGATAGCGTGTCTGCCCAATGTAAGAACTAGAACATGAAAAATGTATCTCGATAGAAGTGGACAGTCTGAAGAGGGTGGAATTTCTCCATAATGTGTTTGAATGAATACTTGAACGTTAATGCGCAAATCATATAATTAGTTAACGCTGCTTGTTAATTTAGCTCATGTTCTAACACACAACATAAAACAATAAAAGACGAAACTCTCTGTAAAAACTGAAATTGAGTTGCTTTGGTGGACCCTCAGTTTTTTCAATGTTTCTATTTTAATTTGAAATATTTTTTATTTTTAGTTGCTGGGCACCATCCTAACATATGCAATTTTCGTTGTTCAACTCAAACCTGACGGTAGCATTGATGAACTGAAAGCTCTGATAAGATCGTCGAACTGTACAATAAATGGATAGCAGACTTATATCGGAACGGAAACAATCCTTGTTGTGCAATTGTCAAATGACCAGGTGAAAATGAATAATGTAAATTTGCACGTCACAAGGTCCGCACTTGATGTTCCTTTAATGCCACAAAAAAAACTACAATATTTGTGTTTTTAATAATTCACATTGGTGGTAAGAAAGCTAGAGAGACAAAGCTTCTCTGAATTCAGCTCCCTTCCTTTATATGGGCATCTGGTGAGGACTATGCGGAAACCTATAGTGAATTGGGATAATGGGGGCTGTGTAACAACCACTTTTGTAATACAACCACTTTTGCAATAAACTTTATTACAAAAGTGGTTAACGCGTACCAACCACTTTTGCAATAAAACCACTTTTGTAATAAACTAACCATTATTGTAAAGAACTTATTTCGGTGATAAATCACGGACGTCCATTTTATAGTCGGACATTGGGGTGGGGTGAGGGACTAGTTTACCTAAACATGTTTGTGTGTCGTTCAATGGAATAACGTGTCCATTCACCTATTGAAACTTGATAGTGACTGAAGAAAGTACGAAAGCACTTTTACAATAAACTTTATTACAACAGTGATTATCGCGTACCAACCACTTTTGTAATAAAACCACTTTTGTAATAAACTAACCATTATTGTAATAAACTCATTTTGGTGATAAATCACGGACGTCCATTTTTTCGTTGGACGTTGGGATGGGGTTAGTTTACATAAACATGTGTGTATGTCGTTCAATGGAATAACGTGTCCATTCCATTCACCTGTTGAAACTTGGAAGTGACTGAAGTAAACTTGTGCAATAAACTTTATTACAAAAGTGGTTATCGCGTACCAACCACTTGTGTACTAAACTAACCATTATTGTAACACACCTATTTTTGTGATGAATCACGAACGTTTATTTTATAGTTTGACATTGGGGTGGGTTGAGAGCTAGTTTACCTAAACATGTTTGTGTGTCGTTCAGTGGAATAAAGTGTTCATTCACCAGTTGAAACGTGGAAGTGTCTGGAGAAAGTACGCAACCACTTTTGCAATAAACTTTATTACAAAAGTGGTTACCGCGTACCAACCACTTTTGTAATAAAACCACTTTTGTAATAAACTAACCATTATTGTAATACACCTATTTTGTGATGAATCACGGACGTCCATTTTATAGCCGGACGGTGTGTTTCTTTGGAGAAGGGGTAGCACAAAGTAGCGTTAAATCTATTCCCAAATTTGATGGGCGCTAAAATCTTACTGCACACGGATGGATGGGGAAAGCTGGGTTTGACGTCTATCGTTTGTGATATGTCTGCCCGAATTCCTCCTACGGGCGCAGTTTGTCTTAAACCCTATATTTCTTATCGATCTTGTTGTCCCTTTTTATAGGTCGGGTTGAATTCTTCCGCACAATGTAACCTCAAATGAGGCGAGAAAATTAGAAATTTTATTACACACTATTGACTGGTGTTAGTAAATTATCACAATACAGGTGGGCGTGCATCAGCCACCAACATCGCTGAAGTTAAGCTCCGTTGAACCCGGTTAGTCTATTGATGGGGTGACCATTTACTGATTGATTTGGATTAACACTTCGTGCCCTTGGGCAAGGTACTTTACCTCGACTGCTCGCATGTGGAGCGGGTGGGGAAGCTGACTGTGTTTTGAGATGGACTGGTGTGCACGCGTCTTAACCTTAATTATCCTGACTGTGTAGTGCAGTGCGTAGTACTGATGTACAGTGCGTGGTGCAGTCTTGGATTATGTGACGTTGAAGAGGTTATAGGGTCTCTCGCTGCTTGGTGGTTCTCTTCTGGTACATCGGCTTCCCCCACTCATAAAACTGTCACCGACACAAAATGAATCAGACTATATAAGTGTCGTAAAACACCAATAAATAAATAAATAAATAAATAAATAAATAAATAGACCCACTGAATACCGTTTTTCGTCGAGCGGAACAATGAATGCGGTGAAAATGAGCACATTGCGCGCAAAATCATATGTCTCAAAATAAAGATTATGAAAATGAGTTCAATGCGTGCAAAATCATACGTATCATAGCCTCATTTCGATATTTTTGGATCCACCGGGCCACTAACCAGGACTCATTAAATGGATTCTAAGGGAAAATCATTTTACATACAGGCACTTTCTGCTTTCAATGGAGATAACTCTTGTTATTTTTTTAAACAATAAACAGAGAGGGAAAATGGAAGAAGAGGAGCCTCCGCCGCTTCTAGCGCCCCTAGTCCCCCGGTTTCTGCTACTTAACCGCCCCTGCCCCTTGCCGCCCATACCCCAAGAGCCTCTGGTTCCCTGCCGCCTCTGCCGCCTCACTCCCAGAGCTCCTGGTCCCCTTTGCCCCTGCCGCTGCCGCCCATCGTGTCTGGAAGACGCGATATTTTCAGAAAAAATTCCATCCATGGTTAGTTTTTTAGACATTGTCAAGCTGTTTTGGGTAATGCTATATTTAATATCAGTTGTTTGGGGTAATTCCATGTTTCCCAAAACACACTCCGTACACACATTGGATCCGGAACATTTCCACGTCCCAGCTACAACATTAACATGGTTACCAGAGTAAAATCCACTAAAATACACGAAAGTCGGGTTCATTTGTGTAATTCTATACTACCGGAACATACTCCCATCGAATCAAACATACCCTCAAAACATACCCCCGATCTTATACCAAGAGGTAAGGTTTCGTCACCAGGCAACCACGTGAGACTTGAGAAACCAAGATGGCGCACCTATACACAAAATGGACGACTAAAAACATGAAAAGCAGACGACACTTGCAAAAAAAAATATTAAATAACTATTTTTTTTATTTTTTGTCTCAAAAACATAGGTTATGATCCCTTATTGGAACGAGCACGACAAGCTCGTTCCAATGAGGGGCCATAATCTATGTTTTTGAGAGAAAAAATTAAAAAAATAATGAAAATTAGTTGGCGATTTTTGCGAATAGAGATGGCCGCTTTTTGCCGTTATTTATTTATTTATTTATTTATTTATTTATTTATTTATTTATTTATTGGTGTTTAAGGTCATATACTTATGCACGATGGCTAATCATGACCGTGTTTTTCCGTTACGTTGGGTAAAGGGTTAATAAGTTTTAGTTGTTTTCATCTTTTCTCTTCATCTCTTTTTTGGATAAAAGGTTTCTATCATCGGTTTAATTTACACGGTATTCGTTCAACTTTGGTATTATTTTTCACTACTGTTGTCGCTATTTATCTCAATGCTAAGACCGTGCACATTTTTCATGTTTTTCTCATATAGTTTTCTTCATGAAAGAATTATTTTACTCTACACCACATTTTTATCGCCACGATACAGACCTGGCTGCTGATTTTGTCACTGTTTTGCGGATAGCAAAATCCGGGTACCCGGAAAGAACAACTGAGTAGAGGTTAGCAACTTTCAGGCTCTCCAACTTATTAATCCAACACAGAGTAACAGACCGACATGGTGTGATACTGGTTGTTTATATATTTATTGGTGCTTAGCGATAAATAGACAGAACGTGATGTGTGTTTGAATCGGTGGGTGTTTTACATAACTCTTTGGAATGGCGTCATCATATTTCGCTCGAGCCTACCGCTCTCGCGAAATATGATGACGCCATTCCAACGAGTTATGTAAAACACCCTCCGATTCAAACACACATCGCGTTCTGTGTTTATTACACAACCCATGCATTAAAATTAATTTAAATAAACAAATTTTAATTCCGATGTTTAAATCTAAAGTTAAAGAGTCTGTTCGTTTTGACTGGAGCTGTACTGATCAAATGAATCGATAAAAAATCAAAACAACCTTTTCGGAACCAGTGTTTGTTGAAATTCGTATCGCTGTTTCTCTTCGGCTAGAGCTATTTACACTAACCATTTGGTGGCTATTACTGTTAGTAAAAATATAAGTACAAATTTGTGGAGCTGGGAGAAACATTTTTAAAAGAAGTTCGAAGCATGTCAAGATGTACGAAGATTTACCGAAATAAAGTTGACCAATTTAGATATAACGGATCCACAAAACGAGACGGCCACGGGACTGGGTTAATGTTCTGGTTGGAAATGATTGTTTTTTTTTGTTTAAATATTATCTCATTTTAACTAATATTTTGTGCACCGACTTTATTTTGCTTTGGTCGTTTTCATTTTCACACTCTGAGACAGACTGTCGACAATTGCATAACGAAATTTGGAAACTTTTCGAAGCGTAACTAATGACTCAATGGGAAAGGAACTAGTATGGCCGGTGCTGGGAAAAAAGGTCCGGCTTGAACATCATCCATTGAATACAGAATCATTTATGTCATAGCGGCTATTCCGTTAAATACAAGGGTATAAAGATGAATGGATGTCAAATAAATATTAGTAGGGACTGAACGCTAATGTACAATTCACGACTCAGTACACGTGTTACCGTGTGGGCAATCGGGATTAAATGTATTGTCAAGGAAAACATCACGGATTGAAGGTACGGGTAAGGATCTGACCGTCGACCTTTCGGTTTAAACTTCAATGCACTAACCAATGAGCAAACGTGCCGCTCATACCAAATAAAGAGATGACTGGAAGGCGGTCGTTTCGAATTATATATAACCCGTTCTCCATTCTCTGTTGACGACAAAATGCAGAAAATAGTTTTCAATATCTACCCATTCGGTGCTAGAGATTATGAATTCGATGCTCAGCTGACATACAGTACGTGGAGAGTGGATTGTAACTAAATCACCCGCGGAGTGGAGTTATCACCCAAGCTATAACTTTCGAATTGGGTACATATCGACAAAAAACACAAGCAATGTTTCAGCCAAAGGACCTCCGGGTTAACCCGGAGGTCCATTGGCTGAAACTTTGCTGTGCTGGTTATGCTTTGCAACAAATTTGCGATTATTGCTTGGGTGGAATCTCCACTTTGCGGGTGATTTAGTGACAATACACTCTTCACGTACTGTAACGCATCATTTTTGTCCTTGTTTATGCTCTCAAAGTTTGAATGTAAAGTAAATCAATGCTCAGAACATAATCGAAAAGAAAACTGATGATTTGAATGGATACCTTGTCAGCACATTTCTGTTCACCCAGTGAATGCTTGAGTTTCCTCCAACACGCTGTGTGTACATGGCCCAGAATATCGATCATCATATGTCCCCGTAAATGTTCAACTCGGAACAAATATTTTGATATTGTTGACTTTTTGTCGGCACTGACATTCGGTAGTGAAAATACTGCTGTGGCTGTTTAGTGGCTACAATCCACAGATGCTCATATGAGGTGATATGATCTGATTACTGAACAGTGAATCAGCTAAATTGCCAATATAAGCATACGTTTCATAGCTATTACCCACACCCATACAGAATGGCTGTAGAGATGAAAGACCTACTCACATTCTATCTGTTTTCATTCTATGGAGCGGGTCATCTTCTGTTGTCTCAGCGGAAATCTCGAACACAAACTTTGTAATTGTACTTCAAATATTGTGTGGAAATTAACTGATATGATAATTTTCTAGTATTTGGTAATTATTTATCGAATTTCGGCTAATTCGCTCAAGTCGGCCAGTTTCGTTTACTAGTGGAATATTTTCCACATTATGTAAATATTTCACGGCATGGAATTTCTTTGCCAAATTAATTGTCCTCGCGTAAGATTAATGGGCGGCATGTCGTTAATGGGCGGCATGTCGTTGTACTATTTTGGTACAGTCAACGACATAATGTGCATTAATTATTACATTATATTCAACAAGCTAGGGAAGAATCCTGATGTCCAACAGGAATCTAATCCTAAGTACACTGCCTATTGTCAAGGGCCTTGCCCAAGACAGGCATTTTCATTGTTTGAACATAGAAATCACGAAACAGAATTCTGGAAGAAAAATATCGTAAAATGGCGAATTGTGTTCCGTCAGTCCATCGTTATGGAATAGCTCACTGCTATTTTAGAAAGCGTATGTTGCATGCGAATGGTGTATGATTATTTTAGAAGCAGAGACAGGAAGAACTCTCGGAAATAATGTGGTTCATCTCAGCCATTCAGGGAAATAGAACGGCTCGTGAGATATAATATATGTACCTTAAAGTAGACCCGGTCTCTCATTTGAAAGAGAAAATTAAAAAAAAAATAGCTTGTTGTTTAGTGCTGCCATCCAACGGGAGCACCAAGGCAGCGGAATGTAATGGAATGTGAAAATAACACACGTGTTATATCATAAGAGCACTCAAACTACAACACTTTTCACAAGAAAATAACCTTCGAAAGAGAGAAATATTAGAGAACAAGATTCGGCACTCATTGACTTCTGTCCTACTAAACCTTTTCATGGAATTAGGAGCATAGACTGAAAGTACGATAAAAATACGTTTTTATTTATTTTTAATTTCAATTCCATTTGAACGTTAGATGATAAGTCCTGTTTTTCACTTGTACTAGTTGGCAAGATGCTGTTTCATTTGGAAGCTTTGTTGGCTGGCAACAGGCGTGTTCCGTTAGAATATTCGCACGACAAACGAACAATTTTGGCCAGCCCTTTGTATTCGAAACTGACAAGCAGAATACACCGCTCAGAAGCTAATCTGCGAGTCGAGCTGAAGATGCATAATTGTAAAAAAGTGATAAACAGTAACATGGCCTTATATATATATATTAATCAGGAATGAAAATCTCTGGATGTATGAGCCCTTTCCCAGGAAAATAATTTCCAGATGATTATACCTCATGAAAGTGAATCACTGGGCGGTTAATTTCAGGTAATAGAATAGCGAAAATGCTGAACATTACAAAACATGGCTTTGATTGACAATAGAACTTCGACAACCCTCTGATGACAGATGAGAAGGCTAACTCATGGTCTCATTTGCCCCTTCCTCTCGCCTGTCCCAGCTCTTACCCAGTACTCCGATAATACAGTACAGCCACCGTGGACTTGTCGCAATCCACGAGTGTGTTGTGATGTCTACGCATGCTTTTACCAAGTAATACAAATCATCGGTCGCAAAATTTTATTCAAGGAAGCACATGGTTGTTCCCGGTGTTCCATTAATTAAATTGTTAATGAGTATTCCTATAATTAGTGTTTGGAGTCTAGTATTATTGCGTTCTTGTCAATACTGCCCACCCAATGAAAGTCATAAGTCTACGGCAGATGAACTATAAATGCTGATACCGATCTGTATTTCCACTTTCTCAGGTTATAAAATAAGCATACTAGCGCTCTTCCTTGTGTCAACCTTTTTTCACAGATTCTACGTTCGCCCATCTCGCACACACGAATTTGTATGTCCTTGCACTGAAAGGTTGGACATGCAAAGAGAAAATATTCCGATTCTACATTACTCCCAGCATATACATTTGCCCCCCCCCCCACCCCCACCCCACTAATCACCATATTACAATCCTCCTCTCTATCCGCCTTGGGTCTTTCCCCATTGAAGATACTTATATTTAGTAGTTATCCACCCACACTATTATTTGCTCTACCCATCTTGTCCAGATATCAGAGTCCCAAGTATTTGGAAACATAAGTTTACACCTGCGAATGTTCTGGGATATGTATCATAGTTTATATAACACATTTTTTCCATATTTTTCCATATCCTTTCCATTCTTGATCTGCGTTTTCCCGGCCTCCCATGACTTCCTCCGGTTTTGCAACATTAATTTATCCTTATGATTTCTTCGATTTTCACCGCTTCCAATTTATGTACAACCGTTTGATTTGTATGTATCATGTCGATACCATATGTTTGCATATATTTGGTAATCACCCCCCCCCCCCCCCCCCCACAGCACCATATTCCTTTTTGAAGCAATTGCACCCTAAAGGTTTCAATTGAACAAGTGTTCGCTTTTAATTGTGTGTGTACACACAATAATCCCCTAATACCGAGTAATCTCCCCCTACTAAAATAACCAGTTTGCTCTCGCCGTAATGAAGAACCCTTTTACTTTCCCGCCGTCGGATTGGTTGTCTTTGTCTTTGTTCATGGGTACAACCCTGCTTTTGTTTTAATGAGCGTTAAACACTGATCCAAATACAATTGGATTGCTAGAACGCGCACTGTTCACCTCAACCGACACAATCAGGTGGGTGGAAATTGCTAAAATAAAGTGTGCTTAACCACCCCCCCCCCCCCCCCCACACACACACATATATTCAAACGTGTTTAGTATACCGACGCCTCTCAATGTCAGATCGATTTTTAAAGAATGTACATTCATGTATGCGGACCATGAACACGTTGCCGATGTGCACAAATTGAATATTAACTGCATGTCTTGGTTATTATTAGCTCAACAAGTGTCGAGATTGAAAGATTGAAAACTTGATATAGTGTTATTAGTTTTCAGATCAGGTAAACGCCATGGCGATTTGAAATTAAAGCTGTTACGCGTTAGCGTAACAGCTTTCACGTCACTAAACCGCCGGGCTTGGGAGGAGCCATTACGTTAATTAACTTGACGCCATTGTTGAGGGCGACGTGGGTGCAGTCTGGATGAAGACGCTTTCTTGCAAACCTAGTAGTATAGAGATCAACGGTGGGAAACAATGTCTGACTCATTCTGTGTCTCCCATCGCTGATGCTGTAGTTTACTAAAGAAGTTTTTGAAAATAATTTTCACAACTAATTTCTGGAATATGAGTATATCACATTCACGTTTACATCCATTTCATCACAGATTATTATTACTTACTTACGTAGTCCTCTTCGTGCTGGGGTGTATACAAGGTCATCACCAAGGAACGCCAGTACTGTCTGTCTGCTGACCATATCTGAACTTGGCCCCACGACCATCCGAGCTCTTTCGCCTCATTCTCTACTACTTTCGCCAAGTCTCCTTCGGCCCTTGGCTATTATTATCTTGAACAAATTATACTTAGTCATGCCATTGTCATTCTTGGTACGTTCTAGTAATTCTGAATCAATCTCATTGATAACAGTATTTGAGTACTATATTCTTTAAGTTGAAAATAGTTTGTTTGTCATATTATATACTAAAAGGTTTTAACCCTTTACCCAACGCAGACGATACCAAAATTTATTATTATAAATATCATTTTTTTAAATTTTTCAAAAAAATTCAACAAAACCATATCATGTGACCCCTCGTTGGAACGAGCTCGACGAGCTCGTTCCAACGAGGGGTCACATGATATGGTTTTGTTGAAATTTTTTGAAAAATAATATTTTTTCAACTGCTGAATTTGGATATTACGCGGGCGGATGCGGGCGATTCGTTGGGTAAAGGGTTAATTAAAATGTGTTACTGTTACTGAAAAACAAATATTTGAATCCGAGCGGTCAGATTTTGTGAAATGAACGTCATACCGGGTTTAGGCGGACTTGTCAAATCATAATTTGTCCGATGGAACAAGGACATCTTTCATACATTGGAGTCAAATTACTTCATCTTTTTGTATCGAGTTTTGCAGAATAACCACTACACGTTTGATTTTGGTTAACCTTTCCAGTATTTATGTACGTTCTCTTTACCTCGAAATAAAGACTTATGAGAAACATTATGGCAAAATATTGCTGTTATATTAGAAGTGACACTTCAAAGTGACCGGCTGTCATCTCACAGTTATTTATTGAAAACGTGTCATCATTTCAGGCACTTTCTTATTTTCCTTTGGTGGTTATTAAAAGGCAAATAAACAATCAAACAAACTAATATAAACAAAATCAGTGAGAGTGACAACACCAGTTGGTAAAAAGTAAGCAAACTGGTATCCACTCGTGAAATAATAACCTCGCAACTCATCAGATACTCTTTATTTATTATACGCTAAACGATAGATTATCGATTAAATTGCGGAAAGATAGACATCGTATCCCCCACTGTGAAGACAGAAATTTTCACTTTCACGATATCAATCAATATGGCGGCTTTTAAAGCATCACTTCAAGGTGAATACGAGTCACATTATCACTGAAAATTATCAATTTGTTCTAAAAACGTATAATGAAAAGTAAATGTAATGTTTTTGAGTGGAAACCGGTCATTTCCAGCAATAATTCAACACGTATTCACCTTGAATTGATGCATGAAACCCTCTAGTCCAACCATGGCCTGAAAGTCCGTAATATAAGTTTTTGGTTTGTTACGTCCTTTCAAAGGACGTACCAAACCAAAAACTTATATTACGGACTTTCAGGTCATGTTTGGACTAGACACTTGCCAGCTGAATCAGATTGCTGTCTGTTCCGAGTATCGATCAAATCACTTCCGCGTATCAATGATTCAATGCGCTGTTTACTTTCATGCATGAATTCAAGGTTGAAACGATTGGAAATTATTAGTTTCTTATAAAAAGTGTTTAATGAAAAGAAAAACTAGTGTGTTTGAGTGGATACCGAAAATTATCTCACTTGTGACCGAGACAAATGGTTATTTTCGCTCGCAAAAGCACTCGCGAAAAATAAACATTTGTCTCGGTCACACGTGAGATAATTTTCGATGTCCACTCAAAAACACTAGATATCCTCTATTTATTGGAGAAAATAATTTCCAGATCAAACCTGAGCGGAGATGCTTGATCTAATATAAGTGTGCCACATACTTGTCTGAATGAAAAATAGTTATCCGTGATCTAATCTGACATGATTATCAATGGCACTGTTTGATATTACTGAATATTGGAGTTTAGAGCGTACGAAGTAATAATATATTGTTAAATGTTCTGTTTAGGCTGTCTTGTCCTGGTATCGGTGCTCATAATACACACGTTGTCATAGATATAGTTTAGTATGTTCACGTTTTTTTATAGTAGAGAGAACGGAAATAAAATTACACTCAGAAGCGAGAACCCGGACATGTTTCCGGGTAATAGTAATTTAATTTACGAGAGTAACAAGACGCATTTATTTCCGTGAATAAAAACAAATTTTACTGGCAGTCGGTCGTCTCCATACGGAAAGTTGTTTTTCCTAAGAGAAGTGTGAAAACCCAAACCCGCTTCCAACTCGTATTCATTTTCAAAATCCCTAGTTTTATCACCACTGCCTCCCGGCTTCAACTCACTCTTCACTGTCGTCACCAATATCCTCTGCTTGATGCAGAGGAGACTGTTGATGGCAGTGAAGAAAGGAGTTGACGTTGATTGAGGTAGTGAATAGTGGGTGATACAATTGATTCTGAAGATTAAGACGAGTTTAACTCTGAAACGAGTGAAGCTGTTTATGTTTAAAGTGAGTCCTCTGGAACTGATTGAGAGGCACAGTGATTTGATGATAAGGGTGTTTCAATGAGCGTGATTGTATAAAGTTCAGTTGTGAAAGGGCTGAGGAATTCTGACAGAGTTACGTTGGGCAGTTGTTTTCAATTTAGAAAACATAAGTTCAACACACAAACTGTGACCGGTGTGGTTCCCGGTTCAGCGCATCAGATTTCGCGGATAGTGTGGCCGACTTTTCGAACCGGGAACCAGAAAATTCCCTTCCCGTGGTTAGGTTCAAATCCTAAAGGGATAATTAAGAGTTTCCTTTTGAGTTTGTCATTCCGAGATCGTGTCGTTTCATACCTCACTTATGTGCCACGGTGTGAAACAAAGGCATTGACTACACCCATGCCAATGAACAAATTGAAACAAAAAGTCACAGATTGTATGACGATTGTCCTTTTTTGTTCGATAGCAGGGCTCACATACAGTTAAAACTAGAAGTCCTGTCACGAATAGTGCGCTTATCTAGGCTTAATTGCGCGTTGGAATTGCGCGCAATTACCATATCGAATGACACCCAAAGCACGACAGATTCTCTTGGTTACTCATAGCAAACACATGCAATGTTTCTGCCAATGGACCTCCGGGTTACCCGGAGGTCCATTGGCTGAAACATTGCTTGTGCACAGGCCATATGTACAGCATTTGGTACACATGCAATGTTTCTGCCAATGGACCTCCGGGTTACCCCCCGGAGGTCCATTGGCTGAAACATTGCTTGTGCACAGGCCATATGTACAGAATTTGGTAGCTTTACTTGGGCCATAACGCGTGCATTAACGCGCATATCAACGTGCTATTGGTGCGTATTTCATGACAGGACTTCTAGTTTTAACTGTAAGAGGCATCGCATATGTCTTAAATAGAGTATATGTCGATTGACCATACTGTGAAGACAAACTGTTGCATCTCCGTGGTAACGTTCGCAGTGCGCGGCACGACCCATGCATAGAGTTTAACACGCATGCAATAATTATAATCAACTCTCGCAAATGATTCAGGCAACGAAAAAATCTGAATCGACAATGGTTCTCGCAAAATGATCGTTTGATTCTAAGTATGGATTCTGGAAGTCTCCATAAAGGCTTAGGGAATTCTAATTATTGTTACTCCCTCGTTGTAAGGTAACACTACAACTCAGTTGTTTCTAGTGACGTCATGGGTGCATGTATACCTATACAGACAGCCAAGTCTTATATAGAAACCACTGCCAAAGTATGCAACGTCCATAACCAAGACCACCAAACTTCTGCATGTTGGAACATGTGTTTTAAATGTGTATGAAAGACAAGAAACTCCTCAAAATTGGAATTATGCCCGAATAAGTTTTTTCACCGTGGAGTATGTCCTGGATGTTCAATCAAACTTTAAATTATCCAGGACTTGAAAGTTGATTCTGGCAGCAGGAGTTTGGGAGAATCAAATTTGATTTTTGCGCATTGGGACGAATGCTAAGTCTACTAACAGTGAATACGCTCCTTCTAAACTTTGCTGATAACTACTTCAGACATTTCTGCTCGTGACGGTGATATTGTTTTCACGATCTTTTTCGTGAGGTTATTTAGTTTGTGTTAAAATATATCCGCTCATTCAACTCCTTAGTCTATATATATATAAGTCTTCCTAGTGGTGATATCTATAGAAATAAACAAAAATATTGTAGGCTTACGCTACCACTACAAGGAAATGGCGATAACGCAGACATCGTATTTTTCGTCTTTACGGATACAAAACATACGATTACCTTATTTAAAAATCGTATTTTTCACTGTAGCTACAAATGGCGAATAACCGTGAGAGAAAACAATATCAAGGAACACACAATAAACTGGGTGAAAGGTTATGAATGTGAGAGCTGTTTCCTTTTCCATGGAGGGAAGCTATTGTTTTTGTTATCTGCAGTAATAAATTAATATCTATTAACGTTTCTGCGTAGCTTTCAGTGAAAAAATGAGGGAACTATTTTCTTCCGCGGACGACTAATTTTAACAGATTCCTTGGCTATCTGTTGATATTTTTTAAACTGAAATGTTTGCCGTTTACGAAGCAATTACTTTGCTTCGAGTTTGGGACTAAAACGTAAATTGTTTATGAACAGGATGCGCATATAATACAAGTTATGCACTAGAGTAAGTCACATTAGGTAAAAACACATAATTGTAAAACAGTGTGGTTCAAGATTGTTTAAGGTATAGATTGCGAGACAAGAGGTAGACAATCAATATGGCTATGTTGTCTCCCTGCAGTATACACTGATATTGTCATGCTTGAGTAGTGTTAATTTACATATTTTTTTGTATCCTTAAAACACTCTTCACTACCATATGTGTCATTCCTAGGAACCCCAAGCGGGCCGTAGGCCCGCAAAGGGTTCCACATACCCAGTCAGATAAATGTGTTCCAGAACAGAATTCTCTATAGCCGTCAATGTGATTTTTGAAGTGGACAGTAAATTTCAGTGAAAAAACTTCCGCTGTCGAATTGCCCATACAATTGCAATTGGCCTGCCCCCCTCTAGGAATCAAATGTACTCTGTTGCAACTTTATTCGCCTCAAAGCTTTGCGTGATACATTGGCCGACATATCTACACTTCAGGGGTTGTCAGGCCTTCTCACCCGAGAACCGCGACAAATCAGCGGCCGGCCAAAGTGTTATTATTATTACTCGAGTTCTGTCCTTCTGGAGGTTTGTCAATATGCTCAGCTGATGATCTCGTCATTTCAGATCGAACTCTCAGTCCTGATTCCGTTGCAGCTTGTCTGCCAGTGACAACCTCAATCGAAAAAAACGTACATATAACCGATAATATAAGTTTATAACGGATAAATGTTGTTATATTGGTGCTATTGTATACAGATATGCATTGACATGTATCTCGTGAAATATCAAGATGAACAGAAACTCAGTTTTTGAATTAACCAAATGTGAAGGTGTTGTAAAGGAAAAGTTTGCTTGAAAAAAGGGTATACGGACGTTTCGTCCCCAAGCCGAGTCGTCCGCTTGTCATAATGTCAAGATATTGTCTGTACATTTTTTACATTTCGAACAAGACACCCACCCCCTACTAACGTGTGACATTTCCCCAACATATAAAGCCTCCTGATGTTGTATTTATGTTAAGAGTGTGATGTACATCATCTTTAAGGTTTGAAACACAAATGATGTCGTATATTGGCTGATATAATGATATGTTTTTAAAAAATGCAAAAAATTGCACAAGTTGGAAATGCACATTTTTGGTGCACTCAAGAGACTCACCCACCCCCACATCACGTCTTGCAAATTTTTGGTGCCCCCAGGATCCCCCTCCCCCTGGTATAATTGCAAAATTATAAGATTATGTTACAGAACTTAATATAACAAGTTTTGATGCATTTCTTAATATAATTATAACACGTTTTGATGCGTTTCTTAATATTATTAATTCCTATAATACATTTGCTAATAATTTTGTGATTATTCATTGTAAAGTGCCGGTGCTCTTCCAAGAATAATTGCAAAATTATAAGATTATGTTGCAGAATTTAATAAACCATAAATTTTGAGGCGTTTCTTAATATAATTAATTCTTATAATACATTTGCTAATAATTTTGCTATTATTGTAAAGCGACGGTGCGCCTCGATGAATAATTGCAAAATTATAAGATTATGTTGCAGAACTTAATATAACAAATTTTGTTGCATTTCTTAATATAATTAATTCTTATAATACTTCTACTAATAATTTTGCAGTCATTCACTGTAAGGTACCGGTGGAGCTCTTCAATGAAAAATTGCAAAATTATAAGATTATGTTGTGGAACTTAATATAACGTACATATACTTTAAGAACTTTTACTGTAATAATATAATTATTATAGGTAATCCATTGAATAAACAGTAATTAAAATTTATTTAATGGCTGGATAGTTTATTTTGTTCTGACATTTCTGTTTTCAGAATTTCGCACGTATATGAAATTTAATGCAAGGAGGTACATTAAGATATATTACAATGGAGGTACATTAAGATATATTACAATAGGTAATATACAATAAAGTATACAATAAAATTATTATATAAATAAATAAAAAATGATTCAAAATACAATACATGAATACTTTCCCCCAGCCAACGAGTTTCGGACGTGTTGGGTATAATTGTAGAGGACGACTTGGTTAAAATTGCGGCGGACGATTTGGTTAGCAGACGAAATGGGTGTAATTCGAAAAAGTGATACTGACAGGTTGCTTTCAGTCTCGTTAGAAACCAAAACAAAGTAATAATGTGTTACTTTTTGGTGCATCTGTATTTCTGAACAGTGCTTCGTAGTTTCAAACACTAAAAAATGGAAAATAATAACCCTTTTGGATATTTACCGCCATTGAAAATGGCATGTCATCTTTTTTCGGGAACTGGGGGAATCTTCGGCCTGGGGAGAACTAGGCCCAAGGAAGATTCGTCCAAAAGAAAAGCAGTATACATCTGTTAGGATATTTTAGATACGCTACGATATTCGTTTTAACTCCTGAAAATAATTCTTAAAAAAAATATTAATAGATTGTTCAATATTTATTGAAAAATATTAATACAATGTATATCGTCGAGCAATTATCTCTGCAGTAAATTCACATTCAATGTGTTTTGTAATAATTAAGCCTTTTTTTAAGGTCTCTCATCTGTTAGAATGGTATCCAAACACTTCGGCTCCAAGTCATTTCATCCTCTGGTCAATTCGACCTCAAAGTCATCTCTGCCCTAGTCACTTCGGTCCCTTGGTCATTTCGGCACCATTTTAAGTGTAGAGATCTACATGTATAAAGATCAGTGCATAGTTCATGTTTAGAAATAATGGGTAATTACCTTTATTAAGTAATGTTCAGTTATTTGTATTTACACAGTGTACAGAAAAGTTATACACAAAATTAAAAATTATCCATGTGTTCAATTTTACATACATTTACATGTAAGATGCTATCTGTATAAGTAAGAGAAATTATTTTACTTTGAAATTTTGCAAAGTATATACAGTCATTCGTTCATATTGTTATGCACAATTCCTAGTCACCTTCAAGTTTGAGGTTCACAGGGTTTCTTTTTCTTTTCTTTTTTCTGAAACAACCACCAAACTGCGATTTTGATACTACCATAAATATGTCCACATTTTCTAAAACGCAGAGCAGAATCCTTGTAGTTATGCGCAATTTCTAGTCCCCTTCCAGTTCGCTGTCCACGTGGGGCTGACCCCAGTACCCCACTTCCAAGGCATACACTCAAACCAAATAACATTACTGACCCTCGCTTCCGGCTGTCGTAGATTCATAAGCAAATACAATTATTAAGGTAGCAAGAGATTTCAAATCCCACATAGTCCATGTGCACCTTCGACGTGCTGAAACTTTTCTTTTATTTATTCATCATGAAAGAAAATCTACTAGACATATATCATATGTATACCTGAATATCTAATTGAGAGATATAAATGTTGAAAAAAAATTAAATAGAAAAATGTTAAAATTCAAACAATATTTGAAAATATTTAAAGAGGCCGAAATGACCTGGTATATTGGGGCTGAATTGACCTG
Organism: Pictodentalium vernedei; assembly: GCA_031216915.1. Lineage (NCBI taxonomy): Eukaryota > Metazoa > Mollusca > Scaphopoda > Dentaliida > Dentaliidae > Pictodentalium > Pictodentalium vernedei. The sequence goes on from CM062290.1 coordinate 408,459,659, forward strand.
CGGCCGTAATGACTGGGACCGAAATGACTTGGGGCCAAAGTGACTGGAATTCATGAGAATTGCATCCAAACTGTCCTCCAACAATTTGACCCAAACTGGATACTAATCTAACCCAAACCATCCTTTGGCAATTTGCCCCGAACTGTTCTCCAGAATAGGGACACATGATTCTTATTGATTTATTTATTGGGGTTTAATGACACTTCGACAGCCAGGGTCACTTCATGTCGGACAGTTTTACAGATGGGAAAAGCCAGAGAGAACCATTGAGCAATTACAATCATCTAACGTACAAACAGCACACAAGCTGGGTTAGCATTGGTTGAAGACAAGTGTACGATTGACATGCAGTATGCCTTGGTACGCAATGGCACTACATGGGCAATGGGAATGAAGTGTATTGCCCAAGGAAACAAAGTGGTTGCCGCAGGTGGGATTTGATAGAGGACCCTTTGGCTTGCAGCCTACACCTCTAACTACTGAGCCCTTTAACCTTCAAAACTGTATAGTACCAGCTAAAACATGTTGTAGAATGACCACATGAAAATTTCACAAGTACATAGTTTCATTATTAGTTTGTGATATTTATTTTTGCTCAGTTTGCTGTACAGTTGAACCCTGTTAATTGAAGAGCCACTTTGCCAATAACATTATTCAAATAGCAGGAGTATTCAATTAACAGGGATTGTGTCACTTTCCTGTATTCCAGAGATAAACTTAGCATTTATTCTATTATATTTTGTTTGACAGAGCTCCATGAGCTCTGGCAAACAAGATATAATAGATTAAATGCCTGTATTGAATGTACTGAGGCCAAATTGGTCTATAACAAAGGAAAGCTGGGAAGAGTCAGGGCAATTTCTCAACATGTTACAAGATTTTTTATTCAATTAACAGGAGATTACTCTATAACCTATATTCAATTACCAGGTCAAATTTGTACTGGAGGCATGGTAAATGGTTTTGTGTTGGGAAATTACATTCTATTAACAGGGATATGCAATTAAGATATATCCCATTAAGTGGGCACCACTGTATAACCACCCCCCCCATGCCCCCCACACATACCCCAATCAAAACCATCATAAAAAGGTCTTGGATTCAGCAAATTTGATTTCTTTATTTATTGGGTTTAACAACAGTTTTTTACAGCCAGGGCCACCCAACAGTTTTACTGGGGGAGGAACCCAGCCAGAGCAGCCGGAGAGAACCACTGAGCAACAGTGACAAGCAACTGTCAGGCTTCTCAACATTGTTACTCCAAGCAAGCAGGGTTAGCATTGGTTGAAGACAAGTGCATCATCGATGTGCAGTACACCTTATTTCAGTTGCCACAATTGGGATTCGAGCTGGGAACCTCTCAGTTTGTTTTGGGAAGGTTTTTTTTTAGGGTCCTGCGAATATTCGAGATTCGATTCGATATCGATACCATACGTATGCTTCGAGATCGATCCCGAATCAGTCTCAGGATTCGATTTTTTCGAATCTCTCATACTAACTTCAATTTGTTATATTTCCAACAAAAATAGGATAAAACTGTCATTAGAAAATTCATTCACGTAGGCTCAATTCCTATTTATTTGAGTAATTGACAATGTTTAATTGTTAGATAAGGTGTGAATTTGGCCCAGAACATTATCCATAGTTTTGGTTTTTGAAGGCTTAACTTGTTACTATTCACGTTCTTAAGAACGTGAATAGTAACAAGTTAGGCCTTCAAAAACTAAAACTATGGACAATAGGCCTAGCTGTTTCAGCGACGGTGCTACAGAGAATATTTAGTTATTGGTGTTTAAGGTGTTCACTCCGTCGCATAAGGGTCATCACAGTGTTCCGTAACTTCCGTTTGATGCAATATGAAATAACTTGTCTTTTAAGATTCGATTTGGGATTCAATTCGATGTCGATATCAGAGACATGATTCGATTCGAGATTCAATTCGAAAAGAAATTTGTGATTCGCAGATCCCTATTTTTTTTTTAGTTCCAGCTTCATTAAGGTTTGTCTCATATCCCACTTGTAATTGTGTCATAATTAGTAATCATAAATCCTTAAAATAAAACAATAGAAAAAATGCATAGAATATTTTAAAAAAAAATTTCTGTGAGGATTTGACCGCAGAGGTGATGACATGCGACCACGACTGAGACCGAATATTCTCAGAAAAAGTATGAGGGCTGAATCTTTCTGTGACTGAATCTTCATGAACCCCTTTTTTCAAACTAAATTGCCCATTACTTATAAAGCACCATAACTAAGGCAAAAACAATACTATGAAATTTCCAAGTCTGAAATTCTATAAATTGCAAATAAATTTACACAAATTATATAGCAAAATAAAGGATGTGGTGTATAGAACCCCAAAAGTATGTGTGCACCTCACACACTGACACACAGTCGCTATCAGACATCAACGGTTCCTGAAAGTGTGCTATCGGTACCATATTTGTACCATAACTGATAATAATAAAATAATATTTCATAAGAACAACAAACACAGGAATTCAAAATGCAGCCTCAAGGCAGCATGGTGGTGAATGCCAATGCTGTCAGACTGTCCTTGAAAGGGGGAGTCCTTTACAAATAGGTTTTTGTTTTGTGATACTTTGGATACTCCCCATTTTTAGCTCAGCTTTGACATAGTCATATTTAAGGTTATGTCATAGCCCATTGTCCGTCTGTTTGGGAACAACAATTCAATACGGCTCGGGCTAGAGGCTTTATTTATGAACCGATCTTTACGAAACTTCTTGGGTACCTTTGTTATCATCGTGGGACGAGTGTTTTTGGGGGCGGTCCAAAATGCAAGATGGCCTCCAACAGCCATTTTGTACAGAAATTAGTGCAATCAGTTTTTTGTTCAGAACTTATGTATGAAAGTTCTGATTTGAATAAATTTTTGTATGAATGTTTAGTAACATGGAGTACATCACATATAATAAAGGGTTTTTTCTCATGCTGAAATTATGGAAATTAGATGAACTTTAATTTATTCAGTGCTACTTACATGTATACCCAGTAAGTGCACATGTCAATACGGCTCGGCTAGGCTGTATTTATGAACTGATCTTCATGAATCTTCTTGAGTACCTTTGTTATCACCTTGGGATGAGAATGAGTGTTTTTGGGTGCAGCCCAAAATTCAAGATGGCTACCAGAGGCCATTTTGTACTGAAATTAGGTACAATCAGTTTTTTGTACAGAACTTCTATACAACTTGGGCTAGAGGCCGTATTTATGTACCGATTTTACAAAATTTCTTGGGTACCTTTGTTATCACCATGGGGTTAGAATGAGTGTTTTTGGGGGGGAGTCCAAAATTCTCGATGGCCGCCGGCAGCTATTTTGTACTGAAATTACTGCAATCAGTTTTTTGTACAGAACTTCTGTATGAAAGTTCTGATTTGAATAAATTTGTGTATGATTGTTTAGTAACATGGAATACATCACAAAAATACAGGGTTTTTTCTTGTACAGAAATTATGCAAATTAGACGAACATTGATTTATTCAGTGCTACGTATACACAGTAAGTTCACATGTCAATACGGCTCAGGCTAGGGGCTGTATTTATGAACCGATCTTCACCAAGCTTCTTGGGTACCTTTATTATCACCTAGGGACGAGAACGAGTGTTTTGGGAGTGATCCAAAATTCAAGATGGCTGCCAGTGGCTATTTTGTACCAAAATTAGGTACAATCAGTTTTTTGTACATAACTTCTATACGGCTCAGGCTAGAGGCCGTATTTATGAACCGATCTTTACGAAACGTCTTGGGTACCTTTGTTATCACCGTGGGATGAGAGCGAGTGTTTTTGGGTGCAGTTCGAAATTCAAGATGGCCACTAGCAACCATTTTGTACCAAAATTAGTGCAATCAGTTTTTTGTACAGAACTTCTGCATGAAAGTTCTGATTTGAATAATTTTTTGTAAGAATGTTTAGTAACATGGAATACATCACAAAAAATACGGTATAATACAGGTTTTTTTTCTCTTGCAGAAATTATGCAAATTAGATGACCTTTGATTTATTCAGTGCTACTTATACACTGTAAGTGCACATGTCAATATGCTAAGGCTGGAGGCTGTATTTATGAACCAATCTTCTTGAAACTTCTTGGGTACCTTTGTTATCACCTTGGGATGAGAACAAGTGTTTTTGGGTGCGGCCCTATATTAAAGATGGCTGCCGGCTTTCACACTGTTGCTTACTGAGGTGAAGTCACTTTACCATTACCAAGCTACCTACTAAATACCAAATGGAAGATTTTTCAGCGCACTCTTATTACTTCAGCACCCATAATTCTCAAATATGTCATTAAAACCAATCACATACTAGTACTGCTTAAATCTATTTACATAATCAGAATACACCACCAGGGATGCATTAGCTCAGTAGGTAGAGGTGCAGACTGCAAGCCGAGAGATCCTCGGTTCGAATCACACCTGCGGCAACAGCTTTGTGTCCTTGGGCAAGACACTTCACCCCCACTACCCATGTGGGGGCAAGGTATGCTGTGTACTAAGGCATACTGCATGTTCTTGGTGCACCTGTCTTCGAACAAGGCTAACCCTGCTTGTGTAGTATGTTGGGGAGCTCACAGTTGTTGCCATTGCTCAGTGGTTCTCCTGGGGTACTCTAGTTTCCTCCATCCATAAAACTGCCATGGTCACAATAAGCTGTTGTGCAGATAAATGTGACCTTAAACACCAATAAATAAATAAAAAGTACACACCACCTCATACCCGTTTCTCTCCTGTTTTTATTCACCTTGGTATTCCTCGGTTTGCCTCGGTGTTTAGTATGCCTGCCAGAAAAGGAGTGATTTCTTTTTCTAAAAGAGCAAAACAAGAAGTAATTTTTAACAGGTAGTAACGAAATAATTTTCATGAAGCACACAATTTTATGTTAGTTAATAGCTGATAAAACGCAGGGTGATATTTGCAAATCTTATTTTATTACTGGCACCAGGTACTGGTAATGAAAATTGTTGTTTGTCATCAATACTTGATCAAGTTTCTGACAAAGCACATTATACTATTCCAATATGTCAGCTACTGGACATAAGCACACAATTTGATGTTGGTTTACCATTATACTGGTGCTTAGCCAGGATATCTAAGTTACATGTAGGGGCAAGAGTAATATCTAGTGGGAGTGTGGCCGGGTAATAAAGAATATGATGCACAGAATCACCTGAGCCACATAGCAGTGAGATAGGGGTGAGGACAAGAGGGTGTGTGACCCTCTCATCAGTGGAGGGGTCGGATGCACCTCTCCCCCCCCCCCAAAAAAAAAAAAAAAATTCAAGACAGTAAAACACAATTACCTTGTATCTGTGTCCATTTGTGTCCATAATAATTTGCGAACAAGCATAAATATCTAGATATTAAAATGTCTTTTGGGATGTTCATTATATGGGTTAATAGGAGAGAGGGGTGGCGGCATGAATGAAATTGGGGACCGAATATTCTCTGAAAAAGTATGAGGGCTGAATCTTCATGAACCCCTTTTTTCAAACTAAATTGCCCATTACTTATAAAGCACCATAACTAAGGCAAAAACAATACTATGAAATTTACAAGTCTGAAATTCTATAAATTCCAAATAAATTTACACAAATTATATTGCAAAATGAAGGATGTGGTGTATAGAACCCCAAAAGTATGTGTGCACCTCACGCACTGACACACAGTCGCCATTAGACATCAGCGGTTCCTGAAAGTGTGCTCTCGGTACCGTATTTGTACCATAACTGATAATAATAAAATAATATTTCATAAGAACAACAACCACAGGAATTCAAAATGCAGCCTCAAGGCAGCATGGTGGTGAATGCCAACGCTGTCCCATTGTTCTTGAAAGGGGGAGTCCTTTACAAATAGGTTTTTGTTTTGTGATACTCTGGATACTCCCCATTTTTAGCTCAACTTTGACAAAGTCAAATTTAAGGTTATGTCATGGCCCATTGTCCGCCTGTTCGGGAACAGCAATTCAATACGGTTCGGGCTAGAGGGTGTATTGGTGAACCGATCTTTACGAAACTTCTTGAGTACCTTTGTTATCACGTGGGGCGAGAACAAGTGTTTTTGGGTGCGGTCCAAAATTCAAGATGGCCTCCAGCAGCCATTTTGTACAGAAATTAGTGCAATCGCCATTTTTGTACAGAACTTCTGTATGAAAGTTCTGATTTGAATAATTTTTTCTATGAATGTTTAGTAACATGGAGTACATCACATATAATACCTTTTTTTTTCTCGTGCTGAAATTATGCAAATTAGATGAACTTTAATTTATTCAGTGCTACTTACATGTATACCCAGTAAGTGCACATGTCAATACGGCTTGGGCTAGGCTGTATTTATGAACTGATCTTCATGAAACTTCTAGGGTACCTTTGTTATCACCTTGGGATGAGAATGAGTGTTTTTGGGTGCAGTCCAAAATTCAAGATGGCTACCAGTGGCCATTTTGTACTGAAATTAGGTACAATCAGTTTTTTGTACAGAACTTCTATACAACTTGGGCTAGAGGCCATATTTATGAATCAATCTTTACGAAATTTCTTGGGTACCTTTGTTATCACCACGGGGTGAGAATGAGTGTTTTTGGGGAGGGGTCCAAAATTCTAGATGGCCGCCGGCAACTATTTTGTACTGAAATTACTGCAATCAGTTTTTTGTACAGAACATCTATATGAAAGTTCTGATTTGAATAAATTTGTGTATGATTGTTTAGTAACATGGAATATATTACATAAAATACAGGTTTTTTTCTTGTACAGAAATTATGCAAATTAGATGAACTTTGATTTATTCAGTGCTACATATGCACTGCAAGTGCACATGTCAATATGCTAAAGCTGGAGGCTGTACATTATTTATGAACCGATCTTCATGAAACTTCTTGGGTACCTTTGTTGTCACCTTGGGATGAGAACGAGTGTTTTTAGGTTCGGCCCGATATTAAATATGGCTGCCAGCTTTCACACTGTTGCTTACTGAGGGGAAGTCACTTTACCATTACCAAGCTACCTACTAAATACCAAAGGGAAGATTTTTCAGCGCACTCTTATTACTTCAGCACCCATAATTCTCAAATATGGCATTAAAACCAATCACATACTAGCTAGTACTGCTTAAATCTATTTACATAATCAGAATACACCATCAGGGGTGCATTAGCTCAGTAGGTAGAGGTGCAGACTGCAAGCTGAGAGATCCTCGGTTCGAATCCCACCTGCGGCATCAGCTTTGTGTCCTTGGGCAAGACACTTCACCCCCACTACCCATGTGGGGGCAAGGTATGCTGTGTACTAAGGCATACTGCTTGTTCTTGGTGCACCTGTCTTCGAACAATGCTAACCGTGCTTGTGTAGTATGCTCAGTGGTTCTCCTGTGGTACTCTAGTTTCCTCCATCCATAAACTGCCATGGTCACAATAAGCTGTTGTGCAGATAAATGTGACTTTAAACACCAATAAATAAATAATAAAAAGAACACACCACCTCATACCCGTTTCTCTCCTGTTTTCATTCTCCTTGGTATCCCTCAGTTTACCTCGGTGTTTAGTATGCCTGCCATAAAAGGAGTGATTTCTTTTTCTAAAAGAGCAAAACAAGAAACAGTAATTTTTAACAGGTAGTAACAAAATAATTTTCATGAAGCGCACAATTTTATGTTAGCTAATAGCTGAAAAAACCTGGTGCCAGTAATAAACAGTGTAAAAATTTGTGAAATTTTTACACTATTTATTACTGGCACCAGGATAAGATAAGATAAATTGTTGTTTGTCATCAATACTTGATCAAGTTTCTGACAAAGCACATTATACTATTCCAATATGTTAGCTACTGTACAAGTACATAAGCACACAATTTGATGTTAGTTTACCATTATCACCTGAGCCACATAGCAGTGAGATAGGAGTGAGGACAAGAGGGTGTGTGACCCTCTCATCAGTGGAGGGGGTCTGGTGCACCCCCCCCCCAAAAAAAAACAAAAAAAAACAAAATTTGAAATTAAAGACAGTAAAACACAATTACCTTGACTCTGTGCTGCCTTGGACTGGTCACTTTCCGTGGATGGGCAATATTTCTGCGGATGCAATGATATTAGTTTTCAAACATTGTTTACAGCAATAATCAGCAAAAATTTAATTAATGAACCACAGGATACAATTCAGTGCTTCATTAATTAAAATTTTATTGATGCTGATTTTCTATTACCTGGAAAAAACATGCATGGACATCATGCACTGCCCATGCAAGGATTATGATCAGCAACTGTACTGTTTGTCTGTGTCACTGCTATGAGCAGGGACTAATCTAAATGGGTGGGTGTGTTTACAAATATTATTTTTTAACACCTGATAACAAAGTAATATAAGTTTATAAACAACCACACAATTGACTTTTAATTACAATACTCCTAATTCCTATTAAACATATAGGAATGTTTATTAATTTTGTGGAATTTTTACACTGTGTATGGAGCGTATTTGGGCCTGTATGTTTGTTAAAATTGCCCTTCCACTACGGAGGACTTTTTGAAATCAGTCTACACTGGATTGTGTGTTATTCCTATGTGAAAGACAGCGTATTCATTGTAATAATATTCATGCATAAGTTCATGTTTTTGGTTTGTTTTAGGCCTGATAATCTACAGAATAGCATGGGTTGCGGTGTATTCGGAGTATTCCATCGCTTGAGTGCAAGAAGGCTTTGCAATGCTATATATAGCATAAACCTTATTGCACACCAGTGACAAATTTATCAATTTTAATAACGTGGGTAAAATATCGGACATGAACCATTTAATTTTTTTTTTTTTAACTCACTTCGACAAAGTCAAGCAGGGCATATCTAATCACTCTCCGTCCATTGTCCATCCGTCTGTCATCCATCAACACCATGTTTTGGTCAATTCAAGTTAAAGTTTGAGTGAGTAATGGTACCAAAGGGGTATTACATTTTTGTGATACATGCCCAGCCCCATAGGGACGGGGTGGGGTAAAATGCTCCCAAAATATTTTAAAAATCTTATGAACCAGTGGGTACAGTGACTTGATATTCGTTATGGAACTGCCTTTTGAGATGTAGAATCACGTGTGTTCAAACGTACTTTGTGAAGCATTATTTGGCTTTATAATGGTAGTGGTTAGATTTTTGGTACTACCCAAAATTTCCATTTTCCGAACCGATGGTCCGATTTGAATGAAATTCAGTATGTGGTAATATTGGGTCATAAATACTTGCCTCATGCAAAAAAACCCCAGCATCCCCATGGGAACCCCAGGAGTGAAAAATAGAAATGTTTTCAAACTCCCATGTTTCCCAAACCACATGGAACAGAGAACTGTTATGGTATGAAGCATCCTTAGGACCAGCAGAATTGAATGGTAAAAAAATGCCCTCTTTTGTTGTTAGAGAGTTCTGCAGAGGGCATCAGAATAATGTTGGCGCAGCATTTTTGCAAACATTTTAGAAAATCTTTTCTCAAGAACCAGTGTTCAGAATCTTTTGATATTTGGTGTACAGCATCCATAGAGGGGTCAGATACAAGTTTGTTAAAATGAAGCCCATTCATTCATAATTGGACTCAATGCAGGAGCCCAAATTTTATGGGGAATTTTCTTTAAAAATCTTCTTCAGAACCATGAGTCAGAATTTTTTTTAGGTTTGGTACCCTCATTGTTATGATGGTCAGATTCAAGATTGTTCAAACCAAGTCCATATGTTAATATTTGGGCTTCCTTTGGAAGTCCAAATTTTAAGGTAGGGCTATATGGAGAAGCTTTTTTAAAAATCTTTTTCTCCAGATCCACCAGTCAGAATGCTTTCGTATTTGGTATACAACATCTCTAAGGGGGGAGGGGGGGGGGGGGAGATTCACATTTTGGGCTCGCTATGGTAGCCCAAATTTGAACTCAGTGCAATACATGTATGAGGAAATTTCTTTATAATTTTGTTCTTCAGATCCACCAGTCAGAATGCTTTCATATTTGGTATACAGCATCTCTAAGGAGATCAGATTCAACTTTGTTCAAATCGAGTGCCTGGGTTGATATTTGAGCTCCCTATAGGAGCCAGAATTGGCCAAGTAGCTGAAGAATTAGACAATTTTTATTCAGTACCCTCTAGAGGTGAAGAGTAATCTACATAGGTTGTATCAAGGGGCTTGAGAGGGTAGCTCCACATTTTACATCATGATCAACTAAAGAAAAGGCATGATGCTTGGACTGTTTTTGTCACTCCTGAGGGGCTCAAAGATATGCAGTGTATCCTATGGAGATGGATTGCTTAATGTAGATTCATTCTTGGACTCTTATATCGTGTTCTGTTCTCTGTTTTTATCATGTTCTGTTCAAGGTGAGCGCTTCAGGCCCTGTGGGGCCTCTTGTTTATTTATTTATTGGGTTTTAACAACACTTTCGAAAGCCAGCAGCTACAAGTTTCTTCTCTCCTTGAACCAAGCGTCTCGCCCAACTGCAGCACTCATGGTCCACTGAGTTTTTAGCTCACCTGACTTTCAGTCAGGGTGAGGTGTATTGATCACTCGCCGTCCGTCGTCCGTGAACTTGGTGCTTGCGTCTTCTCCAAAACTGCTGAACCGATTAATCATTAGGTGAAATTTGAGATGCTTGTTTGTTATGACATTGCATTTTGATTTTGTTTAAATCAAGTTGCCCTGGCCCTCAGTAGGGCCGTGCCCAAAAAATTTGCCTAAATCTTAAAAAATCTTCTTGTGAACCAGGAGTAGCAGAGATTTGATATGTGGTGTGCTGCTTCCTTTTGAGGTGTAGACTCAGTTGTGTTCAAGAGAAGTTTGTAGGTCTTTATTTGCCTTCATTATTGGAGGGCAAGTATTTTCGCCCCGCCCAAAATTTCTGTTTTTCGAACCAAGAGGCTGATTTGAACCAAATTTAATTTGTGGGTTTATTTGATCATAAGTAATTGATTTATGCCCCAAAATATTTTCCCATCCCCCCATGGGAACCGCAGGAGCTAAAAATAGAACAAAATTAAAAACGCACGTATCTCCAAAACTACATGGCACTGAGAATTCTTATTTGGTGTGAAGCTTCCTTGGGACCAACAGAATGGAATGGTCTAAGCAAATTTCTGTCAGGTCTGTCATGGGGTACTTTTTCGGGACTTTGAAAAAATGCTTAGTCAGCATTCTGTTACACTGTGGGTAATGGAGAAAGCATTTAAGACTCTTCTTCACCCAATTCACTCCTCCAAAACCTTTCAAATTTCACATATACCATCTTTGGAAGATTTTTTTACACGTTTATTGAAATCAGATCCCTGGGTCCATATTTGGGCTCTCTATGGGAGTCCAAATGTTGAAATTAGTGCAGTATGAGGAATATTCTTTAAAAATCTTTTTCTTCAGACCCACCAATCAGAATCTTTTGATATTTGCTATGCACCATCATTAGGCGGGTGCGATTTAAGTTTCTTCAAGCCAAGCCTATATTTTTGCTCACCAGTGTTTCGCAAATTGCGAGAACGGTGATTTCATTCCTGTGATGTTCTTGCAAATACTTGTTAAGAAGATCCATATTTACCATTCCCCCCAAAATATAAGCATTTTTTCATCAGATAAAATTTAATAAAATTAAATTAATTTTAGAGCTGAAACGATTAAAGGGTTTTCGTGATTGATTAATCGCATGGGTTAACCTTGGTTAACTGATTAATCACTTGCCCCAATAGGTAGCTGAATAATTGCTGTACCATTGACCATTTATATAATTAAAATTTTACTCAGCATAATGGACAAAACCGGGCAGCGCCATATACAAACATGTCCATTCAAATTTTATATTTTCAATTTTTGTCTTAAAACATATTTTATGACCCCTCATTGGAACAAGCTCATTGAGCTTGTTCCAATAAGGGGGGGGGGGGGGTCATAAGCTATGTTTTTGAGACAAACATTGAAAATCTTTAGTAATTCAAGAATTTCTTGTGCAAGTATCGTCTGCTACCTGCATTTGGTGAAGGGTTGAGAATGACCGTTTTTAGCTGATACAGTATAATCATCATGCAAGTGAACAAGTATTTTGGCACGTAACTGGCATGCATTTCTCTGTCTCATGCAATTGATGTGAGCCAGTGTACCAATGTTTGCCTGTTTTGGAGCAAATTTGTTCCATAGTTAACCCATACAGGGTATTTTTTGTTTTTAAAAATTTGATTAGCAGTTTCCATCTTGGTTTCAAAAAGTGATGATAAATAGTGAATTTTAGCTTACCCAATATGAAAGAAAAATGGTTAGCAATTGGACATTTTTGTATAGCATTTTGCGATGTGAATCCAGCCATCAAATACCCTGCCATATAGTACCGTACTTCAAAAGTAACGGTTAACTGATCAATTACTTTTTATGTGTACCCGTACTATGTATTGTACACAGAATGCCGGCATCCGGGGTGACCATCCGTCATTCGTCCATCCTTTGTCCGTCCGTTCGTCTGTCCGTTCATCCGCACTCATAAATGACTACTTAGGGGGGGGGGGGGTAATTTTCGGTATAAACGGGGGTTAGGTGACTACCGCGATTTAGGTGGCTAGTCACACAAGTAAATCCCAATTTTCTAGGGTGGGGTTTAGAGTTGGGTTGGGGTGGGGTTAGGGTCAGTAAAGGTTAGGGTTTGCTACTACCCCAAAAATTTTTTTCCCAAAAAGTCGTTTTAATAGAATGGACATGCATTTTATGATAATGTACCCTAAAAAAATAGCCATTTTCATTAGTCTAGGGTGGGGTTTAGAATAGAGGGTGGGGGGGGGGGGTGTAGGGTTAGGGTCAGTAAAGGGTAGGGTCAGGGTTTGCTACCACCCCAAAAATTTTTCCCCAAATCACTTGTTTTAGTATAATGGACATGCATTTTATTGTAGTCCCGTAAAAATAGTCACCTAAGTACCCATTTATTAGAATGTCCGTCCGTCTGTCCATCCGGCGTCCGTATCCATTTCTTTGGCATTCGATAACTTGAAAAATCTTGCTTGGATTGTCAAGTTACTTTATATTTGTGTTCAGGTTACTGATGTGCCGAGCTGTATAGTTTTTGGTGTAAATCGGATAATTTGATCCTGAGATATTAACCCTTTATCCTTCAAATTGGAAATTCCTCCAATCCCTTTGGCATTCGATAACTTGAAAATTATTGCTTGGATTGTCTAGTTACTATCCTTCAAATTGAAAATTCCTCCAATCCCTTTGGCATTCGATAACTTGAAAAATATTGCTTGGATTGTCAAGTTACTTTATATTTGTGTTCAGGTTACTGATGTACCGAGCTGTCTAGTTTTTAGTGTTAATCTGTTATTTTAATCCTGAGATATTAACCCTTTATCCTTCAAATTGAAAATTCCTCCAATTCTTTGGGATTTGATAACTTGAAAAATATTGCTTGGATTGTCAAGTTACTTTATATTTGTGTTCAGGTTACTGATGTGCTGAGCTGTATAGTTTTTGGTGTTAATCTGATAATTTGATCCCAAGATATTAACACTTTATCCTTCAAATTGAAAATTCCTCCAATCCCTTTGGCATTCGATAACTTGAAAAATATTGCTTGGATTGTCAAGTTACTTTATATTTTTGTTCAGGTTACTGATGTGCCGAGCTGTATAGTTTTTGGTGTAAATCTGATAATTTAATCCTGAGATATTAACCCTTTATCCTTCAAATTGAAAATTCCTCCAATCCCTTTGGCATTCGATAACTTGAAAAATATTGTTTGGATTGTCAAGTTACTTTATATTTGTGTTCAGGTTACTGATGTACCGAGCTGTATAGTTTTTAGTGTTAATCTGATAATTTGATCTCAAGATATTAACCCTTTATCCTTCAAATTGAAAATTCCTCCAATTCTTTGGGATTTGATAACTTGAAAAATATTGCTTGGATTGTCAAGTTACTTTATATTTGTGTTCAGGTTACTGATGTGCTGAGCTGTATAGTTTTTGGTGTTAATCTGATAATTTGATCCTGAGATATTAACCCTTTATCCTTCAAATTGAAAATTCCTCCAATCCCTTTGGCATTCGATAACTTGAAAAATATTGCTTGGATTGTCAAGTTACTTTATATTTGTGTTCAGGTTACTGATGTACCGAGCTGTATAGTTTTTAGTGTTAATCTGATAATTTGATCCCAAGATATTAACCCTTTATCCTTCAAATTGAAAATTCCTCCAATCCCTTTGGCATTCGATAACTTGAAAAATATTGCTTGGATTGTCAAGTTACTTTATATTTTTATTCAGGTTACTGATGTGCCGAGCTGTATAGTTTTTGGTGTAAATCTGATAATTTAATCCTGAGATATTAACCCTTTATCCTTCAAATTGAAAATTCCTCCAATCCCTTTGGCATTCGATAACTTGAAAAATATTGCTTGGATTGTCAAGTTACTTTATATTTGTGTTCAGGTTACTGATGTACCGAGCTGTATAGTTTTTAGTGTTAATCTGATAATTTGATCCCAAGATATTAACCCTTTATCCTTCAAATTGAAAATTCCTCCAATCACTTTGGCATTCGATAACTTGAAAAATATTGCTTGGATTGTCAAGTTACTTTAAATTTTTATTCAGGTTACTGATGTGCCGAGCTGTATAGTTTTTGGTGTAAATCTGATAATTTAATCCTGAGATATTAACCCTTTATCCTTCAAATTGAAAATTCCTCCAATCCCTTTGGCATTCGATAACTTGAAAAATATTGCTTGGATTGTCAAGTTACTTTATATTTGTGTTCAGGTTACTGATGTACCGAGCTGTATAGTTTTTAGTGTTAATCTGATAATTTGATCCCAAGATATTAACCCTTTATCCTTCAAATTGAAAATTCCTCCAATCCCTTTGGCATTCGATAACTCCAAAAATATCAATCCGATTGTCATGTTACTTTATATGTTTATTCAGGTTACTGGTGTGCTGTGCTGTATAGTTTTTTATGTAAATCTGATAATTTGATCCGGAGATATTAACCCTTTATCCGTCAAAGTAGACACTCCTCCAATCCATTTCTATATGTACCCATACCTTGTATGGTGTACATAATGTCGGCATCCGTGGTGGCCCTCCGTCATACAGCTTTCTACTAGTTGCGCGTATGGGTACACATCTGACGATTTCATCGGTCTATTTTTTTTTTATCATTCAAGATATTGATCATTGGTTAGTCGATTAATCGGTTAACCGTATCAGATCTAATTAATTTCTATAAACAGGATTACTGCAATAGCCTTTGATGTGGTGGTTCAACAATCTAACAATCTATGTATTTGAAGATAAATAAGCATAATTCATGTGATTAAGACACATGTTGGAAATGGATCCCACAAAAATATATTTGTGAAACCCTGACTCACTGTGGGAGCCTGCATTATAATTTAGTTCAAAATGAGGAATTTGCTTTAAAAGACTTTTTCAGATCCAGTAGTCGGACTGTTTTGATGTTTGGTGTGCAGCATCCTTACAGGGGGAGGGGTGGTGGGGATTCAAATTTGTTTACGCCAAGTCCCTGGGTTCATATTTGGGCTCACTGTGGAAGCCTGAATTATAACTTAGTTCAAAATGAGGAATATTCTTCAAAAGTATTCATCACATTCAGCAGTCAGAATATTTTGATATATACAGTATCCTTAGGGAGGTGAGATATAAGTTTGTTAAAGCCAAGTCCCAGGGTTCATATTTGGGCTTCCTGTAGGAGCCCGAATTTTACCAAAATTTCTATTTTCCAAATTGAGAGGCTGATTTGAAGCAAATTTGATATCATGGGCTTATTGGGTTGTACATGTAAGTACCTAATTTATGCCAAAACATTTTCCGGTTGTCCTTGTGGGAACTGCAGGATCTAAATATAGAAAAAATTTAAAACGTCCATGTCTTAAAAACTACACGGCACTGAGAATTTTTATTTTGTGTGAAGCTTCCTTACTAACAGCCGAAAAGAATGGTAAAAAAAAATTGCCATCAGTTTTATCATAGGGAAGTTTTCCAGGACTTATGCGGAGTCATCATTTTAGTAATGGGAAAAACATTAAAGAATCCTCTTCTCCCATACCACTGCTCCAAAGGCTTTCATATTTTGCATATAACATCTTTGGAAGATTTATTCACATGTTTGTTGAAATCAAATCCCTGGGTCCATATTTGGACTCTCTATGATTAGATTAGTGCAATATGAGGAATATTTTTTAAAAATCTTCTTTTGATCCACTCTTCAGAATATTTTGATATTTGGGATGCTGCATCCTTAGAGGAGAGAGATTCAAGTTTGTTCGAGCCAAGTCCCCAGGTTCATATTTGGGCTCCCTGTGGGAGTCCAAATTACAACTTAGTTCAATAAGAGGAATATTCTTTAAAATCCAGTAGTCAGAATCTTTTGATATTGGTATATAGTAGCATCCGTAGGGATGTGAGATTCAAATTTGTTCAAGCCAAGTCCTTGGGTTCATATTTGGGCTCTCTGTGGGAGCCTGAATTATAACTTAGTTCAGTATGAGGAATATTCTTTAAAAATCCTTTTTTTTTGAGATCCACCGGTCAGAATCTTTTGATATTTTGTATAAGCTTTTCTTATGAGGGGCAGATGCAACTAAATGTTCAAATAAATTCCCTGGGTTGATATTTAGGCTACCATGTCAGGTGAATGCCATCAGGCCCTCTGGGGTCTCTTGTTTGTTTTTTGTTTGACAACATTGCCCTGGCTCTTCTATTTATATTTTTCATTTTAAGTTAGTCACTACTTTTATGTAGGCTTCCCAAATTTGTTACTGCATGTCTGTCTGTCCTTCAGATGAAAAGTTTTTTTGCCCCCCCCCCCCCCCCCCCCCACACACACACACAAATCTGGGCTGGCAAGTATTGAGTATTTTATCAAAAAAGTGGTACTCGAGTACTACAAGTACTGAGTACTTTGGACCCAGCCTTTCACAAATATATTAAACATCAAAGAGTATATTATATACTTGAAACAAATACAGTACAGTGGCTGTGTACTGCTCACTTTCCATGGATGGGCAACATTTCCACGGATACAATAATATTTGATGCCAAACACTAACTATAGGTATAATCATCATAAATTTAATAAATAATGAAGCACCAGGTACAACCCCGTGCTTCAATGAAAATTTTATAGATGATGATTTTTATTGACTGGTAAACGCACGAGTGGACATCACTGTCCACGCGTGTATTACAACCCGTCCACAGCGACTGTACTGCAACTTGTCCTCTTTGTGAACATATTTTCTACAATTTCACTCCCTTTGACAGAATGCATGCCTGTGGGGATTAAAACCAAAATAGTGAAAGTGCACTTGTGGATATTTGCAGCACAAGCACAGCACTAATGAATCAATATTTGGTGATTTTAGGAATTTTAACAGTGTCATGAGACACCACAGTAGCAGGTACTGATCATTCTGTTGGAAAAATTCACTGTTTTATGACTTGAGGTGCCTTAACTGAGAAAACTTAGGCTTTTTCTTGCAAAGATTGCAAAATATCAAACACAATGTGAAATGTGTTCAGAAGAAAGAATGTGCTTAAAAAATAATGGGAAATTCATGTCACCATCAATTTATTAAAAAATTAATATAGTTTTTTAGCTCACCTGAGCGAAGCTCAATGGGAGCTTTACTGATCACATTCTGCCCGCCGTCCGTCCGGTGTTAACTTTACATTATTCAAATGTTGGGTAAATGTTTATTACCTAATGCCAATTCAGATTTGTTCAAATGAAGTTGCCCCCTTCTCCTGGGTGGTGCCATGCCCCCAAGGGGCACCAAAATCTTCTTCTCATCAACCAGTAGTAGCAGAGACTTGATATATGGTATGCAGCTTCCTTTTAAGGTGTAGACTTGGATTTCTTTAAGAGAAGTTTGATGGGCTAAATTTGGCGTTGTTATGGGAGGGACAAAATTGTTGGCCCGCCAAAAATTTCTATTTTCCGAACCGAGAGGCTGGTTTGAATCAAATTTTATGTGAGGGCTTATTGGGTCATAAGTACCTAATTTATGCCGAATTTTCTTTTTCTGTAGCCCCGTGGGAACCGCAGGAGCTAAAAATAGAAAAAAGTAAAACGCCATATCTCCAAAACTGCATGGCACTGAGAATTTTTATTTGGTGTGAAGCTTCCTTAGGACCAACAGAAAGGATTGGTCGAAAAATATTGCTATCGGTTTTATCATAGGGTACAGTTTCGGGACTTTGAAAACACTTTTTAACACTGTAGGCAATGGGAAAAACATTAAAAAATCTTCTTCTCTAGATTCAGCAGGCAGAATCTTTTGATTTTTGGTATGCAACATTGTAGGGTGGATCTGATTCGAGTTTGTTCAAATCCGCCCCCTGGGTTTATATTTGGGCTCAGTATAGGAGCCCGAATTCAAACTTAGTGCATTTCAGGCAAATTTCTTAAAAAATCTTCTCTACCAGATTCAGCTGGCAGAATCTTTTGATATTTGGTATGCAACATTGTAGGGTGGATCTGATTCAAATTTGTTCAAATCGGCCCCCCTGGATTCATATTTGGGCTCACTATAGAAGCATTTCAGGCAAATTTCTTTAAAAATCTTCTCCAGATCCAGCAGGCAGAATCTTTTGATATTTGATATGCAACATTGTGGGGTGGATCTGATTCAAGTTTGTTCAAATCGGCCCACTGGGTTCATATTTGGGCTCAGTATAGGAGCCCAAATTTGAACTTAGTGCATTTCAGGCAAATGTCTTTGAAAATCTTCTTCTCAAGACCCAGCAGCAGAATCTTTTGATATTGGGTATGCAGCATGCTTAGGGGGGTGAGATTCAAGTTGTTCAAGCCAAGTCCCCGGGTTCATATTTGGGCTCACTGTGGTAACCCGAATTATAACTTAGTTCAAAATGACGAATTTTCTTTAAAAATCTTCTTCAGATCCAACAGTCAGAATGTTTTGATATTTGGTATGCAGCATCCTTAGGGGGTGAGATTCAAGTTTGTTCAAGTTATGTCCCTAGGTCCATATTTGGGCTCACTGTGGGAGCTTGAATTGTAACGTAGTTCGAAATGAGGAATTTTCTTAAAAAATCTTCTTCAGATCCAGCAGATGAATGCTTTTGATATTTTTTATGCAGCATCCTTAGGAGGCAAGATTCAAGTTTGTTCAAGCCATGTCCCTAGGTCCATGTTTGGGCTTACTGTGGGAGCTCAAATTGTAACTTAGTTCAAAATGAGGAATTTTCTTTAAAAATCTTCTTCTTCAGATTCAGCAGTCAGAATGTTTTGATATTTGGTGTGCGGCATCCTTAAGGGGGTGAGATTCAAGTTTGTTAAAGCCAAGTCCCTGGGTTCATATTTGGGCTCCCTGTGGGAGCCCGAAATATAACTCAGTTCAGTATGAGGAATATTCTTTAAAAATCATTTTTTTTTAGATCCACTTGTCAGAATCTTTGGATATTTGGTATCAGCTTTTCTTAGGAGGAGTAGATGCAACTTGTTGAAATCAATTCTCTGGGTTGATATTTAGGCTACCATGTCATGTGGGCACCCTCAGGCCCCCTGGGGCCTCTTGTTTTAAGAAAAACTGCATACAGGGAGGTTTGGGGGGGGGGGGGCACATCCAGGGCTATAAATTATCCCATCACTAGGTAAAAGAATATTTGACATCAGTTTGTTGAGATGAAATGGCACTTTCTATTGAAATTGGTGAATTATATAGCCTCAGCCAGGGCTTATAAGAATCTGAGAATCGATTCCCGT
The DNA here is from genome assembly GCA_031216915.1 of Pictodentalium vernedei. Lineage (NCBI taxonomy): Eukaryota > Metazoa > Mollusca > Scaphopoda > Dentaliida > Dentaliidae > Pictodentalium > Pictodentalium vernedei. The sequence continues at coordinate 408,479,426 of CM062290.1, forward strand.
AGAGATCCGTGCAACAAAACCAGTTAGAAACCATGTAGCTTCTCGTAACATTGCAGCTAGGATTCACATGAAAAGAACTGAGTCAGGTTAACCCTTTACCTAACACAAAGGCAGCGCAAATTAACCAATACAACACTAACATGACCTGGCAATAAAATTTGTACAAATATGGCTGTCATTGGAACCAGCTCTCATCAGCCGGTTCCAGTAACATCCATAATTATTACGCTTGATGAATATTGTTTATTTTTAGCTCACCTGACTGTAAGTCAGGGGGCGCTTAAATGATGACTTTCTGTCAGTCGACCATCCGTCCGTCCTGTCCGGTATGAACTTTACATTATCAACCTCTCCTCATAAACAACTGAGCCGAATTGAACCAAATTTGATATTCATGTTCCTTATGTATGAATTCCAGTTTGTTCAAATAACGTTGCCACACCCATAGGGGGTCCCAAGCATTTCTCTGATAGCACGCATAAATTGCTTTCCAAAATTGAAAAAAATCTTGTTAGAACCATGTATAAGAATCTTTTGATACTTGGTATAAAGCATATCTAGGGGTGGGGGAGGGGGATGGGTTCAGGTTTGTTCAAATCGAGCCCCTGAGTTAATATTTGGGCTCCCTATGGGCAGCCAAATATCAACAGTGCAACATGAGGAAATTTCTTTGAAAACCTTCTTCAGATCCACCAGTCAGAATGCTTTCATATTTGGAATGCAACATCTCTAGTGGGGGGGGGGGGGGGGGGGGGGGGGGGGTAGATTGAAGTTTGTTTGAATCGGGTCTCGGGCTTAATATTTGGTCTATCTATTGAAGCCCAAAGTTTAACTTAGTGCAGTATGAGGAAATTTCTTTAAAACTCTATTTTTTCAGATCCACCTGTCAGAATCCTTTCATATTTGGCTTACAACATCTCTAAGGGGGTCAGATTCATGTTTGTTCAAGCCAAATCTATGGGTTAATATTAGGGCTCATTATGGGAGTGCAAATTAACTCAAAGCAACATGAGAAAATTTCTTTAAAAATCTTTTTCTTCAGACCCACTAGTTTAATGCTTCAATATTTGGTGTACAACATCTCTGGGGAGGTCAGATGTAAATTTGTTCCAGTTTGGTTCCTGCCAGACAGAACCCTTTCATATTTGGTATCGCAGGAATGGGAGGGGGGGTGCAGATTTGAGTTTGTCCATTCCAGGTCTGTGGCTTAATATTTGGGCAGGGGTGGGTTAGGTTCAAGGTTGTTCATAAATGTTCAAACCCATTCCTTAGAGCTTTTCCATACAATTTGCCTTTCAGGCTGCAGTGACACAACAACCCTTGGAAGTTTGGCAGTACTTGTCTACAGCTGTCAGAATTGGAAGCAATCAGGAAGACCTATGCTAATAATCATCTGACATGGACACTAGAATTATGAATAATTTCATAACATTATTCCTATGCAGTGTCCATGAACCTTGACTAACTGAATCTAACCCAAAATACTTCTCTGAACCACCTTGTCAGGTGAGCGATTAAGGCCCCTGGGGGGAGCGGGGTGGGGTGGGAGTAAAAATCAGTAGTTGGTGTTGTAAAAATTAAAAAGCTGCATTGGGTAAAGGGTTAACATGTATTATCAGTATGCAACAGGGCTTCAATCATACTGACCTAATAGGATCCTGGCCCATAGCAGGTCTGAATTCTCGGAACTATTTCCGCAAGAATGCAAATGGATTCTCCCAAATTTAGAGGAACTATAAGCCCTGCACAACCCCAATTTTGAAACAAAATTGACATATTGGGGCACTATTTATCTTGCTGAATGATTAATTAAAACAGATTTTGTGAAAATGTTTTGTGTGCTGATGCAGATTTTAGTTTTATTTTGGGATTTGGGTAGTTTCAAAGAAAGCTGTGAATTCTTATCCCTCCTAACTTATTAGGTAACAGAGTAGAAATTCTGTCGGAGGCAATAACAGTTTTTAAGCCTATTTGACACAGATTGGACAGTTCTCTTCAAAAGAACAAATTTCCCATGTTTTTTACTAGACAGAAGCCAAAAGTTGAATTCTATTGCAGAAATGACTCTTTCATCACATGAAAGAGGTAAATGTATCTTTGGTAGGGTTGGGTTTGCTCATAGGTATAACTGTTGTAAATATTTTAATTAGATTTACCTGCCTCTAAAAGTTGCGCTCGGAAATTATGTAATTCCCAAAACTAAGCAGTCTTGGGAAAATATATTGTTTCAATAAACATTTGAAGAAGTCTTCTGACATTTTGCATTGCTGTTGAATGTTCCAGATGAACAAAGAGGATGATTTGAGGACTTTTAGAACCTAAAAATTTGTTTGACTATTGGTGTGTTTTGTTTGGGAATTCCCTGAGAAATATGAACATGTGACCAGCACTTCCCTTTCTGTTAGTTTTTCTTTTATTTGTTGCATGACCCATGTTTAAAAATCAGAAAAAGGTTGTCTGAAGGGCTATACTTGACAAAAAATATTTGAATGTTAAATTTAAAATGATGCGACCATATTTTTTCTTCTGAACGTTATAATTGTCGTTTATGGGAAAATATTTAGTACTGTGAAACGTATTCATGTTTGGCTGAAATTAAACAATTGCAGGAATTCGACTGAATAAACCAAATGTTTTTGGAGTAATGGTTGCGGAAAGAAATATTTCAATATGTTGGATACTTTGGGGTTCCTTCTTACGCCTTGCGTATTGTCATATTAATCTGGATGTAAGCTTATAATGCCTTTCCGGGCAAAAAAATCCTCATAAGTCCCGTTTTATTGCCCGGACGGACGGACGGACAGGTGGGTAGGCGGTCGGTCGGTCGGTCGGTAGGTAGGTAGGTAGGTAGGTAGGTAGGTAGGTAGGTAGGTAGGTATTTTTTAAGGAGCACACATAATACATCTTTCGTCGCCGCAGGGAATGAACAAAATTACAGAAAAGTCATTGACATAAATATGTAAACACCCAGAGGATGGCTTAACCAGATTGGCTGTCTATCTGTCATCCCCAAAGGAAATAAACTGGATTCATTTGACACACACTCAGACTGTGGACAACCATTAATCTGGTGCACATCATACATGTACACGTGAACTTAACGCGATTTATTTACGTTTTAATGTGGCATCCCTTTACTCACACAGACACACAGGTGTTCTTTGCAATCGAGTTTTAGATATTCTCATCTCTTGGTATTTAATTCCAACTGAAACAATCAAAAGACAATTAGTAGAACTACAGTACGCGGAGAGTGTATTATCACTAAATCACCCGCAGAGTGGAGATTCCATCCAAGCAATAATTGCAAATTTGTTGCAAAGCATAACCAGCACAAGCAAAGTTTCAGCCAATGGACCTCCGTGTTGAACCCGGAGGTCCATTGGCTGAATCTTTGCTTGTGTTTGTTGTCGATATGCACACAATTTGAAAGTTATAGCTTGGGTGACAACTCCACTCTGCGGGTAATTTAGTTACAATCCACTTGCCACGCACTGTACGCAGCATAATCATAAAACAACTGATGTGGTGAGTCTTCATTCAAAATGGTAAAGTTGCTAAAGATTTGGTCAAATAAAGTCTCGAGTAAGAAACATGTCTTGCTTTGATTCAAATAAAATGAATGTTTATGACACATTTTTAGATTCAATTACTGGAATATTTCAGTTGTTCAGTAAAGCGAACCATAGACCAGCTGAAACATTCCAGTATAATTTAAACAGGGGGTATGTAGAAACTTAGAAAATTATGTAGAAACTAGACTGGTCACTTACTCATAACAACGTCTAATTTCTTTTATAATTAGACTGGTGGGCTGAGAGCTTGGACTATATCTGTGTTGTAGGTGTCGCTGAAGATGGAAATGGCTGAGAAGATATTTTTCTGTATTGTCCCTTTTTCACGACACGATCATTTATTGTTTCAGCATTTTAATCAAGCTACCACGTAGTATAGAATATTAGCCAGTGGTCAGGAATTGTGGCCATGAAGCCGCGTATTGCGGCTAGCATTCCTAATTATCGATAGACTAAAATGGTGAAGGATTAGACAAAAGGTACTGCAGTTAGTTGTTGGTTCCAGAAACTCCACTGAGCGTCACTGAAGGTGCAGTAAGTTGGCCGGACACTGATATAAACTTATGACGTAATAAATTTAACATTCTGTGAAACTTTTAGCGTAGTGGTAGTTTTCTATCAAATTCTACCACCACTGTTCTATTATGGAACGTAGATTATAGCGTTGATTTTTCGCTAATCCACATACCCAAAGTGCCTCAAATTTGACAGAAGCAGTTTTGTGAGGGCAGAATTCAAAGGTGACAAAAAGCATAACATATGTGTTTAGCACACCCAGACATTATGTGTAAGTGCTGCCTGAGGGAACACTACGCATCGATTGCACATTTCATGTGAACTCGATTGAAAAGCAAAATGCTGCGACTGTCCGAAGTTGATAGGGGTAGGGCTCTTGCACTAATTATGAAGGGTCAACCGCAATGTCTCGTCACCCAGCAATTTGAGGTCTATGAGTAAACAATAGCTCGTTTAGTTGGGCGTCTCAGAACCACATAACGATTGGAGGATCGTCCCAGGGACGGACGTCTGCGCGCTACGTAGCCACGTGAAGATAGAGGCATACGTCTCTCACACCTCCGTAACCGATTTCAGACGGTGACGCCAAGTCAGATTGTAGGTACTCATGGTCGCCGAGTGAGTACAAGAACAGTTAGGAATCGGTTGCGAGAGATCAATTTAAGGCCACTACGTCCCATTGTTGGTCCACCACTTCCGCCCAAGCGACGTAAAAGTCGATTGGAGTGACTTGGGGCACATGCACCAACTTGGTTTCACATGGCCCACTGGAGAAGTGTGTTATTCACTTACGAGTCTTGGTTTACGCTTTACAAATCAGGTGGCGATATTCTGACGCGTGTGTTAAGGAAAAGGACAGATTCGGGGGGGGGGGGGGGAGGATCTGTTATGGTTTGGGGGTATTTGTTATGATGTGAAAACACCTCTCGTGGTCATCCAGGGCATTTTTTTTAGAGCCGTAAGATATCGGTATCAGATCCTCACGCCTTACTTCCTTCCATTTATCCCTGTGCGTAATCATACCTTGCAGCAGGATAATGTGAGACCGCACTTTGCTAGGGTTTGTCGTAACTTTCTCAACCAAAATAACGTCCCGTTCTCGATTGACCACTCTACACTCCGGGATTTGACCACGATCAAGCATTTGTGGGACGAGCTGGACCGGGAAGGGGGGGGGGGGGGTCAGGAAGCGAGTCAGCGTCCAAATAACGTCGTTCAGATCGCGCAGGCCCTTCTTCGGGAGTGGAGTAACACCCCACAAAGGAGCACGGACCGCAAACAACTTTATGGGATAAATGGTAAGGAGAGTTAGAGCAGCGACTTGAGCCCGGGGATGGCACACCCGCTGTTGATTTTGATCCGGAAATGGCGTAGAGTATCCACGCTTGAACGTTATCCATGCAAACGCGATCTGTGTTAAGGCAACAAAATTTGATCACTTATGAGCAAATAGCATTAATATCCAACAATGAAATAATTAAGAAATAACTGTTGCTTTCCTTCGGTTTTTGCGATAAAAACCGAAAATTTTCAGCACAAGCTTCATAATTCGCGTAGCCCTGTTTGTTGATGACAGATGACTATATCGCATCACTCTTCTGGCCAGTAAACATGGGAATTGAATGGAACACGAAATAGTTACATGTACAGTTTTATATCGAACAAACAACATTAAATATCAGTATTTGGTCCATTGATATCAGATGATCCCGGCCACTAAACGTGCTTCCTCCTAACTATGTTTTTTGTTTGATATAATTCGGTGGCTTTCCAATGGAACCCAGTGTATTTAGAGTTTACTACTTGGTTAATTTCATATCGGGCGAGATATCGGTACCTTCGTATCAGCCTGAGACCGAAGGACGAATGCTTATGTGAAGTTACCGAGGTCTGATATATGTAATAACATATTTTTATACCATGATTACCTATTACTCTATATGAAAAGCCTATGACATAAATTTTAGCTTTACACACTAACCGTGATGTACACGTCAGCAATGGGATTTCAATAGTAAAAATTTACACCTACAGTAGAACTACATCCCGTTCACCTTTTGTGACGTCGACCTGAATGCAAACTTGTCTAAATTTATCGCACGTCGCCTCGCGAAGAGTGAAATGGAAGTGGCAGTTATTTATTACATTTTTAAATGGGTTTACCTCATAAGATGCCAACAATTAACAAACATGTGTACCCGCCTTGGCCCAATAAAACACAAATGGAGGCAGATAAAGTTTTACGTAGGTTCATTTATTATTTCCTTGCTAACTGTGAATAAAAAGTACAAGCAGCATTTCAAATGCTCATCAGGTCAACAATGAGTTCAACAGGTTTACAGTCTAAGATTCAAACGAACTCTGAAAGTAAAAACGATAAAACTCCATAAGCAACTATCAGATAACTGGATTCTGGTGTGTAGTATATGAACAACAGGTAAACAAAGCTAGCAGCACAACAATGAATGCCATATTACCATATCCAAAAAGCACTAATTATCGCAAATAATAATTGGCAGTGAAATATCACTGTAAGGAGGTATTGGTTGGTATACTTCACAGGAATGAGCTCAGTGGGGCTCATTCCAGCTAAGCATAGCAACCAATGTCAATCCACGTGGAAAAATACTAATCACTGCAAAGAATAGTTTACATCCAGAATACAAGGCAATAACTACCGCTACTCCTTTCTATAAGAAAGAACTAATTCAAGACCACAGAGGCCCAGAAATGTAACACACGAAGGCATACAAAGTATGCATTACCTATTACGTGACCTCAGTTATAAACAGAACCTTCTTACTAAAATACACGTGAATATATATGATTGAACTTCAATTGAATGCTCTTTACAAGCCTGCACTGGCACATTTTTCCAGCATTAATTATATTATCAATTGAAGTATTGCAATGAATATTTGCACTACGACAAATGACACCAACACGGGAATATGTACACAAAATGACCGTAGTCGTCTGCAGTAGACATCTCAAATAACAAACATTCTTACTGATATGCAAGTAGAGTAATGGGTTAAATAATAGATGCATACCCTCAGTGTGACGAGTTCACGGACGTGTGTCGATACTGGACATCTCACTACCTATGTGCTGATATTTCTTGAACCTGGACAGAATAAAATATGTTCCTTAGAATTTTGACAGTTGGAAAGGGTTAAAGTTCCAAACATCTACAAATGTATCCACAGCGACGTGAGATTCGGCACACCCTGCTTTCGCAGAATGAACCGAATCACACAGCGCCAGGGATACCTTCAGGAATAAACTGTAGATGCATTTATATTAAATTTGAGAATCCAATCGCAAATTACGCTTTAAATTTACTAGCAAATACGAAATTAAAGCAGCGATTAATGATTTATGACACCGAGCCTTAAAAGTGAAAACTACTTTAAAGAAAACTTACATTGCTGTAATTTAGTGCGTTAGAATATTGATTAGCGAATCTGACGGGCGCGGTAACGGCCCGAGAGCCAGACCGGGTGACAGTCCCGGTAGCCAGATAGGCGTTCCATTAAAATGAAACGCCCATCAAGCTACCCGACCGTCTACCAGATCAATACAAGCCAGAAGAACATCAAATATAAAAAACAAGGCAAAAGAAATATAATTTACTGTACCTGGACTTCCAAAACACAAATGTGAATTCTTTCCATCCAAATGAATCGTCCAAGAAACACCCAGCAATACATATTTGTTTAGATATTATTTACACATAAAAATAACTGTTTTAAAATAACACTTTAACTTTCAAATACACAGCACACAAACTACAATTTATCACAAAGCTTCAGCAGGTCACAAACAGAGAATATTATGAGAGCTTAGCTGGTCAGTACAAGAGATTTTTAGCAGGACATCAAAGGGATTATCCAATGAGAAATTAGTTAATGAGTGTTCAGTGCATGCAGTGAGTGAATCATGATAATCTGCAAATACAATAATGGACTCAATGAGTTGAAACTCTCGTGACCTGTAACTGATCAGAAAGACATTAACCTTCTGTAATCTTTATCTAGTGAACACTTGTTATGTTAACACTTTACCCAATTAAGGCTGAAATAAATTGTGCTGGAAATAAAACCCCCAAATATTAATAATTAATTTCAAGACCTATATCTTAAAATGCTGTGATGAACCTAGAATGAAAAAAGTTTAGACAGCTGTATTTTAACACTGCCACATAGTCCCCATCTCAAAGAAATGTCGTCCCTGACATTCAATCTGTGGACAATAAATTCAAAATTGCATCACAAATTTTGTTGCTGTTAGTATTGAAAAAAACCTCATTAGACAATGCCTTTAAAATTTCTATTTTCTCTCTCCATTCTGGTTTAGTTATCTGTGACATGCTAAATTCTCCTGTTGTCATCCAATGTGGCTTAGTTTTTGGACGAGTGGAACGTCTAACTGCAACTGGAGGTGGTCCATTATGATCACCATTTGCAGTATCCATATTCTCTCCCACAGTGGAATCATCTTCTGTAGTGGGTTGGGCACCACTTGGTTCCGTTGTAACACCGAGAATATCATCTGTAGCCCCAGGAAGAAGGTCGTCATCACCGGATTGGTGACCGTGAGCGTCCCCACCATGATCTGCTTCCTGGATGTCTACAACAGAGCCAAGGTCGTCACCTGGATGGTGAGACATAAATCCTTTATCACCATTGGTGCCGGCACTTTGTCCAGTATCTGATGAAATACTGTCATCCATAAATTTGCGATAAGCAAAGAAGGATTCTTCACTTTCAGTATCAGCATTTTTATCTGGTTCCACTCGGTTTTCCATAATTGGTTTTGCCTCTAGTCTCCTACGAGGTGTAGGTTTCGGAAGACGAGGATGAGGACTAGGACAAGAAACAATTTTATTTTCTGAAGAAGTGATAACATCTTCATTTAAAGCTCCAATAGGAAGTAACATATTCCTATGAAGAACTTTAATCTTGCCCTGCCCATCCTCTCTTTCCACTCCATACACTGGTATATCCAAGTTGGGCTGGTCGACAACTATGTACACGTCTTGACTCCACTTGTCAACAAGTTTGTGACGTCCATCAAAAGATTTTTGCCTTACCAATATTCTGTCCCCAACCTGGATATGTGTACCTCTAACTCTGGTATCATACCCTTTTTTCTTATGCTGTTGGGCTTTCTTGATGTGGCTATTTGCTGCTTCATATGCCTCTTTCACTCTGTCTTTCAAGTCATTTGCATATTTGGATAAAGGCTGAGATGATTGGTAGTTCTCCAAACAGAATTCAACGTCCACTGGCAATCGAGGTTCTCTACCAAACATGAGAAAGAATGGCGAATATCCAGTGGAATCGTGGCGTGTACTGTTGTAGGCGTGTACTAGAGAGCATATATAGGAATTCCAATCAGTTTTTTTTCTGTGTTTCCAAAGTACCCAGCATGTCAATCAAAGTACGATTGAAACGCTCGCACATCCCATTACCCTTGGGATGATATGGTGTTGTACGGGACTTTGTGATCCCTGTAACAGACAGTGTTTCTTGAATAAGCTTAGATTCAAAGTTTGCACCCTGATCAGAGTGAATACGTTTGGGTAAACCATAATGTTGAACAAACTTATTCAAGAACACGTCTGCCATGGTTTTAGCACTCATATTCTTAGTGGAATATGCTTGTGCATACCGGGTATAATGGTCTGTTATAATTAACACATACAGTAAGCCACCTTTAGCCACACCAAGTTGTAAATAATCCATGCATACGAGCTCCAAGGGCTGTGAAGTTTGGATATTTACTAACGGTGCTCTTTGGTTATCCAGTGTCTTGAATTGCACACAGCGACCACAGCTCTTAATCCATTCCTCTACATCTTTGCACATACCAGGCCAGTAAAACCTATCTCTAAGTAGAGATAATGTTCTTTCCCCACCAGGGTGGCCCACCTCATCATGTAGGGCTGTGAGGACTCGCTGTATATATTGTGATGGCAATACCAGTTGCAGTCTTTTCTCCTCATTAATGGTTGTCTCTTTATATAAAACTCCTCTGACCATTTTCAACATGTCAAAGCTTCTGTACATCACAGTATGGAAGGATGAAAGTGACATCTTGGCGCATATTGGTCTCTTGTTTGTTGGTTACTGATGAATACCAGGTGCTAATAAAAGTATCATCTACCTGAGCTCTCCGAATGTCACGGTTCTTTAGCTGCAATATACTTTGACCCAAGATTTGTGTATCTGGACCCACACTTTCAGACATTGACAAAGTTTCAATAAAACCATCCTGTTGAGCACTATTACAAATAGCTTGTATAGCTTCACCATTGATTAATTTGGCTTCTGTTGCAAAGGAATTTGGTTCTGTATTAGTAGGGTGTCTGGAAAGTGCATCAGCATCTTTGTTAACCCTTCCAGGACGATACAGGATGTCAAAGTCGAACGATGATAATGATGCAAGCCATCTATGACCAGTGGCATCCAGCTTGGCTGTGGTAACACATATATTAAGGGGTTGTTGTCGGTAAATACAGCAAATTTCCTTCCATATAATTGTTGTGAAACTTGTCACAAATAGCCCATTTTAAAGCTAGAAATTCTAACTTATGAGCTGGATAATGTTGCTCAGATCTGTTGAGTCCACGACTGGCATAACTAATCACCCTCTTAACGTGTCCATGGGTTTGGTAAAGTACAGCTCCAAGTCCCTTTTGACATGCATCAGTGTGTAGCTCAAATGTTGTTGAATAGTCTGGGTAGGCCAATACAGGTGGATTTGACAGCATACACTTCAGCTGTTCAAATGCATGGTCTTGTTCTTCACCCCATTTCCAAGTAACTGTCTGAGTTGAATTGGATTTCTTCTTTCGGAATTTCTTTTCGGGCTTTGGCATCAGTTCTGTAAGGGGTTTTGCTACCTTTGAAAAATTCTTACAAAACCGCCGGTAATACCCTTCAAAATCAAGGAATTTTCTGACTTCTTCATCATTGGTAGGTTTCGGCCATGATACAATCTGCTCAATCTTGCTGGGATCAGTCTCAATACCATTCTCTGATACCACGTGACCAACAAATTTTACCTTTTTCTTGAAAAAGGAGCACTTCTTGGGAGAGAGTTTTAACCCTGTTTCCCTAAGACGATTAAAAATCTTCTCCAATCGTTCCATATGCTGTTGAATGTCATCAGAAAATATGATCTAATCATCTAAATAGATGAAACATATTTTTAGGTGTAGTTCTCCAAAACATTGATCCATGACCCTCTGATACGTAGCAGGGGCATTGGCCATTCCAAATGGGAGCCTATTGAATTCATAGAAGCCCAAGGGCCCTACAGTAAAGGCCGATCTCTCCTTGTGATCCTCTTCTATATCCACTTGATAATATCCGGACTTCATGTCGACCACACTGAAGTACTTTGCACCAGCAAGTGAATCCAGCACCTCGTCGATCCTTGGGAGGGCATAACTGTCCTTAATGGTCTTATTATTTAGTGTCCTATAGTCAATGCACATTCGGAGTTTGCCATCTTTTCGCCGAGCCAACACCACAGGTGATGCATACGGCGAATATGATGAACGAAGAACTCCACTGGCTCTAAGCTGCTGTAGATGTTACTTTACTTCTTCAAACATTGATGGTGGTATACGCCGGTATCGCTGCTTGAAGGGAATATTATCTGTCAGATGTATTTGATGTTTCACCTTGCTGTAATGGCCAATATCAGTGTTGCTAGTTGAAAAAACATCTTCGTAATGTTCAAGTAAATCACAAAACTGTGTTTGCTGTTCAAAAGTTAGGGATTCTAAAGCTATATCTACACTTGATTTTAACAATTTCAACTTTGATTTCTCTTCATTGTATTCTCTCTCCTTCCACCTGTGTTCAAGTTCTACTGGCTGAACTTCAAACAGCAATGCATTAGGTGGAATAGTTACAGTCTTCATAGAGCAATTCGAAACAGAGACTTCAACCTGAGTCTTGTCCCTTCCATTGTATGGAAACATAGATGGACATAAATCCAAGTCCTTCATAAAAATGGCATCTGTAGTTGGTTCAAGTATGGCATGTGTTGGAATATAATCTATGACCTTGGATATACAACCAGAAATGGTAGCTGTTGTATTTGGTAGAATAGTTATGCTTTTATTCTCAGACCATTTAACATTACCAATTACATTATTTCGGCATTTCAAATTTTTTTTTCTTTGTAACAGACACCGAAAACTGATCTGCCACGAGCTTGACAGATTTGAATCTGGAGAAATTTTTCACCACGTAAAGCTTTACAGTCCTGTAAAACAACATTCAACACATTTGTCCCAACAAGTAATGGGACTCCTGTGTTGTATGTACTGTTTGGAACAACAAGTGCTAAACAAGACTGTGTGGTACCTCCAGGAATACCACAGAATTTAATTTCATTTCCAATAAACCCATCGTAAGGCAGTGGCTGCCCATCAGCACACTCTACATGTAAAAGACTTGTGATTGGTTGGATTGGTATGTCCGACAAATGCTGGTCATAGAAATGACGAGAAATGGTGGTTACTGTGGAGCCAGTATCCAGCAAAGCCATGGTGTCAATCCATTAACTGAAACTTTAGTTTCATTACTGTCACCCACTAAGGCATGTTCTGTAGATGGGTTGGTATCAGCAAACTGTTGTCCTATGAATCGCCCCTCATCATAGACCGATTTCCATTTACAGGTTGTCTCCCCTGTGGTTGTCGTCTTTGATGATCGAGCCTAACTCGACACCCAACTCTATGTGACCTTTCTGTCCACAGTGGTAGCAGGTCATATCACGGCTGTCTTGTTGGGCACTACCCTGTGCATATCTATCCCTTCTATTGGGGTAAAACTGCTGTCTCTGATGCTGGCCATCATATCTGGCTCTATAATTATTGCCTCGTCCTCTGTTTGGCTGTGTCCATTGCTGTTGAGTTTCTTCCTGATGATGTTTTTCAAATTTAGTTTTTAATTCTTTCATTTCAGTATGAAGTTGATTTACTACGCCGGTTAATGTTTTAATAGAGTCATCAGGGACTGCACTTGCAGCCATACTAGGAGTTGTACATGTTTTAAATTGAGGCTCTAACCTCCTTAATTCCACCCTCAAGTGATCAAAGTTTGTACACTTGTCAAACTGATACCCAGCTATTGACTTCAAGTGTGTATTAAGTCCAGCATACAATGCTGAACACAACATTTCATCTCTATTGGACGATTTTACAGCACCTGTTTCAATAAGTTTTGCAAGTAAATCTTCAAGTCTATTTGCAAATGAGGATACGTCCTGTGTTTCACTTTGTTTTGCACTATAAAAAGCAGATAATATTGACTGACGTATATCAACTGAGCCAAATACAGACTCAAATTTTACAAGAATGTCATCAATTGTGACATGTTGACCCATATGCATTAGCACACGTGCCACATTACCCTTTAGCGATCACTGTATTGCTTGCAATACATCAGCAGTAGAATATATTTGGTCGTCTACCAAGCAGGTCACCTCGTATTTCCAAAGATCAAAATCTGCATCTTTGGACCCTTTTTCACCAGAGAAAAATGATATTTTTAAGGGGGTTTAATGATAAGTAATATGTGATTTATATTTGGTTTAATATCTACACCAAGTTCACCAAAAGTAACCAGGTCAATCATCCATTGTTTAAGATCTTCTGGCGAATCAGTTTTAGGTTTTACCCCTAAAGAGCTAAAAGCAGCTGAGAGTTTTTGTAGTTCATCAGAATCAATTTTTGTTTTAACTAGACACAGAAATAGTATAAGATATTTCTACTAATTAGTAATAAAATACTAAGTAGTAGTGTACAATATGTGTACTAATTAGTAATAAACATTAACCACACTATAATGTATGGTATAGATATTATAAACTCATTTATAGTATACCACTAATAATTGAATAACCTGAAAAACACATGTTCAACAAAAATTTCAAATTGGAAAATGAAAACTAATAACTATTTTCCCTTGCTGAAAGTGTTGGTCAGATTGAACAAAAGCAATCCTGAAAAAAAATCAAATTCTGAAAATAAATGGCATTCCAAATTCACACTCAAGCTGAAAAAAATTTTAGAAAAAAATTAGAGTTATCTGGAAAAAAAATAAATCAATTTTTGTAACTGAAACAGGTAGAAATCTATGTTTTCCTGTAAAGTGAATCTATAAAAATGCACAGTGGTGTGACAAAATGACATTTAGTGTGCAAGGAACAGTAAACTGTGCACATGCATTGCAAATAAACTAAGTTAAACCTCCCCCCCCCCCAAAAAAAAAAATTTTTTTTTTTTGTTTTTTTGTTGAAAATATGATATTCAGTGTATAAAGTACAGGTACACAGCACCTCTATGCCAATGGAAGCATGTCGGTAACATGATGCCAGCGGCAGAGTACATGCGGTCTACCATTACTGTATACAAAGAAACAAACGAACAAACAAAAAAAAAATAAATGAGATCCAAATGAAGACACTGCCACAAGCAGGAAATTATTTTTACAAGAAAACTAACTCCATGGATGTTGCATAAGGAAATAATTTTCAATGCAATGAGAAATGGAAATTTCTCAGATTTAATCTCAAGGAAAAAAATCCCAAACTATAACATTGCCAATATTTGGGTAATCAGTCTAGTCAAGCACTAAGTGTTTTTATGATGTAGTATCACTAAGTCAATGTCGCAAAAAAAAAAAAAAAAAAAAATAGCAGTCAGCTTTTTCACAATGTTGAATTAAGTCATTGAGTTAAGTCAGTGTTGCATAAAATTACTGTCAGTCACAGTCTAATGTCTATGGAACTGTCTTAGATGTCGTCGCACAGAGATGGAATGATCACACAAGTATCAAGTCAGTTGCCACTGGAAGTTTCACTGTAGAAATATCACAATGGAATGGTTTCCCATCATCTCGAAAATAATCACAGTTTCTGGAAATTTCACGTTGGGCGCCATTTGTACCCGCCTTGGCCCAATAAAACACAAATGGGGGCAGATAAAGTTTTACGTAGGTTCATTTATTATTTCCTTGCTAACTGTGAATAAAAAGTACAAGCAGCATTTCAAATGCTCATCAGGTCAACAATGAGTTCAACAGGTTTACAGTCTAAGATTCAAACGAACTCTGAAAGTAAAAACAATAAAACTTCATAAGCAACTATCAGATAACTGGATTTTTCTGTGTAGTATATGAACAACAGGTAAACAAAGCTAGCAGTGCAATATCCCTGCAGTATGGCATGAGTTATTACGAGTGAAGCACAACAATGAATGCCATATTACCATATCCAAAAAGCACTAATTATCACAAAGAATAATTGGCAGTGAAATATCACTGTAAGGAGGCATGGGTTGGTATACTTCAAAGGAATGAGCTCAGTGGGGCTCATTCCAGCGAAGCAGAGCAACCAATGTCAATACATGTGAAAAAATACTAATCACTCCAAAGAATAGTTTACATCCAGAATACAAGGCAATAACTACCGCTACTCCTTTCTATAAGAAAGAACTAATTCAAGACAACAGAGGCCCAGAAATGTAACACACGAAGGCATACAAAGTATGCATTACCTATTACGTGACCTCAGTTATAAACAGAACCTACTTACTAAAATACACGTGAATATATATGATTGAACTTCAATTGAATGCTATTTACAAGCCTGCACTGGCACATTTTTCCAGCATTAATTATATTATCAATTGAAGTATTGCAATGAATATTTGCACTACGACAAATGACACCAACACGGGAATATGTACACAAAATGATCGTAGTCGTCTGCAGTAGACATCTCAAATAACAAACATTCTTACTGATATGCAAGTAGGGTAATGGGTTAAATAATAGATGCATACCCTCAGTGTGACGAGTTCACGGACGTGTGTCGATACTGGACATCTCACTACCTATGTGCTGGTATTTCTTGAACCTGGATAGAATAAAATATGTTCCTTAGAATTGTGACAGTTGGAAAGGGTTAAAGTACCAAACATCTACAAATGTATCCACAGCGACGTGAGATCCGGCACACACTGCCTTCGCAGAATGAACCGAATCACACAGCGCCGGGGATACCACCAGGAATAAACTGTAGATGCATTTATATTAAATTTGAGAATCCAATCGCAAATTACACTTTAAATTTACTAGCAAATACGAAATTAAAGCAGCGATTAATGATTTACGACACCGAGCCTTAGAAGTGAAAACTACTTTAAAGAAAACTTACATTGCTGTAATTTAGTGCGTTAGAATATTGATTAGCGAATCTGACGGACGCGGTAACGGCCCTAGAGCCAGACCGGGTGACGGTCCCGGTAGCCAGATAGGCGTTCCATTAAAATGAAACGCCCCTCAGGCTACCCGACCGTCTACCAGATCAATACAAGCCAGAAGAACAGCAAATATAAAAACAAACAAGGCAAAATAAATATAATTTACTGTACCTGGACTTCCAAAACACAAATGTGAATTCTTTCCATCCAAATGAATCGTCCAAGAAACACCCAGCACTACATATTTGTTTAGATATTATTTACACATAAAAATAACTGTTTTAAAATAACACTTTAACTTTCAAATACACAGCACACTGCCAATTATTCTTTGTGATAATTAGTGCTTTTTGGATATGGTAATATGGCATTCATTGTTGTACTTCACTGGAATGAGCTCATTCCAGTGATGTGTAATAACTCATGCCATACTGCAGTGATATTATTTACACATAAAAATAATTGTTTGTCATGTTAATAAAGCATGCATAACTCGAAATAGTATGTTATTATGTTATTAAAATGAAAAAGGCAAGTTTCTTTTTTTTCATTTCGTTTCGGCGATAAAATTGACAGCGGAAGTACCGACCACCGATGCTCGTGTAAACAAAAGCAGATTCGCTCGTATGTACGTCTGGTGCTCAGTAAAATCGAGAAAAAAACGACTCTTAATAATCTGACGATCATGGTATAAATAAAATACACCCAAAGCAGCTTGGTGTACCAAATGTTCACCACCGAAGGCTCGCGGTTAACACCACTTCACCACTCGTGGTAACATTTGGTACACCAAGCTGCTAAGGGTATATTCTATGTATTTATTAAACCAGAATAAACAATTACAAAACATCCGAGATCTCTAGAGATCGAATGTCACGTGATCATTATGGCGGGTAGTTGAGTCGAATGTCACGTGATCATTATGGCGGGTAGTTGGATTTTTTTTTTCTTTTTCCTTAGCTTTTCTCTAAAAATTGAAAATAACGGCCTTAGGAGGATGGATCTTCATTATACCTCCATGGAATAGTTTCTATATGTTTATGGAAAATCTAAATGCCAGTATTTCTGTGTCTGCCACAGTAAATGTTTACACTCCAATGACAAGTTGTGTTGATGTGTGATCTAATCGCCTTTTGTCGTGTAAATTCGTACACTTTACCACTGCCTTTCTACTGATATTCAATGAAGGGTGATTTAAACAAACAAGATAAAAAAGAAGATAGTGATAAACGAAGGAGGTCATCGAGTGGCAGTGTATCTGATCATCACACTTCACAAAAGAAAAAGGATCTTTCTGAATCTCAATTGGACATCACTCTCTACCAGGCAGATACCAGTGCTGATAATAGTGCTGACAGCAGTATGGCAGAAGGGAATGAAAATAGTGAAAGTAATGATATGCCTGACAGACTGATTGCCGCTTTAATTGATCCAAAAGTTTTGTCAGTTTTCAAAAACCTTATCTCAACAACAATAAGTGAACAAATGTATCAGCTCACGAACAGAGTTAAGGAGCTCTAAAGCTCGAATATAGCAAAGGATGGGACAATAACCCGATTAGAGAATGAACTGGATGATGTTAAGCAATATGGGATGAGAAATAGCCTAAGGATATCTGGGATCCCCGAATCTAACGATGAAAGCACTGACGATTTAATAATAAATTTAGCTGGTAAAAAGGAAACGCCTCTTAACGTTTGTGAGATCGAGGGGAGCCATCGATCTTTTGCGCGAGCTACTAGAACTATTTTAGTGAAGTTTACCAGCTACAGGGTTCATGACAGATTTTATCGAACTCGAAGAAAACTGAAGACAGCCCAAAACACAGGGCGAATTTTCGTGAATGAACACCTAACATCATCAAGGTCTCAGCTAGCCAGGACATGTCGTGGTCTTGTGAGAGACAAGAAACTCCTTCAGACGTGGTCTCATGATGGTACATTTTTTGTAAAAGTTTAAGGATGAGTATGTTAAGAGATTAACTTCACCTCAGGAATTCCAAAATCTTGAAGGGCAGTCAGGCTGCTCTAGTCACTAAAATATCCAACACAAAAATGTACAGGATATAATAATTACTGTATCGAAGCATACATATATATATGGATGTTTACCTGGTAAGCATTTAAATATTAAATAATTGCCTTGTGAGGCAATTTTCTTTTTTTTTATTTATTTATTTTTTTTTTTTGGGGGGGGGGGGGGGGGTAAGTGTTGGTATCCTCCAATGTTGACTAACAAAATAACTTATAACGCAATCTAACACATTTAGAACACTCTTGTGTAAGAAAAGTGTGTATGCCTGCTGTAGTCTCCATCTTCATTGTTCTATCCTCTGGGTGAATCAAAAATATTCTATGTTCATTCTTCATGGTGAACCAAAGGCTTGTAAAAAGTGATGAAGCCTTGATATGTGAGAAATTGTTGGAGGGTGTCTGTTGGCATTCTTCAATAATTTGTAACAAAGCAAATTTGAAGGAACCAATGTTGACTAACAAAATAATTTATAACGCAATCAAACACATTTACACCTACTGTAGTCTCCATACTGGAACTCAATCAGTTAAGAAATGTACCTACTGTAGTCTTCATATTCTCTGTTCATTTTTCATGGTGAATTGGAAGCTTTAAAAAGTGATGAAGCCTTGATATGTTTGAAATTGTTGGGGGTGTCTATTGGCATCCTCCAATAATTTGTAACAGAGAAAATATGAAGGAACAAATGTTGACTATCAAAATAATACACCTGCTGTAGTTTCCATACTAGCACTCAATCAGTTAATAAATATGCCTGCTGTAGTCCTCATATTCTCTGTTTATTCTTCATGGTGAACCAAAGGCTTGTAAAAAGTGATGAAGTTTTGATATGTTAGACATTGTTGGAGGGTGCCTGCTGGCATCCTCCAATAATTTGTAACAGAGCAAATTTGAAGGAACAAATGTTGAAAAACAAAATAATTTATAAAGCAATCAAACACATTTTGAACACACTTGTGTAAGAAATGTGTGTTTGCTTGCTGTAGTCTCAATATTCATTGTTCTTTTCTCTGGGTGAACCAAAACCCGATGATTACACCTTTTGCCGTCTCCATATTAGCACTAAATCAGTTAAGAAATGTGCCTGTTGTAGTCCTCATATTCTCTGTTCATTCTTCATGGTGAACCAAAGGCTTGTGAAAAGTGATGAACCTTTGATAAGTTAGACATTGTTGGATGGTGTCTGTTGGCATCCTCCAATAAATTGTAACAGAGCAAATTTGAAGGAACAAATGTTGACTAACAAAAATAATTTATAACGCAATCAAGCACATTTAGAACACACTTGTGTAAGAAAGGTGTGTATGCCTGCTGTAGTCTCCATATTCATTGTTCTATCCTCTGGGTGAATCAAAAATGTTTTCTGTACATTCTTCATGGTGAACCGAAGGCTTGTGAAAAGTGATGAAGCTTTGATATGTTAGAAATTGTTGAAGGGTGTCTGTTGGCACCCTCCAATAGTTTGTGACAAATCAAATTTGAAGGAACAAATGGTGACTAACAAAATAATTTATAATATAATCAAACTCATTTATAACACACGTGTGTAAGAAAAGTGTGAATTCCTGTTGTAGTCTCCATATTCATTGTTCTGTCCTCTGGGTGAATGAAAACCTGATGATTACACCTGCTGTAGTCTCCACATTAGCACTCAATCAGTTAAGAAATGCGCTTGCTGTGGTCCTCATATTCTCTGCTCATTTCTCATGGTGAACCAGAAGCTTGTAAAAAGTGATGAAGCCTTGATATGTTAGAAATTGTTGGAGGGTGTCTATTCGCATCCTCCAATAATTTGTAACAAAGCACATCTGAAGGAACAAATGTTGACTATCAAAATAATACACCTGCTGTAGTCTCCATATTAGCACTCAATCAGAAATTAAGAAATTTGCCTGCTGTAGTCCTCATATTCTCTTCATGGTGAACCAAAGGCTTGTAAAAACTGATGAAGTTTTGATATGTTAGAAATTGTTGGAGGGTGTCGGTTGGCATCCTCCAATAATTTGTAACAGAGCAAATTTGAAGGAACAAATGTTGACTAACAAAATAATTTATAAAGCAATCAAACACATTGTGAACACACTTGTGTAAGAAAAGTGTATATGCCTGCTGTAGTCTCCATATTCATTGTTCTCTCCTCTGGGTGAATCAAAACCCGGTGATTACACCTTCTGCAGTCTCCATATTACCACTACATCAGTTAAGAAATGTGCCTGCTGTAGTCCTCATATTCTCTGTTCATTCCTCATGGTGAACCAAAAGCTTGTAAAAAGTGATGAAGCTTTGATACGTTAGACATTGTCAGAGGGTGTCTGTTGGCATCCTCCAATAATTTGTAACAGAGCAAATTTGAAGGAACAAATGTTGACTAACAAAATAATTTATAACGCAATCAAACACATTTAGAACGCACTTGTGCAAGAAAAGTGTGTATGCCTGCTGTAGTCTACATATTCTTTGTTCTACCCTCTGGGTGAATCAAAAATATTCTCTGTTCAATCTTCATGGTGAACCAAAGGCCTGTAAAAAATGATGAAGCTTTGATATGTTAGAAATTGTTGGAGGGTGTCTGTTGGTATCCTCCATCAATTTATAACAGAGTAAATTTGAAGGAACAAATGTTGACTAACAAAATAATTTTTAACGCAATTAAACACATTTAGAACACACTTGTGTAAGAAAAGTGTGCATGCCTGCTGTAGTCTCCATATTCATTGTTCTATCCTCTGGGTGAATCAAAAATATTTTCTGTTCATTCTTCATGGTGAACCAAAGGCTTGTAAAAAGTGATGATGCTTTGATATGTTGGAAATTGTTGAAGGGTAACTGTTGGCATCCTCCAATAATTTGTAACAGAGCAATTTGAAGGAACACATGTTGACTAACAAAATGATTTATAACGTAATGAAACACATTTAGAACACACTTGTGTAAGAAAAGTGTGAATGCCTGTTGCAGTCTCCATATTCATTGTTCTATCCTCTGGGTGAAACTAAACCCGATGATTACACTGCTGTAGTCTCTATATAAGCACTCAACTGGTTAAGAAATGTGCCTGCTGTAGTCCTCATATTCTCTGTTCATTTCTCGTGGTGAATCAGAAGCTTGTAAAAAGGGATGAAGCCTTGATTTGTTAGAAATTGTTTGAGGGTGTCAATTGGCATTCTCCAATAATTTGTAACAGAGCAAATCTGAAGGAACAAATGTTGACTATCAAAATAATACACCTGATGTAGTCTCCATATGAGCACTCAATCAGTTAATAAATGTACCTGTTGCAGTCCTCATATTCTCTGTTCATTCTTCACGCTGAACCAAAGGCTTTTAAAAAGTGATGAAGATTTGATATGTTAGACATTGTTGGAGGGTGTCTGTTGGCATCCTCCAATAATTTGTAACAGATCAAATTTGAAGGAACAAATGTTGACTAGCAAAATAATTTATAACGCAATCAAACTCATTTAGAACACACTTGTGTAAGAAAAGTGTGTATGCCTGCTGTAGTCTCCATATTCATTGTTCAATCCTCTGGGTGAATCAACAATATTCTCTGTTCATTCGTCATGGTGAACCAAAGGCTTGTAAAAAGTGGTGAAGATTTGATATGTTGGAAATTGTTGAAGGGGTCTGTTGGCATCCTCCAGTAATTTGTAACAGAGCAATTTGAAGGAACAAATGTTGACTAACAAAATTATTTATAACATAATCAAACACATTTAGAATACACTGGTGTAAGAAAAGTGTGAATGCCTGTTGTAGTCTCCATATTCATTGTTCTATCCTCTGGGTGAATCTAAACCCGATGATTACACTGCTGTAGTCTCCATATTAGAACTCAATCAGTTGAGAAATGTGCCTTCTGTAGTCCTCATATTCTCTGTTCATTTCTCATGGTGAACCAGAAGCTTGTAAAAAGTGATGAAGCCTTGATATGTTAGAAATTATTGGAGGGTGTCTACTGGCATCCTCCAATAATTTGTAACAGAGCAAATCTGAAGGAACAAATGTTGACTATCAAATTAATACACCTGCTGTAGTGTCCATATTAGCACTCAATCAGTTAAGGAATGTGCGTACTGTAGTCCTCATATTCTCTGTTCATTTCTCATGGAGAACCAGAAGCTTGTAAAAAGTGATGAAGCCTTGATATGTTAGACATTGTTGGAGGGTGTCTACTTGGCATCCTCCAATAATTTGTAACAAAGCAAATCTGAAAGAACAAATGTTGACGATCAAAATAATTTTGAACGCAATCAAACAAATTTAGAACACACTTGTGTAATAAAAGTGTGTATGTC
The DNA here is from genome assembly GCA_031216915.1 of Pictodentalium vernedei. Classification (NCBI taxonomy): domain Eukaryota; kingdom Metazoa; phylum Mollusca; class Scaphopoda; order Dentaliida; family Dentaliidae; genus Pictodentalium; species Pictodentalium vernedei. Next base: position 408,502,141 of record CM062290.1, read on the forward strand.
TGCTGTAGTCTCCATATTCACTGTTCTATCCTCCAGGTGAATCAAAACCTGAAGATTACACCTGCTGTAGTCTCCATATTGTTTTGTCACTGTTTACTGTGAGCCAAAGGCTTATAGAAATCAAAACCTGTTGATTACACCTGCTGTAGTCTCCATATTGTTTTTTTCACTGTTCATTGTGAGCCAAAAGCTTATAGAAAATGAAGCCTTGATGTTTTGTAAACTTATTGGGGGTGGGGGTGTCTGCTGGCATACTGCAATAATTTGTAATAGAGCAAATTGGAAGGAATAAATGCTAACTATCAAAAATAATTTAGCTCTCAATCAGCTCTGCAACATGGCAATCTGGGGGAACAAGTGTTGCCAATCAAAAATAATCTAGCGCTAAAAAATAATCCGGCACTCAATTAGTTAAGAAATGTGCCTGCTGTAGTCCTCATATTTTCCTTTCATTCTTCATGAAAAAAAACGAGCAAAATTGATGATTTGATATGTTAGAAATTGTTGGAGGGTGTCTGCTGGGATCTTCCAATAATTTGTAAAAGAGCAAATTTGAAGGAACAAATGTTGACTATTTAAATAATTTAGCATTCAATCAGAATTGTAATAGGAGAATTGATTATATGGCTGGTCGATTTAATGGTACAGCAAATCGATTGGACATATAACTTTCCCACCAATACGAAGGAGAAAATGCAATATGCTCTTCCTACCCACTTGAGTACACCATCGCAGCACACTCACACCCAAGATTAGAATATAAAAAGCATATTTTTGAGGTTTTTCTTCTCTTTTAGTCAAATCAATTTCATCCATGTAGTTGGGATTCATCATAACATTGACTAGCTATTATCGTTGTTCTAGTTAAACCACTTTATTAATTCAGAAAAAACGCGAATAATGCATCACAATGATTATATGCCAGACTGATTTAATGGTTCAACAAATCGATCAGACATAAAACGTCACCACCAAAACGAAAGATAAAATGTAATATGTTCATGTGCACGAAATATCACTTCCTTTTCTTGCTTTTTTTTATCTCGTCATCGTGTTGACAGCAACTTTACGCAATCACCTTGCCCTTTGATGACATGTGTGTTATATTACCCAGCTGACCCATTGACCGTACATTTCGACAGATTAGTTTGACACAGGCCTGGCATTCTAAAAAATGCAGGAGGGCAAAAATCGCTCTCCTCAATCAGCTTAGGAGAGCAATTAGGTTTACACAGCATTTTAAGTATCCAGTTGAACGAACTCATTGAAACTGAAACCAACAGACTATTACATCAGTGATTTTATTAACTTTACTGAGGTAAAGCGAAATCTCTTGGACATCTAGATGTCTCACTCAACAACCGAACACACACTTGACAAGACATGTGTGTGTACCCAGACCTGTTGTCCAAGAAAGTCATACGCCTACCACTACCACCTTCAACCCCCCAATGGGGGTTGAAGGTGGTAGTGGTAGGCGTATGACTTTCTTGGACAACAGGTCTGCTTGAATCTACAGTCACATCCTGGTGCAAGTGCTTCAAGTGACAGGATAGTAGTAATGGTAGTATATTATAGTGTCAATATTCCTTGAATAATTACCCCTCAAACTGTGATGTCAGTTGTTGAACTTGAAACTGACAGAAAAAAAATATTGCTGTGACCCATTTTGCTTCAAATGATTGCAACTGTGTTTGGGTATGGTTGCAGCCATTACCTTTTACCACTAAACCACTTTCAAAATGAAATTACGTGATGTTATGTGACTTCGAAGTTAAATTACATTTTTGCTTTACAACAAAAATTTAATGTGAGCATAATACATGTAATCTCAATCATCCCAGACCAAAATATTTAGGAGGGCAATTTTTCGCTCTCCTTAATTCTTTCAGGAGGGCAGTAAGGAGAGCTAAAAAATCGCTCTCCTGAAATTGCCAAGCCTGTTGACAGTCATTTATCCTCACATTATGTTCGGGAAGTGTGGTGAATCATGTATTATATTATCCATCTGTCCTGTTGATCGTATATTAAGACTGATTAGTTTCTCCATTTGTTATCGTCATATCATGCCTGCGCTGTGTAATGGCCGTTCATTTCGACAGATTAGTTTAAAAGTCAATTATCCTCACATTATGTTCAGGAAGTGTGGTGAATCATGTAGTTCATTATCCATCCGTCCTGTTGATCGTATATTTAGACTGGTCAGTTTGTCTATTTGTTATCGTCACATCATACTTTCGCTGATTTACATATCTAACGGATCCATTTACCATTCATTTTGATAGATTCGTTTAATTGTCCATTATCATCACATCATGTACATTAAGAAAATATTGTGCGTTTGTGTGTTTGGGGCCGAAACGTGATGATAGGGGATTTAGTTGAACGTCCACTAATTTCCTCAGCCTTATGGTATGTTGTCCTCACGTAACCACCGTTATTCTTATTTTTATGCCGACTTGTTTTGGACTCAGATAGCTAGGGAACAAATTAGTATTTTCGCCTATAAAACGGAATAATGAATTCAGTTTTATATGGAGTATTGATATTCACTGCTCTTACTACCCTCCCTTTGGTCACATTTAACCAATGCAATGAGAAAGAATATCTTCTTTTACACACTTTATATTACTCTGTTATAACTCCTCTTGATGTTTCTTTCCAGTCACAAAATGTATTGTCTTTATTATTTTTGATTCTTCAGGTCTCCTTCATGCTTATGTGCCCTGGTGTTGCTGATGGTATTTGTGTAACTCATGGCGGGTAATATTAATTTGGACGAGATGCAGGCTGATTCTAACTACGACTTCAATTATCTGATGAATGACAGAACCAACATATCCAACACAGATAGCGATTCCCCATCTATATATAACATTACCGATTGTAAATATCTTCTTCCTAGTGAGTTGCAATCAGAACTCAGGGACATGCGCGGATATTTTTCTCCTTTTCACCTCAATTGCCAAAGTCTTAATGCCCATTGGGATCCTCTTAATCACCTGCTGTCTGAACTAAACAGCAATGGAAATTCATTCGATGTCATTGGTCTTACAGAAGTCTTTCAGGTCCCCTCCAATATATCTTATACACTAGAAGGATATCACCCATTACAAAAACACACTAGACCCATTGATGGCGATGGTCGAGGTGGAGTAGGACTATTTATGAAAAGTGACTTGAACTTCATTATTCGACGAGATCTTTCTATATTCATACCACATGTGCTTGAGTCAATTTTTATAGAAATATAGGATAAAAACCTATCGAGAATTATTGGTGTAATATATCGACCAAACACGGCCCCCAAAGCGGATATAGATATTTTCCAATCAAAGATCAATTACATAACTGATATACTTAACAAGGAAAAGAAAACAACTTTAATTATGGGCGACTTCAATATTGACCTTTTGAAAGTAGCTTCCCACTCGAAAACTGATGCGTTCATAGATTTAATGTTTTGCGAGGGGTTTATGCCTGCCATCACCAAACCAGCCAGAGTGACTGATCATTCTGCGACGCTCATAGACAATATACTTTCATACAATCTAATAAACTCTTTCAAATCCGGCATAATTCTCACTGATGTATCCGATCATTTTGGAATCTTTTATGCTGAATATATAATTATGCCATTAGATAGTACAAGGCCACTTCTATCCAGGAAAATAAACCCTGCCAGTATCGAATATTTCAATGTATTGCTGTCCCAGTGTGACTTTTCACCAGTTATGGATTTCTACTGTCCCAATGCTGCTTATGAACACTTCTTAAACATTTTTATGAACGCATTTGAATCAGCATTTCCTTTGCAAAGTGAAAAACGGAATAAGAAATACATAAAGCGACAGCCTTGGATGACGAAAGGTCTTTTAATCTCAGCCAACAACAAGAATACATTTTTCATAAAAAAATAAGAAGTCCAACAGAATTTAACGTAAGAAACTATAAAAATTACTGTCGATTGTTCAACAGAATTAAAAAACAAAGCAAAACTATGTATTACGAAAATGTCCTGTTGGAAAATAAAAGCAATCTGCGAAAAACGTAGCAAATTCTAAATAAAGCTCTGAACAGAAACAAAAACAAAAGTAATTTACCTTCTTTTTTAAATCTGGGTGAAAAAAAGATAAATACCCCGAACGAAATCACTCAGAAATTCAACATTTTCTTTGCAAAAATAGGACAGGAGACATCAAAACAAATAACGAATCCCCGAAAACCTTTCGTCGAATTCATAAAATTTCCGCTCCCAGATAATATGTTTGTTCTACCAACGTCGTCTTTTGAGATTATAAATATCGTAACTAAAATGAAGCCTAAAGCAAGTGAGGACTGTGAAAATATTTCATCGAGTATCCTTAAACACTCGATAGATTCGGTTGCCGACCCTCTTGCTCATATTATGAACATTTCCTTCAGCCAGGGAATAGTTCCTGACAGAATGAAAATTGCAAAAGTAATCCCAATTTTTAAATCAGGCGATGAAAACAACTTCACAAATTATAGACCAATAAGTATTTTGCCTGTCTTTTCAAAGATTTTAGAAAAACTTATGTTTGACAGATTGATGAAATTTCTGAACAAATTTGATATCCTCTATCACCACTAATATGGTTTTAGGAAGCAGCACAACACACTACATCCAATTATGGAATTATTAAAACATGTCGCCGTCGAAAATAACAAAGCCAGTAAGGACACCACTTTAGCTATCTTTCTTGACCTTTCTAAAGCCTTTGATACAATAAGTCACGACATCCTTCTCCAAACACTTGAACATTATGGAATAAGAGGTAACGCTATTAGTTGGTTCAAAAGCTATCTAAAGAACAGGAATCAGTATGCATCGTTCGGTGATAGTAAATCAAATCTAACTAAACTGACATGCGGAGTTCCACAAGGTTCTATATTGGGTCCCATTTTATTTTTAATATACATTAATGACATAAGTAATTCAACTACATTAAATGTCTTATCGTTTGCCGATGACACAGAAGCATATAAGTTATAAGTCTAGAGCGGAGATAAATGCCCTAATCTCCGGTTTCAATGAGCAATTACAAAATATATCTGACTGGTAATCAATCACCTAGTCCTGAACGAAAAGAAAACGAAATACATTTTACTTAATCCAGATCACAGAGGAAGGAATGTTACTCATCAGAATGTCTACATAAACAATCGGGCAATCTGCAAGGTTGGCAGCGGGGAAAGTGAGAAGTCCTTAAAGTTTCTTGGTATAAATATTGATGACAACTTATCGTACAACGCCCACATATCTCACTTCTGCACGAAAGTCGGACTTGCCAACTTCGTTCTCAATAAAGCCAAAAAGTTTCTCCCTCATAATGTTATGAAAACTTTATATTTTACTTTGATACAGAGCCACTTCATCTGTGGAATTCCTTTATGGGGTGCATCCAAATCCTGTGATCGCCTTCACAAGCTGCAGAAAAGAACTTTACGAATAATAAATAATAAGAAATACAATGCCAACCCTGACCCCCTATTTATCAATGATAGTATATTGAAGCTAAAAGACTTATACAAACTACACGCCTTATTATTCATGTTTGATTGGCATAATGGAAACCTTCCGGGTTCATTTGTAAACTTCTTCTCAACTAACCAATCTAATATGAATACTCGTCAGGCATGTCGTTTGCACAGACACTAAACTAGAACCAAGACTTTGGATAAACTACCGGTACTATGGAATGAGCTAGAAGTAGACATCAGAAATACAGAGAATAGGAAAGAATTCAAGGAAAAGATAACAACAATGTTTTTTTCCCTCTTATTCCGAAGACATTTCCTGTTCAAACCCTTATTGTCCGGATTGTCTCGCTGATCTGGATGCCATAAAAGCTAATCAAATGTCTAGCAACGCTCACATTGCATTCTTGGCGTATTGTTTGAAAAACTATACATTCTCAACCTATAATTCAAGAAAATAGCTCATGCACCCCCACCCCCCCCCCCCCCCACCCCCATTGGCGCGAGCATAACGAGATCGTTCCAGTGAGGGACCAAGTGCTGTGGTTTTGAGGCAGAGTGTGAAAATAAACAAAAATGTGAATAGGAACTTCTATTAAGGTTGCGGGGTGGTTTCGGCGGTTACGTTGGTAAACGGTTAACGATTTGTTGTCCACAGTAATTGTTGTTGTTGTCTGGTTTTCTCGTCCATGTCGCCTCTCTTTCAGCTCCCACCAACCATTTCATAGATCTTCTCAAACTTGTACTATTTCCATGATAACGGGAGGAATGGTGTCAGCAGAATTAAGAGAGCGACATTTCGCTGTTGGCCAACAGCGACACTTTGCGCGCATGCTGTATGATACCCATTTAAGACACAGTAACTGGAATTCTCAAATGCTGAAGTGTATTATCCACCTCTTTCTCTTTCTGTTGATCTTTCTTTCTCTTTCTTTTTCTTCCTTCTAAGGGAAAGGCAGGAAGACAGCCAATCTGGCTATGCCTTCCCCTGCCAGTACACAATGCAACAATTAACTGGATTTTTTTGTAATTTAAAGTGCAATATGCCATATTTCTTCTTGTTGAAATTCAATATTTTTATTACATGTACTATAATGTATATATTGCTATACTTTAGTGCATTGGCAAATAAAATATCAATCAATCAATCAATCAATCAATCAATCAATCTAAGGTTTTCTGACAGTGTTATTGTTTGTCATTCTTTTCAGAAAGTCTGAGGTGTCCTCTTCTCCAACTCCTAGTTCAGCTATCCGAATATCACCAGCTGGGGAAGCCGCAACGTTTGGTAAGCTAAACAACCTCTTCTCCCACTACTCGCGTTTACTTTGTAACGGTTGCTCCTAATAACGCAACAAAAAGTATAACCCTAGCTCGGTTCATATCGGTCGTGATACGCTTCAGCTCCCCCCCCCCTCCAGCCCCCCGCACTCTTTTTTGACGGGTGCTGTTTTATTGTATGCATATGTTTTAACACAACCAATGACTAGTGAAACAAAGGTCGGATCCAGAGCCTCTCACATATTTTGGCCAGCTATGTTTCTCTCGTACTGGTTCAGTTTCGATGGATTTCGGATCACTTTTTGCAGCAAGTGGCAGCAAACGCTAAAATGTACACAGGCTGTTAAAAACCGGTTAACTGAAATAGATCGTAATCTTACTGACATACAAGTACCAAATCCACCACAGACAAGATAATCCACAGACAGTATAATTGCTGTTAACGTCTGGTAAAGCATACAAGTGAGGTCTATTTATCAGCTTTGGTCGTTACGACCAAAGCTGATAAACCTGTATGCTTTACCGACGTTTTTTAACGGCTCTCAGAGTGTGAAATCTTTCAAATATATGTCCTGAAAAATCTCAAAATATCAGCTCAGATGCATGGACATTGGGGTTTTGGGACCCTTGAATTTAACTTTTTCGTACGACGGGCCGAATCATCGTCGGCCCTTCATACCGACGACCATCCATCGCCCGATCCAACCCCCCCCCCCCTGCCCCCACTTTGAAAATCGTTCCGACGCCCCTGATACAGACATTACTAGGGAATTTCCTTTCAAAGCATGATGCGCCATGTTACGCCATTAAAACACCCCGAATGATGCGTCATGTTACCCCATTAAAGCACTCTGAATTGCAAAGAGATATGTCTGTATATCCAGGTTAAACTATATTAACCTTATCATATGAACGACAATCTCCAAATGAATTCAGAGCGACGACGGAGCGTCCGTATAATAAAATTAAGCCATAGTATAATGTATTCCTATAAGTTTACACAGTTAAAATATATGTATAGATATCACAAAAGATTTGTGTGTTGACTCAAACATTGTGAGTGGAGGTCGTGCGTCAACTGAATTCGACTCGACGGTAGAGCGTCCGAATATATCAACTGAAGACTTGGCGGATTTCAGACGAATCTAATTCAATTTAATTCGAGTCGACGGTAATGTGACTTGCAGACCTCGCGTGCAGCATAACTATCAACTTATTCATTATAACCTTCCAGTCATATTTATTTATTTATTTTTTTTATAATTTATAATTTAATTATTTTTTTTATTTATTGATGTTTAAAGCGCCAACAGCATCTGAGGCCATATTGTTGCGAGCAGTGGTATTTTGTGTAAAACGGGCTACACTCATAAATGCAGAAATATAATTGTTTGCACAAGAGACATGACTACATAAATATAATGACAACAAATAAAATAAGCAGTGGTGCAGTAATAGTACAACAAGTATCTTCAGAAATACTTTGTAAGTTTTTCTGTTGAAAAAGCATTAAGACAAAATAACACAAACAATTTATTGCTCATTAAAAAGGTTGACGTCCTTCAGAAACGACACAATCGCATGTGTGTGTGTATTATAAGGTAGACCTCTTAGAGACACTACAATAAAACACCCGCATCTCACATTTTAAAATACCGCGGAATGAAATAGTGTGCTCTCCTGTCAGCTGTTAAAGCATGGCACGCATTTTGGTTGTACACTTAGGGTTGCACGGTATATCGATAAACCGATATATACCGGTATTCAAACCAATATCGATCGAATACCGATGTATTTACAAAAATGTCCGTTTACCGTCATTATTTATTTACCCACAGTTTAATTTTTCAACATGTCTTGAGGTTTTTTTTAACTGTAGACGCGAATGAATAATAGTATCCCTTTACCCAATGAATCGTCTGCATGTGCCCACGTATTATACAAATTCAGCAGTTGAAATTATTTTCAAAAATTTCAACAAAAGTATATCAAGTGACCCCTCATTGGAACGAGCTCGTTGAGCTCGTTCCAATGAGGGGTCATATGATAATGTGTTATAGAAATTCTTGGAAAAAATTGATAACTAATTTTTAAAATAACAAAGTTTGATATCCTTTGCGTTGGGTAAAGGTTTTTCGAACTGCATCATCAAGGCATACTAGTTCGTTCCGACTGTGATGCCTGAAGTTTCGATTGTGGTACTTATGTTCATATATCTGAACAATTTTCGATATACCGGTATACCGCGGTATTTTTGTTTTAATACCGATACCGGTATTCGGTTTTGAATATCGTGCAGCCCTATGTAGACTACCCTTCACCAAAATAGAACATGTAAGTCTAGGGCGTCCAATTTTACATCGCCTCCAAATTCTATGACCTTTATTACAAAAGAGTTTCCCTATACTTATAGAAATCAGTAATGTTTGTTTGGAAACGATGGAGCTTGTTATCTGTTGACCCCACGCATTCCGCTTGCATTTGATGCATGAACGAATATGTTACTTGGAAAGACGGAAAGAAGTATTTCAACCAGCGATAGCCTTATTTAGAGCCTGTTTGTTTTCGTGCACTGTCTGTCCTGGTGTTTGCGAATATACCAGATAACCAGAAAACACGATATCATGTTGGACACACATTAGCATATTCATCTTCTCACTCAGTGTGAGAGGACTATTCCAAATGGTGATGCTGAACACTTTACCTAACATGGAAGGCAGACGACACTAGCAAAAACAATTCTTGAATAACTCCTTTTTTTCAATTTGTTTGCCTCAAAAACATATGTTATGACCCCCTCATGGGAACGCTCTTGGCGAGCTCGTTCCAATGAGGTGTCATAACCTATTTTTTTTTGAGATAAGAAATGAAAAATATTATGAAAATTAATTGGCGATTTTTGAGAATAGAGCTGGCCTGTTTTGGCCGTTACGTTGGGTAAAGGGTTAAAGATTGCAAATAATAGAAAGCATCGAAGAAAATAATTTATCTATTGACTAAAGTGAATTGTTTGATTTGAATGGTTGATAGATACGTGGTATGAGACCATATTCATTGAAACCCACGATACGTCCGCCCAACCACTGACAAATTTTCCATACCCAGTGAAAGCCTCGTTCCGAAATCTACAAATTGTCCATACCCCGTAGAAGACGCGTCATTCCAGTTTTACAGTGTACATGTATTATATTTTAATTTTTTTTATCTCCAAAATATAGCTCATGACCCCTTATTGGAATGAGCTTGTCGAATACCCTCCAATGTGGGGTTCATAAGCTATGTTTCTGAGACAAAAAAGGAAAAAAGAAATTCAATAATTTTTTTATACTAGTCATATCGGCATATTTTCACACATATTTTCACATATTTTCACAAAAACTCTTTTGCACAAAAATTCCACAGAAACCTGTATGGCTCAATAATGGAAGATAAAAGATCTCATGCTGTGTGTGTTCACACATGAAATATATTGTACTTCTAAAACGGAAAGTCAATAGATAAATTCGTTACCCCGTGCCTTCAGCCTCATGGGATACGGCTGGCTTCGGGTAGGTAAAAACCCACACCACGTGATCAGACACGCGGTAACTAATAATACCTCCTCTCCGGCTCATTATCGATCTGTTAGAACGCAATTTGCAAGACTTTTGCATCAATGGTTAAATTAACTCTCTTCTTAGTTTTCTGCTTGAGGGGATTTGATAACCAGAAACCTCAGCAGATGATACTTCCTACTCGCCGTTAGATCGGTGTGTATAACTCCTGTCATATGTCCCATATTTAGACTATTTGGGCGTATGTTTCCCTAAACGGGAAAGTCGGATTTTGTATCTCGGATTTTTTTTAAAGCAGGAAGAATATATACAACATTGGTTTTTTTTCATATGGCAAGCAGGAATATGCCATTCACGGTTGTCAGTTATCGAACTTGCTTCAAATGCAGAGATGGGCTGGGCAGTTAGGGACTTCGTTTTTTGCTCTCGTGTGCGCAGAAATGGCACGGGTACAGTTGGACCTGTTCATAGCTGGAAGTCGTTGAATAGAATTTTAAAATTGTCAATCTCATATACTAACACTGGTTATTATACAACTGACAATACATACTACAATCCATTTACCTAAGGCCATAACGGAATGTTATAAAGCCGTTTCAATCAATATTTCGGCTTTTAGCAAACACATTAAGCCCAGTGTGTATAGCAATCAATTTCATTATTGAACGGCGCCACGTTTTTTTTTAACAGGAAACGTGCATCGATTAGACAAACACGCCAATAATAAATGTACATTAAAGATAGCACTTGGCAAGCGATACCTGGTCGAGTTCAATAGATCTCTCTTAATTTCAACCATTGTTGCGAACTCATCAGCACGGCATCAGTATTCAGGAACGCAGGTGAGTCAATCGGCAAAAAAACCCTTTCAAACAGATATTGGGAATTTAGTAGCAGTGATGTCTATTATTGGACTCGTTTGGCTTGTTTCTGGTTGGAATTGAATACAGCTTCCTACTTATATGATCGTAAAAACTCACAGGTGAGAGAAATGAAATGGGAAGAAATGAATGTATTTCTCGCAGCATGCTATAAATCTGTACAAAGTTGTTAGAATGTTTTTATACAATAATAAATTTACAGTATAAGCTGCAAATTGGTTACTTTTAATATGTAATTACAAAAAAGATGATAGTAACGCACAGAGAGAATGCTTGCTGCGTGGAGATGATATAGTCAATTCAACTGTCTTCCCACCATCCCCATCCAGCAAAATTCGTCAGACGAATAACCTGGGGATACATCAATGACATAAGTATGTTGATAATAGTATCTCTCGAAAATATTTAATTTTTTTACGTGGTGTAATTTGTGGTTCATGGGAAAAATGTGTGGTGTCCTTCCATTGGTTTATGTCAAACAAGCATAAGTAACGGCGGGATAAGGATTGTACCAATAAAAACAGACTGGGCTTGTGGCATGCTGTAAAAGTACTTGTTTAATGAGACAAATCAAAAAAATGTGAATCGATGGTGGTTGATGATGAGATACGAGAATTATTTATTTGTACAGTCAGAACACCTTGGGATGTCACAGAGTAGTGTGGGAGAATTTGTGTTATATGATACCTCCTACTTTTATCAAGTGGCAGAAGGCATTGATATGCCACTTGACGTCTGAGTTGTGTTAAAAGGGGAGAGGCACACGTCTTTCAATGAAAGAATGGTGCTGAAATACTCTTGACTACAATCCTATCTCCAATATTAACTCAGGGGTGAGGCACACGCCTTCCAGTGAAAGAATGCTGCTGAAATACTTTTGACTACAATCCTATCCCCAATTTTCGCATAGGAACACATTTTAGATTTTTTTTTAGTTTGATAAAACCAGACACACAGTGTACGGTTTATATAGTACCTAAGCGGTTCTTCTTCCACCTTTCTGTTTGTATTTATTTTTGCATATTTTTTCAATAAGAGTAAATAAGTTTGATGGTGAATACTAATATTATACCCTACAGATAAAACTAGAAGTCCTGTCACAAACTGTGCGCTTATCTAGTCAAAATTGCGCGTAGGAATTGTGCGCAATTGCCATATCGAATGGCATCCAAAGCACGGCGGGCTCTCCTGGTTACTCATAGCAAACACAAGCAATGTTTCCGCCAATGGACCTCCGGGTTACCCGGAGGTCCATTTGCTTAAATATTGCTTGTGCACAGGCCATTTTTTTTTCAGAATTTGATAGTCTTACTATGGTCATAACACGTAGATTAACGCGCAGATCGACGTGTTATTTGTGCGCATTTCATGACAGGACCTCTAGTTTTAACTGTGTAATGAATGGAATATTTTGTTGTATTTATGTCACGTATTTCACTATGCGTTATTATCAGATATTGCACCGTTTGGAGATGACTATGCCAAAATAGTGATTCTTGAGGCAGATTAGTCTGCCATTTGGTGTAGACTTGAATATTTTTCCTCAATGACCACTATGTTGTATAGTCAAGGACATGCCATACAATGTTTATTATATTATAGCGAACAAACTGATGATCAATCTTACTTTTCATCAGGTTCCTACCCCAAATATACTGTCTATTTTCAAGGACCTTGCCCGGAGCGGGCATTTTCATTCTTGCACGTGGAAATAACAAACAGAATTCCGAAAACAACTCTTAAGGCGGTGCGTTATGTTCTGTCATTGAATGGCCTAGAGTATTTCGCGGCTATTTAAAAAAATGTGTATGCGAACAATGAGCTATTAATTTTAGAACCCCGATTGGAAAAACTAAAAAAGAAATACTACAGTACCTATCAGACAATTAGATGAAGAGAAAGTCACGTGAGATACAATATATACTGACAAATCAAATAGATAATTAATATGGAAATAGTCACCCTTCCCATTGTAAATTCCTTTGACTATACAGAAATAAGATATCTTGCAATGGTAATTTTAAGAATTAAAATATATTTATACCATGATTACCTATTCTACTATATATATAAAAAAATGCTATGACATACATTTTAGCTTTACACACCAACCGTGGTGAACACGCCAGCAATGGGATTTTAATAGTAACAATTTGCACCTACAGTGGAATTACATCGAAGTTGACCTTTGGTGACCTCGCCTTGAATGCAAACCTGTCTAAATTTATCGCTCCTCGCCTTTCGTTTTAAATGAGTTTACCTCAGAAGATACCAACAATTAACAAACATGCTTGATCTCATGTTAATAAAGCATCCATGACTCAAAAGAGTATGTTATTATATTATTAAAATGAAAAAGGCCACATGATTTGCGCATTTCCTTTTCCATTTCGTTTCGGCGATAAAATTTACAGCGGAAGTACCGCACACCGGTGCTCAAGTAAACAAAAACAGAACAACACGTGTAAATATTGATTTCTTTAACGTGTAAACTCTTATTAATCTGAGGATCATGGTTTAAATAAAATATACCCAAAGTAGGTTGGTGTACCAAATGTCCCACACTCGTGGTGAAGTGGTGTTAACCGCTCGCCAAACGCTCGCAGTTAACCCCACTTCGCCTCTTGTGGCGAACAGTTGGTACACCAAGCTACTATGGGTATATTCTATATATACATACTCCATACTCTTCTAAAGGATTTTGTCAGCATGATTTCATAATGTAGTTACTTATTCCACGATGAGGTATTTTAGCTCTTGGTCATATCACTCATTAATAACTAATTGCTTAAACATGCAACGTGACTAGAAAACGTGCAGTAAAGAGCAAACGTGTGTGTGTGTGTGGGGGGGGGGGGGGGGGGGGGGCTATTATATATTCTAGGAAGTGATAGGAAGGAAAAGGAACAAAAGAATGTTAGAGACTGGTCGTTTTGGTTTCTTGAAACCAGTGTTCACGCTAACAGGAAATTGTTTGGTTCCAAGTGGAATTTTAATTTGGTGTCAATTGAACTTTTCTGGTGCCAAAGGAACAATGTTTGTGTCAAATGGAGTCTGGCTGTAAATGAGAACAAATTCAACACGTATCGCCCACTCAGTGCAAAAACGGTGCCACCTGCAATGATAAAACATTGCAAATGGTGCCTTGTTGCCCTAAAAGTGCGATATTTTAATTTACAGTACGGTCGCCGTGGACTTATCATTTTCCACGGGAGGGTAATATTTCCACGGGCGCAATCATATTAGATTTCAAACATCAGTTATTGGAATAATCCTCAAAAATTTAATTAATGAAGCACCGGGGACAACCCGTGCTTCATTATTTAATACTTTGGTGATAGCACGTTTTATTACCTGATAAACGCATAGTTATCACTGACCAGCCGTGGATTACGACCTGTCCACGACGACTGTGCTGTTTTCATGCCTGGCTTTTTAAGTAATGTAGTTGCCAACAACACAAAAAAAAAAACAAATGACTGAAATATAGATAATGGAAAAAAGCTTATTATGGACGTTTAGGAAACAATTTCATGCTTATTATTTACTCATCCCGAAGGATTCTAAGAATAAGATTAAGCTAGAAAAAAAAAGATTTTGTAACAATGATATGTTTTTTATAAGAATCTGTGTAAATGGATAAACTGTTAACCCTTTACCCAAAGCAGACAATATCAAAATTTATTATTTTAAATATTGTTTTTTCAATTTTTCAAAACATTTCAACAAAACCATATTATGTGATCCCTCGATGGAACGAGCTCGACGAGCTCGTTCCAACGAGGGGTTACATGATATGGTTTTGTTGAAATGTTTTGAAAAATAATATTTTTTTCAACTGCTGTATTTGCATATTACGCGGGCGGATGCGGTCATTTCGTTGGGTAAAGGGTTAAAATCACACAGTTATTTCTCTTTCTAATAGACTACTTGATAGGTGTGAATTCTGTGAATTCTGTCTCGCATGTGTCGTAACACAGCGATTCTATTGACAAATGACGCACTGTTTTTACAAACCAGAATGCTTTTGCTAACTACCAAAAGTATATTTTTGGTGCCAAATGTGGTGCCAGAGACCAAATACTGTATTTTTGGTGTCAAAGTAATTTCATTGCACAATTGTCACCATTGGCACCGGACAACGTGAACATTGCACGACACAGTAAACAATCCTGACCAATTATGTCAGCGAAAGTGATCTATCAGGAAATTAATTGGATGTATTTATTTGTGTTTGAGAGTCCTTTTGGACAGTTTTCATTTCAAATGTTTTGAGTACCAAACAAACTACCCTTGTTCTGTTGCTTCACTTTGCAAGAAAATTATTTCCACAAACACTCAGTTGTAATAAAAGTGAGCACAAAGCAGGGCTGAGTAACGAGGTTATTGGCCTCTAATTGCAACATTCATTGGGTGTCAACAACTCTCTAACGACTAACCGTTGACATGTTTTGTGTTAATGTCCAGTCTTTGTTTTAGAAAGTAGTTATTGCACTTTCAAAAGTAGAAAAAAACGATATTATGGATTGCGATTAAGTCGAAAATCTCATCAATAATCGAAAAGGAAATGCGGACACATTAATCTTCTGGGCCGCTTTTTGTTTTCAACAGTTGTTTTATTATCTTTTTTTTTTTCGTTTTCACGATGTTACAAGAGCGTATGAAATCTTCGTCGACGGGAGTAAAACTGTCGCCACCAGAACGCGACCTGCCCTAAAAAGAACAAGTGCGCGAGCTTAAGACACTAGCTATGTAGTTAAGCATTGTCTAACGAAAATCCAGCCCTTAGCTAATATGAATCCAGGACAAAATGTCTTTGGAGAAAATAACCATCAGACAAAAACCAATTAGACAAAATCCCCATACATTCTCATGATAAAATACAAAATAACAGTAACATAAATTGAATTGTTCAATGGTAATGGTACTTATATTTACACAACATTTGTTCAACCTTTTCACAACATTTCACCCATTTTTTCAACATTCAAAATAACATTACACAACTATTTTACACCCTTGACTCTGTTAATTTTCTTATAACGTTTTGTCTCAGTTGTGCAAGATTTAGCCCATAATTAATTGTTTTCTTACAATTTAATAGATGGTACTGGCTGCAAGAAAACAATTGTATTTAGTTTTTTTAATTATTTTCTTACAATTTATTGGCGGATACTGGCCCATACCTTCGGCTTCCAATCAATTACAAAAAAAAAAAATATTTAATTTATAAATCATTGTCTTACAATTTGATGGGCGGTACTGGCTCATACCTTGCAATCTATTGTAAGAAAACAGTTTTATTTAGCTTTTTTCAGAAAAGATTTATGTCTAAGTTTTCCTGTAACTGATTTCATAACATGACTGTCTAATAATATTTATAATCATATGGTGAATTAGGGGATTCACGGAGACAACAATTACCAGAGATGAAAGAGGTTTTGAAAAGGATTGATGGCAGTCAATCTGTCATTTCTAGATGTGCCAATATTAAAATATTAATTTACAGATGTTACTCAAACTTTCTGATCACAATCAAAACGTTTTATATAAATAACGTATTGGCAAAATAAAGAGTTGGGCAATTTTAAAATTCAAATCCATTGCCTATAGGAAGTAGTTTTGAAACTTAAAATTGGTTATCTCTTCTCTTTCATCGTTTCGTTACTTATTGTTTATTTACGGGCACAGGGAGCCTGAGTCAGTAGATAGTTTTTCGGTGCACATTATCACAACATAAATACAGCATAGAGACAAAAGAAATAACCACAAATATTTACAAACCAAAAAATACTCTGAAAAACACAACAACGGGGGTTAAGAAAAAGTTAATTAAAAAGACAATTATGATGACAGAAAATGTCATGGGGATTTTGTTTATTTTATAATTTCTGGTTGAACATTTTGTCTGATGGGCATTTTGTCCATTGGTATTTTGTCTATGGGTATTTTGTCCATGGGCATTTTACCTATCGGCGCGGGTAAAATAAAAACACATTTTAAAAGCAAGCGTAGTTCTGATGCTAAGTTTGGTTGTTGGATACCGTTATTGTCATTTTTTTATTGGGAGTGTTCACGTTTTATCAAAGGCGATAGAATTTTGTCACAGAACAAAACCGGGATATGCAGAATGTGATAAAAAAAACAATTAAATGTCCGAAGCTTACAACAATTTAACCTTTTCTGCAACGTGGCCCTAGGTGGTATTTTCGAAAACAATATAATTTACAGAAAATGGACCAATCTATTTTTAAGGGAGTGGGTGTCATTAATTATTTAATACAATAGCTCAGATTGTTGCTGAACACCCCTGTCAGTTTGTTGCAACGTTGTGTCATCTGGTCTTCAAATACTGAGACAGAACACAGCGAAGATAGAGTACGGGGAACTGGAACGATCCGAGTTGGATTCTTCCTGCATTTCAAATGAGCGGAACCTCCAACAGGGTCTTGTTTCCTGCCCGCTCCCGCCCTCTTCCTGCAACGATTCCTCTTGAATTAATTGGATGAGGCTAGTATTTAAAAAAAAATATATCAAATGGTCTGATCTATGTTGTATTCAGCGAGAGAATTTTAATTGTATAAACCTACAGCCAAAATTATTGCTGACTATCCTTATCGACTTTTTGGGGAGGGGGGGGTGTGAGGGGGGGGGGGGGGCTTTTTATGCCTCTTTTCATCAAATACTAAAACAGAAAACAATACGGATAGAGCTAGGGAGCATTGGAGGCAACAACCTGAGTTACAGTCAACAGGGTCATAGATTCCTGTCCATCGTATTCTCTCCGAGATGGGTTCTGTTTTTATACAGCGATTTCACTTAAATTAAGCGAATGAGACTGATATTTTTTGAGGAAACTATCACCTCAGGTGGTCTGCGTACCTTTTTGCTTGACACCGTTTTGTGTCGAAGCATTTTAGTCACGACATAACGTTTCGTTTGGTTGATGCATAACGATCTTGCAGATGCGTTCTTACATGACGTCCTTATCCGTAGGAAGGATTCCACGTGTGCTGTACCGTGCTCTTTTTCTAATGTCTGTATTGTATCGGTAACTTTGAATTTACTCAGCACTCGGGATATTATTAGTTACACAGTTTGTTGGTGGCCTAATATGGTATATATGGTGTCAGTTAATTCCATATTGGACTCGAGCAAATTTTATATTCGACGAGAGCGAAGCTCGAGTCCAATATGGAATTAACTGACACCATATATACCATATTAGGCCACCAACAAACTGTGTAACGAATATATCTTACCGACTGCTGCATCGACGCAGAAAACTAATAGCAACAACGATCAAAATTAAATGAGGGAATTCTCACAATGTGTTCACGTGTTTTGCCTTGTTACAATTTATGGGAGAGTGCCTCCACTCTCCCATAAATTGTAACAAGGCAAATTCATACATACCAAACAGTTTCATTTCGAAGGCAACATGACACACATCCACGGAATATGAAGCCTTTTAAGTTGCCTAACCTGCTCTTCAGACCAAATATGAGCTTCCAACACTCAATCTTTCAACTTGAAGCGTTTATCGGCTGCCGCCATTTTGAATAATCAATGAACAAAGGGGGGATTACCCATAGCTGTCAGCGTATATTGATGTTGACAGGCAATATATGGTTTTATATGTAGTCAGCATGTGACGTCTTTGAACCAATGCAATTCTAAGAGGTAAGATATAATGCTATTTTCTTTACACAAATATCTATGCATATGACAATTGAAATGTATTTCCTGCTGATGAATGTGGATGGACGATTCATATGTGATAAAGCGACAGACAACACATTATAAAGCTTAGCGTTGAATTTAGAGGCGTCAATTCACTTGTTTATTCATTTATTTTCAAAAATTGTGAGTAAAGGAGTTTTACATAAATTCACTATACATTTCAATGCTTATAAATGAATTTTGGCGTACTTTATCCCCTTCTTTGACATTTATTTTCGCTAATTTTCAGTAAACAGATATACAAAATACCTTAACTAATATTGAGTAAAAATATTAACATCACCGTCACTGAAAATATGCAGAAACACCCCCTCCCCCCTACGGTCTTTCAAAATGGTTTGTGTTTAACCCTTTACCCAACGTAACGGCCAAAACCGGCCAGCGCTATTCTCAAAAATCGCCAATTAATTTTCAAAATATTTTCATTTCTTGTCTCAAAAACATAGGTTATGACCCCTCGTTGGAACGAGCTCGTCGAGCTCGTTCCAACGAGGGGTCATAACCTATGTTTTTGCGACAAAAAATGAAAAAAATTAATTATTCAAGAATTTTTTTTGCATGTGTCGTCTGCTTTTCATGTTAGGTAAAGGGTTAATCGTCCCCATAACAGATAAACTAACGTAGATATTTATACTTTTTGTTCTGAGCCTAATGTTGTTCAGTTACAGTATAGACTCGAGCTACGAAAAGAAGACTCAGATAATAGAAGTTTACTCGACCACTCGAAAATTTTGTGTTCAATTCGCCAGAATGATTCGAAGAGATTTCATACTTTAGTGGAAATGTTGGTTGACTAACCAGTAATGTTGTTGTCCAATATAGCCAGAATTGCAGTATTATCTGTATCTGTATTTAGAAATTCCTTCTCTATCGGGAGCACCAATATCTCAAAACATATTGTAAAAATTAAATAAAAGTCCAATTGGGAGACGTGAATGGCAAGATAACTTGTCGGTTGTTTATTTGTCCAACAGTGTGGCTATGATAGGCAACAACATCAACTCAACGTGCGGGTCGGTGCTGCAGTTCGAAGCTTATACCTGTTTTGTTCCAGGTGATGCACGATTCATTGCGTTTCCAGGCCTAATATTAATCACGAAGGGGTTTTCGCTTCCATTCATTCACTCTCATGTTGGCGTTCTTGAAGCGCGGCAAGTCTTGCGCCGACTCCTTAAGATATGAGAGATGTTCTGCCAACTTGACTATTCGCACAGTTGCTATGGAAGATATTAGACTGATGCTCCGATACTACGAAAAATTTAGTCGGTAGATATATTAAACAGACCACGTAATATGTATATTTCAGCCGGTACACATTTTAAACAGTCTTCATGTGGCAGAAAATAGACTGATGCTTCGAAACTGTTTTTATCTCAGTGTACACATTTTAAACAGTCTTCGTGCATGTATAGCCGGTGTTATCGTCGCGTTAGCTGAACTTGAATCGCCGTCAGTACACTCAGACTCTCCTGTTCCTTTTAAATTTACTGAACAGCGTAGTCAGCTTTGGGTTTGGAATGTCAAGCACAATAGTAAATATATCTTCTGACGATCTTCAAATCCGGTATTTTCCACACCAATGACGCGCCAGGCAAAACGCAGAATTTTGAGACTCGTTATCCATCATCGATTTTCAGTTGGAAACTTTCAGCGTCAATGACGTAACGTTCAAATAAATTCTGAAATCAGCGTCTTCAGTCCACCTCAGTTTTTTGTTAGATGTTTCAGTTGTAGAATGTGCAACACCTATTAAAATGTACTATAATAAACAGAAGGGTATCATGAAGCGCCTGACGTCTCTGATGTTTAATAAAAAACATCGACATCTCAAACGATGATGAATATTATAGATTCAGAATCTGTGGAGCCAGCTTTTGTGCAGACGTAAATTGTCGTCTGTTGTTGAATATTTATAAAATTACAGTACAGCCGTAGTGGAATTGTAAAAATCCACGCGTGGTCAGGAATTTTGGTCCATCAGTATTCAATAGTTTTCAACAAATATTCAAATGGAAGAAGTACCGGGTTGTCAAGTCACCTTTCGGTAGCACCTTTCACCTTTGAACCCTAGTGTATCTTCCATATCAGTTCTATGGCAGCAACGGGAAGAGTCCATATTCTTTATTTGGGGGTAGACCAATTAATATTTTCAACGTGCAGCCTTGGGGCTGCACGTTGAAAATATTGATAGGTCTACACCACACATTCACTCAAAAGTCAGTCTACTTAATGAAATTATGAAGTATCATGTTACTGAGCCAGAAAAGCGTCCTCTGGGGTTCAAAGGGTTAAATTCGTCTACTTTCCGTTCAACTTGCTATTTTTGAACTTATTGGCAAAGTTTAACATGCTCACGCTTTCTTCGACTCATAGGCTCTGAAAAGTAAAATCTCCCATACGAAAAACTCACCTCGACATCTCGTATCGGCTATCCTGGAAGAAAATTGAATTATATCTTGTCAAAAAGATTAAACTGACCCTTGAAACATTTTGCCAGCTAGACAAAGAATATTGTTGCGATCTCGTCAAACAAAGTAAATGTTCCGAGTGAGCTACATGCTGCACGGAATCGGCTAGATCTCCAAATTGTAACTGCAGTACGCC
Organism: Pictodentalium vernedei; assembly: GCA_031216915.1. Classification (NCBI taxonomy): domain Eukaryota; kingdom Metazoa; phylum Mollusca; class Scaphopoda; order Dentaliida; family Dentaliidae; genus Pictodentalium; species Pictodentalium vernedei. The sequence goes on from CM062290.1 coordinate 408,523,706, forward strand.
TGCTGAGGTCATGTCACTTTCCACGGGTGGGCAATATTTCCAAGGATGCAATAATATTAGATTTCAAACACTAGTTTTAGGACTAATCCTAAAAATTAATTAATAAAGCACCGGGTACAAACCCTGTGCTTCATTAATTAGAAAGTTTGCTGATGATGATTTTACTACCTGGTAAACGCATACGGGGACAGCACTGCTAACGCGTGGGTTACGACCAGTTCGCGGCGACTGTACCGTGGGCAAATGAGTGATCAAATCAACTTTTATCAAGATAATTATTCAAATCTGAACATTGAAATTGTACACAAAATGTTAATGTGTTACCAGATATGATTGGGGAAATGTGTGGGACCGTTACCAATACATGCAGGCAACTCAGTGATCAAATCAACTATTATGAAGAGATAATTATTCAAAATGGAACATTGAAATTGTTCTCAAAATGTAAATGTTTTTCCAGACATGATTGGAAACATGTGTCCGACCCTCACCAGAGCACCGGGAAGAAAGTCATTGATTGGGTTCTAAAGTATGCGGGTTCCAGAACCAGTCAGGGATTATATTCTACATCAGCTTAGAATTAGGAACAAGTTTAATGTGTCAAAGGCGGACAGTGACATGCTACAGGGTGGCTTAGTCCTCTTGCCAAACTGAATTCGCTGATGTTGTTGTGTTTTAGTACTGCGCTTTTCTCCAATATGAAGTTAGAAGCAAACTGGGAAGATGCTTTGGCCAACTTATTCGAGTTTCGTGTTCAGACTCATCACGTTTTCTCCTCTCTATTCATACGTGCTACAGTCGCTTCCTGCCTCACAATAAGGATATGTCTAATTGGCCTTAGCTGAAAGTTTGTGAAGCGAAAGTCAGTGCACCCCTGCATTATATTCTATTAAGTCAAAGTTGTCTAATTTGTATGGTTAAAATCTTACATAATTATCGGGAAGTAACTATCAAAAGCATTAGTAAGGCAATTTATTTATTTATTTATTGGTGTTTAAGGTCACGCATTTCTCCACAATGGCTAACCGTGGCAGCAATAAGGCAATAACATGGGCACTAAAGAGAACATGATATAACTATCCAACGTTTTATTTATAATGTGTATTGTGGTTAACCCTTTACCCAACACACGGGATGTCAAAATGTATTTCTATAATTATTGTTTTTTTTTTTAAATTGCTACAGACAAAGTCGGCTCTTAACTTGACTAAACATCTGCACAATGTAAGAGAATGTGCTCCACTGCAAATGTATGCTAGAAGGGAACACTAGCTTGTCGTTTACTACCATATAACAAGGAGCAATGTGGTCAAAATTGTATGGCCTTTTTAACCCTTTACCTAATCTGAAAAGCAGACGACACTTGCAAAAAAATTCTTGAATAACTAATTTTTTTCATTTTTTGTCTCAAAAACATAGGTTATGACCCCTCGTTGGAACGAGCTCGACGAGCTCGTTCCAACGAGGGGTCATAACCTATGTTTTTGAGACAAAAAATAAACAAAATAATGAAAATTAATTGGCGATTTTTGAGAATAGCGCTGGCCGGTTTTGGCCGTTACGTTGGGTAAAGGGTTAACAAAGGTTACAAGACGGATAATCATCAGAAGTTATTGGTCAGAAGCGACAAAGCTTGTTATTTGTCTAGTGTCTATTATAGACGGTTGCATCATAGAACTTGTTCAATTGTGCTCAGAATGTTCTTTCCATAAGTTTACCACCTCACGGCATTTCATAAAGTTTACCCCCGAGCTAGAGACATGCTGAATTAGTGTGTACTGAAATTTGAAAAAAAACATAATATAAACAATTCTGAAAATCCCCTTTTGTTGCTTGAGCAACACCGTAAGAGGATAGAAATTATGTGCGCGACCTTTTAGTTTTCGTTACCATCAATTCAAACTACACTATATTTAGAAAAAAGGTAATTCCACATTGCCACAGGAAATTGAAAAAAAATGTATTTTTTGTAGGCGGGGAAACGTGGGGGGAGGGGTGATCGCATTGAGCATTGCACTAAACGAGCTTATGTGAAACAACGCTCGTGATAAGGATTGTTTTATGTTACTAATATGCTAGAAGTTAAGAACTTTGTAGTTTTATTTTTATTTCCATAGAAAATTTGATTTGACAAGTATGAACTAAGGTGACAAAAATTACTCTTATGCCAATAATAATAACTGATTTGGGGAACTGATAGTTCGATTTTTAATATGGGGAGATTTGTTTTTCTTCAGTTGTCAATTATGAAGGGGTGATCATTTCCTGATGACACTCTTTAAAAACTAATCACGCAAAACTGCCTTCCCATATTCAGAAACATAAGGGTACAAAACTGTTATTATTTTAGTCGATTCTTCAGAAGCATTCCAATCTCCCACTTTACAGTTATTTTCTTTCCTGGTTTCCTTTATGTGTTTGGAAATATATATAATAAAGTCAAATTTGGGTAAACCCTTACAGGGGGTATCATGGCGTATCGGCGAATTTTCGGACGGTGCCCAAATATATCTCTGGAACTATTTATAAGGGGTAGGGTAACTGTTAATTGTCGAAATCTCTGCATCACGTCTCGTAAATTTGTCTGGGCTTGGCATCTGAAAAATACAACGGCTACAATATAAAATCAAAAAATATACAAGGAAAACGTCGTGAAACCCAGTTGAAGTTTAAAAAAGAACATTACCTTCTGCCTTTAACTGTTATTATACTTTGTACATCACAATCGCATTCAATGTTATGACGTTTCCGCTGATGATAGGTATGGCACATGGAGAGTGTATTATCAATAAATCTCCTGCGGAGTGATGATTTTTCCCAAGTAATAAATGCTAATTTGTACCAAATCGTAATGAGCATACGCAAACTCTCAGCCAATGGATCTCCGGGTTTAGTTAAACCTGGAGGTCCATGGCTTGAAACTTTGTTTGTGCTTCTTGTGTTCCTGTACAAAATTTGAGAGGAGTATCTTGGGTGATACCTTCACTCCATGGTCATTTGGTGACACCCACCCTCCTCGTACTGTACAGAAAGACAAAGTTAACCATATTAATAATCCCAATCTGTCGCGGGTTTTATTCGTTTCAGTTTCAGATCCTACAGGTTTGATAATATATATCACCCAAACCATCTAATCTCTATACAAGTGCATTGTTTGAAGACTCAGTGGACAGATATAGAAAAGTGTCTCCCTTGAAATCATCTTACTGGAGAGGAAGTGGCGTGGCTGCCATAAATAAACAATACTTGTGGCGATACAAATGGAATATTTTACAGCATGTTTTAGCAATCATTGACAAAAAAACAAGAGCCGAGCTCTGACTTTCTGTAAGCCATAACCGGTTATGCCGCCATGATGCTAATGTTTACTTACAGTTCTCAATAAAATATGTACAGTAACACCTTCCGACATAAGGCAGTTCTGTATGAAGGATTCTAAAAAAATCAACAATTTAAGAAAATGCATGCCGCAAAAAGGTCGTGATATATCATGGATGTCAATTACGTCATATCTTCTGTTCTTGGTATCGAATGTTGAATTTGTTTTCAATTTCTTGTTTGGGGCCATAAATCCTATTGGGGTGACCACTTTCAGGTCATTACCGTGATTTTTAATTTTCACGTTTGATAGTATCTTGACCATTTATTGTACTACAGCCTTAAAGTTTGGTTACGATTTTTAATAAAAAACGGTGCTGTGCACCCCTTTGGACACGATAGCAACCACATGTAAAGTTTTTCCATAATCGTACATGCCAATGTGTGGAAGCGCACTTTGTGATTTTGGAGGAATATGGAGGAACATTGGGTGTTTTAGGGAAGGTACAGTGCAACCATTCTGCTGGCACGAGACGCCAATGGCACTTGCAAGGAAAATATATTGGGAATAATTATATCTTTTCATTTCTGTCTCAATGGCATAGCTTTTGCTTCCTTATTAGAACGATCCCGTTGGGCTCTTGCAATAAGAAATCACGAGTTATGTGTCTTCATTTCTATCTCAAAAGTACAGCTTTTGTCTCCTCGTTGGAACAAGCTCGCTCCAATAAGGGAAGGGTAAAAGTTTTGGGTTTTTTCGAGGGAGGGGTTGAGAAATTTCAATGTAATTTAATTTGAATGGAGATTTTTTTGCGAATGGCATTTGCCGTTTTTTTTAGCTAAGTTAGGAAAAGGATCAACCTTGAATATGTTGTAAAATTACAGCTTAAACATATTCTTTACATCTCAGGTAGTTTCTGGTCCATGCATAACAAAATATTACAGACAATCACTGTTATATTTAACCAATTACATCAGCGGGTCATGTTTTAAAACGAGAAACATTTTCTCTGCTGGGCATTTTGAAAGTAATGCCTCTTTTGTTACGCCAACTAAACATTTTCTTAATTCGGCTACCCGACAAAATATTTCTGGTATTTAAATATTAACTGTCTCTTATATTTTTAAAATTATGTGATATGTACACTGTTGAATTCAGTTGCGCAGCACCTAAAAAGTTTAAATCATATTCAAAATTGCATATCCTTCTTATTAAATGCCTTCATATATTCATTAAATTGACTGGAGATAACTTGTCCGGAATTCATTTCTAGTGATGCAAATATTGAGCCATGAATTGTATGCACTGCTACAATTCGTTAAAATAGATTTTGTTATCTTTACAGAATTCAGGTACAGGTATTGAATGAGACAAAGCACAATCAAGACTCGTCTGACCCGGAATCCACGATAACCATTGGCCGAGAAAACATCGCCAGATTGCATATCATGTGTTGTTTCGTAATGGAACCCTGCCCCAATATGCAAACATAAGCAGTGAAATAATATGAGAAGAAAATAAAAGATACAAAGACAAAAAGAAATGCCAGCAACGGTTATATCGGTCGGAATTTTAGAGGATGCTGGACAGCAGTCTCCAAGAATGAGGTTCATTGAACCCGCATTTTGCCGTATTGTTCTTCTTATGAAAATATGTGGAATATATAACGATTTCTTGTACAATGTACATAAAAGTGGTCTGTCTCGTAGAAGTTTCACTATCAGGGGCGTGTGTCATCTACTTTATTGCATTGGTGTGTGTTTGATTTTATGCTTGAACACCATACGTATCTTGTACGGAATATTTGATGACCGGAATGGAAGCTTGTCTGCAGCATTTATTTCAACAATAACTAATGCTATAATCTATACACTGTTTTGCTATGCTGTTGTGACATCACTTTGGACGTTCTCTGCAGAATTCAAACCGTTCGTCGATGGTCTCCTGACTTATGAGGAGAAGTATGGATTGGTTTTTAATACACGAAAAGTAAAGACAATTTTCAAGTTCGCCCTTCCAGTTTGGCTGGGTAGTGCAGTTTGCTGCTCCGCTGTTTTTTTAATAGTAATCGGGAGGTCCAATAAAAATCTACCTGTTACCACCAGCCTTCTGTCGTTCAAGTTATTTGGAATTGAAGACATGAAACACATAAGTTTTAAAATGGTGTGGCTGTTCGTGGTTTCACTCATCACATGTCTTAACAACTTCCTCTCCATTGCAACATATTGCTTGTTTATGTATATCATGTACGCTGAAATAAAAGCAATTGGCGATAACCTTAACAATACAAAAAACACTCAAAGCCATACAAGTGGTTATGTACGACAGGCGAAATCTCGACTTGAAGAACTGCTTAATATTGTCTGGGCGTTTGATTCGTGTATGCGTCATTACATTGCATCAGTGTATGTTGAAACACTAACTGTTACTTGTCTGACAATCTACACCAATGTATTGGGAAGATTATCCACCAAGGAATCTTTAATCGCGTACGGCTTTCTTGGACTCATGATATTTTGTATCAGTATAATAACATTAGCAGCTGTTCTTCTCAGTAAGAAGGTATGTTTCAATGCACGTTTGTGTCATGTACAATGCTTGAGTGTTTCAGTTGACTACAGTACAGTCATCGTGGAGTAATCGTAATCCACCCGTTGGTAGTGTTGCCCATGCATGCGTTTACCAGGTATTAACAAATAACCATCAGCAAAATTTTAATTAATGAAGAACCGGTGTAAAAGGAATGGAAGTCCGCAGGAACGTTAGTCCCTCTGGACTATTATTCCGCGGAATTATAGTCCTAGGTCTAATATTTCTAGGAATAGTAGTCCGGCGGACTACTATTCCTAGAAATGTTAGACCTAGGACTATAATTCCGCGGAATAATAGTCCAGCGGGACTAATTTTCCTACGGACTTCCATTCCTGTAACACCGGGTTACATTAATTACATTTTTGATGATAAATCCGGCCGAAATTATCTGTCCACTTTCCTAATCAACATACTAGAATCTAACCAGCAATTTTCGTTTATTTTCATGGTGTTTTCATAAATTCACAATATTTTCTTTATGTTATCTTCAACCACCTGTTTGAATGCTTCGCATCAGATTGCGAACTGTTCGATAAAAAGACCACTTTTTCGTGATCACAGAACTGTATATTCCATCCATCAACAAATTATCATTACTTGTGCATCAAACATATTTTTAACCCAAACGCACACGATATAAATGGTTACAAATTTCCAATGAGGGGTCACGTGATATGATGTTGTTGAAATTGCAAAGAAACAGAAATTCAACCGCAGATTGTGTAAATCACGCTGGCGTGTGCGACCAATTAGTTAGGTTAAGGGTTAAAAAGGAATGCGGACAAGAAATAATTCGAGACATGATTAATATTCCCTGCGTGTCGACACATAAGCACAATGACATGATAAACGGGGAATATCTCATGAACATGTGTACGAAAAGAAGTACTGGATGCAGCAGGGAAAGGACTGTTGTTATATTCCGCTGCTGAAAATTCTTGTAAGGTTATTTCCTGCCCTCCGTTTGCATTATTTCCGCGTGCCAGACAGTGAGACATTGACGTCAGCGAGAACTGAGAATGTCAAACTTCGTGCACACCTTGCAGAGATTCAAGCGCATTGTGGCCGATGAGGGCTGAAAAAAGGAATCAGTTAAGTCGGATAGAGAAGTAAGAAAGTGTGCAAGAGGTTGGCTGGATCGTGCAAAGTTATGAGATGTTCGATCCGAATGATTTCTAGCCACTTTGTAGGTGACATGTAATTTTGAACTCAACATTCAGAATTCTCCCTAAGAATACTCACTTTACCTCTAGTGCCCAATCAATGCTGATGGAAAATTTCTGTTTCAGTTGTTCCATAGTGTGTTTGGTGTCATGGGCTGTGGGGAGCATAAACACGTGCCTTCGTCGCGGACCACAAACAACAGTAGCTGGGTGTTTTTTGTTTTTGTTTTTGAAGCCGGACCATTATATCACAATTACTGTGCTTATTCAACCTTACGCGATCGGTACAATACATACATTACGAGATGCGCTGGGTATACCTCACGTGGTATTCGGATTGCGGGTAAGAACATCATGTAAGAACGCATTTGATTGGACGCCTGAGTGACGTTATGACATCACTGAAATGCTTTGACGCAAAACAGTATTAAGCAAGAATGTTTTCAGACCACCGAAGGTGATATTTATTCACTTAATTCAAGTCAAATCCCAACGAAAATACAGAAAACAACTCGCGTAGAGACCGGGGATAGGAATCAACTGTCGTAGGAAGAGATTTTCCTGTATTTCGCGAGCGCCAAAATTCACTCTCAGATCGTTAATTCCAGTCCCCATTCTCCACCCCGTTGTGTTCTATTTGTGCGACTATGAATCTTGCAGCGAAGTTGATTGAATGTTTTTTTTCTCCGCTGGTATGAGCCGTAACTCCTATACAATAATGCCCTAGTCTTTTGGGACTCTAGGTTACAGATCGGTTTTGGTGGACAATGTGGAGTGCAGATGACGTTTTGCTTCTTTACCCTTTCCGTGAGCCGTCAGCTAATCAATTTCCTCAAAATACTAGCAAGAGCACATACGCATTCCGTTGCCAAAATGCTGAAATTATATGCGCCACGACTATAGTAAACAAAACTCCAACGCCACTCACTCCATCCCCTTAGCTGGTTGCAGGTAGAGACTTTTCAATACCGTCAGCGATATTAACCACTCGTTCATACCTTTTGCGCAGGGGGCGTCTGTAGTGGCATTTAAGGCGAAGTTTTGTATAGGCGGTTTGCTGGATGCGGTTAGTTGTAACGTGGTACACAGTAAATGCTTGAAATTTATAGTTCCGAGGTGGACGTACTAATCCCAAGACACGTGAATCTGTTATGATGTATCTTACTCTTATCAGTGTTATTTATTGTTATTTTTTAGTGATTGAAACCCTTTACCCAACGCAGACGATATCAAAATTTACTATTTTATATATCATTTTTTAAATTCTTTCAAAAAAATTCAACAAAACCATATCATGTGACCCCTCTTTGGAACGAGCTCGACGAGCTCGTTCCAAAGAGGGGTCACATGATATGGTTTTGTTGAAATTTTTCGAAAAATAATATTTTTTCAGCTGCTGAATTTGCATATTACGCGGTCGGATGCGGGCGATTCGTTGGGTAAAGGGTTAAGGTTACTTATTTCTGCACATTTGCTAATCGTGACAGCAACATGGATATAAAGTCAAGGTCAATCAAGCGTTTATATTCATGTTGCAGATGTTACGAGACTTCTACCCCAAGCATTGACTGCATGGACCTATTTTACCAGTAAAACATACTTTCTTTACTACAGTAAGGAGGCACTGCTTCACTTCTCGGGGATCCCGCGATTCCATCGGAACACCTATCTGTGTGACTTTAACACCATTACCACCGAGAATTTTGGCAAGTATTTTATGCATATGTTGCCGACGCCGCTTTTAAATCTGCTTTTTAGAACGAGGCTACCCCAACTTACCTCTCCCTCTCTGTACTGAGACAGATCTCATAAATGTGCAATTATCTTTTCTACTTGTAGGTTAGGGTTAGAATGCTACAAAAAAACGTTGAACAATGCACAGACTTGACGCTAGAACCCGCGACGCTAGTTCCTTACGCAAGCTTAAGAACCTAATAAGGAAGCTCCTGGGAGAAAACTCCAAAATAATTTTACGCACGATGTCGATGCAAACAGATCCTAAACTGTAGGTTTCGTTTTAAGTGTTGCGACTAGAAAGCGTACCTATTCACCTACGACCCGATAAATGCCCCATCTATCTATCCATGTAGTCTCACATGCGAAGATAAAAATCATTACCCACCAGTAAGGGTACCCGCATTCGTTTCGTTTAACATTGCGTTGGATGTCGCGCAATCACCTCCCTCCCACCCCAGCTGCCACCCAGAAGCAACTACCCACGTCGGAAAACGGACCATAATAATCCAATGCATGTCACTACGGAAACTATTCCGTTGGCGTGTACGTGTGAGCGTTGTTGGGTAATACCCGACATATTTCGTTTGTCCAGTTTGTAGTGTGGTTTCTATGAATAGCGCATTTTATGGCATGATAATCTTACAACCCGGCGTTTCAATTACAATTTTGCCGACGATGATTTTATTACTTGGTAAACGCTTACGGGTGCATCGCTTTATCTGGGCATAATCGCGCTTAGGAATTGTCCGCAATTGCCATATCGAATGTCATCCACAGCACGACAGGTTCCCCTGGTTACTCAGAGCAAACAGAGGCAATATTTCTGCCTATGGACCTCCGGGTTACCCGGAGGTCCATTGGCTGAAACATTGCTAGGTCACAGGCCATATGTACACAATTTGATAGCCTTACTACTATGGGCGTAACGCGTAGATTAACGCTGAGATCGACGTGCGATTTGTGCGCATTTCAGGACAAGACTTCTAATTTTAACTGTAGATTACGACTAGTCCATGGCGACTGTACTGTACATAGTGGAACTTCCTGCACATACACACACATGTCCCAGAACCTCCATTGTGTATACTATTATTTCACTACGAGAGACAGGCCTCGGGGTAAATGGTAATTTATCCCTACGGAGTGTGTGTGGGGGTGTACCTTCTGGCACGGGAGTGAGTACTGGGATCCCCGACAATGTGTACTTCTGATAAACTTCTGAGCAATATAATCGATCTTACTTACAGAACGCAAACAGTGGAACTGGGAATGCATTCCTATCTGTCCAGATGCAACACTCAAGTTTGATATATTATTAATCAACAATGATTCATAATATTACGAGAACATTTAATAAAATTCCTATCAACGGCTATTTGAAAATAGCCCGCAAGAGAAAATATCTCAGGCGGATTTAAATGCACATTCAAAAGTACGACGAGACGAGTGCAATTTGGAAAGTGGATGATCTGGACTGTATATTCGATATAAAAAAAATGCTGACTGGACTTCGCGTGACACTGCGGATAATCTATTCTTGTGTCTTTTAATGGGAAAAAACTTCATGGTATAGGGATCCAAAAAGGGATTCTGGGAGAATTCTAAACCAGAACATTACTCCTGTTTAATCGAACGCACCCCCTTGTACCCCCTTAGTACTATAGCACTACGTGCTAAGCCGATAAATTGGGGAAATAAAGTCAATTTCGGTGATTTGGGATAGATTTTGGTGATTTTGAGGGATTGCTGGGTTGTTTGTGGTAATTAGATTTACTCCGATTCAATCGAACACACCCCCGAACATACCCCTGTCTTGTTAGAAGCCATTGGTAACATAGCAATTACGTGCTACCATATAAACCAAGATGGCGGCCTCCAGTATACAAAATGGACGACAGAAACACGTATCACCCTAACAACACGCGCTGCGCATGCGCACTAACACCACGTATCACTGTGGAGATGACGTCACAACATGGCCGCTCACGCGGGTTACCAGGACATCACAACAAGGCGCCACTACGTCACGTGACATGGCGTCACATCCGGGGTCATCCACCGGGGTCATCCAACCTAGACCTCAAAAGCCCCTGACATACTACTTACGTCAAACCAAACATTTAACACAACAAGAAGTTAATTTTTTTCCGCTATTGTACAAAACGCGGAAAAATATTAGTCACCCCGGGATGAGTGAAGAACTTTAAAGGAAACTCACAGTTCTGAAAATCTGTATTTCGCGAGTGCGCCGGTACAGTAAATCAGTATCTCCGAGGAAGCCTTTTCCATGCCGAATTTTCAGTATATTGTCCAGCTGTTGTATAGAGGTTGCTATAAAATTAAATGTTATTATATATTCCAGAAAACAAAAATCAGTAACCTGAATTTGTTCTTTTTTGAAAAAAAATATTAAAATCTACAGAAGTTAACAGCAACAGCACAAATGGTGCAGACTGGTCGTATTATTTCTGCACATGTTGTTTTCCAAAATAAAACCAACTAATTTGTCGTTTTATTCATCTTTTTTCAGATTCATGAACCATTAAATGTTTTACACCAACTGGATATGAGCAGATTATCCGAAAAAGATATGCAAGAGGTAGCTATAAAATTAGATGCGCACTTGTGAATAGTTTCGGGGTAATTCTGTCGCAGCATTGGCTGGCCGTATGCTCTGTTCAAATTAAGTTGATTCAAAATTCATTATTAATCGTCTAATAACATCTACCAAATGCTCGCTAGGTAACTACAGTACAGCTGCCGTTTCTTTTCACGGATGGGAAATATTGCCATGGACTAAATAATATTAGATTCCAAGCCTTAATTAAAGAAATGGTCATCAACAATTGAATTAATGGAGAACAGGGTACAAACCGGTGCTTCATTAACTAAAATTGTGCTGATGGTGACTGTTATTACTTGGTAAACGCATGCGTGGACATCATTGCCCACGCGTAGATTATGACCTGCCCACGGTGATAGCACTATATACAAACTGTCTGTTTGTCCAGAGACGCAGGAGCGGACGGGTAGGTCCACAAGTATAGATAGAAGTGGTCCCATGTCAGCTGTACCGAGAATGTGAGACCAATCATGGTTCCACTCCGAGTGAAAAGAAATATAGTCCAGTCCTTGCATCTGAGACATTTGACGATGATCCGAGTTCTGTAACATCAAAAAAGATGTTCAATTGTGTCAAAGTTATGAGGCTATGCTCTAAAATCAATTTGGGCTAAACATCAACCCTAATCAACCGAGTTGAGTGAATATGAACCCAGCCAATGTCGGGTACTTATTCACATTCACTCAGCCCAGTTGACTTGGGTTGATTTGTAACGTAAAGAGCGTAAACGAGGGTTAGCTCCTTGGAAAAAAAAAAAAGAAAGATTTTCAGGACCGAAAAGACGAAACATTCTCGTCGATTCACAGGCTGCGTTTTAGTACTGAGATGGTTAACCGGATAACCGGTTTGGAACCGGTTACCTACCTAACCGATTAAAAAAACGTCAACATGTTATCCGAAATATCGATAGTGATCGTCATTCCACGGTTAAAACGTAGTAAATATGCCGCCTCTCCTTTGGGATAGATTACACCTCGAAGCACCGGTGTATGTATTGAGAAATAATCGACTTTGGTGTTCAAGACTTCGTTAATGATCGGCAATTTCCGTGAGTTCTGACTAACCGCAGAAATTATTCCGTAGTATGTATACAAACGAACGTTGTCGAGCACTCGACAACGTTCGTTTGTATACACACTACGGAAGAGTTTCTTAGAATACTGCTTTCCAATTCCTATAGTTTTGATCCCAGATTGGGTGAAATAATGGCTACGGTTAACTGGATAATATCCGGTTATAGCACTCGGTTAGTTGGTTGTGAAAATGAGCCAACCGTTTCAGTCCGTGTGGGTTTTATCATGATAATCTAACTGGTGGTTACCATGACCGATACAAGTGACTCTCAAGAGAGGGGATCTACCGGGAAATGATATACACGGCCAGTTCGCCTCCGAAGTGTCCGAACAGTCCGGCGAGAGTTTAATGTTGTTACAAAATTTGGCTTCGGTAGCAGGTAAAACGACAGGTACCCTAAGGTGATCTTTACGCGTTTCTAGAAGATAGGAACACAGATATTCCGAGTGAGCGAATCACAGTAAATCAGATGGAAACGTTTACGATATTTTAATTCAGGTTGGTTCATGCCGAATAATTTAATCTGATTTTGTCCCACGAACATGATTGGGGGTGTTGTAACCCCTTACCCACTAGCGACGGTCCTAGAACATCCAACCCACCCACCAACACACACCCACAAACACACACACCAAACAAATACAATTATGCTAATCGGTCTTCTCAAGGACACAAATAAAATGCACATTTTCAAGAGCTCTCATAAATTAAAAATGAGAAACAAAGATTGGTGTTCCTTTGTCTTCGTTTTTGTTAGAAACTTCCCACCAAACTCACTTAGGAAGTCTCATCTTTCAGAAAGAGCAATATTGTCACCAGTCTTATTTCGTTCCACAATACATCCGCCATTTGTCGAATTGTCGCGTTTGTCGGGCAGACATATGGGGTTTTGGTGGCTATTTGTCGGTAGAAATGGGGGTTAGGTGACTACCGCAATTTATGTGACTAGTCACATAGTTAAATGTCATTATTCTAGGGTGGGGTTTATAGTTGGGGTGGGTGGAGTTAGGGTCAGTAAAGGGTAGGGTTAGGGTTTGCTACCACTCCAAAAGTTTTTCACCCAAAAAGTTGTTTTAATGCAATGGACATGCATTTCAGTTAAAATAGACTAGGAATATATTGAATGTTCATTAGTCTAGGGCGGGGTTTAGAATTGGGGGGGGGGTGGGGTAGGGTTAGGGTCAGTAACGGGTAGGGCAGGGTCAGGGTTTGCTACCATCCCCCAAAAGTTCCCCAAAATCACTTGTTTTAATATAATGGACATGCATTTTATTGTAGTCCCATAAAAATAGCCACATAACTACCAATTGTTAGAATTGTCGGATGAGAAGGCCTTGATTACCTCCGTGTTCTCAAATGTCGCCATCTACACCGCATCTTCTTTCCTCACAACACCCAGACACGAATTGTTTGTTAACATCCCGTACCTCACTCTGCCCACTTACTACGAGACTTCTACAAACCCTCTCCTCTGTGTCACCCAATAATCACAGATCATTCATTCTCTCATTACACTAATCCATTACACATCCAATGAATTTTATTCTGTCTGACTCATGTTTCGAACATTCTATTAGAAAGTTTTCCAAGTCCGCGATAGCTTGTTGTTAGTTTTACCCCTTAGAGACAACGATACATATATATATAATCGAATGACAATAATTAACCCTCTACCTAACACGAAAATCAGACGACACTTGCAAACAAATATGTTGAATAACTATTTTTTTTTCATTGTTTGTCTCAAAAACATAGGTTATGACCCGCCATTGGAACGAGTTCGACGAGCTCGTTCCAACGAGGGGTCATAACCTATGTTTTTGAGACAATAAATTAAAAAAATAATGAAAATTAATTGGCGATTTTTGAGAATAGCGGTGGCCGGTTTTGACCGTTACGTTGGGTAAAGGGTTAAACAAATTATCGTTTGTTCGATATTGAAAGAGAGGCCTTCACCGAGAGCTAGTTTTTATCGGCGATACTATTTTTGAGTTTATTAATTAAAGCCACTCACCCACATAGGCTTAAAACGTATTTTATCCATTGGGTATTTATTAATTGGTTTAGCTTACGCAAGCCATTTATCTAATGATCATGTGTACTTACTGTAATTTTCACACAATATAATTAGAAGTATAATTCCATCCCCCACCCCCCCCCCCCCCCCCCCAAAAAAAAAAAAAAAAGAACAGATAGAGTTTTTAATGCATACAGCAACTGTAACAAGAATATGATGTAAATAAATGTTTTGTTGATGCACCATTTTACATGTGTGTGTTATTCAAAACTAAATGTATACTGGGTTTGATTTTTATTTTCCTGTTTTGTATACGTAATTAGTACACGGGAACCCGCTGAGAAATTTACAGAACATGATTTCCTCTGTGGTTTATAACAAATTATTAATATGTAAATGCAATTGTACCAATAATTTGTGCTACCTGTTGGTATCACGGGTTAATGTCATAATTCCTTTTACATAACAGTACTTTTCCAAGGTGTTTTTTTTTTTACTTATCGTAATAATTTTGTTTTATCACCAGCCATATATGTGCTGAGATGTTGCGGCGTCTTCTGCAAAAAGCTGACAGCGGTCGATAAAATGGTTTAGGTTTAAATCAGCGACAAACACATTTTAGTTATGTTTGCATTAGTCTTTCTACTGTAGTTACCACACTACTATCTTTCCATGTTTGTTTTATAAGGTTGGCCGTTTATAAAACATTTTCCTTATTTCTTTACTTTTTTATAGATATCTATCTTCATGTCACGACTATCTGGTCAGTCCATTGGTATAACCATATATGGCTTGTTTGTACTTGACCAATCGAGCATTCTAGCGGTAAGTAAATCTGTTCTTATTTTAACCCTTTACCTAACATGAAAAGCAGACGACACTTCCAAAAAAAATTCTTGAATAACTAAATTTTTTCATTTTTTGTCTCAAAAACATAGGTTATGACCCCTCGTTGGAACGAGCTCGACGAGCTCGTTCCAACGAGGGGTCATAACCTATGTTTTTGAGACAAAAAATGAAAATATTTTGAAAATTAATTGGCGATTTTTGAGAAAATCGCTGGCCGGTTTTGGCCGTTACGTTGGGTAAAGGGTTAAAGTGTGATAACCTTGTTTAATACATTGATGGATAGGATGCTGAACTCATTGGAGATCTCGGACCTGGACGTTGGAGCAAACCAGGGTAAAAAAATCGTCAGCGAAAGGGTCATGGAGGATTGTAACCGTAATTGGCGAGAGGGGGTCAAATCAAAGAGGTCTTTGGGTGGCCTGCGTGATAAAGAGAAGCCAGGTTTTGAAGAGTACCTTGATGGCACCTTTGGGTGGGGGGGGGGGGGGGTCACTGTTGTTCAAGCTGAGGTCGCGATCCCTGGAGCTGAGGGGAAAAATTGGGAAAGACGGTGAAAGGGAGTGCCAGATGTGTAACTTGGACATGGTGGAGACCCTGGAACACTTTCTTCTAGAATGCCCAAAGTATCAGCCTAAAATAATGAGATTCACTGGGAGTATAATGGGGAAGTGGGATGGGAGAATGAAGGACATGTGGTTAGGGGGAGACTCAAAGGAGAGGGTTAATATGCTAATCGGAGAGATTGGGAAGAATGGGACAAGGGATATCATCAAGCAGTTCGTCTCCGAGTGTTGGGAGGAGAGGAGAAGCGTGGGAATAGGGAGACAGTTGGGAGTACAGGGGTAACCATGGCCTTCTCGTCCGAGAACCGCGACAAATCAGCGGCTGGCCAAAGTGTTATTATTATTACCAGAAGGGAGGAGAGAAAATAGGTTTTTACTTATAAGAAGATGTGAGAAAGACGTGTGCGAGAGTGTATGTGAAAATGCCGGTGAGTGGCCATAGGGTTGGGGGAGGTGAGGGTGGGGGTGGGGTCTTGTGTCAGCACAGTTCTTACCAGTTAGAGATATTTTTACCTATAACATCTAGCATTCCTGGCCTCCTTCCCTTGCACTGAGGCACGAACATAAAATACTTTCGCTGTAAGAGCAAATGCTCTTACATTATTTCGCATCAGCGTGCCTTGCAAGGGATGGAAACGGCGGGTAAATGCTACATGTTGTTATTAAAGAGCATATGTTGCAGGTCGCTCCATAAAATTCAGCTAGTATAAAAAACAACTCTTGATAATGATATATCACTTGCAAATGTTATGCTAGTTTAACTAACTACTTAACTTGCTCTCTCCCTGACACAAAATAATGAAGTCATTTGCACATTCGCCATTTGTTTAGTCAGCAATAAGCTTTTTTTTCTGGGTTGCGGGGGGGGGGGGTGGTTATTAAAAAGCTAGGTTTATATGATAACTATAATGAAAACTATCCGCTACTGAGCGAGAGAGAGAGAGAGAGAAGGGGGGGGGGGGGGGGGTGGGAGGAGAGAGAGAGAGAATGCCCATATAGTTTTTCTCCTATGAATATGTTTACTCCCTTCTCCCGGACATGTGCTTGTATTATTTTCATGTATATATGTATCAAATTAGGCAACTTCACTCCACGTAATTGGAAAAAAAGTTGAGAAAATAAAATGTATGTATCTCACAAATCATACACACAAAGAAATAAAATGGCATGCCACCTCATGTGTTATTTGAGCTGAATGTTTTAAAGAATAACATATTACTCTCTCTCTCTTAAATTAATAACAAAGCAGCAGTCAGGGAACCAGTAACACCGATAAAATATACGCCGTATTACATGTATGTCATAGTTCCGTTGCACGTCTTTCATCTAATAATTTAAGTTTGATTACAGTTTACAAAAATACTTTACCCTTTACCGAA
Organism: Pictodentalium vernedei; assembly: GCA_031216915.1. Taxonomy (NCBI): domain Eukaryota; kingdom Metazoa; phylum Mollusca; class Scaphopoda; order Dentaliida; family Dentaliidae; genus Pictodentalium; species Pictodentalium vernedei. Next base: position 408,541,022 of record CM062290.1, read on the forward strand.
CCTGAAAAGCAGACGACACTTGCAAAAATAATTCTTGAATAACTAATTTTTTTCATTTTTTGTCTCAAAAACATAGGTTATGACACCTCGTTGGAACGAGCTCGACGAGCTCGTTCCAACGAGGGGTCATAACCTATGTTTTTGAGACAAAAAATGAAAAAAAATAATGAAAATTAATTGGCGATTTTTGAGAATAGCGCTGACCGGTTTTGACCGTTACGTTGGGTAAAGGGTTAAACGTTCTTATTATAAACGCATGTGTGTGTGTGGGGGGGGGGGGGGATTGGTTCTGGGTAGGTCAGGTGTTGGGTGTGTGTGGCTGTATGTCTGTATGCGTGTATCCGTGCGCGTGCGCTTGGAGCATGCGATATTGTGAAAGCTGAAAGAGGAGTATCCGTGACATTTCCGTCAACATGACCGGGTGCTTTTTTATGACATCTTTGTTTTAAATTTATGTAAAAATAGCACATGTCACGTTAATGAAGAATATATCTATCTCTAAGAGTTTTGTTTCCCCAGCCACCAACCTCTGCCATTCAAAAGCTCTAACAGACGATATCTGCAACTTATCAGAACGCTTGAGACGATGTGCTATACTCAGCGACAAGTTTATTTGTAGCATTCGTGAAATTTAGGTGCGTAAAATATAACGTGTTTTCCACGGATTTTCGTCATTTGGCTGAAATAACCCATTGTCAATGCTAGCCTTTTATCGTCTTCTTTTATTTCGTGATTGTACACTTTCTGGTACATTCCTTGTACACTCATTCAGGAAGTGATGTACAGTGCCGTCTCCATGATATGGTCGTAATCCACACGCAGGCAGTGATGTCCACGCATGTGTTTACCAGGTTATAAAAATCTTCAGCTTAAAAAGTGTTAATATTAATGAAGCATCGTACAATACCTGGTGATTCATCCATTAAATTTCTGATGATTATTCCTATAATTAGTGTTTAGAATCAATTATTACTGCGTCCGTGGAAATATGGCCCACCCGTGGAATGTTACCAATCCACTGCGTCTGAACTGTATACATACTGATGATAGTTGTGGTTAGGTTTCAATTTAACATCCGACCATTTATTCATGTTATCCACACTAAAACATTTTTTGCCGTCCCTGGAAACTCCAAACACCTGCGACCGAATAGTCTAGTGAGGTCAGGGAGGTCAGCGAGTATAAAATTTAATTGCTTTCGATTTCATGAAAGTTTGGTATTTCAGATGTCTCTTAATCTTTAGAAACGATATATATTTTACACCTTTGATTTAGCGTCAATATCGAAGTATTTAGTCCATTTTACGTTGTCACAACCACACTCCCATTTCGCGAGCCCCCCCCCCCCCCCCCCCCTCCCCTTACGAACTGCACATTCCTGTAAACATAGTTCACATACACACAAATCAATAGTTGAAGTGGTGCAACGTCGCATTTGTATTAACATTGTCGGAAAATATTCAACACTGTAAAGTTAATTTCCACCGAGGGCGGAAGAAACGCCTGAATTTAATTTTACCACTAGAGGTTGAAACCAACGGGCATGATAGTACTCGCGGTCCTCAAACAAAAATGAAAAATATGAAAATCTGAATTAAAACACCAGAGTTATGGCGTAAATATCGTCGAGGCAACACCCATCACTTCTGCGGGTAGTTCAAACAGGCTATACATACGGTTATAATTCTTCACATACAGCTGATAATAGTCGAAGTGGTGTAACGAGGCATTTGTAATCACATTGTAAGAAAATAGAGTTAAAACTGTCACGAACTGTGCACTTATCTATGCTTCCGAGTGGGGCTGTTGGAGAGAAAGAGGACGCTGTAAACAATAGGAGACTAGAGGAGATAAATAGATCGAGGGCCAAGAGTAAGTTGGTGGTTGCGGGAAGCAGCATAGTTCGGGGGATCGACAAGGTTGTCTGTGGTCCGGACAGTAAAAATAGAACAGTTCTGCGCTTTCCGGGGGCTAAAGTGGAGGACCTGAGGGATCGAGTGGACGGTATTGTAGCTGGGTCGGGGCCTGATCCGGTAGTGGTATTACATGTGGGGTCCAATAACATCAGGGAGAGGAAATCAGTTCGTTTGTTGGGCACATACAAGGACCTAATTAGTAAGCTACTTAGCAGGAATGCTCGGATCATCGTTTCAGAGGTGCTCCCCGTTATGGGTGGTGGGAATGAGAGGAACTCGCGGATTATGGCACTAAACGAGGAGCTGGGAGAGCACTGCAAAGACTTGGGAATACATTTCATTGACCACTGGGATTCATTCTGGGGACAAGGAGAGTTGTATGGGCGAGACGAATTGCATTAAGTAGGATGGGTACAGACCTGTTGGGCCAAACAATTGTACAGGTGACTGGGCCTTTTTTGGAGGAAAGGGGGGTAGGGGACCACAGCCGATAACCCAGAGGGGCACAAATGCTGGGAACATAGGAAGAACAACAAACATGCACAATACAGGGACATACCAGGGTTATAATAATGTGCCAGTGATGACAAAAAAACAAAGATTCATTAAGTTTGGGTACTGCAACATGCAGGGTCTGTACAAGAAAGTAAGCGAAATATCAACAATGATGGACGAAGGAGACTTCGATATAATGGGTCTAAGTGAGACGTGGATACGACGGGATGAGCGGGTTGATCAGATGAAGGGTTGCGTGTGGATAGGAGCTGGGCGAACTGAGGGTCAGAAACGGGGTGGGGTGTTGGCATCTACGCTAAAGAGGAATTACAGCCCTCATTGATTACAGATCTCACAGAAGCAAGGACTCAGATTCCAGTATCCAACGAAATAGTCTGGGCAAAAATCAAGTTAGGAAGCAGGAGTGTTGCCGTTGGTGTTGTATACTTAGCAGTGGAGAGAAGTAAGCCCGAGTGGAATGATTCAATATATACAACTCTTTGATCGAATATCACAGAGCTTGGAAGCAGAGGGTTCAGTATTGTCCTAATGGGGGACTTCAATGGGCACATCGGGGATAAGGAGGATGGCATACAGGGAGGTGATAGGAAAATTAACACGAATGGGAGGAAGATGTTGGACCTATCAAAAGAGCTTGGTTTAAAGATCCTGAACAGGGATGCGAAATGTAAGGGTAAATGGACCTGGGAGAGGAACGATAAGAAAACAATAATTGATTATATACTCACTGACATTAGCGTATGGAGGGAGGTTATAGATGTAGAAATAGATGACGAGAGAAAAAATTACTTGGGTAGTGATCACAACCTAATAACAGTTAAGATTATGGGCAAAAAGACGAATAGAGACAGAAATACCTTCAAGGAAGTTTGGGGACTAAAACAAGGAGCCGACTGGAAGCAGTTTCGGGAAAAACTAAAACCAAATCTTGAATGTATACCTAGGGATGCAAATGTCCAGAGTATTTCAGATGGCATAGTAAAGAGCCTAACAGAGGCAGGGAAGGATTGTATAGGAAGGGTGAGGGTCCCAACGAGAGAGCTTGGATACAGGGTTAACGAGGGACTGACAAAGGCTATAAAAGAAAGGAAGGTAAAATGCGCTGCTTACAGAAGAAGTAGGAAGCTTAAAGGGGTGGATAACAACGACACGAGACTAATGAAAGGAGAATATGAACTGGCACGGAGAAAGGTGAATGATATAAAGAATAATAATAGGAAGGAGCGCAATTGCAGTCTTGCCAGAACAATAAAGAAAACGGGGGGTTCGCGCTCAAACGTATTTTGGAACTGGGTAAATAAACGGGGGAAAAGTAGTGTGCAGAGTATCAAAGTGGATGGGGAAAGTACAGAAGATAAAGGCCGTATCGCTTCAGAGTTAGTCAAGCACTGGGAAAAGATAAACGATAGGCGATGGGGCAGTGGGTCCCCACCAAAAAGAAATACACTGGTGGAGGAGAACCTATCCAATCGTGTATGTAGCGAAATAACGGCAGAGGAAGTGCGGAACGTGGTCTCGAAATTAAAAAAAATGGTAAAGCGGGAGGGACTGATGACATTCCGAACGAATTCCTCAAAAATGGAGGGGAGGCACTTATTGAAGTCCTGACAAACCTTTTCAACCTGGCTCTGCGAAAGCAAGAGGTCCCCAGAGAGTGGAGGGAAAGTAAGGTGTCGTTCATACACAAAAAGGGGGATAAGGAAGTTCTAGATAACTATAGGGAGATATCAGTTAGTAGTAACATCGGAAAAGTATTCTGTAAGGTCATATACGGTAGACTAGAGGAAGTTATTGAAGAGAAAGGTTTGTTAGGAGAAATTCAAAATGGTTTCAGGAAAGGACGAAGAGTCACTGATCACCTATTTACACTCACCCAACTGATAGAATCAACAAAGGCTGAAAAGAAGAAGATGTTTCTGGCATTTCTAGATGTGAAAAAAGCGTACGACCTAGTGTGGAGGGAAGGTATGTGGCGAAAGCTCGAGGGCATCGGACTGGGGGGTGACTTTGTGGGAATCATGAAAGCACTGTATACAGATGTGCAAAGCCAACTCAGTCTAGGGAGTATCACTACAAAACGAGTCCCTATGGATATAGGCCTCAAACAGGGGTGTATCTTTTCACCGATTTTGTTTGCATTGTATGTTAAAGATTTAGGGGACGAACTAATTCAGAGTGCGGAGGGGGTAAATGTTGGAGACAAAAAGATACCAGGCTTATTCTTTGCGGACGACATGGTGTTAATGTCTAGAACTGAACAGGGGCTAGCGAAACTGCTGGAAATTGTTGGTAGATATGGGAACACTTGGCGGCTCGAACTGAATGAAAATAAAAGCAAGGTAATACCCGTTGGACGCAAGGTAGATATGACGAAGAGATGGAGAGTGGGGGAGTTCTCAATCCCCGAAGGGGAAAGCAAACAAATCACTGTAGGAGAAACGGGAGAGTATGAGTATCTAGGGGTAAGCATAAATATAACGGTAAGAGGGGTGTACAGAAATTACTCAGCCAAACTGATTCTGAAGGGGAAAAGAATTCTGAACCAACTAAAACTTTTAGGGAAAAATAGTTTCAATAAGGTCTTTGTGGGGAAAACACTGTGGGAGAGGGTGGGTTTACCAAGTATAACGTATGGCACGGACGTGATTCCATTAAACCAAACCGTTATTAAGAAGTTGGAAAGTACTCGGAATAATGCCGGCAGATGGATAACAGGGTCGAGTAATGCTGCAGCTTTGGAAGCAGTAAGGGGGGAGCTTGGGTGGATGAAAATCAAGGACAGGGTAGATTTGGGAAAACTGTGTTACTTTAACTACTTGAGAAACCTGCCTGACAACCGGTGGTGCAAATTGATGCTCGATACCATTTGGAATTCTAACATAGAAATGGGGTGGTCAAAACATGTGAGGGAACTATTGGACAATTACTCTATAGAGGTCACAAACATAGAAGTAGGAATGAAAGAAGGCAAAAGGTTTGTCAAAGAGAGAGTCATGGAAGATTGCAACCGAAACTGGCGAGCAGGGGTTAGCGTGAAAAGATCACTGCAGGGGTTACAATATAAAGAAAAGCCAGCTTTTGAGAAGTACCTAGATGGCACCTTTGGAGGGTCACTGCTGTTCAAACTGAGATCAAGATCACTGGAGCTTCGGGGAAAAATTGGGAGAGATGGGGAAAAGGGATGCCAAATGTGCCACTCTGGAGTAGTGGAGACCCTGGAACATTTTCTCTTGGAATGCCCACAGTATATACCTCATAGAATAAAATTTACTGGAAGAATAATGCAGAAGTGGGGTGAAGAAACAAAGGATAGATGGCTGAAGGGGGACACGAGGGAGAGGGTAGGAATGCTTATTGAAGAAATTGAAAAAGAGGAAGTGAGGGACACTATTAAGCAGTTTATATCTGAATGCTGTGAGGAGAGGAGGGGAAGAGGGGGTGGGGTGCAGGGGGAATGCTGGCCTTCTCTTATGAGGACCGCGACAAATCAGCGGCTGGCCAAAGAGTTATTATTATTATTATTATTATTAATTGTGCGTAGGAATTGCGCGCAGTTTCCATATCGAATGACATTCAAATTACGGCAAATTATTGTGGTTACGCATGGCAAGCACAAGCAATATTTCTGCCAAAGGACCTCCGGGTTACCCGGAGGTCCATTTGCTGAAACATTGCTTGTGCGCAGGCCATACGATAGCCTTACTATGGTTATAACGCGCAGATTAATGCTGATATCGATGCGCTATTTGCGCGCATTTCATGACAGGACTTATTGTTTTAACCGTAGCAAACCCTATTTCAGAACTTCCCATCGAAAAAAGTCAAAATTAAATTGTACGAAGTTGAAATAAGAGATCGTTTTAGTGCTCCTGGTCCCGAAAAGTAAATTGAAGAAAAATGATAATCCGACTTTAAATGCCATAGATATGACGTAAATATCATTGTGGAAACACCTCCCTATTTGTGAGAAGTTTTAGCCTTCGAACTGCAGTTGACACCGCTTTGTATCACACACAGATGAGTGAAGATGAAGTGATCCAGTAGCGCATTTCTATTCACGTTGCCAGAACATATATAACTCTATCGCCTTAATCGAAACTAGGGCCGAACAACAGCAGAGTTAAATTAAAATGAAGTTCAAATGACGTACGTTTTCCGGACTCGTCGTCCAAAAAGTTATTTGAAATAAATTTTGAAAATCTGTCTTCACTTACGACGAATATGACGTAAATACAGTGTGTGTGTGGGGGGGGGGGGGGGGGTTCTCATTGTTTGCGTGCGCCCCAGCCTCTCAAACTGCTATGCATACTGTTATAATGTTATAATGTTCCACATGCAACTAAATAATAACTTAAATGATGGACCGATGCCTTCGTATTCGCATTGTGGAAACGCTTTTTAACGCTGGACGTTTAAGTTGACGAAAGACTTCAAACAAATAAATTTATCTGAAAAAAGTTGAAATCTTGTGATATTTTATAAACCATGGTCCTGAACACAAAATTGAAGAGATTCTGACTTGAAATACCAAAGATACGACTTGGCTACCATCAGTGTGTATACTCTCCTGTCTTTTGTGACAACTGCTGTAGAAACATAGGCATAGACAGAAATATTACTACGACATTCTAACGAGTTATGTAAAACACCTGACGATTCAAACACACATCGTGCTATGTGAGTAGGTAATAAAGGCCGAACTACGACCACTTGTACATGTACGTGTACAACATACGCACACGATGCGTTCACCAACGTGGAATTCAGTGTTAAATCACACGCTTGTTCACAAAAACTGTACATGGTCTTGAATCCCCCCCATGTACAGTTGTGACTCCTAGATCGCGCTTTTAGCGTTCAAATACTCGTAGTGAACGCGCGTTTTTAAAAAAAAGGTGAAATTGTACAATTCACTTTAATCTTGTACGTAATTTATCGTCGACGTTCCAATCGCAGATCAGACCATCGATCCATCGTCGGCGAACGCTAGAAAAAGCCAAAGATTCTGGGTCATCATCAAAAAACAGTTTTGGAGACTCTAGACCAGCGGTCCAGAACCCGCAATTGCGTTGGTACAGATGGTCTAGAACCTGCAATTGTTTTGAGGCGGTGTTTTTTTTTTCTCCCATTTATGACATTATTAGGAGAATTCCTCCACTATGAGAAATTCTCAAAAAAAAAAAAAAACACTCAGCTGATCGAGCGATCGGATCGCTCGATTCTCGTAATAAAACTCGATCTGAACGAAGAGTGTCGTTGTCGTCGGTGTGTGTTGGAAATTCGCGAGCCCGCTGTCACGTTTTTGATTGATATATATAGGGGAGAAAAAAATATAAATAAATAGTTATTTAGAAAAATAAATATATCAAATCGAATAGATAATAAAAAAAAAAATACGTAAATCATGAGCGATTCTCAGACTATTAGAGCGAGGTTTCTTTTAAACATGCTGATGAGAGCATACGCAATCTGCGTGAACGAACAACTACGTCCCATCTTGTTAGAACGATGCGTCGGATGTCGGGATCATCTAGACTTCGATCACGAGAATCATTCGTGTCTGACGATGGAAAGGGAAGATATGGTCGTCATGTATTTCGAACTGGCGTTCGAACGCATTAAATTCAACGATGTGATCACGTTTTGGAAGAGATTAGTCTTCTGTAAGAATCGAGACCGGCCCACAGATTCGGAAGAACTGAAATTGGCGCGTAGAAGTTTGACTTTAGAAGACAAGGGATGCATCAAGAAATTATTGCTGAACGAAGCATACGTCTAAGTTTTTTTTTCATTCATATAAAAATAAGGGAGAGTAGAAAATAAAAAAAAAATAAATACACACATAATTTTTTTTTTATCTAATATTAGAAAGAAAGAAAAAAAAACATAAAATGAGAACCAGAAATAAATTGTATCCGACGTTAGTGGACGACGAGGACGAGAAGCTGAACGGCGTTTTGCCGATGGCGCCGTCGCTAGAAGAAAGAGAAAGAGGAGAGAGGTATCGCATCGATCAAATCAGTAGAATCCAATTGTATCTGACTCGAGAGAGAGATTGTCGTCGTTCCCTCAAGAAGAAGTATTCGCGTTTCATGAAATTCGTCAACGCGATCGACACGACACTCATCACGATTTCCATGGGTTTACACGCGGCTGGCATTGGATTGTTGTCGACCGCGGTCGGCATTCCGATCGTGCTGACCGTAGAAGGAGTGGCTCTCGCCGCCAGATTGTTTAGCACGGTCGGAAACTTTTTGAGTAGGAAATTATATCTGAAGGCGAGGAAACACGACAAGATTCGCGTCTTGGCCGACTCCAAGATCGACACGATATCCGAAATGATATCTATGGCGTTGAAAGATGGTAGGATATCGGACGGAGAATACTTCGCGATATTGAGCGAGAAAATGAAATACGATGCCATGAAAGAAGCCGTGAGAATCAAGACTCGTCAGATCATCAAGGAAGAGATGAAGGATTCTCTCGTGGAAAAGGGGAGGAAAGAGGCCAGGGAGGAATTCAGTAAGATGATAGAACTCAAGAGCAGCGATTGAAAAAAAAAAAAAATATATATATATAATAAGAACAGAATTTTAAAAAAATAAAAAAATATTAAATTTATATATAAAATAAAAAAAAACGAATTTAATTTAAATAACTCTTAAAAAAATGTATTGCATAAAGTGTAAGAGAGTTACCGAGACGAGTAATTCTAGAGAAGAGCAAACTAAAAACGACAGACGGATGCTTCGCAGAATTTGCGACATGTATGGTTCTGTCAAGACTTGATGCGTCAAACAAAAGAACACGAGCAAAGGTAAAGGCATTGTGAATAAAATGATCAACAATCTACCTTTCGAAATGCATCTGCCCGGTCACAGTTTCACGGGACCCGGAACGAAATTGAACAAGAGACTCAACGCCGATCTGACTCCCGAATCTTGGAGCAAACCCGTGAATAGTGTGGATGCGGCCGCGTATGATCACGATCTGTGCTACGCCGGATATCCCGACACCAAGACTCGCAACGACGTCTGCGACAAAAACAGGTTGGGGAGATTGAGAGGCATATCGAATCCGACCAGGAGAGAGAAGATGGAACGTTTGCTGGTCGGCAATCTGATCGGTGCGAAACGTCGATTCCGATGGGGCGTTCCAAAAAAAAAGCGCATCTGAAAAGAAGAAGAAGAAATGATTATTGACGAGTGAATTGGCCAAGGAGTTACACAAACCCATAGTGCGTAAATTTCGAAAGAGAAGGGTGTTCGTGAAGGGTCTGGATGACATTTGGTCTGCTGACTTGGTCGACATGAGATCGTTTTCGAGGTGGAACGAGGGCGTCAAATATCTATTGACGGTCATCGACGTGTTTTCCAAATACGGTTGGATCAGAGCTTTGAAGAATAAATCGGGACCTTGTGTCGCCGAGGCTCTGAAGAGCGTGTTCGACTCGTCTTCTCGAAAACTGAGTAAATTGTGGGTGGACAAGGGAAAGGAATTCTACAACAAGGACCGGTCGTCGATTGGTAGACCTCTACTCGATCGAAAACGAAGAGAAAGCCAGCGTGGTGGAACATTGGAATCGAACGATGAAGGAGAAGATGTACAGATACTTCACGGCGAATTCGACCAAGAAATACATATACGATCTGAACGGTCTGGTCACAGATTACAACAACACGCGACACAGATCGATCAAGATGACTCCCGCGGAAGCTAGCGATCCTCAAAACGAAAAACGGGTCTTCGCGAATCTATATCCCGAGAGATCTAAGATCAGGAAGAAGTCTAGAACGCCGAAATTTGCGGTCGGCGATCGAGTGAGAATCTACGCTTATAAGAAGCACTTCGAAAAGGGTTATACTCCTCGATGGACCTCGGAAATCTTCGTGATCATCAAAATATTTCACACCGATCCGGTGACTTACGAAATCGAAGCTTTGGATGGAGAAGAGATCATCGGAAAGTTTTACAAACAACAATTACAGAAGACGAAGTTTTGATGAAGAACACAATTTTTTTTTTTTATTTACTCTCTTTGACATTTTCTTGTTTACACACATATATATAAGAGAGAAAAAAAATAATAATAAAAAATAATTAAAAACTATTTTGTAGATAAAGAAAGCAAGTGAATTAATAAACAAAAAAACTAAAAATCCTTTAAAATGACAAATATACTAGATATAGCACAAAGCATAGTGAAAGATGAAAGTATTCAAGAATATGAGGTTCACGAATACGAACCGGTAACCGGAACGAGTTTGAACAATGCGGGAGAGATAAGAATCAACGTCGAAACTCAAGATCTATTCGTACATCCTAGCGAGAGTTACATAGTGGTGCAGGGACATCTCACCAAGGAAGATGGGAGCGACTACGCCGACGACGACACGGTTACTCTTGCCAATAATGGCATCATGCATCTATTCAGTAACATAAAATACATGCTATCCGGACAGGAGATAGAATCTGTTTCATCCCGGTCAGGCCACCACGATGTTCGGACTCTTGACGTATCCTGATGATTTTTCGAAATCCAGAGGACTTAATCAGTTGTGGGTGAAAGACACCGTCGGCCCTGCTAGCGCAGGCACCGCCTTGATATTCGACTACGTCGTCAAGACGTCCAGACCTAAAGGAACGTTTTCGTTCAGGACACCTTTGAAACACATCTTCGGATTTGCGGACGATTACAACAAGATCATGTACGGATTCAAACACAATCTGACGTTGATTCAAAAAGGAAACGATGATGCAATAGTGAGACTCACCACGACCGATGCGGGTAAGATAACTCTACACAAGATATCGTGGTTCGTTCCACACGTGGAGCCTTCGATCGTGGAAAAAGGGCATCTCTACAAGATCATAGAATCCAAGAGTAAATTACCCGTGGGATTCAGAATGAGACAGTGTGACATGGCTAGCATTCCTCCCTCCACGAATCACTTCGATTGGAGATTGATGGTGAAATCCGCTTCCGAGAGACCGCGTTTCATCATGGTTGCATTTCAGACCGATAGGGACGGGTCTCAGGAAAAGAATGCGTCGCTGTTCGATCACTGCCATTTGAGAAACATGCAAGTGTTTCTGAACGCCACGAGATATCCAGCAATCGATTACAACACATCGTTCGACAAGAATGATTTCTCCAGACTGTACGGCGACGCCGCTGATTTTAGAAAGAAGTATCATGGTCTAGACGAATTGATGAGCAATCCTAACATATCTCCCGGCGAATACAAGTCGATGTATCCCATGTTCGTGTTCAACGTCAGTAAACAGAGTGAACGACTCAAGACTAGCGTGTTAGACATTCAGATCAAGATGCAATTCGATAGGAACGTGCTGAGAAAAACCGAAGCCTTCACCCTGGTCCTGTCAGACAGAGAATTACAATTCGAATCGGACGGAAATAAGATGTCGATCATTCGATTAGAGACAAGTGTGTGAAAAAATAAAAAATAAAAAACAAAAAAAAATAATGTGTGATTATAAAAAAAAATTAAAAAAAGTAATGTGATCTAGAGAGACTGAACATCTCTCTAGATCACATTACTTTTATTTATTTTTTTTAATAATCACACATCATTTTTTTTAATTCATTATTTTCCACGCATTCACTGTTTGTTCAAAGGATCTAGTTCGATCAGTAGACTCACCACAGAAGTGGCGGCTTCGGGATTATTGGTTTTCATGACGAAATTAATCCTGTCTCCGGCGTTCACTTTGAGAGGCATGCCGAACGTGCTAACATTCGCGTGTTGATTCTCAGTCTTTTCGATGCTGTATCTCTTATCGCTCTCCACACCATTCACCATGAGATTGACGACCGCTCTGTTATTCAAATCTGAGGAAGCCAGACTCATTCGAATGATTTCACCTCCCAATGGCATGGGATATCCAACCTGACCGTGTTTCGATCCTCTACCTGCATTTCCGAAAGACCACTTGGCTTTTCCCTCATCTAAGGCGCCGGCCTCTTCGGCCCACACGGTGATCAATTGCCTAGCATATTTGACTTTCTCCACCACCGAAATCAGGGTGCAGGCATCTGTCATCTTCACGGGATCCGGTAGATTTGTGAGCGCGTGTCCACCCATGTCTAGTTTACCTTCCATGATGTCACCCTTTCTCCAGACCGAGTTGTCGTCCACGTACTTCCTGCTTACCGCGCTGGAATCGAATTCGGGATCGTGATCGAGACCGAATAAATTGTGACCATTCATGTTGATGCCACCCTCCATGGTTCCACCAGATTCTTTGTTCAGGTAGAGATTGTCCACTTGCGATTCTAGGTATTCTTGCGATTGTATCACGGCAGAATCTACGTAGCCCTTGTTGATTGCGGTTGAGTCCGCATCCATGTCATCGATCTTCGACAGATTCAATATCTTGTGGAATCCCGCATTCAGATCCGATTTCATTCCTCGTCTGTCAGACTTTCTCTGTTCCAGATCTACGTAGTGTTTGGTCGCCACATCCTTGGGATTCGTGGGAGTGGCCACGTTCGTTATCTTGTTAGAATTGGCGTTTAATTCCGAGTGCATCGTTTTCTGAACGTATCTATTTCTCAGGTGTTCGCTGAATCTCGCGTGAGTGTCGTCCGCGTATCTCTTGGTTTGTGGCATCGGTGGGATCTATGGGATTCGCGACGTTCACCAAACATTTGGATTTCAGATCCAGATCATCGGTCATGGTTTTATCCACGTAATTATCCAGCAGGATTCGTTCGAAATCGGCGTTCCCCCTGTTGACGTATTTTTTAGTCGCAGCATCTGCAAGATCTATTGGCTCGGGAAGATTGTAGAGCTTCTTATCGTTCATGTTCAAAGGTTCTTCTCGAGGTTCGTATCTCCGAATGTAACGCTCGTCAAAGTTGGCAACGTCGTAACCATCGTCGACTTCGAACGTCTTCCTCTTCTTTCTCGGGTTGACTTTTTCGTCGTCACTTCTACCAAATTTATCGACTGGCATGTTGTTGTGGGATTTTTTTTTGTTGTTTAGAAAAAATGTGTTCAAAACGCAGTTTATTAAAAATGAACTTTGTTATTTTATTTTTCGTTTTTATTCGATTAAAATTTTTTTAAAATAATTTTTAATCTTTATATATACTATAAAAAAAAATCTCTCTCTAATGTAAGTCATTGAGAATGTCTTGAAATCGATCTCCTTCAGACCATCTCTTGAGAACGTAGAGACACAGGTGACCGCAAAACACTTGATCTGGTGATTGCACTTGATCCGTGTTGTAATGAACCATCGATTTTTTGAAACAGTTCTTTATTTCTTTTGGCGGCGAGATTCCGTAGCTGTCGAAATAATAATTTTTCTTCTTCCCGTTCTTCATCCACGCCACCCAGTGAGTGCCTTCACCCGATGAATCGTCTAGATTTAAAATTCCGCATTCCGATTGTCGAGGTCTTCTCTTCGGCAAGGCATCTCTGGAAAACACTCCTAGAAAATCTTCGATTTTCAAATCTTTTGCCGCATTCAACAGATCGATGTTGGATAGGGGTTCGTTGGGTAAGACGACACCTTCTATGGATATCTTTATTTTCTTATTCATAGATGCGTATATATTTTTTTTTTTATTTATTTTATTATAATTTACTAAAAATGATGTTATTTTTTTTATTTTTTTTTCTATTTTTTTCTTTTTCTTTTTAAACTAACTTTCTCGATGTCACTATTGATTTCTATAATTTTGAATCCATCTAATTCCTCTTGATTTTCTGGAATCCTATCATCTACAATCATATCTGGAATCTTATCATCTACAATCATATCTGGAATCCAATCATCCACATTCATATCGTCTCTAATTAGATCCACAGTCCTATGTCCGAGTGCCAAAGTGCTTATTTTATCGTCTAACACGAATCTCTTATCGTCGTCGGCCGTCAGCGAAATCTTGTTGACTATTTCGGTATACAAGTCGTGATTTTCGCTTCAAATCGATTTCATAGTCTTATACACCGCACCACTTCCTAACAGACAATCTTTATACTCTTGGAAAGAGATGTTTTTCTTCACCACGCACACTTTAACTCCTTTGCACTTCTTGATCTCTTCATCATCTTCTAGACGATAAGCATAGAGTTTGGGTCTCAAGCCCACGAATTCGACGATCTGTTTACCGCCGCTCTCGTTCTTAAATTTACCCAACACCTTCTTGTTGTCGTTTGATTGAATGTTGAACGGGTGATCGACGGGATAATTGCTCATGTCGAACCAATCGGCCACGTCCGGAGATATATCTCAGTAGACGTCTTTCGTCTCTATCTCGTAAACTAAACTGTCCGTGTCGGTGAACAGTAGTTTGGCTTTGTCACCAAATTTCCGTTTGACGTAATCGTAATGAAACTCGTACATCAATAGCTTGCTGATATCTAAGATGATCGGTCCGAGATAATATGGTTTGTCGAACTTCAGATGCGTCTTTTGCATGTGAACGGCCACTAGATTTTCGCCGAATATGGTTCGCTGTTTGTAATTGGGTTTCACCACTAATTTTTTAGCTCTTTTCTCAGACGTGACGAGTCAAACGTCGGTTCTCTTCCTGATGTTTTCCATTGATTTGCCGTACACGCAGTTGTTCATCAGTTTGAAGAAATCTTTTTCGAAATCGTTCTCGGCTCGAGTTCTGAGATTCATGTTGAGATCGATGTATTTTTTCATCCAAGGCTCTTCGTCGAATCGAATGATGCAATGTATGTCGACTAATTTCATCCCGTAATCGACGTACTGTTTCAAATTCTCACTGTAGATGATGTAGTTACATTTGTTAAATAAATTGGGAATGAGTTTTTCCTCGTCTCCTTCGTTCGGTTCCATTCGTTCGGGAGCCAGCGGATAATCGTTGTGTGGTCCGTGTAATTCTTCCGGATAGTTCAAATCGACTTCTAAAATGCAAGGATAGTCTCTCCATTTTTGCATCTCTTCCGGTTCCTTCACCCATTCGAAATTTCCAATCGGTAAAGGATGACTCATAGCCCAACCGTACAGATTATTGGCGTCCCAATACTGTATGTATTTAGTCGACTGTTTCGAATCAAAAACTTCTTTCATGTAGGGATTGTTAGCCTCAGAATGTCTGTGAGAGATCATCGAGACGCCACCTCTCGCAGCCCTTTCAAACATGAGCAACATGTCCATGTCGGATAATAATTCCAATTGGACTTCGGTGGTCTTCAACAGAGCATCCCACGCCAGACCAGGTGCGGTGAAATACCAAGCGGGATCCAGATTGTAATTTCGACGACAGACGTCTCGAAAATTTTCGAACACGTCTGCCAAGAGCAGAACGTCGGTCTTCAGATAGAGATCGTGATAATCTCTCATGGTTTTCATATCGAATGATTTCCACACGTTTTTGGCGTGTTCGTAATTCTCGTCGGAAAAGTCGGATTCGTATAATTTCGAATAAAAATCATCTTTCGAAGGTAGTGCGGTGTCTTCGAATCTCTTTAGGTCGTTCATGTAATCGTAAGGATAGACTCCTTTCCTCAACATGACTTCTACTCATTCTCCGAAATGTTTGCTCGTGATTTTAAATTTATCCTTGCTCATGTTATCGACTAATTTTTCCAGAGCGGTCGACATGAATTTAAAAGTGTCGATGAAACGTATGCATCTACGAATGGATTTCATTTTTTCTTTCAACATATTTCCGTCGATTACTCTTTTCCTCTCCATGAGCTTCCATTTCGTGAAGGAAATGTATCTTTCTTCGCTGTTTGCAATGTAATTTAATTCTTCATGTGAGGTGCCGAGATTTTTCACGAACAGATGACTGTCGTAACCCGAGAGATTTTGAAACATCACTGGATAGAAAGCGGCGTCTCGATATTTTAAATTACACTTGCTGTGAGCCGGACCGCGATACAGACCCGTGTAATGATCGTGGTCTCTGACCTTCTTATTTTCCTCCGAATTCTCGTTAAACGATTGTCTGCATATGTGACATTCGGTGGCTCTGTTATTTTCGTCCTGCTGCTCTCGTGTGATGATCATTTTCGCTGGAGTTTTGAATTTGTCGTATAACATTTGAATTTTCGATTCTAACTCTTCCACGAACCTTTGAGCCACGTCGTCGTCTTCGCGCTGTTTCATGTAGGTGAAAGGACCCATGTCGTGTTGTGAGTCAAAAGCGCATTTCACGTAAATGCAATAGCCCGAAGGTATGTGTGTTTGATATCTTTCGACGTAACTTTGAAGAGCGTTGGGTTGACAGGAACTCATTTTTGTGGTGAAACATTCAAAATCGGCGTACACGACGAATGGTACTTTTAACCTTCTATTGTGATTTTCAAACTTCACGATGGTGTTGGGTTTGGGCATTTCGACGGTGACACCTTGATTTTCGTTGCAATATTCCTGATGTTTCGATAATGATTTTTCGGTCTTAAATATGTTCATGCAGTTGCAACATAAACATATCTTATGTTTATGTTTATTATTTTGTCTCGACAGTAATTGGCTCGATTGTTTAACCCAACAATAATGATGATTGTCACCATTCGAAATCAATAATAAAATAATCGTCTTTTCTCTTCCGCGATACGAAGTCTGTCTGAGAGGATAGATCTTTTGATTTTCGTCGTCGTATCCTAGGACGTTCACTGCTACGGTGAGATTTTGAACCTCGAACTGTTCGATTTGTTTTAACTCTGTTGGAAAAGTCACTCCGGTCCAATCGAGATTTTTAGAAGTTTCCTCATAACGAGAAACTCTATTGGTGTGTATTTCGACAGGGTATAAAGCGGAGGTGACTGCCCATTTAAAACACTGATCATCTTTATTTCTCATGTTGACCACGGCGTGTTTCTTAGTCAAGAAATACGGTAATTCCAAGTAGGAAGATCCTTTCAACGGTTCGTTTTTAGTCATGTGAATTTCGAGTTTCAACACCTCACCAAACATCCAATTACTACCTTCATTTTCATAATTTGCGAGAGACGTCAACATCTTGTCTTTCATCTTTTCGAAAACGTCCGATAGATCTGAACCTCGAAATACGGGTTCGACGTTAGATCTGAAATATGCATTTTTCACGATGCTCTCGCCGGACTTCACGTCGATTTTATTCATTATGCAATGGAGTATCATCTTAATTTTTAATCCCAAGTTCATGTATTTGTGAAACAAATCCAATACTTCTTTCTTCACCCGTTCCATGAACAATTTCGGATCGACTTTCTTCAACGAGGGAATCACGTCGAAAGTTTTAAAAATGCCTTTGATCGCACTCTCCCGTTCTATGAGTTTCGATTGGAATAGTTCCGCAACGAGTCGTGTTACATATTCTTCTCTTTTCTCTTCGTCGATTGCTCGTTGAATTTTGCTCGATATATCTCTTTTGTCTTGAATCTGAAGTGCATCACTCGTTTTCGTTTTAGTTTTTCTTTTCTTTTCTTTGGAAACTTGATGTTCTTCAACGGCTTTTCGTTTAGTCGTCTTCTTATTTTTCACAACTGGTGCATCTTTTGATGTCGTTGCTATCGACATTTCATTTGCCTTTCTAGCGTTTCACAAATATTCTTGTATGACTTCAATTTTTTTTGATTTAGTTTTATGCTTTCTGGAATCTGAAGTTTGTAATAGTTTACAAATCTCGTTTAACAGAGGTATGGTTTTCTCATTTAAATTTACCATTGTTTTATCTGTTTGCTTCATTTGTAAGAATATTTTTATTTTTTTTGGAATTTTGTATTAAATAATTTGTTAAAAAAGTTTTGCTTTTTTACTCTTTTTATATATAAAAAAAAGTTAAATTTTAAATTCAATTTTTTTTTCTTTAATGTGTTTTTATTCAAAAACAATTTAAGACCGCTTTTATTTCTCGCTCACAAACCGAACACGTTTTCTCGTCTTCGGAATGACATTCTCTACAGTAACGCAGGTGTGCGCACAGTAGAAACAAGACGTTTGTGACACCTTTGCAGACCAGACACTTGGTGGTGGACGTTTTACTCGGTTTGTTTTCGATGAGTGATGATAACTCGTCTGCTTCCGCCATGAATTTGATGAGATGTTCTAAAGTTATGAATTGAGACAGGGTCTTGTTCGCGATGTTTAACGCATCGTACAATTGTTCCTCAGTGTATCCGAGTTGTAACATATCCATCAATAATTTTTGGTTTTTATCTCTATCCCTCTCTTCGTCTTTGATTTTGATCAATTCCAACGTTAAGATCTTGTTCAAATAATCGCATTCGTCTTTTTCAATATTACTTATGTGTTCTAGTAAAGGTACGTCGTGAGGTTCCCAATTCATCAAATGTATGTCAGAACAAAAACATTTGACTTTGTCACCTCTACCCACGTAAACAAAACCCGCGGCGGCTAAATCTTCAGGTTTTTGAGCGAGATGGGAAGGCCAATTTTTAAACGTTTGAAGTCTTGCACGTTCTAGGCTATAATTCGGATGTTTAGACTTGATCATTGTTTTTACCTCAAAATTGAGTTTGTAAGAATTTTTTTTTTTTTTAACTTTTATTTATATAAAGAGAAATAAAGAGAAACTTTTTTTTAACAAATTATTATTTAAATACAAAATTTAAAATATACATTATTTGTAAGAATTCATAAAAAAACAAATAATCGATCGTGACAACAACACCTAAAAGATGCGAATTGAAATTGAAACGAGACGAAAGGTATGAGAAATCCAGTTTTAATATCTATACATTACAACCACACGATCCCATCGAATTGAATGAGGTCGAGATGGTGGACTTAGAGTGCTACTACCACAAATATCGAATGTGTTTGAAAGTGGATGAAGCCGCGCTCGATTTGTTTTACGAGTACCAAAGCGAACTGTTGATTAATATCATCATCGCCGAAGACAGAGAATTCGACAGGGGTGATTTATTGTTGTCCTATGGAGGTTACATATATCCAATAATCTCACCCGAACTCGTGAAGAAATCTGGTGGTGAGAGCGCATTCGCCTATGAAAAAAAACTCAAAAGAGTAAAGATGAACATTCACACCATTTTCGTATGTGGAAAAATGACGAATGTCAACTTGCTAATAACGGGCTTGGAAATATAAACAATAGAGAGATTGAAATTAAAAATTTAACTTTTTTATATATATAAAGAGAAAAAAAACTTTTACTAAAAAAATGTTTACATTAAAGAAAATTAAAAATTAAAAAAACAACTTTTTATATATATATATAAAGAGCAAAAAAAAAATAACAAACTTTTTTAACAAATTATTATTTAAATACAAAATTTAAAATATACATTATTTGCAAGAATTCGTAAAAACAAAAAAAACAAAAAACAAATAATCGATCATGAAGACAACAGCACCTAAAAGATGTGAATTGAAATTGAAACGAGTCGAAACGTATAAGAAATTCGGTCATAAAATCTATAGATTACAATGACACGATCCCATCGAATTGAACGATGTCGAGACGAAGGGCTTAGAACACAAATACGAGAAATATAAGATGCCTCTGAAATTGGACGAAGCCGCGCTCGATTTGATTTATGAGTACCAAAGCGATCTGCAGAACATCGTCATCGCCGAAGATAGAGAATTCGACAAGGACGATTTGTGGTTGCCCTATGGAAATTACATATTTCCAAACATCTCATTCGAACTCGTGAAGAAATTGGGTGGTGAGAGCGAGTAGACCGATGTAAAAAAACTCAAAAGAGTAAAGATAAACATTCAACACGTTTTCGAAAAAGGAGAAGACACGAGCGTCAACATGCTAATAACGGACTTGGAAATATAAACAATAGAGTGATTGATTTTTAGCGAAGAAAAATGAAAAAAAAAAAGTAATGAGATCATCTTTAGATCTCATTTACTTTTTTTTTTTTTTTTTTTCCTTCTTCTTCACTATCATCATAATATATTATAATAACGTTTCCTTTTCTCTCAAATTTCAGCGTCGATTCTTCTTTTTCTTTTTTTCTTTTTCTTTGTGATGTGATACGTTTATGGTAACATTTTTGTTTATCCGAATCATAGTTATGAACGAATGTTGTGCATCTCTTGGTAACACTCGCATCATTACCATTCTCTTCAGAAGGTAGTGGTGACCGTGGAAAGCATCGTCTCATTCTCAACCGTCTATCCTGCGCTTCATCTATCTCTTTCATTAGTTCTTTCCTTAGATATCCATCATTAGCGTCGAACCATTTTTTCTATTTTTTCGCTCTCTGGCTCGCGATGTTCGTCATTATCGTCAAATTGTTTCTCCACCTTTTCATCCAGGTGATAAATTTGTTTCTCCACCTTTTCACCCATTTTAAATATATTATTTTATACTTTCTATGATTTTATATATTTTATATTTATAATAACATATTCAAAATCGGTATGTTCTTAAATGGCGAATTCTCACCGAGCAGCAAATCCTTGCCGAGTCGCTCGACGTTCCGTCCACTCTTCAGATAGAGACCGTTTCCTCTCAGAGAGTTGCCACCTCTAACGGGTTCTAGATACAATCCTTTACCGCTGTCGTCTACGTGAACGCGACACACAGCCCCTCCCTTCTTCAAAAACAGTCCGCTGCCACCCATTAATTTCTCAACTACCGAACTAGCGAGTCCCGTGAGAGCTCCCACGCCGAGAGTTTTTCCGCAAAAAGGTAGCGCCTTTGAATCGAAGGGTAATGCTTTTGCGGCTATTCCTGCCAATAGCGGTAGGAAACCACCTTTCATTCTCAAATTGTATCTCAATTGAGCGGGACTCATTCTCACCGTCAACCCTCTTCCATCGCGAATCGCTTTCTCTATCCTTTTGATTTGACTTCTGGTCCAGGCGATCGAATCCTCACCGCCTCTCGTCAGATCTTCGTGAGTGAATTTGAATCTCACCGCCTCGCCTCGAGTTGTTAACGCTCTCTTAAGTTTCTTCCTCTGTCCTGCGGATATGTTCACGTTTTTAACCACGTATTCTGTCATAATTCTGTTTGTTTTTTTTTTTAAATATATTTACTTCAATTGTTTCTTGTTTAATAATTATATTAAAATAATTTTGTAAAAATTAATATTACCGTTTATTTTATTTTTGTTATCTATATATATAATATTTTTTTTTTGCTTTTATATTTCTCTTATGTGAAATCGTATCGTCACTCTCTCTCCGCGAAGATCTAACAGTTCACCATTTTGATCCGTCAACGTGGTTTTGAGACTATACAACGTGTCTAAAATCACTGGTAGATAAACTAAATTTCGAGGTCGCTCCACGATCTTATAACCCGGCGACACGTTTGGAAAGAAGGAATAGATCGTCGGTTGAGCGCTACCATGCACGTAGCTTCCAGCAATCACGTCCACATTCACCAGAATGCTATTGACAGCGAGAATGTCGACCGTATTTTCAGATGCCACGTGGCCTCGATACATCTTTCGATCGAATTCCAACATCTTGCCTATAGAATCGTCCGTGTTGAAATCCACACAAAAATTATCTTCCAAATCCAACATCGTCTGTAAGGTATTAGGATTGGGAGCGAGTCTGATCTTCTTGCTTCCCTTTCCATCCGTCTTAATTCGCGTCTGAATGTAATGGTTCAGATCGTCTATGTCGTAACTCCCTTTGGGAATTCGAATCTCCAACCAATCCGTTCCGTCGGAATACTTGAACGAGTTATTCTTTTTGGTGACGTTGGGAAAGGAATAATAAGTCTCCAGATTCACCAAAGCCATCTCGTATCTTTTCTCTCTATTCAATTCGATGGAAGGTTCGAATTTCGTAGCGAATCGAGTCGAATCGCCATTCACCACGATTTGAATGGATTGTTTCGCAGCCGTATTCTCGGCTATCCGTTCTAACAATTCTCCATGTTCGAACATTATATTTTAATTTTATTTTTTTATTCAAAACTAATTATTTGAAGATTTATTATTTTTCTAATTTTTATTTTCACGCTCTATCTTATTATTATTACCATCGGAAACATAAAACTTGTCGAATCCGCACCGATATTTTCCGCGATTAAATTCGCTCATCAAAACGATCACGATTAAATTGTAAAGTCCACCATCCCAAACCCTCTTGCAGCATCTCCTGAATTCCGCAGCGCTCATGTCGTTTGCGACGTGATCGGCGTAGATGTGATTGAGATTCTTGAGATCTTGACGAAAGAGACATAGAAAATTAGCGTTCTCCCTTATCGTCTGTCTGGGCAATCGAAAATAATTCTGCGACAGGTAGAAACAGTCCACGTTGCTGTGTCGACCCCTGAGGTAATACGATTCGCATCGGTTCTGTCTCTCCAAAAGCAGATCGTCGAAAATCATGAGATTCTTATCTTCCGATTTCAGTTCTCTAGGATCCGGAACGTCGCTAGCGTTCTCATAAAATCGACACTCGACGTTCGAAGATGCATTTCTCTTCATCAGCTCCGTCGCCAACCTCTTGGTCGCGGCGTCGTTCCAAGACATATCTTTAATGTTCATCTTTGTTTTATTTTTGTTTGTTTGTTATTTTAGATTCTTTTGAAACACAATTTTTTTTATGTTTTTCAAACTCAGTTTTTAATGTTGTTATTATTATTTATTTATATCGCACCGTCGCGAGTTCTCTTCAATCCGGATCCACTCGTCATTTTGACTAAATCTTGTATGGGCACCACAGCATCCTTAAAATCTTTCCAACTTTTCGGCGTTCGCTCTATCGCAGCTCGCTTCGCCGGCGGACTGATCAACTTGTCGATCAACGCGTCGGCTGCCCTCTTGCTAGCCACAGAAGCTATCCTACCACTGGCTTTGGAAGCGGCTTTCTTACCAGCATCCAAAGCCGTCTTCTGACCGACCTCAAACGCGGTCGATGCGAGTTTTCTACCCGCATCGCTCGTGAACGCTCGCATTATAGAATCGACGATGCCAGAACCGCCTTGAACGTAAGTTTTGACGTATCCCCTGTTCTTTATCACCAACATATTTTATTTTTATGATATATTTATTGTTTTTTTCACTTTTTTTTTGCCGTTTAAATACTTTTATTATTCTAGTGTACGAATTTACTGTTTCATTTTTGTTTGTTTGTTTGTTTGTTTGTTTGTTTCTCTCTCTCTACTTATTATTATATGCACATCAATCCTTCAATTCGTTCATCAGCCTTTTATACTGTTTTTTATTCAAAACCTTCTGTCTCAACAATTCGTCAGATACGGCAACTATCTGATTATCTAATCCCGTATTACCAGCCCGTCTGCTCGTCATCAACAAACTCAATCTCTGAAACAGAGCTTCGGAATCGCTCGGAAGAAAAGTGGTTTTCACCCCTTTGCCGGTCACCGATTCGACGAACTTCTTGTTCATCTCCCATATGGGCTTCACCACTTTCGTCCACTTGTAACCTCTGTTGGCTTTGGGTCTCGTCTCTCTGGCATCGTTATTTCTCTTCATGGCATGAGTCTGAACTAGAATGTCGCCGTAATTGTCGAAATCCTGTTCCGTGAAATCTCCAGGCTTGTGGTAAAGAGGCAATCTCCGCAGACCATCGGTTACTTTATATTTATTCGAACCCACGATCAATTCATCATCGTCCATTTCCACCAACGTATCACCTACAAAAGTTCTACCCTCAGAATTCTTATAAATTCCATACGACTGATCTCTCTTACCGCCATCATCATCGGACGATGCGATGCTACTAGTGGTGATAGTCGAAGCCGTATCATCAGACTCGCTCATATCTGTTTGAATTTCCGTGGGAACGTAATCCGGTGTAGATTGAACGGAATACCGATTTCCAAAACTAGGAGGCAACGAACCCATTCTCAAAGAACTCTCCTTTATGGGTCTCAATTCTTCGACTATCTCCTTCCTGCTTCGCTCTTGACCCTCCGTCATGGGTTTAAATATTTTTGTGGCTTCACGTCTGAGTTCCATCTCATGGAGACGTCTGCTTCTCTCTGCTGACTGAATCGCCTTCTTAGCACGTAAATACTCGCCTAAAATTCGATCTCGGCGTCTAGGATCCATCTGGAAAAACATCTTTCGTTTTAATTGTTTTTATTTATTTTTCAAAATTAAATGTTTAATTATATTTTTATGTTTTTGTGTTTTAAGTAATAAAAAAAAAACTCTTTCCGTCTTAATATAATAATCTGAAAATATTCACATCTCAAACGAACTGTGTTAATTGAAGTTTTAAAAAATACGTTTAAACAGTACATGACAAACCGATTTCTGATTTAACGCATTTTGACAGTAGTGTATACATTTTGTCAAAAGATCTTCATTCATTCACACATCAATTCATCGAGTGTCGAATTAAGAGAGAATCCTTTGATGACTGTTAAACAGTTTCAACATACAATGGTAAACTAATTTTAACAAATCTCTCTCCGATTGCTATCATGAATATATTAACAAATTTTACCACTCAAAACCTAATTGAGCGGAAAATGCGTTTTAAACATTCCGATAAGTGTTTTTGACAAAACACGAATATCTATTACAGATCAACTCCCCTTCGAACAAAAAAACCCTCAAAACTCAATTTTTATCCGTCCCATCAGCAGAAAACATCAATGTCTATAATACAGACTATATTCATAATCGACTCTTTTTGAACAAAAAAACCTCATTCACTCATTACGATAACATGTGTTAGTTTTTTTACTTCGGGAAGACGTGACTGGATTCGCGAATTTCCAACCACACCGACGACAACAACACTCTTCGTTCAGATCGAGTTTTTTGCGAGAATCGAGCGATCCGATCGCTCGATCAGCTGAGTGTTTTTTTTTTTAGAATTTCTCATAGTGGAGGAATTCTCAAAAAACCCTCAAAACTCAATTTTTATCCGTTCCATCAACAGAAAACATCAATGTCTATAATACAGACTATATTCATAATCGACTCTTTTTGAACAAAAACCTCATTCACTCATTACGATAACATGTGTTAGTTTTTTACTTCAGGAAGACGTGACTGGGTTTGCAAATTTCCAACACACACCGACGACAACGACACTCTTCGTTCAGATCGAGTTTTTTTTTTTTTTGCGAGAATCGAGCGATCCGATCGCTCGATCAGCTGAGTGTTTTTTGTTTTTTTTGAGAATTTCTCATAGTGAAGGAATTCTAATAATGTCATAAATGGGAGAAAAAAAACCCCACCACCTCAAAACAATTGCAGGTTCTAGACCATCTGTACCAACGCAATTGCGGGTTCTGGACCGCTGGTCTAGAGTCCCCAAAACTGTTTTTTGATGATGACCCAGAATCTTTTGCTTTTGATCGCGTTCGCCGACGATGGATCGATGGTCTGATCTGCGATTGGAACGTCGACGAAAAATTACGTACAAGATAAAAGTGAACTGTACAATTTCACCATTTTTTTAAAAACGCGCGTTCACCACGAGTATTTGAACGCTAAAAGCGCGATCTAGGAGTCACAACTGTACATGGGGGATTCAAGACCATGTACAGTTTTTGTGAACAAACGTGTGATTTAACACTGAATTCCACGTTGGTGAACGCATCGTGTGCGTATGTTGTACACGTACATGTACAAGTGGTCGTAGTTCGGCCTTTTTTACCTACTTATGTGTTTATTACACATCCCCCATGCACTAAAATTCATTTTAATGAACAAATTTGAAGTCCAATGTCTTAAGCCAAAGGTGAAGAGTCCATTATTTTTTGTTTGAAGCTGTACTGACCAAATGATAGAAGATCGAAAATTGAAAAACGAGATTTGGAAACTTTTCGAAGCGCAACTAATGACTCGGCGGGAAAGGAAGTTGTTTGAACGGTGCATGGGAAACGGTTCCGGCTTGTACATCACCAGTTAAATACAGAAACATTTGTGTCATAGCAGCGATTTCGTTAACCTTTTACCCAACGCAGACGATTTCAAAATATTTCAAGAAAACCATATCATGCGACCCCTCTTTGGAACGAGCACGTCGAGCTCGTTCCAAAGAGGGGTCACATGGTATGGTTTTGTTGAAATTTTTCGAAAAATAATATTTGTAAAGCTGCTGAATTTGCATATTACGCTGGCGGATGCGGCCGATTCGTTGGGTAAAAGCAAGAGTTTAAAGTTTAATGGATGTGTAATACAGTTATAATATTTGACAAACTCCGAAATCCATGGCTGAAAATTATGCATGGTCACTTTTGTATCCACATGTCAGAAAATATTTAACGCCATGACCTTCAAGACGACCGACCGACCACCGAAAATGTAATTTATCTACATAGCGTTAAAATCAGTTGTTATTTTAGCATTCACGATCCGAAAAACAAAGTTCACAAAAAAAATGAAATCTATCTTCAAATCCCGGAGGTTTGATATAAATACCTTTAGTGCGGTACCCTCGTGCATTTTTTTACTGCTCTACCTCAACAGCTGTAACGGATATCGCTTTATTACACGCTTGTTCTAAGTAATCCCCATCTACAGCAACACAAACCATGGGGTAAATGAAAATCTTGTCCGCACATATGTGCGGAACGGAACTCGTTGACTGACTATTTTACATAGAATTAAAATTTCACTGTAATTTTCTACAAATCGTGCGACGTAATTACAGTTTGAATCGCTAGCGATACATGAAAAACGTCCCCTAGGTTCCAATGTGTTCTATGTGCCAATAGGACAAAATGGTAACGGGTCCTTTCGCAAATTTGGTTTGCGAAAAAGTGTGTTCTTTTTGTTTATAGCTGTCAAATGAGTTGCTGAGTGTCCTTCTAATAATTGTTTCAGAGTCGCTTCATCACATAATTACCATCAAATAGCTCACTGTCGTTCACAACACGTGTAATATGGGACCATAATCTATTGCATAAATGAAAAGACTGGGATTCGGAGATTCAGTCCACCTAGAAACTCAAGTCTTGATTATCTCGTTTGATTTGCATTGTAATATTTTTTTTTTTTTGACGCGCGTTGGGTGTTTTCCACAAATTGCCACATCTTTGAAAAGGATAGCGGTTCATTTCAATGACTTATTTCTGTAAATAGAAAATACAATACTTAAAGATACAACTGTAAAACTTCCACAGTATAGGCCCCAGCTGGACACCTATCACGACCACAAACCCAGATATATTTAACTTTTCATCAAGAAAAACAATTAAAAATACAGAAACTAAAAATAACAAACCAAGGCTGTAAGAGAGAAAAAAACGAAAAATTAAAAATAGCAAACAAGGTCGTAAGAGAAAGAATCATCAGGCTTGCCCGAATCGTATTATGTTTATAATAGCGTGTTCCGACATCATCGACAAATGGAAAGTAAAAATTATGCTAACTAACTGGGGAGAATTAAGGAGATGACTAACATAAGGACCAAGCTTTCTGTCAGATCGCTCCATTACTTAGCAGTTTATTGTTTCTTAAACATATGCTATATTGTGAGGTGCTTTGCCTTGTACTGTTACTTTCTTGATGTTCAATTCTGTAAAGTATAGCATATTCATTGAATAAAATATTGATTAAACTAATTAGGAAAAGACCGGTGTGACAGGAATGATAGTCCGTAGGAAAATTAGTCCCTCTGGACTATTATTCCGCGGAATTATAGTCCTAGGTCTAACATTCCTAGGAATAGTAGTCCGGCGGACTACTCTTCCTAGGAATGTTAGACCTAGGACTATAATTCCGCGGAATAATAGTCCAGGGACTAACGTTCCTACGGACTGTCTTTCCTGTCACACCGGCTAGTCTACTCGATACACTCGTACAAAGGTTTGTGGTTTTATTAATACTGATCAAATAAACTACGGTTGTCCATATCTGTAGAATTAAACCAGACACACATATTAACACCTATTACTAATACACTAGGTGAAAAAGTTGTGCTCACGTTGGCCTTGGATGTTTTTGAGGCTTTGTACTGAAACTGTGATATGTCGAGTGTAGAACATATGAGACTTTACTGTGAGCAGGCCTTCTCTGCTAATTACAGCACAGTGCCAAAATGTTATGCAGAGAGTAAATTATACCATGGCACATGTGGAATGGGAGGATTATCGACAGACAAACTCTCTAATTGAGAGATCTCTAAAGAATGATCATCACAATTTCAACTGTTTTCTGGATTGAACTCGGACGTCCATTGGTTGATGAAGCTCTCAGGTCACCAGTCTAATTCTGTTCGGGATTCGACGCTGTTATGGGTTGTTTGTTTACCCACTTTTAGTTGGGTTTGCACATAGACTACCGTTAATGTAATGCTATGTCCATTTATTCACAAATATATACATTCTTTATTCTTTCGTATCCTATTGTAGATATTTCAATCAACAAGTGTTCAATTCGCCTTAAAAAATCAAGGTGAAAACACTAGGCCTACACAAGTCTTCATTCCTAATGCATAGGCCTACACAAGGCAAATTCGATCAAATCAATCCTAATTGAGAAACATTTATGGCGTTGAATGCTCATTAGCCCAAGAACATTAGGTTTCACTAGGGAAAAAAATCGGAGAAAGCTGATTTTTCAGGGAATGTCGAGTACATGTCACTGAACGATTAGACAAAAGTCCCCTAAAATCCCAGTTGAGCTTTTTTTCTACAGCCTTTTTTCGAAAACGCGTTTGAAAAAAATCAAAAAAAAATCGCACGAACTTTGTAACCTCGAATTGATCCAACTGTATTTTTTGTTTACGCGTATTTCGAGCTACATAATGTCTAATATACATTTACCTAGAGGAAAATGTGCATTCTGTGACAATTTCTGCGAAAAATTATTGAAAATTCACAAAAAGTATCGGATTTACGCAAAAAATGACGATTTTCCTAACGGATTTGCCCAAAGGGTCGTAGTACAGAACGGGATGTTAGTTGGACAGACGATAAAAAATCCACCACCATTTGAAGACTTTTATCATTGCTTACAAAATAGACATTATGGAAGACCCCCTCTGCTTCTGGCCGAGTTCCCCTTTTGGCATAAAATTCGTCAGCATGAGAACTCAACTATTTTCGGGCTTGGGACCGAACAGACACGTCTGTGTCTGGCAGCATTAGATCAATAAATAATATTTACAGAATGTACAAAAATCAATAAATAATATTTACAGAATGTACAAATCAATCAACATGGATTAAGTTACATTGACTATTATCAACGCTATATACAGAAATGACATGACCTATATACATATTATTCATCGAACTCAGAAATTTCCGACAGGACAGTGTTTCTGTGGTTGTTACAAGAATCCGAGCTGCAATTATACAAACGTGAGCAAGAGAGTCCTGCCTTCTTACACCCACACCTTTTTGTACAAGCACTCTTGCAACCACAACTGATCAGATTCAGTAGGTTATCGGGGGCACATGGCTTTGTGGCTGCAGTCGGTACAAGAAGTCCATTGTCTAGCGACCACCCCCAATCCGTCGGAGGAAGCGAAGTGCCCAGCCATTGTTGGACCTGGAGATAACACCTGTAGACATGTTGTTGTGCAGCATCGCTGCTTGGTGGGAGTGAGGCTAGGTCGATAGGTTTATTCAGTTTAGATTTTGCTACATAACGCTTGTAAGTGACATATCTATATTGGTCGAGAGAGGAAACAGTTTTACTCCCGTATAAGATCAGGAGAAGTTGTTCCCCGGCAGCGGCTTCTGCACTTGGTGTACTGTCATCCGCCAAAATTGTGTTGACATACTGTTGTGAGTCGCTAGTAACATCGGAGACAATTGTACTGAATACTTTCTTCTTACCAACTCGAAAGAGTGCAAAGTAGTGTCACAACCACTTATAGAATGTGCTACAAGGAGGTTGCTTCTATGGTCACCCATTTTGGTTGCTATTTCACTAACTGAAACCAGTAAGTTTGGGGTAATGGAATACATCATGTGAATATTACATCCCGGTTGAACTCGAGAGGTAAGAATGACTAACAAGTCTGTGTCTGTTCCCACAACGACAACATTGTTGTCATCTTGAGCGATGTCAAGTGCAGTTTCGGCTATCAGTACATCAGCATCAGCCTCGGCCTGCTTGGACTGAATATTGATAGCAGATAGCTCCTGCATTAGAAGATCGATCAGTTGGGTTTTGTTCTTGGCATTTGCAAGGAAATCGGATTGGGGTGTGGTGGCTGGTAACTCGGGTGAGATATTGATATCAATGGAATACCTGTCTTTAGATCTACGGGCTTGTTCCATGCCCTTTGTCGACATTGTACAAGCATAACAATCAAAAACAACCACGAAGTTCGCCCCAAAATGTCTCAGTAGATAATTGGAATATGATGTACATATGTCCTTATATGACGACTGTTTAGGCCATACAACTGCCCTCAATAAAAATCCACCATCTACAACAAACAGAGAATGTTCTGGGATTTTAGTTTGCTCGGAACCGTATGTTTTGAGGATCTTACCGAGCGTGCTTTTCTGTGTCTTCCTCATTCCAGCAGAATCAAACAATGCTGGTGGTTTCGGGGCGAGTTCATATTTGAGATACTCTTCCATCTCTGCTTGTGACTGAATAACACATGTGATGCGGTTGAACAGAATTGTGGGGTCAATCACTACCTTACTTCCACGGACTTTGATGCTATTTGCCATCGATGCGAAAGACTTCACAGTGTCAACACGTCGTAGTTTGATGCTGTTGAACGTTTTGCTTACAACATTCGATACGCAACATTCACCAATTTTGCGAACTTGGTCACAGTTCACAGTTTCGTCGGCCACAAGCCCGGTCGCTATAGAGACTAATTGTAGTGGATCTCTATTCTGAAAGGGGGAATGCACTCTGAGCCAGTTCAATAATTTGGTGATATCATTGGCATCAGTCAATTGTGAACTTTGACGGAGATCCCGATGTTGTTCGCCATGACCAGTGTGAACATGAACAAAATTTTCGAGAGCATTACATATCTGAAGGCAAAGAGGTAGTCCATATACCCATTTCGCAACAGTGCTATCGGTTATTCCCCTGCCATGTGTGAGACCACCAGGGAGCTTGAACATTCTCATTAAACACTGCTGTATGGTCTGATCAGAATATATCCCGTCCCAGAATTTATCTGAGCGCCTTATGGTAAAGTAACCTTTCTCAGTGAACAACTTCAAATCATCCTGTTGCATTATTTCTGTTAGCTCATTCATCTGCTGCAAATAGAGATGAGAACTTTTTGCGTATGCACAATGACCACCTGCGTGAAATACTGGAATCATATTGCGTACACAATATGTGTGGAGTTCCCAGTCGCCTGTGCGCTCTGCTCTCAAGAACAACTGGAGAAGACCTATTTGCTCGTAGTATTGTACCCAAAGCTTTCCTGTGCGTCCTACGGACGCATTCTGGAGCAGTTCGTGTAATTTTGACAGTAGATGGTTGACACTTTCTTGATTGACAGCGTCAGCTGTTGTACAGTCACCTCTGGCAAGTCCACAGAATATTTCATTGACTTCTGTGCAGTCTATGTTATCTAGTGTTCGGCTTTCTTCAAACACAAGTTTTGTAATGGCAATTTGTGTTAGCAAATGGGCACGAACTGCTCTTGAATATGCATGACCACTGATCAAATGATGGATTGACCCACCAGCATAAACAGTCCCCCAAAGTTCATCCAAGCCGCTACCAGCCATGATCGAACCAATTGCCCCTAAATATGACATAATCATATGGAAGCCGCCGCCACATTACATGCCAATGCATCTTGAGTGTAGGCGAACACCACATTATGTGATTTAATCGAACATGGAAATTGAAACAATGATGCTATAATACGGTATTTGAATGAGAAAAGTCGATGCCGTTTGAATTTGAGTTTAGGGGGTATGGTTAATATTTCACACGTTTCATCAGTTCATTATGGAATAAATTACTATTGTTATATATCATTATAAAGCCACTGCTTTTCTGCAATTTTTGATATATAATTTAACTCCCAAAGTAGTCGTAGATTTGATTTAATGGACGTTGTGTACCGTTGTGTGTATGAAAACAATACATTTTTTTTCGTAATGTTGTACATTTTCGTGAATATTTCACCATTGAGTGTGAGGATTGGTACAAAGTTGGCATTTTCTGTTGGGGATATGTATTCTCAATATAATTCAGCACGACATTTATGATTCTCACCCTACTAAGGCGAATAAGAATGAGAAATATGGAGCTGGGTCGAATTTTTTTAAAATTTTTTTTTTTCATCAAAAAAACGCTATAACTAAAAAAGCTCAACTCGGATTCGCGGGGACTTTCCACACTTTATCCGCAATGTGTGTCCCGGAAACATATAAAAAAATCAGCTTTCACCGATTTTTTTCCTTACTTTCTCATTTTTATGTCTAATGTGCCTGGACTACATGGTATTTTCTTAGATCGAATCAGGTAAATACAGTACGTGGAGAGTGGATTGCGACGAAATCACCCGCGGAGTGCAGTCATCACCCAAGCTATAACTTTCAAATTGTGCACAAATCGACAAAAAACAAAAGCACTGTTTCAGCCAATGGACCTCCGGGTTTAACCCGGAGGTCCATTGGCTGAAACTTTGCTTGTACTGGTTATGCTTTGCTAAACGTTTGCAATTATTGCTCGGGTGGGATCTCCACTCTGTGGATGATTTAGTGATAATACACTCTCCACGTACTGTATATATCAATCGGTCGGGACAGGATAGCTAACCGTATTTTGTTTAGACTGATTACTTAGACGAAAATGTTCAAGATCACTAAACTAGAAATCCAACCTCTCACATCTATCGACTCACAACAACTCCGCAGAGTATTATGTGATTTAACTATATTTGATGTGAAGAACTGAAGGCAACTGTCTTGAACGCAACGTTCTAAATTTCTTAATGGTTTGTTTTGTAGATACTTGGAACCCTCCTGACCTATGCAATAGTAATGGTGCAGTTCAAGCCAGCTCAGGATGCAGGGCTGGAAAATGGCACTCTGTTGAACCTAATATTATCAAAAGTAAACCACACAGAAATGAGGCTACAGAGAATTATTAATGGATCACTAGGACACAGTATGTGAATAATAGAAGGTTCAAGCTTCAGTGAACAGATCTGGTGATTTCAATTATGAACAATGTTAAATGTAAAAAGCTGGATTTTTCGGTAGTTGTTGTTTTGTTCAATGCCACAATTCTTTGAAGTGACTTGTTTCGCCGATAGTGGTATTCTTTAGTTACACAGGCCTGTCCAATGTGACAAGATGTATATACGTTTCAGCAGAAGTGTTCTGAAGTGAGCATTGTCCTATTCCGAAATGCTGATGTTCTGCAATCCGAGTTCTATTAGAGATTTTCATTAAATAGATGCGATATACAGGTTTCGGTAGCATTTGACCTTTTCAAGCTCATAGGCGGTTCAACCAACTGATCATTTCAACTAGGTTACTGGAATGCCCATTTGTCACATACAGAAAGTGTGTCACTTATCACACTTGGGAGGTTGGGGTGGGGGTGGGGGTAATTGTTACTATAAACAGACATTGCTAAGCAAACAAATTCCCGAAAGGATTCAATTTTCACACGCCCTGCAATGTCCGGTCGGCTTTTGAAGAATATATTTTGATGTCAGCGAAAAATATGTTGGAGATCAGCGCAATTTTTCAAAGCAATGGGAAATGGGTGTTTACAACATATTTTTGGACGCATGCGGTTCCAAATATACTTATGCTCACATCGGAGGTCCCTAAGTGAGCATTAGAATTTAGACTTGCGTGAGTCCAAAATTGTATTACCTAAAGGGAAGTCAATAGTTCGGGCTACAAAATACTTGCTGTCATCCGGAATATTCTCTCTTTCACAAATCTTAAGGATAATTGCAACCAATGAGATTTATGAAAGCCAGATTTTCCCGGTTCTCTGATTTTCTGTTTAAAAAATCCCGTGTCCGGTTCCATGAAAATCAGGGAATATATTAAATCCTATTAATCTATAAGAATTGTATTATTTATAGAAAATGATCAATTTGTAAATGTACATATCTCTTAAACAAGCTGAAATAGAACCTCCTTTGTTGTTGTTGTTAGCTACTTCTCGTAAGGGGCAATACTTGTGTCATGTATCATGTTTAACAAAAATAAATTTGGAAACAGTTTTGTGTCAATGAAAGAATTAATTTTTATTTTACTCTGTTCCTGGGGCAAGGTATCCTTTCTTTTTCATTTTAAAGTATACATCACAAAAAATATTCTATTTTCGGGATTTCATTTTTATTGTATATGAGGTATGTAGACAATCCCGAACAATTGTTGCTTTAAAGCCAACAATCCAAACAAATAAGGACAAAGGTGGACAAAATGCCAGAGAACAATTTCTTACATTATTTAACATCATATTTTATTACACGACTGTTCTGTGCAATCCCCATCTACAGCAATACTAAACCATGCGGAAAACGAAAATCTGTTCCGCACAAATGTGCGGAACGGAAATCGTTGAAGGACTATTTTTAAATACGAACATTCCACTGGAATTTTCCACAAATCGCGCGACGCAATCACCATTTCAATCGCCAGCGATAGCTAAAAATCATCCCCGAGTTCCAACGTGTTCCATGTGCCAATAGGCACATAAAACACATTGGAACTCAGGGGGCGAAATAGTAACACAGGTTGCCCTCGCAAATGTAGTTGGCGATAAAATGTGTCCTTTTTGTTGATAGTTGTCAAATGAATTGCTGAGTGTCCTTCTATTAATTGTTTTTATAGACGCGAAGGCGTGTAATAAACGCAGAACGACACACGTGCGTGCCGTCCTGTCTATTGTCTGGAAATGTTTGTGGTGAACTAATTTTTGTTATTGTGTGCTACGTTCATTAAATGAGGAACCACTAAATCTCACATATTACAAAATGTTGATTTAATTTATAGATGTTTAGGGTCACATATTTTTGCACAACATCTAATCATGACCACAACACGAGTATCAATTCAAGACAAGGGGTGAGCGTTAATAAGCCATGTTGCCCATTTTAGAGAGGGTTTGCATCTCCCAGGCATTGGTCACTGGGTCCTATTTTACCAGTAAAACAGAGCCTGTTTTACAAAATGTTCCACTAAGACTAAAATCCTAGCCACCTTATTGGACGGGAGCTGGCTTAGTGTTTTATATGTTTACGGCTCAAATGGCATATGCTCCAACAAGAGTAAAACCCGCGCCCCCTGACTGGATGAGAGCTGGCGTAGTTTCTGTTATGTTTACGGCTCCGGTAGCATATTTTACCCTCTGATGTTATCTCGCGAAATATTTGAAATGACGTCGCCCGTTTCGTAATTACTTCATCAACGGAGTGACCAGCAAGCCGCTTCCGCTTCATTTTTTTCTGGATTATACACACGCACTGCAGACGGTGTCCCACATAAAGTGTTGTTTAAATTACAAATCAATTTACGATTTGAACTAAGTTGGAATGAGTTTGTCTGATTTATTGATTATTTATCCAATGACGTCGTGGGTACACGAAAGGTTTACTTACTAAACCTGTGATCGTTAAAAGTTGCCTTGCAGAAGGCAACTTTTAACGATCACAAGTTTAGTAAAAAACGCCTCTCCTGTTTCACAATATAGGTTTTGGGCTATGGGTAGTGTCTTATTGGAACATATACGTTATTGTGATGAGTTGACGGTAACATGGTCTGAGGTTTGCGACTCGCAGCGTATGTTCAACTTCAACGCTTCGAGTATCGGTTGAACATAAGCTCCGAGCCGCAAACCTCAGACCATGTTACCGTCAACTCATCACAATAACTTATAATGTTACCGTTTGATGTTACCAGGTGAAATGTTTGAAAAATGATAACAATGGGGGAGATTCATACCGCCAATAAAATCTTATTTTCCGAGGGCAGTCATCATTCTATTGATGTATCCCCATAACCCACTTAAAAAAGCTTAATGTTACTCCATCACCGTTCAAATCGTGAACTTGTTCTTGATTTGAACTGAGATGGAGTAACCTCGACCTTTATCTAAGTTATTGATTTTTGTTGTCCACTTAGGTCGTGGGGTACACGAGAGGTTTATTTACTAAATTTGTTACCGTTAAGTTTGCCTTGTTCATTCAAGTTGTCTTGTTCATTTCACGATCCGGTGTTTTGGGCTATGGATGAGGTCTTGTTGGAACAAATGCGTTATTGTAATGAATTGACGGTAACATGGCCAGAGGTTTGCGGCTCGGATCGTAAGCTCCTAATCGCAAACTTCAGACCATGTTATAGTAAATTCACGCAATAACTTATATTGTTGCATTCTTGCTATTGGTTTCACAAAACACCCAGCAGAACCTGTTCGATTTTTGTTTAATGTACAATGTTATGCATTTAGTACAGTTTCGTTTTCGGTTCTGATAATAGCATATGCTGTGCATCTGTCGGTATTTTATCACTGCAAGCTGAAAATATGAATTGATTAATACCTATCACAACCCATTGGATAGACCCGTACATGGCGTGTCAGTAGTAGGTATTATTTGCGGGTTCAAGCATCATCGTACATGTACGTGTACGTGTACATGTACACCTCCATAGGATTTAGTGTTAAAATCGTGTACATGTACACGATTTTAACGTTTTTTAGGGTGCTTTAGAATCCATTTGCGGATTCAAACATCACTGATTGTATCCAAGAATGACAGAAAACGCATGAAATTTTACGTACAGTACATGTACCGTTTCGATTGAAATCGATAAATGGATTTCTCCCATAGGATTCAGTGTTAAATTGCGAGCAAAAAAACGTTTTGCGGTTTCTAACATCATCCTCTCGCCGATTCTCACAATCCGCGTCCGTACACGATTTTAACACTGAAACCCAATGGAGGCGTACACGGAGATCCGCTCTGCGGATTTTAGGTCCGATGATGCTTGAATCCGCAAATGGATTTCTCCCATAGGGTTCAGTGTTAAATTGCGAGGAAAAAACGTTTTGCGGTTTCTAACATCATCCTCTTGCCGATTCTAACAATCCGCGTTCGTATACACGATTTTAACACTGAAACCCAATGGAGGCGTAGACGGAGATTTTGAAATCGACTCGCGTGAAGAGGTGATGTTTGAATCCGCAAACCCACTGTAGCGTTTCTCGAAGTGAGACTGGCGCACGTTATTGCGAGGTGGGGTCTCGACGAGCACTTGATGGAAATGTTTTGAACGAAGAGTGTTGTCGTCGGTGTGGTTGGAAATTCGCGAACCCAGTCACGTCTTCCTGAAGTAAAAAACTAACACATGTTATAGTAATGAGTGAATGAGGTTTTTTGTTCAAAAGAGTCGATTATGAATATGGTCTGTATTATAGGCATTCATGTTTTCTCTTGATGGGACGGATAGAAATTGAGTTTTGAGGGGTTTTTTGTTCGAAAGAGTTGATCTGTAATAGATATTCGTGTTTTTGTCTTGATGAGAGAGATTGACTGTTAAGCGTTCGTTCGAAAAAAGTCAAAAACTTATCGGAAAGTTTTAAAACGCATTTCCCACTCAATTAGGTTTTGAGTGGTAAAATTTTTAATATATTCATGATAGCAATCGCAGTCATCAAAGGATTCTCTCTTAATTCGACACTCAGTGAATTGATGTGTGAATGAAAATCTTTTGACAAATGTAAAAAACTACTGTCAAAATGCGTTAAATCAGAAACCGGTTTGTCATGTACTGTTTAAACGTATTTTTAAACTTCAATTAACACAGTCAGTTGAGATGTGAATATTTTCAGATTATTATATTGAGACGGAAAGAGTTTTTTATTACTTAAAACATAAAAATTATAATTAAACATTTAATTTTGAAAATAATAAAAATAATTAAATCGAAAGATGTTTTTACAGATGGATCCTAGACGCCGAGATTTCATTTTAGACCAGTATGAACGTGCTAAGAAGGGCATTCAGTCTGCTGACAGGAGCAGACGTCTTGGTGAGATGGAACTCAAACGCGAAGCCACAAAAATATTTAAACCCGTGACGGAGGGTCAAGAGCGAAGCAGGAAGGAGATAGTCGAAGAATTGAGACCTATAAAGGAGAGTTCTTTGAGAATGGGTTCGTTACCTCCTAGTTTTGGAAATCGGTATTCCGTTCAATCTACACCGGATTACGTTCCCACGGGAATTCAAACAGATATGAGCGAGAGCGACGATACGGCTTCGACTATCACCACGTAGCGTCGCATCGTCCGATGATGATGGCGGTAAGAGAGATCAGTCGTATGGATTTTATAAGGATTCGGAGGGAAGGATTTTTGTAGGTGATACGGAAGTGGATATTGGGGATGATGAATTGATCGTCGGTTCGAACAGATACGAATTGACCGATGGTCTGCGGAGATTGCTCCTTTACGACAAGCCCGGCGATTACACGGAACAGGATTTCGACAATTACGGAGACATTCTGGTCCAGACCCACGCCATGAAGAGAAATAACGATGCCAGAGAGACGAGACCCAAAGCCAACAGAGGTTACAAGTGGACGAAAGTGGTGAAACCCATATGGGATATGAACAAGAAGTTCGTCGAATCGGTGACCGGCAAAGGGGTGAAAACCACTTTTCTTCCGAGCGATTCCGACGCTTTGTCTCAGAGATTGAGTTTGTTGATGGCGAGCAGACGGGCTGGTAACACGGGATTAGATAATCAGATAGTTGTTATATCTGACGAATTGTTAAGACAGAAGGTTTTGAATAAAAACCAGTATAAAAGGCTGATGAACGAATTGAAGGATTGATGTGTATATAATAAGTAGAGAGAAACAAACAAACAAACAAACAAAAATAAAACAGTAAATTCTTACACTAGAATAATAAAAAGTATTTAAACGGCAAAAACGATTTACCAGTGAAAAAAAACAAAAATATATCATAAAAATAAAATATGTTGGTGATAAAAAACTGGGGATACGTCAGAACTTACGTTCAAGGCGGTTCTGGCATCGTCGATTCTATAATGCGAGCGTTCACGAGCAAGGCGGGTAGAAAACTCGCATCGACCGCGTTTGAGGTCGGTAAGAAGACGGCTTTGGATGCTGGTAAGAAAGCCGCTTCCGAAGCCAGTGGTAGGATAGCTTCTGTGGCTGGCAAGAGGGCAGCCGACGCGTTGATCGACAAGTTGATCAGTCCGCCGGCGAAGCGAGCTGCGTTAGAGCGAACGCCGAAAAGTTGGAAAGATTTTAAGGATGCTGTGGTGCCCATACAAGATTTAGCCAAAATGACGAGTGGATCCGGATTGAAGAGAACTCGCGACAGTGCGATATAAATAAATAATAACATTAAAAACAGAGTTTGAAAAACGTAAAAAATTTGTGTTTGAAAAGATCTAAAATAACAAACAAAAAAAAAATAAAACAAAGATGAACATTAAAGATATGTCTTGAAACGACGCCGCGACCAAGAGGTCGAATAACGAGTTCTTTCCCAAAAGCATAAGAGGTTTGATAGTGGGAAAATCGAATTGTGGAAAGACCAATCTGTTGATGAATCTGTTGTCCCGACCCGACTGGTTGGATTACGACAGATTGTTCGTGTTTGGCAAGAGATTGTTTCAACCCGAATACAGATTGCTTCGAGAGTGCATGGATCGCAGATTGCCCAAGGACGTCATAGCCAGAATCTTTGACAGTAGGGAGGAATTCGACAAGAGTAGAGCTCCACTCTCGACCAGTTTGGACGGCGCGGCGACGGAGCTGATGAAGAGAAATGCATCTTCGAACGTCGAGTGTCGATTTTATGAGAACGCTAGCGACGTTCCGGATCCTAGAGAACTGAAATCGGAAGATAAGAATCTCATGATTTTCGACGATCTACTTTTGGAGAGACAGAACCGATGCGAATCGTATTACGTTAGGGGTCGACACAGCAACGTGGACTGTTTCTACCTGTCGCAGAATTATTTTCGATTGCCCAGACAGACGATAAGGGAGAACGCTAATTTTCTATGTCTCTTTCGCCAAGATCTCAAGAATCTCAATCACATCTACGGCGATCACGTCGCAAACGACATGAGCGCTGCGGAATTCAGGAGATTCTGCAAGAGGGTTTGGGATGGTGGACTTTACAATTTCGTCGTGATCGATTTGACAAGCGAATTTAATCGTGGAAAATATCGGTGCGGATTCGACAAGTTTTATGTTTCCGATGATAATAATAAGATAGAGCGTGAAAATAAAAAAAATTAGAAAAATAATAAATCTTCAAATATTTAGTTTTGAATAAACAAAATAAAATTAAATATAATGTTCGAACATGGAGAATTGTTAGAACGGATAGCCGAGAATACGGCTGCAAAACAATCCATTCAAATCGTGGTGAGTGGCGATTCGACTCGATTCGCTACGAAATTCGAACCTTCCATCGAATTGAATAGAGAGAAAAGATACGAGATGGCTTTGGTGAATCTGGAGTCTTATTATTCCTTTCCCAACGTCACTGAAAAGAATAACTCGTTCAAGTATTCCGACGGAGTGGATTGGTTGGAGATTCGAATTCCCAAAGGGAGTTACGACATAGACGATTTGAACGATTACATTCAGACGCGAATGAAGACGGATGGAAAGGGAAGCAACAAGATCAGACTCGCTCCCAATCCTAATACCTTACAGACGATG
The DNA here is from genome assembly GCA_031216915.1 of Pictodentalium vernedei. Classification (NCBI taxonomy): domain Eukaryota; kingdom Metazoa; phylum Mollusca; class Scaphopoda; order Dentaliida; family Dentaliidae; genus Pictodentalium; species Pictodentalium vernedei. The sequence continues at coordinate 408,581,969 of CM062290.1, forward strand.
TTGGATTTGGAAGATAATTTTCGAGTGGATTTCAACACGGACGATTCTATAGGCAAGATGTTGGGATTCGATCGAAAGATGTATCGAGGCCACGCAGCATCTGAAAATACGGTCGACATTCTCGCAGTCAATAGCATTCTGGTGAACGTGGACGTGATTGCTGGAAGCTACGTGAATGGTAGCGCTCAACCGACGATCTATTCTTTCTTTCCAAACGTGTCGCCGGGTTATAAGATCGTGGAGCGACCTCGAAATTTAGTTTATCTACCAGTGATTTTAGACACGTTGTATAGTCTCAAAACCACGTTGACGGATCAAAATGGTGAACTGTTAGATCTTCGTGGAGAGAGAGTGACGATACGATTTCACATAAGAGAAATATAAAAGCAAAAAAAAAAAAAAAAATTATATATATAGATAACAAAAATAAAATAAACGCAATATTAATTTTACAAAATTATTTTAATATAATTATTAAACAAGAAACAATTGAAGTAAATATATTTAAAAAAAAACAGAATTATGACAGAATACGTGGTTAAAAACGTGAACATATCCGCAGGACAGAGGAAGAAACTTAAGAGAGCGTTAACAACTCGAGGCGAGGCGGTGAGATTCAAATTCACTCACGAAGATCTGACGAGAGGCGGTCAGGATTCGATCGCATGGACCAGAAGTCAAATCAAAAGGATGGAGAAAGCAATTCGCGATGGAAGAGGGTTGACGGTGAGAATGAGTCCCGCTCAATTGAGATACAATTTGAGAATGAAAGGTGGTTTCCTACCGCTATTGGCAGGAATAGCCGCAAAAGCATTACCCTTCGCCGCAAAGTCGCTACCCTTTCTCGGAAAGACTCTCGGCGTGGGAGCTCTCACGGGACTCGCTAGTTCGGCAGTTGAGAAATTAATGGGTGGCAGCGGACTGTTTTTGAAGAAGGGAGGAGTCGTGTGTCGCGTCCACGTAGACGACAGCGGTAAAGGATTGTATCTAGAACCCGTTAGAGGTGGCAACTCTCTGAGAGGAAACGGTCTCTATCTGAAGAGAGGACGGAACGTTGAGCGACTCGGCAAGGGTTTGTTGCTCGGTGAGAATTCGCCATTTAAGAATATACCGATTTTGAATATGTTATTATAATATAAAATTATATAAAATATAAAATCATAGAAAGTATAAAATAATATATTTAAAATGGGTAAAAAGGTGGAGAAACAAATTTATCACCTGGATGAAAAGGTGGAGAAACAATTTGACGATAATGACGAACATCGCAAGCCAGAGAGCGAAAAAATAAAAAAATGGTTAGACGCTAAAGGAAAGAACTAATGAAAGAGATAGATAAAGCGCGGGATAGACGGTTGAGAATGAGACGATGCTTTCCACGGTCACCACTACCTTCTGAAGAGAATGGTAATGATGCAAGTGTTACCAAGAGATGCACAACATTCGTTCATAATTATGATTCGGATAAACAAAAATGTTGTTATAAACGTATCATATCACAAAGAAAAAGAAAAAAAGAAAAAGAAGAAGAATCGACGCTGAAAACTGAGAGAAAAGGAAACATTATTATAATATATTATGATGATAGTGAAGAAGAAGGAAAACAAAAAAAAAAAAAAAGTAATGAGATCTAAAGATGATCTTATTACTTTATTTTTTTCATTTTTCTTCGCTAAAAATCAATCACTCTGTTGTTTATATTTCCAAGTCCGTTATTAGCATGTTGACACTCGTGTCTTCTCCTTTTTCGAAAACGTGTTGAATGTTTATCTTTACTCTTTTGAGTTTTTTTACATCGGTCAACTTGCTCTCACCACCCAATTTCTTCACGAGTTCGAATGAGATGTTTGGAAATATGTAATTTCCATAGGGCAACGACAAATCGTCCTTGTCGAATTCTCTATCTTCGGCGATGACGATGTTCTGCAGATCACTTTGGTACTCGTAAATCAAATCGAGCGTGGCTTCGTCCAATTTAAAGGCATCTTATATTTCTCGTATTTGTGCTTTAAGCCCTTCATCTCGACCTCGTTCAATTCGATGGGATCGTGTCATTGTAATCTATAGATTTTATGACCGAATTTCTTATACGTTTCGACTCGTTTCAATTTCAATTCGCATCTTTTAGGTGTTGTTGTCTTCATGATCGATTATTTAGTATTTAAATAATAATTTGTTTAAAAAGTTTTTTTTGCTCTTTATATATAAAAAAGTTGTTTTTTTAATTTTTAATTTTCTTTAATGTAAAATTTTTTAGTAAAAGTCTTTTTTCTCTTTATATATATATAAAAAGTTAAATTTTAATTTCAATCTCTCTATTGTTTATATTTCCCAGTCCGTTATTAGCAAGTTGACATTCGTCATTTTTCCACATACGAAAATGGTGTGAATGTTTATCTTTACTCTTTTGAGTTTTTTTTCATAGGCGAATGCACTCTCACCACCCGATTTCTTCACGAGTTCGGGTGAGATTATTGGATATATGTAATCTCCATAGGACAACAATAAATCACCCCTGTCGAATTCTCTGTCTTCAGCGATGATGATATTATTCAGCAGTTCGCTTTGGTACTCGTAAAACAAATCGAGCGCGGCTTCATCCACTTTCAAACACATTCGATATTTGTGGTAGTAGCGCTCTAAGTCCACCATCTCGACCTCATTCAATTCGATGGGATCGTGTGGTTGTAATGTATAGATATTAAAACTGGATTTCTCATACCCTTCGTCTCATTTCAATTTCAATTCGCATCTTTTAGGTGTTGTTGTCATGATCGATTATTTGGTTTTTATGAATTCTTGCAAATAATGTATATTTTAAATTTTGTATTTAAATAATAATTTGTTAAAAAAAAGTTTCTCTTTATTTCTCTTTATATATAAATAAAAGTTAAAAAAAAAAAAATTCTTACAAACTCAATTTTGAGTTAAAAACAATGATCAAGTCCAAACATCCGAATTATAGTCTAGAACGTGCAAGACTTCAAACGTTTAAAAATTGGCCTTCGCATCTCGCTCAAAAACCCGAAGATTTAGCCGCCACGGGTTTCGTTTACGTGGGTAGAGGCGACAAAGTCAAATGTTTTTGTTGTGACATACATTTGATGAAATGGGAACCTCATGACGTACCTTTACTAGAACACATAAGTAATATTGAAAAAGATGAATGCGATTATTTGAACAAGATCCTAACGTTGGGATTGATCAAAATCCAAGACGAAGAGAGGGATAGAGATAAAAACCAAAAATTATTGATGGATATGTTACAACTCGGATACACCGAGGAACAATTGTACGATGCTTTAAACATCGCGAACAAGACCCTGTCTCAATTCATAACTTTAGAACATCTCATCAAAGTCATGGCGGAAGTGGACAAGTTATCATCACTCGTCGAAAACAAGCTGGGCAAAACGTCCACCAAGTGTCTGGTCTGCGAAGGTGTCGCAAACGTCTTGTTTCTACCATGCGCACACCTGCGATACTGTAGAGAATGTCATTCCGAAGACGAGAAAACGTGTTCGGTTTGCGAGCGAGAAATAAAAGCGGTCTTAAATTGTTTTTGAATAAAAACACATTAAAGAAAAAAAAAATGAATTTAAAATTTAACTTTTTTTTTTTTTTTCTTTTTTTTTTATTATATATATATAAAAAGAGTGAAAAAGCAAAACTTTTTAACAAATTATTTAATACAAAATTCCCCCCCAAAAAATATTCTTACAAAATGAAACAAACAGATGAAAAAAAATTGGAAAATTTAAATGAGAAAACCATACCTCAGTTAAACGTGATTTGTAAACTATTAAAAATTTCACATTTCAGAAATCATAGAACTAAATCAAAAAAGATTGATGTCATACAGAAACATTTGCAAAACGATAGAAAGGCAAATGAAATGCTGATAGCAACGACGTCAAAAAATGCATCGGTTGTGAAAAATGAGAAGAAGAAAAAGATAGTAAAAGGAATCGAAATGCCGACGTCGAAAAAAAACAAAAACGTTTCGATTGTGAAAAATAAGAAGACGACTAAACGAAAAGCCGTTGAAGAAGAACTTCAAGTTTCCAAAGAAAGGAAAAGAAAAACGAAAACGACTGATGCACATCAGATTCTAGGCAAACGAGATATATCGAGCGAACTTCGATGAGCAATAGATGAAGGGAAAGGAGAAGAATATCTAGCATGACTCACCGCGGAATTATGTCAATCGAAGTCCATGGAACGGGAAAGTGCGATCAAAGGTATTTTTAAAACTTTTGACATGGTTCCCTCGTTGAAGAAAATCGATCCGAAATTGTTCATGGAACGGGTGAAGAAAAAAGTATTGGATTTGTTTTGCAAACACATGAACGTGGGACTAAAAATTAGGATGATACTCCATTGCGTGATGAATAAAATCGACGTGAAGTCCGGCGAGAGCATCGTGAAAAATGCATATTTCCAATCTAATGTTGAACCCGTATTTCGAGGTTCAGATTTATCGGACGTTTTCGAAAAGATGAAAGACAAGATGTTGACATCTCTCACGAATTATCAACATGAAGGTAGTAATTGGACGTTCGATGAGATGTTGAAACTCGAAATTCACATAACTAAAAACGATTTGTTGAAAGGGTCTTCCTACGTGAAATTACCGTATTTCCTAGCAAAAAACACGCTGTGATCAACGTGAAAAATAAAGATGATCAGTGTTTTAAATGGGCAGTCACTTCTGCTTTATACCCTGTCAAAATGAACATCAAAAGAGTTTCTTCTTACGAGGTAACTTCTAAAAATCTCGATTGGACCGGAGTGACTTTTCCAATGCAGTTAAAACACATCGAACGTTTCGAGGCGCAAAATCCCACCATAGTGGTGAACGTCTTGGGATATGATGAAAAACAAAATATCTATCCTCTCAGATTGACTTCGTATCTCGGAAGAGAAAAGACGATTATTTTGTTATTGATTTTGAATGGTGACAATCAGCATTATTGTTGGGTTAAACATCTGAGCTGATTACTGGTGAAACAATATAATAAACATAAAGGAAAGATATCTTTATGTTTCAATTGCATGAATGCGTTTCACAGCGAAAAATCGTTAGCGAAACATCAGGAATATTGCAACGAAAATCAAGGTGTCAACGTCGAAATGCCTAAACCCAACACCATCGTGAAGTTTGAAAATTACAATAGAAGGTTAAAGTACCATTCTTCATGTACGCCGATTTCGAATGTTTCACTGCGAAAATGAGTTCCTGTCAACCCAACGCTCTTCAAAGTTACATCGAAAGATATCAAAAACACATACCTTCGGGCTATTGCATTTACGTGAAATGCGCTTTCGACTCCAAACAGGACATGGGTCCCTTCACCTACATGAAACAGTATGAAGATGACAATGTGGCTCAAAGGTTCGTGGAGGAGTTGGAATGGAAACTTCAAATGTTATACTTCAAATTCAAAACTCTGGCAAAAATGATCATCACGCGAGAGCAGCAGGACGAAAATAACAGAGTCGCTGAATGTCACATATGCAGACAATCGTTCGACGAGAATTCGGAGGAAAATAAGAAGGTCAGAGACCATGATCATTACACGGGTCTGTATCGCGGTCTGGCTCACAACAAGTGTAATTTAAAATATCGAGACACCACTTTCTATCCGGTGATGTTTTACAATCTCTCGGGTTACGACAGTCATCTGTTCGTGAAAAATCTCGGCACCTCACACGAAGAATTAAATTGCATCGCGAGCAGCAAAGAAAGATACATTTCCTTCACGAAATGGAAGCTCATGGAGGAGAAAAGAGTAATCGATGGAGAGACGTTGGAAGAAAAAACGAAATTCATTCGTAGATGCATACGTTTCATCGACAGTTTTAAATTCATGTCGACCACTCTGGAAAAATACATACAAAACACACCAATAAACAATTGTATTTTTAGATAAACAAAATCATTAAATCACCCTATTTATTTATCTGGACTATTCAAGAATAATGTAAGAATGCTTCAAATGTTTATTTAAACAATACAATTTCCAAAGGCTGTTTGTTTCAGAGATTGCATCATTTCCGAGTGAAACGTTTCAAGGCGGGTAACTTTAATTCAAATTTATCTGATAACCATAGAGTATAACAACCGTTGTATATACTTGAAGTATATACAACGGGTGTTGTACATAATTATAATTTATGCGAACGACCTCTGACCTCTTTCAATTCCATTTTCATTCATTCATTCATGAAACATCGTTATATCACAGGGCAGGTTTTATTTGTACGCTTATTGCACTTTGTCAAAATCCTCTGATGGTGTCATTTCTTATTTATTTTGCTTCAATCAAGGCAACCTAAAATTTTGCTTCAAAACATTGTAGAAATTACTTGAATGTTAATAGTAATTAGTATGCGGCGACTGCTAACTATTTATAGTCACGGCCTCGATCAAAAGTACACGCGGAACTGCGCTAATTAAAAGTTCGTCTGCTCTACCTGAAAAAAAAAACACTTCGTAAAAATTGTAAACAAACGCAAAATTATTTGTTATATTGGGACTACAGCATAAAACACGGAAGAAAACTGGAACTATGTCAAAAAAAGAATAACTCTACTGAAACACCGTTTTGTTACTGGTAATAAAATAGTTGAAATTTATTTTGTTCCAGCGCAGTTACATGATGCAAGAAGTGCAATCGCACTTTACAATCGCCGTCATCGATTTTGTAATGTTAGGGACACAACTCTATGCGTCTTGTCCTAATTCTTTTGTCTCGTAGACTGGTTTTCTTTGGAGGCCCGTGGGAAGCATATATAAGTCGGGTAGACGCACGAGACGGGTGTCTGTTTGTTATCAGATAAAAACAATAAACATATAGTGTGTTTTTATATCTGTGTTATACAACGAGTTGAAATATGGTTTATTTTTTCGAGGCTTCGAGAAAAAATAAACCATATTTCAACTCGTTGTATAACACAGATATAAAAACACACTATATGTTTATTGTCTATATATAATACAGTCAAACCTTTAGCATTCACCAGAAAACTAACATTTTATTTATTCTCAAATTCGCTCTCATTTCAGCTCAACGACAAAATTTAATATTTAGTCTTCGGAGTTAACTTGAAATTTTACCCTTACTTTTGCATTCATTACATGATTTGGCTAATCAAAATCGAGCCGCCATCATTATTCAAACTTTTTACTTTCCTAAGTGTGATTAACTGGGATTTCCGGGTTCGATTACAAACGATAACTTCACAAGTGAATTATGCAATGAACAATTGTATCATGCATCCGTGCGGTCAAACGAAGACGCTTTGCCGTGGATGTAATGGGGACTTCATTGTTTTTTAACCCTTTACCTAATATGAAAAGCAGATGACACTTGCAAAATAATTCTTGAATAGCTATTATTTTCATTTTTCGTCTCAAAAATATAGGTTATGACCCCTCATTGGAACGAGCTCGTTCCAATGGGGAGTCATAACCTATGTTTTAGAGACAAGAAAAGTGAATAAATAATGAAAATTAATTGGCGATTTTTGAGTACAGCGCTGTCCGTTACGTTAGGTAAAGGGTTAAATAATATAATTATTGTCAATAATGAAAAGCAATAAACAGAGTAATCGCTTGACTGGACTGGTTACTGGTAATAAACAGAGTAATCGCTTGACTGGACTGGTTGTGTGCTGCTTGTTGGCAGCACACAAAAAAATGGCTCTCCAAAATTTCCTGTTTTCCTCATGTTTTAACTTTGACAGAACATTTTATGTTGCATTAACTTTTTCTGCTAAACCTGAGTGTTCTTGAAGTACCAACCTTATTTTGGTATGTGGAATAACAGCTTCAAAATTCTTAATCTTTTGTGGATTTTTCTACAAATTGTGACTGATTGTGAGAGGAATTCACCAGGAGTAGAAGTTAAATCTTTACTGAGCCCCTCTGTAATGGTATTCACAAACAGTGCATTATTGATTTTTCTATAGCAAATACAGTTGGTGTGATTTGTTCTGACATTGAACTGTTCATTATTGATTTTTCTGCAGTAAATACTGAAGGTGTGATGACTTCTACTGATAAAACTCTGACTCTTTCACCAATGAAGGGCCAGGTAACAAGAATACAGCAAAGTTTAAAACAAGTACAGTTGAGTTCAAACCAAATTGTGTATGCATCTCATCAACTGCATGAATTAAATCCGGGGTTGTGTGCTAAATTAACACAGACGGTATGGTTGAATATAAGATCACTAGGTATTAACAGACAGAAGGCAAGCAAGAGGAGGGAAAGAGGACGAACTCGAAAAATCAAAATCATTTTCAAAAGAGACAGCATGAATGAGTTAGCTAAAGCTAATAGAACTATTAAACACAGTAAGCTTTTTACATTAACTGACACTCCTAATGTAAAGAGTGATGGTTACAAAGCAAGTGTCAAATTTTGACTTTTAAATACACGTTCATGCTGCAATAAGTCCGAAATTCTTCAAGACCTAATCATCGAGGAGGATATAGATGTTTTTGTGTTAACTGAGACGTGACTGACAGATGGTGGCACTGCAGTGTTGTCTATCTTAGCTCCGGTAAATTTCTGTATTCTCCAGGAGCGGAGAGGTGAAAGGAGAGGAGAGGTATAAGCTATAATCTACAAACAGTCAATTGGGCTAAAAAAAAACGATTTTGGCCCATTTGAGTCTCTGGAGTGCTTTGAGTAACAATTAACATCAAAGGCCAGTTGGTTCAACTCATCTGTGTATACAGACCACCACCATCACCCCGTAACAAACTCTCGTTTGACATGTTCATGTCTGAATTCAATACATTCTTAAATGTTTTGATTTTACTTCCAGGCCATCTTATATTATTAGGAGATTTCAATATTCATGTAGATGACCTAAATGACAACAGCGCTAAGCATTTTCTGAATCACGTTTCCTCTGTAAACTTATGTCACCTCATCTCTGGCCCAACTCATCGATCTGGGCACACCCTTGACCTGATTATTTCTAGAGAAAATGATGAAATTATACTTGTAAATAGCATAACTGATAAACATATCTCTGATCACTTCTTAATTTTATGTGATATTTATATTGCTAAGCCTGATTCAGTAAAGAAAACTTTAAAATCTAGAAAAAAGCCGAAATATCGACATTGAAAAATTCTCGTCGGATCTGTCCATAAATCATCTCCCGGATATTATTGAAAATGAAACTGATGTTTGTTTAAAAGATAATACACTCTTCGAAATTCTCAACAAGGTATTAGACAAACACGCCCCAATTCAGACTAAAGTCATTACCGTACACCCAAATACTGGATGGTACATTGACGGGATAAGGCAAATTAAACAAATGTGTAGGAAAGCCGAGAGCACTTTCATAAAGTCGGGTCTTCATGTCCATCGGGATATATATAAACCATTAAGAAATAAGCTAAATATATCTATTAAATCTGCTAAAACTGACTGGGTGAAAACTACCATTGCCTCGTGCGAAGATAATTCCAAACTAATCTTTAAAATAGTTAACAATCTTTTAAATGTAAACCGTAAGGATGAGCTTCCAGAACACAGTCATCTTTCTGATCTTGCCTTTAGATTTTCAAACTTTTTTAAGGAACAAATTGCAAAAATTAGAAACGCATAAGAAAACACAGGTACAGACAGAGACGCAAATGTTGAAGGTGAATTATCTGATTCTGGTATAACTATTCTAAATGACTTTCACCCACCAACCATGGAAGAGGTAAAGTCTATTATTTTGAAAGCTCCTTCAACATCATGCTCTCTTGATTCTCTTCCAACTTGGTTTCTGAAAGACGGTCCATCCTGGACAACCTCATTCCAATTATCACCCATATTTTCAGGTCATCTCTTATTTCAGGAAACGTGACAACATCATCCCTCTCCTGACGAAACCAAGCCTTGACATAAATACGAAATAATAATTGTTCAGACCTGTCTCCAATCTTCACTTTTTGTTCCAATGTCTTGAAAAAGTTGTATCTTCTATAATTATTCAGCATCTCCCAACAAATAACGAACTTGAAACATTCCAACCACTATATAGACCTGGGCATAGTACCGAGACAGCATTAATTTATGTCAGCAATGACATCCTAAGTTCGTTGGAGACACGTAAATTAACACCATTTGTGTTGCTTGATTTGTCATCAGCATTCGACACGATTGAGCACGAAACGCTCCTGTCACGACTAGAAACACTACTAAACATCCGTGGGACTGCTCTGAATTGGATTAGATCCTACTTATGCGGTCGTACACAATCCATCAAAATTTGTGACACCATTTCTGAGCCCATATGTCTTCAATACGGCGTTCCACATGGCTCAGTTCTAGGCCCAATTTTGTTCACCGTCTACACATTGCCGCTCGGCGATCTTTTAAGAAAACATTCTGTGAATTTCCATCTCTATGCCGACGACACAGATTTATATCTGTGTGTAGATCTCTGTAAAGTAAATGAATCTCTAACCACACTTGATGCATGCATTGAAGACATTCGGCAGTGGGTGGGGATAAACTTTCTTAAACTGAATGATGACAAGACCGAATTTCTACAAATAGGCACGAAACACCAGCTAAACAAATTTTCCACTGTTTGTCTGAAGGTCGGTGATATCAGCATAAATTCCAGCGAAACCGCTCAGAATCTTGGGTTTGCCTTTAGTAATCACTTCGACATGGCTAGTCAAATTACCAAAGTTAGTAAAAATTGCTTCTTTCAGATTGGCAAAATCAGAAAACTATTGGACAGAAACACACTGAAAACTGTTGTGCAATCTATGGTCATGTCTCGTTTAGACTATTGTAATTCTCTATATTCTGGACTTCCATGGAAATCAATAAACCGACTTCAGCGCATTCAAAATACTGCAGCTAGGATTGTGACCGGCACTAAAAGAAATGAACACATTACGCCAGTTTGCAAATCATTACATTGGCTACCAACAGATTTCCGAATCAGATACAAACTTCTAACGACAACACACAACATCATTCATAAAGGCAACGCCCCTACCTACTAAAAAAAGATCATCAATTTACACAAACCCTCCCGGAATCTTAGGTCGTCATTGGATAACCTTCTTGACATCCCACGTGTGGGATGGGAGGCAGGTAAGCGATCTTTCGCTTGTGCTGCCCCTTCACTGTGGAATGCATTGCCAAAGAACCTACGAAACATCTTCAAAACTGAAGGCTTCAAAACAGGTTTAAAGCTTATTTGTTTAAGATGGCTTTTGATTGTTAACCGCTCCTTCTTCTTTTTTTCCTCTTTTTTAAAATGTAAGCGCTTTAGAGCAGATAATTAATTCGAGGCGAGGGACTATATTGTAAAACACTCGTGCGCATTCGTGCACTCGTGTTTGTACAACGTCCCTCATCTCTCATGAATTATTTTACGTAACCAGTCCAGTCAAACGATGACTCTGTATTAAATTCACGAACGATGTCATAAAATAGTAGCATTTGAATGAACAATAATATTAGCATTATCCAATTGAAAAAAGAGGAGTTTTGAACTGGTCGTGTATATAGATAGTATAATCACAATTTATAATGTTTTACAAGTTTTTGTATAAGAATCACATTAAATGGATAAACTGTTAATCCTTTACCAACGCAGACTATACCAAAATTTACTATTTTAAATACCATTTTTTAAATTTTTCAAAAAAGTTCAACAAAACCATATCATGAGACCCTTCGATGGAACGAGCTCCTCGAGCTCGCTCCAACGAGGGGTCACATGATATGGTTTTGTTAAAATTTTTGAAAAATAATATTTTTTCAACTGCTGAATTTTCATATTACGCGGGCGGATGCGGCCGATTCGTTGGGTAACGGGTTAATCCCGTAGACAAAAAAGAATGTTGTGCCAAATACTGTATTTGTGGTGTCAAAGTAATTTCTTAGTGCAATTGTCACCATTGGCACCTGACAACGTGAACACTGGACGACAAAGTAAACAATCCTGACCAATTATGGTAGCGCAAGTGATATATCTGAAAATACCTTGGATGCATCTTTTTGTTTTTGAGAGTCTTTTTTATGCATTTTTCCATTCAAACGTTTTGAGGGACAAATACACGGGGTCACAACCCTTGCAGAGTTGATTCACTTTGCGAGAGAATTATTTTCTGAAATATTCAGTTGATTTCCAATTTTGTAATAAAAGTGTGCAGCGCTGAGTCCCGAGGTTGTCAGTCTATGATTGCAAAAGCCATTGGGTATCAACAATCAAATAACAAATGTTTCCAGGGTTTATATTGCTGTCCGGTCTTGTTTTTAGAAAGTAGTTATTGCACTTTCAAAGATTGATAGAATGGATTACGATTAAGTCGAAATTCTCACCAACAATCGAAAATGAAATGCGAACACATTTACTGCTTTTTGTTTTCTGTTTCGTCAGTGTATTTTTTTTTCTTTTGTTTTTACGACGTTACAAGAGCATATGATGGGATTAATTCAATCTTCTCTAAACAAGCGGCATCTTTACGTTAAAAAACTGATATCCCCCACACCTGCCAAGGTAGATCAATATAAAAAATACTGCAATCTTTATAATAAAATAATACGCGTGGCAACTAAGGCCAACTACTATGAAAGGATATTAGTTCTCAATAAGAACAACATCAAGAAGTCTTGGGATATACTACGAAAAGCTATAAGTAAGTCTCATCAGGACCATTCATTCCCCCATTTTTTATAGACAACGATACCCGGGTTGACGACCCAAGAGACATCGCTAATAAATTTAACTTATTTTTTGTTGAAATCGGAAAAAAAGTTAAATAACCAAATGCACCCAACTCAACGGCAATACTTTGAATATCTTAAAGAAACTAACAGCAATGACTCTTTCTTCATATCGCTTACAAACAAACAAGAAGTAATCCTTACGGTTAGTTCATTCCCACCTAAAACAAGTAAAGACTGTAATAATGTTACTCCAAGAATATTGAAAGACGTAATATATCAAGTGGCTGACCCATTAGCCCATATCATTAATCTTTCGTTCTTGACAGGCACACTTCCCAATAAAATGAAGACTGCCAAAGTCATACCGATTTATAAGTCCGGTGATAAGCACACTTTCAACAATTACAGACCGGTCAGCATATTACCTGCTTTTTTCAAAAGTCCTCGAAAAGATAATGTACACACGGCTTTCAAATTATCTTAATACCCATAAAATTTTGTATTAGTTCCAATTCGGGTTCAGAAAATGCCATTCATGTTTTCACCCAATTCTTCATCTTCTCAATAATGTAGCAACAATGAACGACCAAACTACCAAAGATCCCACCTTAAGTTTATTTATTGACTTTTCGAAAGCCTTTGATACAATTGATCACGCGATACTAGTAAGAAAGTTAAATCACTATGGAATCAGGGGCCTTGCAAACTCTTGGTTTAATGATTACCTATCTGAAAGAAGCCAATATGTACAATTTCAAGATACCGTCTCAGAGCCGCAGCCGATTTCAACTGGTGTTCCCCAGGGATCCATTCTTGGACCCATTTTATTCCTTATCTACATCAATGACTTACCAGAATGCACCACTCTCAGTATTTTATATTTTGCCGATGATACAACAGCTCTCAACTCAGGAAGTAACTTAGACACACTTTTAATATTACGAATTCCGAGCTTATAAAAATTCAGGACTGGTGTGCTGCCAATAAATTAACCATTAACGCATCCAAAACTAAATATATCCTGCTTCATCCACCCAATGATTCATGCCAAATTGGTAATAGGGCACTGAACTTAGGAGCCACGCAACTAGAACTTATTGGCAACCAACGTAATGAAAAAAACAGCTAAATTTATTGGTGTCCACGTGGATGAAAATTTATCTTTCAAGCATCATATTTCAATTGTTTGTTCTAAGGTGGCGAGAGCCATATACGCCATCAATAGAGCAAAGAATATACTGCCACTAAATGCACTGAAAACCTTGTATTTTTCTTTAATCCACAGTCACTTTTTATATGGCATTCAAGTTTGGGGACATTCTCCATCAGCAAGGAGTGTCTTCAAATTACAGAAAAGGGCTATCCGCATTATAAGTAGAGAAAAAAGAACATCACACACCGACCCGCTTTTTAAATCCCTCAAAATTCTCAAATTTGATGACCTCTACAAACTCCAAGTTCTTCTGTTCATGCACGATTGGCAGAATAACAGATTACCAATATCATTTAAGAATTCGTTTCAGCAATATTCGAATCCAACAGGCATGATGACAAGGCAGACAGGTAAATTGCAACTTTTTAAACAAAGGACAAAATTCTCAACTGATCTGCCTTTCCATACTTTTCCAAGGCTGTGGAATACCATTGACCACGACACTCAGAACTTCAGTAGGCCACAATTCAAAAAGAAAATGAAGGACTCATATCTCAACACATATTCCGAGAATGTTCGCTGTAATTTTCGAAACTGCCCCGACTGTGTTAATTGATTGAAGGGTTGAATGGGAAAATTAAAGGAAAAGAGGAAAAGGAAGAAAAGGGAAACAAAGGGAAGGGAGGAAAAGGGAAGGAAAGAAAGGAAAGGAAGAAAAAAGAAATCCTACTTTCACTGGAACCTCATCCCATTTTGTGAGCAGCCCACCGACCTGATCTAACATCCTGGAGAGTCCTGCAAACTTCATTTCTTTTTTGGTTAAATTCTGCACCATGATGTATTCAGACAGCAAGTTAAGAGCAGGTTAAGTAACCTAATGCATGGAACACGAGACCCTATTTAAAGGAGATCTCAGGTGCCGGCACTGGGTACATTATTATTATAAGATGAAGACATCATTTTATTTTTCTTTGTCACTTTACGACCCAATACATCATAGAACTTTGTACTGCCTAATAATTATCAGGTCTTTTTTGTCTCGTATCTTCGTCAATACAACTATTAATCCCTCAACAGCTGTGATCCTTATTTGCTCGTCCATGTCGTCAATGTGACACTATCATACGCCTTAAAAATCGTTTTAAATACACGGTCTGCTGTCGAGAATGTTTTTTTTTTGCTTCGTCTGAGGAGCGACAGGAAGACAGCATTTCTGCTATGTCGCATCCTTGCAGCGTATCAAAATTGCGTTTGATTGAATTAATATTTGTACTTTTTATGTAATTGTTATACTGTAAATAAAAGTTTCATTTTATTTCATTTCATATGAAAATTTGCGTGGACAGATGTAAAATGTCGCCACCAGAACGCGACCTGCTCAAAAGGTATCGCGGAACTAAATATTGAAATTAGAGTGAACCGCCTTAATATATTGCACTCGGAAATGACGCAATCTCTAAAAATAAACAGCCTTGGGAAAATCCATTGTTTCAATAAAAGTTTGAAACATTCTATTGACATCTTGCATTATTGTTGAATATTCTTGATAAAAAAGTTGGTGATTTGATGACTTTTGGACCTAAAAAATACAATTTACTTTTTGTGTGTTTTTGTAGGGAATTCCCTGAAAAATATGTGCACGTGACCGGTACGTCCCTTTGTGTCAGTTTTTTCACTCTTATTTGTTGCATGACCCCCTGTTTTCAGATCAGAAAACGTTGCCTGAAGGGCTATACTTGACAGAGATATTTGAATGCCAAAATTAAAGTGAAGCGATCATATTTATTTCCACCTGAACGTTATAATGGTCGCCTATGGGAAAATATTTAGTTCTGTGATACGTATAAAAGAACAAGTTCAAGAGCTAAAAACAACAGCTATGGAGTTAAGCATCGGACAACGAAAACCCAGCATTCAACTATTCTCTATCGACCAGGGTGATGGAAATGTATGTTTTTGTTCCGAGTTGGATGCTGTACAGTTACAGTTAAAACTTGAAATACGAAAAGAAGACTCAAATAATAGATCTTTACTCGGCCACTCTAACAAAGATTAGGGCATCCTGTTTTCAATTCGCCAGCATGGTTCGAAGAGATTTCAGACCTTAGTCGAAATGTTGGTTGACCAACGAGGAATATAGTAGTCATTCGATATTGCCAGAATTTCAGTAGATGTTTAAGTAGTAGAATATGCATGACTTATTAAACTGTACTTTAATAAATAGGGGTATCCTAAAGCACTTGACATCTCCGACATTCCATACAAAACATGGCTCCTTGGAGAAAAAAAAAAGATTTTCAGGACGAAAAGACGAAACATTCTCGTCGATGCACAGGCTGTGTTTTAGTACTGAAATGGTTAACTGGATAACCGGTTTGAAACCGGTTACCTACCTAACCGATTAAAAAAACGTCAATCGGTTATCCGAAATATCGATAGTGATCGTCATTCCACGGTTAAAACGTAGTAAATCTGCCGCTTCTCCTTTGGGATAGATTACACCTCGACGTACCGGTGTATATCTTGAGAAATAATCGACTTTGGCGTTCAAGACTTCGTTATTGATCGGCAATTTCGGTGAGTTCTGAGCAACCGCAGAAACTATTCCGTAGTATGTATACAAACGAACGCTGTCGAGTACTCGACAACGTTCGTTTGTATACACACTACGGAATAGTTTCTGAGAATACTGCTTTCAAATTCCTATAGTTTTGATCCCAGATTCGGTGAAATAATGGTTTACGGTTACCGGATATTATCCGGTTATAGCTCTCGGTTAGTCGGTTGTGAAAATGAGCCAATCGTTTCAGCCCTACTGTACAGCCGTCGCGGAATGGTAAAAGTCAACAAGTGCTCAGTTTTGCCCCCGGGCACATTTGTTATTCCTTTACCCAACGACTCGCCCGCATCCGCCCGCGTAATATGCAAATTCAGCAGTTGAAAAAATATTATTTTTCAAAACATTTCAACAAAACCATATCATGTGACCCCTCGTTGGAACGAGGTCGTCGAGCTCGTTCCAACGAGGGGTCACATGATATGGTTTTGTTGAATGTTTTTGAAAAATTTAAAAAAAATGATATTTAAAATAATAAATTTTGATATCGTATGCGTTGGGTAAAGGGTTAATCAATAATCAGTAGTTTTCAGAAAATATTCAATTAAAGAATACTGGGTCATAAAGTCATTTTCAGTGGCAGTTACGAATGATTGTTTGGTATAACTGGTGTATGAAATTCAGCTACTTTCCGTTCACCTGGATATTTTTAAGTGTATTGGCACTGTTTGACATGCCCACGTTTTATTGACCTATAGGCGCTGAAAGGCAAACTCTCTCTTCAAGTTACGAAAAACTCACCTCACTCTCTCGTAACGGCTGTCCTGGAAGAAGAATGAATTATAACAGGTCAAGAGTATTGAACTGTGCCCTGAAACAGTTTGTCAACTAGACAAAAAAGCTATTGTGATCGATCACCTCCTCAAACAAATAAATGCCCCCAATGGTCTACATGTTGCACATTATCGGCTCGATCTCCAAATTCTAAATTGGCGACTGAGTGATCAGTTATCAAGACAATTATTCAAATGTAAACATTAAAATTGTTCTCAAAATATAAATGTATTATGAGACATGATTGCGAAAATGTATACATTCCTTACTAATACGCCAGAAAGAGATAGACTGAAAGGGTTCTAAAGTATGTGGGTTATAAAACCTAAAATGGATTATATTCAACTTTATTAACATTAGCTACGAATAAGGAACAGGTTTAACCCTTTACCTAACATGAAAAGCAGACGACACTTGCAAACAAAATTCTTAGATAACTATTTTTTTATAATATTTTGTCTCAAAAACATAGGTTATGACCCCTCATTGGAACGAGCTCGACGAGCGCGTTCCAAAGAGGGGTTATAACCTATGTTTTTGTGACAAAAAATGAAAAAATAATGAAAATTAATTGGTGATTTTTGAGAATAGCGCTGGCCGGTTTTGACCGTTACGTTGGGTAAAGGGTTAATGTGTCGAAGGCGGACAGTGACATGCTACTGGTTGACTAAGTCCTCTTATTGAATTCGCTGATGTTGTAGTGTTTTTGAACTGCACTTTCTCGAACATCAAGTTAGAAGCAAACTGGTAAGAAACCTTTGTCTACTAATTCGGGTCTCGTGTTCAGACTCGTCATGTTTTCTCCTCCCTGATCATGATTGGTATAGTCGCTTCCTGTCTCACAATAAGGGTTTGTTTAATTCGGCTTAGCAGAAAGTTTGTGAAGCGATAGTCAGTGGATCCCTGCATCATATTGTGTTAAATCAAACTTGTCTAATTTATATGGGTAATTATCTGGTTGTAACTATCAAAAGTGTAGGCATTAGTAAGGCAATTTATTTATTTATTGGTGTTTAAGGTCACATTTATCTGCACAGTGGCTAATCTTGGCAGCAATAAGGCAATTACCTGGACACTAAAGAGAACATAATATAATTATCCAAAGAAAATATTTATAATATATATTGGGGTTAACACTTAACCCAACACACGGGATATCAAAGCGTATTGTTTTAATTATTGTTTATATTTCCAGCAGAAAGTTGTGTCATGTCTTAAAAATCAACAGTTTTAACCCTTTACCCAACGTAACGGCCAAAACCGGCTAGCGCTATTCAAAAAGATCGCCAATTAATTTTCATTATTTTTATCATTTATTGTCTCAAGAACATAGGTTACGACCCCTCTTTGGAACGAGCTCGTCGAGCTCGTTCCAATGAAGGGTCATAACCTATGTTTTTGAGACAAAAAATGAAAACAATTAGTTATTCAAGAATTTTGTTTGCGAGTGTCGTCTGCTTTTCATGTTGGGTAAAGGGTTAAATTTTAAAATAGATTTAATTTTATATTATCTCTTCGTCTATGTAACTAATTGCTAATTTTTAATCTTTGTTCACTTCTTGTCTATCAATCTCATGTGTACGATATTATCATTGTATGTAATGTGGCATGCCGATGAGGGGTTCAACAGCAATAAATAAACAGTACGATACTGAGGAGCACCCACAGAAAAGTTGGTATGAAAAGTGTTTGGATGAGGAGTAGTGTTTATTCGCTATGCAAGGTTTAGCTGTTTATAAATAACTTGCATATCCGCATAATCGTGTGTTACCCGCTGGGCTTTCTGTCACAAACTCACAATATACAAGTTTAATCCTTTACCTATCCAGTCGGCCACAACCTGCAGCGTAATTTACAAAGAGAACAGTCAAAAAAATATTTTTTCCAAAAACTTTATCATGCGGCCTCTTTCATTGGAACGAGCTCGCCGAGAGTGTTCCAGCATGGAGGTTGCATGACAGGGTATTGTTAGTTTTGTTGTTAAAACAATTATAAAAGCATGCAAATTTATGAAAAAGCATGTCGCAAAGAGGTGGTGTTATATTCCTAATGACAGTTAAGTCCTATCTTCTGATGTTGATATCGAGGTTTGATATTTTTTTTTCAACTTCTTATTTAGGACCTTAAATGTCCTTGGTGTGGCAATTTTCAGCTTTTTATCGCAATATTTTATTTTCAGGTTTGTTAGATGACATTTATATCACTACAGCATTAAAGGCTGATTGCGTGTTTCAATAAAAACGATGTTTTGTACTCCTTTGAACAATGCAGCAACAATGTGTAAAGTTTTTTCCTGAATCTTACATGCCAAGGTGTGGTAGCACATTTGTTGAATTTGGATGAATTTGGAGGAAGATTAGGGCAGGAACAGAAGACAATATACTGTTTACGGGACATATTAGAGACAATTACAGTGTTTAAAAGTTATTTCACTCTGGAATCTGTGAGCAGATTATAATAGATAATTAATTTGGTAAATCGTCGTTTTTACGAAATAGTCGGAAATAAAGATCAGATACGAAAAGTGAAAAAACACACTCAGTTATTATATTTACTGGCCTATTAATCACTGTCGTTTGAAATAAATCAGAGGCACATGGTTTCTGGCAGAAATGTCAGTTGCGTCACTGAAAATAATTTTCTTTTCGGTGGAAATTGGACGGAAAGAGAAATTAGATATCGTTTATGGTTTTGAATCATTATAAAAAATCTCAGAAGCCGGAGTTTGAAAAATAGAGAGATATTCGACAGTCAAAATACAGAGAGTAATCGCTTGACTGGACTGGTTACGTGAAATAATTCACGATGGGTCAGGGACGTTGTACAAACACGGGTGCGCGCATGCGCACATGTGTTTTACAATATAGTTCCTCGCCTCGAATGAATTAGTTCACTTAACCAGTCAAGTCAAGCGATTACTCAGTTTGATACTTTTCATTATTAACGATAATTATATTACTTAACACTTTACCTAACGTAACAGCCAAAAACGACAGGCGCTATTCTCAAAAATCGCCAATTAATTTTCGTTATTTTTTTTTTATTTTTTGTCTCTAAAACATAGGTTATGACCCTCATTAGAACGAGCTCGTCGAGCTCGTTCCAATGAGGGGTCATAACCTATGTTTTTGAGGCAAAAATGAAAATAATAGTCATTCAATAATTTTATTTTGTAAGTGTCGTCTGTTTTTCATGTTAGGTAAAGGGTTAAAAAAAACAAAGCAAATGAAGTCCCCATTACACCCACGACAAAGTGTCTTCGTTTGCGCGCATGGATACATGGCCCAATTGTTGATTGCATAATTTACTTGTGAAGTTATCGTTTAAAATCAAACCCGAAAATCCCAGTAAATCACATTTTGAAAAGTAACAAAATTCCGTAATTGAGTCTCCTTTGGCAATATGTGGCGATGTTGGTAAAAGCACTCCAAGAGGATGTGAAATGAGGCACGAATAATGAACATCTCACAGCGCATCGCACTGAAGCGAGTAGAAGTGCTTCAAAGAATTATAAAACAAAAAAGAGTAACAATGAAATAAAGAGGCACACAATTTCAATATGTCATTTTCATGCTGTTGAATGACATAATGGATAAAAACAAATAGTAGACCAAAAAGCAGTAGATACTTCTAACTTGATTATTTGACCTTCCGTCCACTAGAACAGATATAAGTTTTATCTCTTCGTCGTTTTCCCAATCGTTATGGCTTTTCGTAGAAAGAGAGCATATAATAAATAGACAGAACGCGATGGATGTTTGAATCAGAAAATGTTTTACATAACTCGTTGCAATAGCGTAGTCGTATTTCACGAGAGCCGTAGGCTCTCGCGAAATATTACTTCGCCACTCCAACTCGTTATGTTAAACACCCACATTTACCGATTCAAACACCCATCGCGTTCTATGCGTATTACACATCTCATTTAAAATTCATTTAAATAAACAAATTTAATTCCGATGTTTACACCCAAAGATGAAGAGTCCGTCGTTTGTTTTGTTTGAAGCTGTACTGATCAAATGGATCCATAAAACATGATAACAACCTTTTGGGGACCAGTCTAAATCACATTCTCTATCTTTTCTGCTGGGCGTGTTTGTTGAAATTCATGTCGTTGTTTTCTTCGGCTGGTGCCCATTCAGGCCCAACCATTTGTTGTCTATTACTGTTAGTAAAAATATAAGTACAACTGGGGAGATTTGCAAAACAGCTGGGAGAAGGGTTTTTAAAAGAAGTTCGAAGCATGTCAAGATGTCCGAAGATTTACCAAAATAAAGTTCACCAATTGAGATATAATGGGATCCGTAGACGACACCCGCAACACGGAAACGGGACCAGGTTAATGATGTGATTGTGGAAAGGACGTTTATTTAGCATTATCTCAATTATGGTTAATTTTTTTGTGAACCGACTTTATTTTGCTTTGGACGTTTTCATTTGCACACAACGCGACAGACGATCGATAATTGTATAACGAAATCTGGAAACTTTTCGAAGTGTAACTAAAGACTTGACGGGAAAGGAACAAGTATTAATGGTGCTGGGAAAAAAACAGTTTAGGCTTGTGCATTACCAGTTGAATACAGAAACATTTATGTCATAACGGCGATTCCATTACATACAAGGGTTTAAAGTATAATGGATGTGTAATAAACGTTAAGTTCAGTTAGCTGCCATGGTTGATCGAGATATTCAGATAGAAGGGATTTCAAATTGCGGGGATTGCTCGAACCTATCGAAATCTCTCATGTTCCAAATGTTCAGAACACTTTGTTTGAATCTTCAGTTTTCAACTTCCGGTCGTAGCCTTTCCAATCTATTCCAATAAAGAATTAAACATGCTATTAACACTTTTCAAATGGACTTTTACAGGCGGTAATAGCTGTAGTTTTGAATCGTGAGGTATAATATTGACAGAAACCACTGCATACAGTACAGTCGCCGTTGACTGGCTGTAATCCACGCGTGGAAGGTGATGTCCACGCATGCATTTACGAGCTAATAAAAATCATCAGCAGCACAATTTTAATTAATGAAGCACCGTGTTTTAGCCAGTGCTTCGTTAATTAATGTTTGATGTTTATTCCCAGAATTAGTGTTTGGTATATAATATTATTACGTCCGCGGAAATATTGCCAACCCGTGAGAAAGTTACCAATTCACAGTGGCTGTACTGTTTGTTCGAGTACAGTTAAAACTAGATGTCCAGTCATGAAATGTGCACAAATAGCACGTTGATCTCCGCGTTAATGTACGCGTTATGGTCATAGTAAAGCTATCACATTCTGTACATATGGCCTGTGCACAAGCAATGTTTCAGCCAATAGACCTGCGGGTAACCCGGAGGTCCATTGGCAGAAACATTGCATGTGTTTGCTATGAGTAACCAGGAGAACCTGCCGTGATTTGGATGCCATTCGATATGGCAATTGCGCGCAATTCCAACGCGCAATTAAGCCTAGATAAGCGCACTATTCGTGACGGGACTTCTAGTTTCAACTGTATGACTCAGCAAGTCAATGTCAGGTGTTACGCGATGTATGCGCAGAATTGAACATTTACGGGAAGTAGTTTGAATATTATTCACGCCCTATTTAGATTTCTAAATTATATTACAGGGTAGGGTAACAGTAAGATTTTTTATACTAACTAATGAATGAGTATATCTCATTATTTCCAACTGAAACAAAATAATGCGTTTTGATTGGCTGGGAGGTACGGTTTAACTTGCAATCCACAGCGTGTTTTTTTACACTGTGGTTAACCACGGCGTAAAAAACAATAATATACAATAGCAGTCTATGTGGCTAAAAAAAATATTAATTATTGATTCATACCTTGTGCTCCGTTTTGTTAGAACAAGACTTAAAATACAGGAAATTTAATATTTATGTGCAATTACAGATACGGGTGTCATTGGAACTGGCTCATTGACATCTGTATTTGACTGGTTTTATTTATTAAGAAACTTACAAAGTACAAAGTTCTGTCAGTTATTGTCTACATTGTGTTAAATTATTAAGTACACCAACATTCTTGCAAATGAATCCATTATCCTTGTGTTTTCCAGGCTATATGGAAATTTATACCAATTTGGGAACTCATACACCCTTCGGCTTTGCATCAGGGTGTATGAGTTTCCAAACCGGTGTAAATTCCCATACACCCTGGAAAACACAAGGATTGGTACATAGTGAAAATGGATGATAATTCTATAGATTCTTAATGAAGGTCTGTTTCTAGTAGTTCATTTTATATATGCCATAAATATCACATAGCGGGCCACACGTCTACAATTAATCCAAGCATTCTACGACTAATACAAAACAGTTTAATAAAACACTTCAATCAAACATTTAAATGTTTCAAGTTCATCACAGTAATTTGTTAGCACAACCTGAAGATCTCTTCTTAACGTTTATAGTATTCGATGATTATGCTTATGATTTCTTGATATATTATTCGCAAGGTCCTACTCCTAGGTTGTGGATTTTTAAGGGTAGAGCTGTCACGAAATTGGAGGGGTAACGCCTGTCAGTATTGACGTCATACGTCAGGTATGCGAATGTGCTTGTTTCCAACTTGTCAATCGTGATGATAAGTACTATAAGTTATTTTGGTTTCAACTTTTTGCAGGAAATTTAATTTTGACGTTTCCCAACCCTCGATAGACATTAACACATAGCGTTAACAATGTTGAGACAATGAGGATAAACATTAAGGGTTAATCCCGGAACGGGAATTCTCGGGTTCCCGGTTCGAAAGCAAGTCACCATATCCAAGAAATCTAAAGCACGTAACTGCGAATCACGCATGGCACAGTTTGTGTGTTGAATTTGAAAAAAAAACTGTAAGGGAAGGGGAAGTACGTTAAACTGTGTCAAAGAGAAATAAAAATATAGAATAAATGGGTACAACGCCCGGTAATCAGATTTAAACCACGAGCAGGATAAGGGTTTTAACAACTTGGATCGCCGTTTAGTTAAAACCCCTATTCTACGAGTGGTTTAAATCTAATTACCGGCCCTAGGTATCTATTTGTTCTATTTATACCATCCTCTTGATAATCGATCGACTTTATCACTTAAAATGGAGAAGAAACGGCACTTTCTATCCCAAACACACGGGTTTATTTTGTTTACATTTGCGCCGGTGGGCAGTACTACCGGCTGTACGTGAATGCTTGATTGACAGCTAGACACATCGTAAAGGTTAATTGAATTTGCCATGCTTTTTCAGTCAAATTATTATTAACAATTATTAAAGTTTATTTTAAATATTGAATTGTAGGTATTTTAAACTTAATAAATCATTTACACGTAGTGGATAGTACCGCAAAATGGCGTATGTTTGAATGAGACATCGCAAAGTTTGAATGTATTGAAGTTGGCAAATTGCGTCATGCCAAAGGTCAAGTTGGATGAACTTCCGACTATAGGTGTATTTGTTTAACCGCAGTAGAAGCTTTACACCGGAAGAGGGGTTAAAATCTAAAATTTAACATACAGGCTTTTCACAGGTAGTAACAAAGGCGAGCATGGTATAACAAGTATATCGATCGTTGTAAATCATTTAAACTTCGTTGAATGATTTAATTACTTAATTAAAAAAAATACTGCGAATTGATGATCACATGAAGAAACACAAACGTTTTTAGCATATGAGCATGTACGTCCATTACCCAGTTTTGATCCGCCGGGCAACGGCAAGCTACTGGCTGACTCTCCCAACGCACTACAGTACAGTTGCCGTTGACTAGTGTAATCCACGCGTGGGCAGTGATGTCGACACATGCGTTAAGCAGGTAATATTAATTAATTTTTTGATGATTATTCCTATAATTAGTGTTTGGAATCTAATATTATTGCGTCCGTGGAAATATTGCCCATCCGTGGAATGTGACCAAACCTGGGCGGCTGTACTGTAACTCCACACAAGCAGGGTTAGCATTGGTTGAAAACAAGTGCATTATTGGCATGCATTACGCCTCAGTACACTGCGCCACCTTTCCACTACGTGGACAATCGCGATGAAGTGTCTTGCCCAAGGACATAACGCATTTACCCCTGGCTCTTTCTGGACAGGATTGTGATATGTCAGCGATGCACTTACACAATGGGGCGAGTCTTTTACACAAAACGGGCATACTCAAAAGAAATGGCAAATGACCTCCATGGTTCTCGTTTATCTTCTCCGACGAGTGATATTCTATTGGGTTGTACGGTGGGGAGTGGGAGTAGAAGACAGGAATCGGTCAAAATTATCTGCCCTTTTTGGAATTGCAGTGATGTGCATAGATGATCCCTTATGAGTCTTGTTTTGTCATGAAACTTCGGAATCGAGTTCACTAAAGGTTTACAGATGCTAAGATCGATTTTAGTGTACAGGGTTCAAAGGTTTCATGTCAAATCGTGAAGAATTTTAAATTATTTTTACCAGACGGTGTGCGGTTTAACCTTTTACTAAGCATAATGACTAAAACTGACCTTCACTGTTCACAAAAGACGACAACCAAATTTATTCATTTTTTCTTTTGCTTCGAAATTATAGATTATTACCCCAACTGAAAAGAGCTCGTTCCAATGAGGGGGGTTAAACCTTGTTTTCTGGACAAAGAATAAAATGCTTAGTTCTTCATGGAAGATTGTTTGCGAATGTCGCCTACTACAAAACAGCCGCCGTGGACTGGCCGTACACCACGCGTGGGCACTGATATCCACCCATATCAGGTAATAAAAATTATGATCAGAAAAATTAATGAAGAACCAGGTTGTACCCGGTGTCCGGTGCTCCGTTAATTAAATGTTTGATAATTACTCCTTTAAGTTGTCTTTTGAATCCAACATTATTGAGTCGTGGAAATATTAGTAGTAAGGGGTGTCACTATAGGGACAAGCATTTAACACTGAATTCCCCATACCCCAATGTTGTCACTTGAGGGACAAAATTAACATAGGATTCTCCATAGGGTTTTGTCCCTCAAGTGACATTTTTGTCCCCAGAGTGACATTTTTGAAGCCAGGAAAAATATTTTAAAATCTTTTTCCTGGCTTCAAAAATGTCACTCTGGGTAAAAAAATGTCACTATAGGTACAACACCCTATGAAGATTCCTATGTTAATTTTGTACCTATAGTGACAACATTGGGGTATGGGGGATTCAGTGTTAAAGGCCTGTACCTATAGTGACACCCCTCACGACTAATATTGCCAACACGTGGAAAGTGACCAGTCCACGGCGGCCATACTGTATTCACATCAGGCAGAAAGTTTATAACATATTATAGAATATTAATTCAATTCTACTCCTCACATCGACTTCTGACGTCACATGTTTATTAAACGCGTTGCGAACGATATATCCGGTGATGATTATGTAATGAACGTCTTTACAAAACAAAACAGGAAAAAAACGTGAAGCACGAATAAAACAAAGCTCCTGATTTCGTCAACGTTGACAAATGGAGTGAAGATTCATGCTGCATTCAAATCTGTGTTTTGCTTTAAACCATGAGGGTAGCATTTCATTTATCTATAGAAGATTCACAGTGTTGTCATCACAGAGGCGGACACAAGTTCCCTCGATCCGGCTGAAATTATCTGTCCATATTCCTCACCAACACACTATAACCTAGCCCTCAAGTGACGTTTATTTTCTTGGTATATCTATAATTTCCCATTTTTTCTTCATGTTATCTTCATCCACCGGTTTGAATGCTTCGCATCAGATTGCGAACTGGTCGATAAAAATACCACGTCGTGATCACAGTACTGAATATTCCATACATCAAGAGGTTATCATTATCCTTGCATCAAACAACATTTTTAAACTCTCTATCCCCGTACCAAGACAAATCTCCGACATGTGCAATTGTCTTTCTAACTTGTAGTACTGGAAGGCTACATAGAAATCTACCTGCCTTCCAGCGTTGAACTGTGGATCAGACTGGACGCTAGAAACAGTGACGCTAGTTCGTTACGCAAGGTAAAGAAACTTATTAGGAACTTCCTGGATGAAAACTCCAAATTATTTGTACGCACGACGTCGATGTGAACAGACCTTACACTGTACATTTCGTTTTGAGTGTTACGCCTAGAAAGTGTACCTATTCACCCACGCCCCGATGAATTTCCCCACCTTATTCACATACTTCCACATAGGAAGATATTAACTCACGGAGTGCTCGTTAAACAATGAGGAGATAAACGATTTATTCAACTGCATTTGCACATTTCCTTCAGGTAACCTGCAAAGTCTAATCATTCGGATCAACAAAGGTTTCGAATCAAGAAATTTTTTTTTTTTTTTCGTGAATATGTCCATTAGCTCATACCATCAACCGCTCGCCTCATTTAGTATACTGGCATGAATAAAAACGCGGCAGTATTTTGAAATTGCCTTCAAACGTTCTGTGTGGAACTAAATGTCGTGACGGCGATACCTTTTAATACTTTGTTTTTGTCTGCTCTGACATCTCCCTAATTACACCATAATGTTTTTCCTATTTGGCTTTTAGATTATTTCATAGAAGGGATTACGTATCAATAGGGATACACGCATGCGCTTCATTTCCCATTGTTTAGGACGGCACGCATTCAACCCCAGCTGCTACCGCGAAGCAATCAACCACGTGGGAAAAAGAATAATTTCGGCATAGGGTCCCATACATGTTACTACTGAACCGCTATTCACAGAGACTATTCCCTGTTGCATGTACGTTTGAGCATTGTTGGTAAATACCAGACAGATTTCGTTTGTCCCATTTGTGGGTTGGTTCTGTGGCTAGAGCTTTTTCATTACATGGTAGTACTGGGCAGTCGTTTGCAACCCGGCTGCTGTGTTATCGTTTTAGCTCTGGTGATAAACTATAATCATTTAAACTTGAAAACAGAATTAATTATCACGTTCAACACTGGGATTGGTTGTTTAATGCGAATGAGACACCTATCAGCCAATCATACTGAGCGCTGGATACAGATGACATCTGCTACATTGTCTGAGCTTCGGTTGGTACTCAGTTACGTGGATCATCATTTGCCCTTTGTGGGGTGCTAGTTTAGCTTTGATAACCCCTTAGGCTACTGGGTAAAAGCTCAGTCAGGGAGGAATGCCCAATCCCCAAAAATACGAATCTACAATTGCACATTTGTTTGAATAATCTAGTAAATAATCCTTGTGACGGAATGATATGCAGTACAGTCGCCGTGAACTGTTCGCAATCCACGCGTGGGCAGTGATGTCCACTCATACATTTACTGGGTAATAAAATTCATCATCAGCAACATTTTAATTTGCACCCGGTACTTCATTAATTAAATTTGTGATGATTATTCCTATAATTAGTATTTGGAATCTAATATTATTGCGTGCGTA
Organism: Pictodentalium vernedei; assembly: GCA_031216915.1. Classification (NCBI taxonomy): domain Eukaryota; kingdom Metazoa; phylum Mollusca; class Scaphopoda; order Dentaliida; family Dentaliidae; genus Pictodentalium; species Pictodentalium vernedei. Next base: position 408,610,598 of record CM062290.1, read on the forward strand.
GAAATATTGCCGACCCGTGGAAAGTGACTAGCCCATGGTGGGCATACTGTAAATTTGGGTCTAACATCTTCGTCAATCCCTATCTACTTTGAAAGTAAATAAAATATGTTTAAATTAAATTAAATTTATTAGGTGCATTTAGAACAGCCGGCAAGTAAATAGTAAACAGTGTTGTCATTGCGATCCACAAAAGAGAATGCCTAGGAAATTACGGTCCATGGAAAATTTACATTACGGTTTAGAGCATTATGTTGTCCATTTAGTCAATTGAAACCTCAAATGGAATGTCACATTTCACCGACCCATCTACGACTGTAACGATAATCAAGGGAATCGACAGTAATTCTATTTAAACGTGTCGGCATTAATTGAAGAGGACCAAGAAGATGAGACAATTAATGTACAGGTTAAATGTTATTTTTACCATGATTATCTATTCTACTGTATATGAAAAGCCTATGCTATAAATTGTAGCTTTATACACCAACCGTGATGAACATGCCAGCAATGGCATTTCAATAGTTAAAATTTACACCTACAGTGGAACTACAACCAAGTTGACCTTTGGTGACGTCGACCTGAATGCGAACTTGTCTAAATTTATCGCACGTCGACTCGCGAAGAGTGAAATGAAAGTGGCAATTATTTGTTACGTTTTTAAATGAGTTCACCCCATGAAACACCAAAAATTAACAAGCATGCATTGTCTCATGTTAATAAAGCATCCATAAAATATAAAACTATTTATCTACAGAACAGTCGCCGTGGACTGATAACCTTCCACGGGTGGGCAATATTTTCACGGACGCAACAATATTAGATTCCAAACATCAACGATTTAATTGATGATGCACCGGGTCACACGGTACTACAACCCGGTGCTGCATTAAATAAAATTGTGCTGATGGTGATTTGTTTTACTTGGTAGATGCATTAGTGGCCATCACTGCCCACGCGTGGAGTACGACCAGTCCGCGGCGTCTGTACTGTTTGCGAAACGGCCTCGCCGTGTATGTTAATTTATCTATACAGAGAGTGAGAGTGGAGGAGTACCTTATGGCACAGGACTGAGTACAAGACCCCCCCCCCCCCCCCCCTCCACGATGTATACTTCCACTAATGTTCTATACAATCTAATCGGTCTTATATGAATGGCGTAAACAATGAAACGGAAGATGCATTCCTATCTGCTTCTATGCAACACTCAAGTTTGATATGTTAATAATCAACATTGATTCACAATATTAATATGACATTTTAAAAAGTCCTATCAACGGCCTGCAAGAGAAAATATATCAACCGGACTTTAATGCACATTCAAAAGTACGATGACACTGGTGCAATTTGGAAAGTGGATGCTCTGAACTTTTTATTCGATATTATAAAAAATGCTGACTGGACTTCGCGTAACACTGCGGATAATTCACACTTGCAACCATTAATTGTTTCTCCGTACCCACCCCGCCCCCACTCCACCCCCTAGAACAGTCACTATTTATATAATATTATCTTGGATCAGATTACATGAGATTAGTCGTTAAAAATATACTGCTTGACGTTGTGAGACTGACGACAAAATTTGTATTGGGATACTGACATTAGAGAGCACATCACAGTTAACGTTTATGATTCTCCAACAATATTAAAGGGAATACACCCAACCTCTGTTAATGGTGGAAATAGAATATGCCGAGACAGTACTTAAACGTTTTCCAAAGAAACCAAAGGAACTTCTGACAGAAACAGCTACAAGCCATGTTTTCCTTAGAATTCGGCAGTATTGAAATTTCACGTTCGTCATCGGTATCGGTCTTTCCTTCAGCTATTTTTTTGGTATCTGAACAGTACTCGGTTTCAGGCAGTGCTAAGCTCTCAGACCACCAGTCTAAATCTGTACGAAATTCGATGCTGTTGTGGCCTGGAACCTAGTCCATCGCATATGTTTTAGATTCAATGGTCTGGAATATTTCCGTTGGTCGGAAAAGCGAAACCCGGGTTCGCCCTTTCGCCCAACTGAAATACTCCAGGCCAATGTAATCTGGAAGTGCCATAAACATTAATTTCCTTTGATATAACACACGAAATGGTTCTCAATCGACACCTGATTTGACCGAATCGTTAATGATATTATAACACTGGTAGATATGTTTGTAAACTAAAACGACCGACGATTTATGTTTAGGCTTCGGAGTTCCACTAAGTTTTCTGAAGAGCACTTCGATTTGAAAAAAGTTTACGCTCTGTGTAAATGGGCTTCCATTCACCTATTGTCATTTCATATTTTCCTGTTCATGTGGTGATTGTGGGGCGTTTATTGACAACTCTTTTCGGGTCACTTCGAAATGAGTGAAGAACTTGAAAGGAAACTCACAATTCTGAAAATCTGTATTTCACGAGTGCATCGGTACGGTAAATCTATATCTTTGAGGAAGCCTGTACCGTGCCGAATTCTCGGAATATTGTCCAGCTGTTGTATAATGTTTAATTACGTATTCCAGAAAACAAAAATCACAAATCGGTTTTGTTGTTTTTTGAAAAAAGATTTAAATCTACGGAAGTTACGAAAACAGTACAAATGGTAGAGAATGGTCGTATTGTTGCTGCACATGTTGCTGGCAAAAAAGAAAATCAACTAATTTTGTCGCTTTTCACTCTTTTTCAGATTCATGAACCATTAAAGGTTTTACACCAACTGGATATGAGCAGATTATCCGAAAAAGATATGCAAGAGGTAGATATAAAATTAGAACAGTTTCTGGGTAATTCTGTCGCACTCTTGGCTGTCCGTATGCTCTGTTCAAATTCAATTGATTCAAAATTCATTGTTTATCGTCTAATAATATCTACCAAATACTCGCTAGGTAACTACAGTACGTGGAGAGTGGATTGTAACTAAATCACCCGCGGAGTGGAGTTATCACCCAAGCTAGAACTTTCAAATTTTGTACATATCGCTAAAAACGCAAGTAATGTTTCAGCCAATGGACCTCCGGGTTTAACCCGGAGGTCCATTGGCTGAAACTTTGCTTGTGCTGGTTGTGCTTTGCCACAAATTTGCAATTATTGCTTTGGTGAAATCTCCACTCTGCGGGTGATTTAGTGATAATACACTCCCCACGTACTGTACAGTACAGCCGCTGTGGTCTGGTAACTTCCCACGGGTGGGCAATGTTTCCGCGCATGCAATACTATTACATTTGAGACACAAATTATTGAAATAATCATCAAAAAATTAATAAATGAAGCATTTTTTAATAGTTTACTGATGATGATTTTTATTACCTGGTAAACGCATGCTTGGACATCACTGCCCAAGCGTGGATTATGACCTGCCCACGCCGACTGTACTGTATGCAAACTCAACCATACACTCACCACCCGACACGCATACATATATCCATCAATGATCCAACACAAATTCTCCCGCAGCACACCCAGGCCCGTCGCTAAGCAGTATTGGTTAGTGGAGGGGATACTCGCCAAATTTACTCGACTTTCAGATAACGATGATCTATCTCCCAAGAGACCTAGGAGCGAACATGGCCACAAAATTCGATAACAGGATCTTCATGTTAGTTGCACTGAGAATACGAAGCCATCCATGATTCCACTCAGAGAAAAAAATATAATTTTCCAGGCCGAACAGAAGTCCAGTCCTTGTATTTGTGACATTTGCTATGAGTTAGAACGAGAAAATTTCAGTAATTTTCAACTCCCGACGTTGACCATGGTTCGGCCCCCTGGCAGAACATTTGATACTCCGGACACGGCGCGTCATTTATTAATAGTTAACTGATGATGATTTGTATTACCTGGTAAACGCATGCGTTGACATCACTGCCCTAGCGTGGATTATAACCCACCCACGCCGACTCTACTGTATGTAAACACAACCATACACTCACCACCCAACACGCATACATATATCCATCAATGCTCTTACAGACATTCGCCCGCACCACACCCAGGTCCGTCGCTAAGCAGTATTGATTAGGGGATGGGGTGCTCGCCAAATTTATCCGACTTTCAGTTAACGATGATCTATTTGTCTGGAAATACGAGGCCTACCATGGTTCACTCAGAGTGAGAAAATTATAATTTTCCTGGCCGAACAGAAGTCCAGTCCTTGCAATTGCGACATTTGCTATATGTTATAACGAGATACTTTCAATGATTTTGAACTCCCGACGTCGACCATGGTTCGGCCTCCTGGCAGAAAATTTGATACTCCGGAACAACATTATGCCAAATCCTCGCATCTGAGATTTTTGTCGACCCCCCGACCATTGCGTAATAAGGACCATGATTTGGACCCACGGGGTAAATTTGATTCATCACGACCGAATAGGGCAATATCCCTCGTTTCTGGGGTATTTATTGACGTCTCCAGCAGTGTATGAGTTTTGATACCGAAAGGACGCCAATCCTCCTCATCTGAGACATGTTTCGATGCCTTGAGTTGTGTTATAATAAGCGAAATTCAATAGTATTGAGTGTAAACAAGGTCTGGCTTTAAGAAAAAAATAGTGATTTTTGAGACCGAAGAGCCAAAACATTCTCGCATCTGAGGATCCGTCTACGCACAGACTGATATATTGCATCAAACGAATTTAAATGGGAGTCACCTTGAGAGACCCCAAGGGAAACCTAAAAGCGGGGACCTACCCTTAAATGATATATACGGCCAGTCCACATGTGAAATGTCTGTTATAAATTCTGTAGCAGGTTAAAAGACAGGTTGCCTAAGGTGATATCTATGTTGCACCCTAACCCTTACCACTCCTCTCTCTTTCCGTGTTTGTTTTACAAGGTTGGCCGTTTATAAAACATTTTCATTATTTCTTTACTTTTTTATAGATATCTATCTTCATGTCACGACTATCTGGTCAGTCCATTGGTATAACCATATATGGCTTGTTTGTACTTGACCAATCGAGCATTCTAGCGGTAAGTAAATCTGTTCTTATTTTAACCCTTTACCTAACATGAAAAGCAGACGACACTTCCAAAAAAAATTCTTGAATAACTAATTTTTTTCATTTTTTGTCTCAAAAACATAGGTTATGACCCCTCGTTGGAACGAGCTCGACGAGCTCGTTCCAACGAGGGGTCATAACCTATGTTTTTGAGACAAAAAATGAAAATATTTTGAAAATTAATTGGCGATTTTTTGTACGGATTGTTTGTAATTGACCAGTCGAGTATTCTAGCGTTGATTAAATCTATGTTTATATTAATGTACGATAACGCGGTTATTATAAAGTGATAATATGCTGATCTTACAAATCATAACAACAAAACCTGTAGATGACAAGCCACCTCCTGTTTTATATGAACTGAAGATTTCAATGTATACCAGACCACGTTCGTCAAGCGCGCTTTAATAAATAACAAATTAAAATATACTTTAGCGTGCTTACCATAAGAGATTTTATGTCGGCCACAAAACTCTGTCTTTCAAAGGATCTAACTGATGAGACATGACTGACAGTGCTCGTCATCAAAAAAAATTTACAGGAAAGTTAGCTCCCCTTAATTTCCGGAAGCCGTCTGTAAATTTGACACAAGTGGTATGGGAATTTCGTATAAAAATTGACATTCCGCAATGTAAGCAAATGTGTATGAATGAATGAATGATTTTATTTTGTAATACAACATGTATACAAATACAAAATAAATACAGCAACATACAATTATTCAAATACAAGGTTGCACTACAGGGAGATGGCATAGCCACTAGGGCTGTCTTCTCGCCATTCCCAATAAAAACAAAGAAGTAAAATGTGAGACAATCCTGACAACGGCTTTGTTAATGAAGAGAAAAATGAATAGATTATTTTTTTAAAATGGTTCTTTCCATATAAATAAAAATAATTTTCCATCGTTTTTAGAAAATGATACAATTTAGGGGTAGTTAATAGATAAGGATGAGATTACAGAGCTAGGACCTACAGTCGGGGCAAACTGGATTATTACACCTGATGCGAAAAAAGTACGAATTCAAGAATTGCTCCTTTAGAGAATTTTTGATTGATGATCTGGAAGAGTTTTGAATCGATAGTTCTAATGAATTCCACATCCTAGGGAAAGTATGAATTGGAAAGTTTGCGGAGAACTGAGTTCTTGGTTTTGATGTATGTAATTTACCCGACTGTCTTGTGTCCATTCCTGAGGGGTTTTGGTAAATTCTAAAAGTGTCCACAAAGCTTTCGGGTAGCATGTTGTTGTACCAGTCGTGCATAAACAGAGATATCTGGAGTTTATACAGGTCTGTAAATTTTAAAATGCCATGTTCTCTAAATAGGGGGGGGGGGGGGGGGGTGGTCTGTATGAGCATTGTATTTTTTGTTAGATATAATTCGGATGGCTTTCTTTTGTAATTTTGTAATCTTTCGAGCTGATGGCGAGCGACCCCAGATATGAATACCATACATCATGTGACTCTGGATCAAAGAGTAGTATAATATTTTTAGGCACTTTTTCGGTAGAATCCGCTTAACTTTGTTTATGGCATAATTTGCTCTGGAAATTTTAGAACAGACTTCTGAAATTTGCTTTTTGAAATTCAAATTTTCATCTACGTGGATTCCTAAGAATTTTACAGATTTTTCCTCTTGATTATTTGCAACGAGTGAGATCGTTGAATTATTAAGCACAATTCTGTCGCTTTCAATTGAGTACATGTCACTCTGAGGGTGAACAATGATAAATTTTGTTTTACTCTCATTTAAGGCAAGTTTATTAGCCGTACACCAATAGTATATGTTATTGAGTTCGTTGTTATCTAATTCTATAATAGAATCTATATTATTACCAGATGTATAGGCAGTAGTATCGTCTGCATATGATAAAATTTTCAAACGTGTCGAATTTATAATATCGTTTATGTAAATTATAAAAAGAAGAGGACCAAGAATAGATCCCTGAGGGACACCAGTTGGTATGACCTGGAAGTCGGAACTGGCCTCTGGGAGGGACACCAATTGGGATCTGTGTGTCAAATAATCCTCGAACCAGGCGTTCGCATGGCTCCATATTCCATAGAGTTCTAGCTTTTTTTAGTAAGATCGAGTGATTTATAGTATCAAATGCTTTGGAGAAATCTAGAAATAGAGCTAAATTGCAATCCTTTGTTGACTTATCGTTCAATTCAGCAACATTGTTTATGAGATGCAATACCGGATGCATTGTTGAGTATGCCTTTCTAATGCCAAATTGATATTGATGAATCATCTTATTATCTTCTAAGAAAGATATTAACCTGGAGTACATTAATTTTTCTAATACTTTAGAAAAGGTTGGTAGGATGCTAATGGGCCTATAATTGTTAAATAGTCGTTGATCGCCAGATTTAAAGACGGGGATTACTTTTGCAATTTTCATTTTGCTTGGGACATTACCGGTTGAGAAAGATAAATTAATTGCGTGCGTTAAAGGATCAGTTATCTCATATATTATCTCCTTTACCATTTTTGAGGACATATTGTCAAGGTCTCTACTTGTTTTGGATTTCAGTTTTTTGTACATTGTATTACTTCTTGCGGAGTAGTTGGCAAACTAAAAAAAATGACTCAAGGTTATTTCCCTGAGCGTAATCAGTGACACGACGAGAAGAGGTAGGTACTGACTCGCTTAATTTTTAACCAATGTTAACGAAGTAGGAGTTAAATTTGTCAGCTATCTCTTTAGGGTCTGATATTTCCACATTGCCAGCGACAGATGTGGATGGGTACGTAAATGTAGAATTACATTTGTTAATTGCTTTCTTCAAGATTTCGCAAGTTTTTTTTTTATATTGTACTTATTTTCGTAAAGCATAGTCTTGTAATAATCAGATTTGTGAGCCCTTTTCAATGTGTTGAAAATGGTGCAATACGTTTTGTATCTCATTTTATTTTGTGTGGTTGGGGATTTTAATTTTTTGACGTATAGTTTTGTTTTTTCCAATGACGACTGCAAACGGCCTGAAGTCATCCATGGTTCCCGTTTCACAAACTTTTGGGGAACTCTCACGAGTTGTTCTGGAAAAACTTGGTCAAAGGCTCAATGAATTATCTCGACAAAGATATTGTATGCTTCGTTGGGACAGAATGCATTCATTACATCTGTGAAGTCACTGTTAGATAAAAGAGACTTAAACTGGTTTACATTCTCCTGTTTAAAAGATTTTTTAGAAGTTTTTATGGGATAGGTGTGCCTTTTTGATGATTCATCAACATAAAATGTTGCAAAATGGTCACTTACATCTGTAATAATTATTCCGGATGTACATGAAATGATTTTGTTACTGAAAATGTTATCAATTATGATGACTGAATGGTCTGTAATTCTAGTTGGTCTTGTAATAAATGGCATAAAACCTGCACTAAACATAGTGTCGATAAATAAATTGGTTTTGTTATGTCTACAAAAGATCGATATTAAAATCACCCATAAGATAAACACTTTTTTAGAGTCATCTAAGATGTTTAATAATTCGTCAATTTTTCCAGGAATAAATCAAGGTCCGCTTTAGGGGCTGTATTTGGTCTATAAATTATTCCAACAATATTTTTGTCTTTCGTCGAGATTTCCACAAAAAGGGATTCAAATACATGTGGGATAAACACAGAAAGGTCTTCGCGGATTTTAAAAGGGATGGTATCTTTTATATAAAGTCCTACACCTTCTCTATCGTCATCGTTAATAGGTCTTTGTCGAGTAATCAAGGGATGGTAGCCTTCTAACGAGAAGGTAGTGTTTTCTTTCACGTTGAATATTTCTGTTAAGCCTATAATGTCTAAAACATTTGATTCATGTTGGAGGCTGCATATCAAGTTCTTAAGGTGCTCCAAGTTGGCATTAAGGCTTCGACAGTTGAGGTTGAAGAGCGTGAGTGAGTTGGGCTTTTTTATATCTCATTACAAAAACGCTCTGTTGTGTAGTATTCACAACTACTTTCTTCCATCGTGAAGGGAGAGTTCAAATCAGCATCATTATCGGTAATTACATCGTTAAATTGAGAAATAAAGTCAAATGAGTTGCTGCTCTGTATCTCATCAAATGGAAGTATATTAGCCATTATCAAATGTCGGAATGAGGGCCACTCTATCAAGGAATAAACCAAACGACTTTGCCAATGTGACTGAGTAGGTATTTTGCAAGAGGAATTGTGTGCCGTTGTCAGGATTGTGTGAGTCGACGAGCAATGTCGGAGGAAGAATGTTTGGACAGTTTATGACAAACATTTTTTCCTGTGTTCAGCCAGAAGAGTTACTTTAGTTAGGCCTTAAAAAGGGTGTTTTAATGTGGGCAGCGTCAATTCAAAGATGGGATTTTAATGTAAACATAATCATAATGTGTGCAGTGCAATGCAACTACACACTCAAACATACAAACAGACACAGATGTCCAAAAGGCAGTTGTGTTGGCAGCGTTCAGTGTTAGTTTTTTTCAAAAACAGAATTGTATTGTGTGACCTAAGTCACCTAACTGAAAATATATCGGCTATGTGGGTCATTTCCATTTTGGAATTACAGTTGTGCACAAGGAAGTTATGTCCAGAAGGTAGTTGTGTTGACAGCGTTCCTTGAAAGGTTATTTCAAAACTCAATTGTGTGACCTAAATCACCTAACGGAAAGTATATCGGCCATGTGGGTCATTTGTGTTTTGGCATTACAGTTGTGCACAAGGAAGTTATGTCCAGAAGGTAGTTGTGTTGACAGCGTTCCTTGAAAGGTTATTTCAAAACTCAATTGTGTGACCTAAATCACCTAACGGAAAGTATATCGGCTATGTGGGTGATTTGTATTTTGGCATTACAGTTGTGCACAAGGAAGTTATGTGGACTGCGTTGCATATTGACTTCTGGGAAAATACAGTTCTATACAATGCAATTTTGTAACAAAGTTCGCTATGAGGGGAGAACTGCATTTAACCCATTACGCACTGGGTTTGCACATTTCGACCAAAGCCCATGCCAATGTTTCGAAACTACCCGACGTCGACCATGGTTCGGCCTCCTAGCAGAAAATTTGATACTCCGGAACAACATTATGCCAAATCCTCGCATCTGAGATTTTTGTCGACCCCCCGACCATTGCGTAATAAGGACCATGATTTGGACCCACGGGGTAAATTTGATTCATCACGACCGAATAGGGCAATATCCCTCGTTTCTGGGGTATTTATTGACGTCTCCAGCAGTGTATGAGTTTTGATACCGAAAGGACGCCAATCCTCCTCATCTGAGACATGTTTCGATGCCTTGAGTTGTTTTATAATAAGCGAAATTCAATAGTATTGAGTGTAAACAAGGTCTGGCTCTAAGAAAAAAATAGTGATTTTTGAGACCGAAGAGCCAAAACATTCTCGCATCTGAGGATCCGTCTACGCACAGACTGATATATTGCATCAAACGAATTTAAATGGGGGTCACCTTGAGAGACCCCAAGGAAAACCTAAAAGCGGGGACCTACCCTTAAATGATATATACGGCCAGTCCACATGTGAAATGTCTGTTATAAATTCTGTAGCAGGTTAAAAGACAGGTTGCCTAAGGTGATATCTATGTTGCACCCTAACCCTTACCACTCCACTATCTTTCCGTGTTTGTTTTACAAGGTTGGCCGTTTTTGAAACATTTTCATTATTTCTTTACATTTTTATAGATATCTATCTTCATGTCACGACTATCTGGTCAGTCCATTGGTATAACCATATATGGCTTGTTTGTACTTGACCAATCGAGCATTCTAGCGGTAAGTAAATCTGTTCTTATTTTAACCCTTTACCTAACATGAAAAGCAGACGACACTTCCAAAAAAAATTCTTGAATAACTAATTTTTTTCATTTTTTGTCTCAAAAACATAGGTTATGACCCCTCGTTGGAACGAGCTCGACGAGCTCGTTCCAACGAGGGGTCATAACCTATGTTTTGAGACAAAAAATGAAAATATTTTGAAAATTAATTGGCGATTTTTTGTACGGATTGTTTGTAATTGACCAGTCGAGTATTCTAGCGTTGAGTAAATCTATTTTTATATTAATGTACGATAACGCGGTTATTATAAAGTGATAATATGCTGATCTTACAAATCATAACAACAAAACCTGTAGATGACAAGCCACCTCCTGTTTTATATGAACTGAAGATTTCAATGTATACCAGACCACGTTCGTCAAGCGCGCTTTAATAAATAACAAATTAAAATATACTTTAGCGTGCTTACCATAAGAGATTTTATGTCGGCCACAAAACTCTGTCTTTCAAAGGATCTAACTGATGAGACATGATTGACAGTGCTCGTCATCAAAAAAGATTTACAGGAAAGTTAGCTCCCCTTAATTTTCGGAAGCCGTCTGTAAATTTACCACAAGTGGTATGGGAATTTCGTATAAAAATTGACATTCCGCAATGTAAGCAAATGTGTATGAATGAATGAATGATTTTATTTTGTAATACAACATGTATACAAATACAAAATAAATACAGCAACATACAATTATTCAAATACAAGGTTGCACTACAGGGAGATGGCATAGCCACTAGGGCTGTCTTCTCGCCATTCCCAATAAAAACAAAGAAGTAAAATGTGAGACAATCCTGACAACGGCTTTGTTAATGAAGAGAAAAATGAATAGATTATTTTTTTAAAATGGTTCTTTCCATATAAATAAAAATAATTTTCCATCGCTTTTAGAAAATGAAACAATTTAGGGGTAGTTAATAGATAAGGATGAGATTACAGAGCTAGGACCTACAGTCGGGGCAAACTGGATTATTACACCTGATGCGAAAAAAGTACGAATTCAAGAATTGCTCCGTTAGAGAATTTTTGATTGATGATCTGGAAGAGTTTTGAATCGATAGTTCTAATGAATTCCACATCCTAGGGAAAGTATGAATTGGAAAGTTTGCGGAGAACTGAGTTCTTGGTTTTGATGTATGTAATTTACCCGACTGTCTTGTGTCCATTCATGAGGTGTTTTGGTAAATTCTAAAAGTGTCCACAAAGCTTTCGGGTAGCATGTTGTTGTACCAGTCGTGCATAAACAGAGATATCTGGAGTTTATACAGGTCTGTAAATTTTAAAATGCCATGTTCTCTAAATAGGGGGGGGGGGGGGGGGGTGGTCTGTATGAGCATTGTATTTTTTGTTAGATATAATTCGGATGGCTTTCTTTTGTAATTTTGTAATCTTTCGAGCTGATGGCGAGCGACCCCAGATATGAATACCATACATCATGTGACTCTGGATCAAAGAGTAGTATAATATTTTTAGGCACCTTTTCGGTAGAATCCGCTTAACTTTGTTTATGGCATAATTTGCTCTGGAAATTTTAGAACAGACTTCTGAAATTTGCTTTTTGAAATTCAAATTTTCATCTACGTGGATTCCTAAGAATTTTACAGATTTTTCCTCTTGATTATTTGCAACGAGTGAGATCGTTGAATTATTAAGCACAATTCTGTCGCTTTCAATGGAGTACATGTCACTCTGAGGGTGAACAATGATAAATTTTGTTTTACTCTCATTTAGGGCAAGTTTATTAGCCGTACACCAATAGTATATGTTATTGAGTTCGTTGTTATCTAATTCTATAATAGAATCTATATTATTACCAGATGTATAGGCAGTAGTATCGTCTGCATATGATAAAATTTTCAAACGTGTCGAATTTATAATATCGTTTATGTAAATTATAAAAAGAAGAGGACCAAGAATAGATCCCTGAGGGACACCAGTTGGTATGACCTGGAAGTCGGAACTGGCCTCTGGGAGGGACACCAATTGGGATCTGTGTGTCAAATAATCCTCGAACCAGGCGTTTGCATGGCTCCATATTCCATAGAGTTCTAGCTTTTTTTAGTAAAATCGAGTGATTTATAGTATCAAATGCTTTGGAGAAATCGAGAAATAGAGCTAAATTGCAATCCTTTGTTGACTTATCGTTCAATTCAGCAACATTGTTTATGAGATGCAATACCGGATGTATTGTTGAGTATGCCTTTCTAATGCCAAATTGATATTGATGAATCATCTTATTATCTTCTAAGAAAGATATTAACCTGGAGTACATTAATTTTTCTAATACTTTTGAAGAGGTTGGTAGGATGCTAATGGGCCTATAATTGTTAAATAGTCGTTGATCGCCAGATTTAAAGACGGGGATTACTTTTGCAATTTTCATTTTGCTTGGGACATTACCGGTTGAGAAAGATAAATTAATTGCGTGCGTTAAAGGATCAGTTATCTCATATATTATCTCCTTTACCATTTTTGAGGACATATTGTCAAGGTCTCTACTTGTTTTGGATTTCAGTTTTTTGTACATTGTATTACTTCTTGCGGAGTAGTTGGCAAAATAAAAAAATGACTGAAGGTTATTTCCCTGAGCGTAATCAGTGACACGACGAGAAGAGGTAGGTACTGACTCGCTTAATTTTTAACCAATGTTAACGATGTAGGAGTTAAATTTGTCAGCTATCTCTTTAGGGTCTGATATTTCCACATTGCCAGCGACAAATGTGGATGGGTACGTAAATGTAGAATTACATTTGTTAATTGCTTTCTTCAAGATTTCGCAAGTTTTTTTTCATATTGTTTTTATTTTCGAAAAGCATAGTCTTGTAATAATCAGATTTGTGAGCCCTTTTCAATGTGTTGAAAATGGTGCAATACGTTTTGTATCTCATTTTATTTTGTGTGGTTGGGGATTTTAATTTTTTGACGTATAGTTTTGTTTTTTCCAATGACGACTGCAAAAGGCCCGAAGTCATCCATGGTTCCCGTTTCACAAACTTTTGGGGAACTCTCACGAGTTGTTCTGGAAAAAACTTGGTCAAAGGCTCAATGAATTATCTCGACAAAGATATTGTATGCTTCGTTGGGACAGAATGCATTCATTACATTTGTGAAGTCACTGTTAGATAAAAGAGACTTAAACTGGTTTACATTCTCCTGTTTAAAAGATTTTTTAGAAGTTTTTATGGGATAGGTGTGCCTTTTTGATGATTCATCAACATAAAATATTGCAAAATGGTCACTTACATCTGTAATAATTATTCCGGATGTACATGGAATGATTTTGTTACTGAAAATGTTATCAATTATGATGACTGAATGGTCTGTAATTCTAGTTGGTCTTGTAATAAATGGCATAAAACCTGCACTAAACATAGTGTCGATAAATAAATTGGTTTTGTTATGTCTACAAAAGATCGATATTAAAATCACCCATAAGATAAACACTTTTTTAGAGTCATCTAAGATGTTTAATAATTCGTCAATTTTTCCAGGAATAAATCAAGGTCCGCTTTAGGGGCTGTATTTGGTCTATAAATTATTCCAACAATATTTTTGTCTTTCGTCGAGATTTCCACAAAAAGGGATTCAAATACATGTGGGATAAACACAGAAAGGTCTTCGCGGATTTTAAAAGGGATGGTATCTTTTATATAAAGTCCTACACCTTCTCTATCGTCATCGTTAATAGGTATTTGTCGAGTAATCAAGGGATGGTAGCCTTCTAACGAGAAGGTAGTGTTTTCTTTCACGTTGAATATTTCTGTTAAGCCTATAATGTCTAAAACATTTGATTCATATTGGAGGCTGTATATCAAGTTCTTAAGGTGCTCCAAGTTGGCATTAAGGCTTCGACAGTTAAGGTTGAAGAGCGTGAGTGAGTTGGGCTTTTTTATATCTCATTACAAAAACGCTCTGTTGTGTAGTATTCACAACTACTTTCTTCCATCGTGAAGGGAGAGTTCAAATCAGCATCATTATCGGTAATTACATCGTTAAATTGAGAAATAAAGTCAAATGAGTTGCTGCTCTGTATCTCATCAAATGGAAGTATATTAGCCATTATCAAATGTCGGAATGAGGGCCACTCTATCAAGGAATAAACCAAACGACTTTGCCAATGTGACTGAGTAGGTATTTTGCAAGAGGAATTGTGTGCCGTTGTCAGGATTGTGTGAGTCGACGAGCAATGTCGGAGGAAGAATGTTTGGACAGTTTATGACAAACATTTCTTCCTGTGTTCAGCCAGCAGAGTTACTTTAGTTAGGCCTTAAAAGGGTGTTTTAATGTGGGCAGCGTCAAATCAAAGATGGGATTTTAATGTAAACATAATCATAATGTGTGCAGTGCAATGCAGCTACACACTCAAACATACAAACAGACACAGATGTCCAGAAGGCAGTTGTGTTGGCAGCGTTCCTTGTTAGTTTTTTCAAAAACAGAATTGTATTGTGTGACCTAAGTCACCTAACTGAAAATATATCGGCTATGTGGGTCATTTCCATTTTGGAATTACAGTTGTGCGCAAGGAAGTTATGTCCAGAAGGTAGTTGTGTTGACAGCGTTCCTTGAAAGGTTATTTCAAAATTCAATTGTGTGACCTAAATCACCTAACGGAAAGTATATCGGCCATGTGGGTCATTTGTGTTTTGGCATTACAGTTGTGCACAAGGAAGTTATGTCCAGAAGGTAGTTGTGTTGACAGCGTTCCTTGAAAGGTTATTTCAAAACTCAATTGTGTGACCTAAATCACCTAACGGAAAGTATATCGGCTATGTGGGTCATTTGCATTTTGGCATTACAGTTGTGCACAAGGAAGTTATGTGGACTGCGTTGCATATTGACTTCTGGGAAAATACAGTTCTATACAATGCAATTTTGTAACAAAGTTCGCTATGAGGGGAGAACTGCATTTAACCCATTACGCACTGGGTTTGCAAATTTCGAACAAAGCCCATGCCAATGTTTTGTTCACTAAGAAGAATCGAAACTACCTATCAATAACATATACACTGGTTCTATAACAGTTGTGTATAACAAATTCAATCACAATTATTTATTTGTACCCTCTACATTACTTACATATACAATAATTTGTATTACCCTTCGGAAAATTACAGTTCTGCCCAAATCAACTATGCAACACCGTTTTGGGGCATAATGTGTCAAAGCAGAACACTCATTTATAAATGGTGTACATAACTGAATATTTCACATTGATGGGATGAAAAAGATGATTCAATACATGTGCTGTATAATTAGATATGCTACTCGGATAGGGCCAAGTCCTGATTTGTTGAGAGAGAGATAAATAAATGGGTATTCTCCCTTGGTCGTATAAAATGGGTCTATGAATGACATATATAAATATATAAATGGATAACCTACTTTTATGAGATTATTTTTCAACTCATAAACTGAGATATTGTGATTGGATATCCTACTTTGATAATTATAACCTACATGTCCGAGTAATGAAATCAATCAGGGCTATAAGCTGTCTTGATGTTACTCTAATAGAGTAAATAACAACATAATGTATATTTTGAATCATCCATGACATACACAAGGAAGACACTCATCTATTCCAAACAGAGAAACTGTAAATTACAGTACACTTGGTATCCCAGTCTGAATCTAGCTGATCCCATTGTAGCTAACACACAAGAAGGCACTTTACTGTGGACATAAAAGTGTTGGCATTATTTGCTCTGCCCTCCGTATATGTTAACACATGCCTACCATGGACTAAATAGGTTCATCCAGGACAGCCATGTGTTAACACACAGAGCAGCTTGCTCATAACTGCATATGTAATACTGTGAAGTCTAAGTATTACATAATGCCTGAGACAGTTATGTACACAATCATACAATTTTATATATAGAAGCATTCTAATAACATTTGGGAAATTATAGCTTGGCTGAAAGAATTAGCTATGAACAATACAATATATTATTACCCCCTCGCACGTTTGAATTCCATAGTACAGATTAAGGTTATAAGCTAAACATCTTTAGCAGTTACCAGTCGAACATTCCCCGAAAAGACAACAGAGTCAGGGGTTGATTTAAAATCACGCAATCATAACAGTGTGCTTGAAGCCTCTACATGGAATTTGTCTACTGACCCAAATAAAAGCACACGTTCGAGAAAACTCAAGCTGCATTTCTCTTGGTCGACACAAGTCATTTCATAACTCAGTTGTTTGACCTAAATCACCCAACTGTGAATATGTTGACCGTGGGGGACTTTTCTATTTTAGAATTAACACCGATGTCCAGAAGGTAGTTGTGTTGACAGCGTTCCTTGTTAGTTTATTTCAAAAACTCAATTGTGTGACCTAAATCACCTGACTGAAAATATATCGGCTATGTGGGTCATTTCCATTTTGGAATTACAGTTGTGCACAAGGAAGTTCTGTCCAGAAGGTAGTTGTGTCGACAGCGTTCCTTGAAAGGTTATTTTAAAACTCATTTGTGCGACCTAAATCACCTTACTGAAAATATATCGGCCATGTGGGTCATTTCTATTTTGGAATTACAGTTGTGCACAAGGAAGTTATGTGGACTGCGTTGCATATTGACTTCTGGGAAAATACAGTTCTATACAATGTAATTTTGTAACAATAGTTCGCTATGAGGGGAGAACTGCATTTAACCCATTACGCACTGGGTTTGTACATTTCGAACAAAGCCCATGCCAATGTTTTGTTCACTGAGAAGAATCGAAACTACCTATCAATAACCTATACACTGGAGCCATAATAGTTGTGTATAACAAATTCAATCAGGATTATTTATTTGTACCTTCTACATTACTTTCATATACAATAATTTGTATTACCCTTCGGAAAATTACAGTTCTGCCCAAATCAACTATGCAACACCGTTTTGGGGCACAATGTGTCAAAGCAGAACACTCAATTATAAATGGTGTACATAATTGAATATTTCACATTGATGGGATGAAAAAAGATGATTCAATACATGTTCTGTATAATTAGATATGCTACTCGGATAGGGCCAAATACTGAATTTCAGAGAGAGAGATATATAAATGGGTATTCTCCCTTGGTCGTATAAAATGGGTCTATGAATGACATATATAAATATATAAATATAAAACCTACTTTTATGAGGTTATTTTTCAACTCATAAACTGAGATATTGTGATTGGATATCCTACTTTGATAATTATAACCTACATGTCAGAGTAATGAAATCAATCAGGGCTATAAGCTGTCTTGATGTTCCTCTAATAAAGTATGGGATTATGTTTCAACTCATAAAATGAGATATTTTGATTGGATATCCTACTTTGACAATTATAACCTACATGTCTGAGTAATGAAATCAATCAGGGCTATAAGCTGTCTTGATGTTACTCTAATAAAGTAAATAACAACATAATGTATATTTTGAATCACCCATGACATATACAAGGAAGACACTCATCTTTACCAAACTGAGAAACTGTAAATTACAGTACACTTGGTATACCATTCTGAATCTAGCTGATCCCATTGTAGCTAACACACAAGAAGGCACTTTACTGTAGACATAAAAGTCTTGGCAATATTTACTCTGCCCATATGTTAATACATGCCTGCCATGGACTAAACAGGTTCATCCAGGGCAGCCATGTGTTAACACACAGAGCAGCTTGCTCATAACTACACATAAAATATTGGGAAGTCTAAGTATTGGTATGCTAACACACAAGAAAGCACTTTACTGCGGGCATAAAAGTGTTGGCAACATTTACTCTATGTTAACACATGCCTGCCATGGACTAAATAGGTTCATCCAGTTCAGCCATGTGTTAACACACAGAGCAGCTTGCTCATAACTGCATATGTAATATTGTGAAGTCTAAGTATAACATAATGCCTGATACAGTTATGTACACAATTATACAATTTTATATATAGAAGCATTCTAATAACATTTGGGAAATTATAGCTTGACAGAAAAAATATTAGCTATGAACAATACATAGAGGATATTCACGAAAATTTGATGAATACCGAAAATATCTCGTGAGTGGCTACAAAGAAATATGAGGATCTTCACGAG
The DNA here is from genome assembly GCA_031216915.1 of Pictodentalium vernedei. Lineage (NCBI taxonomy): Eukaryota > Metazoa > Mollusca > Scaphopoda > Dentaliida > Dentaliidae > Pictodentalium > Pictodentalium vernedei. Next base: position 408,629,465 of record CM062290.1, read on the forward strand.
CGACGCAGTCGCGAGTGAAGATCCTCATATTTCTTGTAGCCACGAATTTTCGGTATTCATCGGTACTCATATTTCTTGTAGCCACGAATTTTCGGTATTCATCAAATTTTCGTGAATATTTTCGGTATTCATCAAATTTTCGTGAATTTTCTTTTTATTTAATGCTCTACGACTACAAACTCTCCAATTTGTGGCCTTTATTTGCCATTAAGGCGCAAAATTTATGTGCCGAACCGGCGTCCATACAAAAATTACAACAACCAAACTCCAACCATTGGAATGTGTGAATATCCGCACAAAAAGTAGTCCTGTCTTATTTCTCCCCTAACTTTACAATTTACCAAGGCTGGCGAATTGAAATAATCGCAGTGTGTTTCGAAGAAATAGAACAATAACAAAAAACACCACTTTCTTATTTTCAATAACAAGACACGTCATTTTATTTTTTTTGAACTCAATGCACTGAAGACGTGTGAAGTTGAACTGAAGAAATTTGAAAGTGATTTCGGCTTTTCGCTGGAAGGTGAATGAGAAAGTCAAACTTTGAAACCGCTGATTTAATGAATTGATTTAGTCACTGTCACTATCAATTATTCGAATTCGTTTGTATTTGGGACTCTGGAATTCATTACTGATGTGCTGACTCGTTTAAAGTACATGTGATTCGTCATCCGAACCTACGATGAAATATCGATTTCTAAATATCATTTTATTTCGTTTTGCCGACCGACAGGGGAATATGACTTAATTTTTCAGCGTGAATTGATGCCTGAGCATTAAATAAAATATATTATTACCCCCTCGCACGTTTGAATTCCATAGTACAGATTAAGGTTATAAGCTAAACATCTTTAGCAGTTACCAGTCGAACATTCCCCCGAAAAGACAACAGAGTCAACTGATTCGGAGTGAATACTACTCACCAAGAGAGAAGAAAATTTTCAACTCGGAACTGTTTATAAGTTTTGTTTTTAATATTAGTTTTATTTCAGGGAAGTTTTTATATATTTAGTTTTGCAAGTGTGTTTGGGAGGATCGTAGGGTGTAATAAGGAGGTTTAGGTGATTGGTTTTTCCGGTTTTGTTGTTTGTTTGCTTTAGTTGCCTTTTTTCGTGTGTGTTTGTTGCCCTGATGTTTTTGTCGTTTTTGTCGTTTTCGGCCATTGTATAATATTTGTAGTCATGAATGGTAAGTGCACGACGGGTGTTCAGACGAAGGTAAGTATGGGTGTTAAGGGAGGTCTGGGGGAGTTGAGTCGAGGGGTGCAGGTGGGGGAGAGTGAGGATACGGAGGCATGCAGACAGTGTAATATGAGGTATGGTGGTGGTCGGCAAATGGAGAGTAGTGGGGTATGTGCGAATTGCAGGGATATTTTACAGTTGTTAGAGAAGTGTGTTGGATTCGAGCGGGAGATTGCAGAGCTGAGAGAGAGGTTGGGGAGGGCCGGTGTATCTGGAGTTACCCCGTTGAAGGTTACCTACGATGGTGAGGTTGAAGGTGGGTGGAAGGTCGTTGTGGACTCAAGGAGGAAACTGGGTAGCAGGAAACGTGGGGGAATAATGCTTGATGTGGGGGGGGGGGTGTAAATGAGGAGGGGGGGGGGGGTTCTAGTAGGAAATTTCGGAAGGTGGCGTCAGGTCAGGGATGCGTCGAGTCCGGAAGCCAGAGTCGGCGTAAGGCTGCCAAGGTTGCTAGGCGGTGTTTAGAAAACAGGTTTAGTGTTTTAGACTCAAATACCACTGGGGACGAGAGTGAGGGGGGAAGTGTGGGGGTGAGATGGTTGGTGATGATGGTAGACCAGACGGGGTAAGGAGGGCGGTCAAGAGAAAGAGGGGGCCAGGAGCTTGCAAAACGAGAGGAGGTGCAGGTGATATAGGAACTGGGGCCAGAAGAAGAAAATTAGTTGTAGCGGGGAGCAGCATTGTACGTGGGATTGACAATGTAGTTTGTGGTCCTGATAGTTCCAATCGAACAGTCTTGTGCTTTCCGAGGGCGAAGGTGGAGGATCTCAGGGACCGGGTAGATGGCATTGTGGCAGGGTCAGGACCGGAACCGGTAGTGGTGGTCCATGGGGGACAAACAATATCAGGGAGAGAAGGTCAGTAAGTTTGGTGGAGTCGTATAGAGGCTTAGTCGGCAAACTGCTAATTAGGAATGCAAGTGTAGTCGTATCCGGGGTCCTTCCTGTCCTTGGAGGTGGGGACGACCGGAACTCAAGGATTTTGGCCCTAAATGAAGAGTTAGAGGACTACTGTGTTGATCTGGGAATACCCTTTATCTACCACTGGGACACGTTTTGGGGCAATGGGAGCATGTACGGGCGTGACGGGCTGCATCTTAGCAGGGTGGGGAAACGGGTATTGGGGGATAAAATTCTACGGGTAGCAGAGCCTTTTTGGAGAGGAGCGGGGTGGGAGGTCAGAGGCAAGTATAACTAGAGTGGACATAGGTAGGGTAATCACGAGTGAGGGGGACAGAATAAGTTTACCAGGACTAGCGCCAGAAAACAATGGGGCCCAGTAGGCGGAAGCCAATGAACCTCGGTACCCTAAAAGTGGGTTATTGCAACATCCAGGGTCTCCACCGGAAAGTAAGTGAAATTGCTACATTGATCGAGGCAGAGGACTTTGATGTCATGGGCTTAAGCGAAACGTGGGTAAGACACGAGGAACGGGTAGACCAAGTAAGCGGATGTGTGTGGATAGGTGTAGGGCGAACGGAGGGGCAGAAAAAGGGGGGAGGGGTAGGCATGTACATCAAAGATGATTTAAAACCGTCGCTGATCACAGATCTGGAAGATATCACCACCTCGGCTGAGGTGTCAAAAGAAATTGGATGGGTAAAGATCAGTCTGCGAAAAAAAAGTATTGCCCTTGGGATTGTGTACTGTGCGGCGGAGGAAAGAAAACCCGAGTGGAATGACTCGATATACTCAACACTAAGGTCTAATATCACTGAACTAGAAAAGAGGGGTCTCGCTATAATTCTGATGGGCGACTTTAATGGACACATAGGTGACAATGAAGAAGGCATAGAGGGTGGGGACAAGAAAGTCAACAGGAATGGAAGGAAACTGTTGAACTTCACAAATGAGCTCGGTCTGAAAATTCTGAACAGGGACGCTGGATGTAAGGGGAAATGGACCTGGGAGAGAAACGACAGAAAATCAATAATTGACTACATTCTCACAGATATGACTTTATGGAGGGAGGTGATAGGGGTAGAAGTGGACGATGGGGGAAAAATGGAGTTGGATAGTGATCACAACTTGATTACAGTGACGATGAGGGCCAAAAACCTGGAGAAAAGCAAAGGAAGCTTCAAGGAGGTTTGGGAACTCAAAAAGGATGCCGACTGGGCGAAGTTCGAAGAAAAACTGAAACCAAAGCTTGCAGCCGTACACAAGGGGGGTAGTGTTCAGAAGATGGCCGATGCCATAGTTGCGAGCCTAGTGGAGGCAGGGAAGGAAAGTGTAGGAAAGATTAGGGTGCCAACACGGGAACTTGGGTACAGAGTGAACGAAGAACTGAAAAGGGTCATAAGGGTTAGAAAAGCTAAATGTGCTGCATACAGGAGAAGCAGAAAACTTAAGGGGGTGGAAAGCAACGAGGCCATGGTAGCAAAGGAAGAATACCAACAAGCACGAAATAAAGTAAACAAGATTAAAGACGACAACCGGAGAGTGCGAAATAGCAGTCTTATTAGGACGATAAGAACGACAGGGGGGTCGAGTTCGAGCGTATTTTGGAAATGGGTGAACAAACGTCACAAAGAGAATAACCAACAGAGCATTAAAGTAGATGGCAGAGTTACAGAAGAGCGAGATCAAATCGCATTAGAACTAGTCAAGCACTGGGAAAAGGTAAACGATAAGCGATGGGGCATGGGGAACCCACCGGAGTGTCCGAATCAGGTCGAGGAAAATCTCTCGGACTTCGTGTGCAGCGAAATCAAAACTGAGGAGTTGCGAAGGGTGATCTCAAAATTGAGGAATGGAAAAGCGGGAGGGGTGGACGAAATTCCTAACGAGTTTATCAAAAAAGGGGGAGAGGAACTGTTGGAAAGCCTAACTGCCCTATTCAATTTAGCCATAGAAAAACAAGAGGTCCCAAAGGAGTGGAGGGAAAGCAAAGTGACATTTATTCACAAAAAGGGGGAAAAAGACGTTTTGGATAACTATCGAGGGATCTCTGTCAGTAGCAACATTGGAAAGGTTTTCTGTAAAGTCCTTTATGGGAGACTAGAGGAGGTGATTGAGGAGAAGGGTTTTTGGGAGAAATCCAGAATGGCTTCACTTCAGGAAGGGAAGGAGAGTAACCGACCATCTTTTCACGCTATCCCAAATGATAGAATCCGCGAAAGCAAAAAAGAAAAAGATGTTTATGGCCTTTTTGGATGTCAAAAAGGCATACGATAGAGTATGGAGGGAGGGCATGTGGCGCAAGCTGGAGGCTCTGGGCTTAGGAGGCGAGTTTGTTGGAATTATGAAAGCATTGTATAAAGATGTACAGAGTGAACTTAACCTGGGAAACATTACAACAAAACGAGTGCCTATGGAGATAGGCCTAAAACAGGGGTGTATCCTTTCGCCAATCCTGTTTGCATTGTACATCAAAGGTTTAGGAGATGAACTCCTGCGTAGCGACGAGGGGGTAGCAGTTGGGGACTTGAAGATCCCAGGGCTATTTTTTGCAGACGATATGGTTCTAGTGTCAGAAAGCGAAGAGGGGCTAACGAAAATGCTGGGAATTGTTGGGAAATATGGGAGCAAATGGAGACTCGAACTTAATGAAAGTAAGAGCAAAGTTATACCTGTGGGCCGCAAAGTGGACCCCACTCGAAGGTGGAGAGTGGGTGAGTTCTGCATTCCGGAAGGGCGCAGCAAACTTCTAAGTGTAGGAGAGACAGGTGATTACGAGTATTTGGGGGTAAATATAAACATTACAGGAAGAGGCATCTACCGAAACCACACAAATAAATTGATTCTGAAGGGGAAGCGAATCCTTAACCAAATGAAACTTATAGGGAGAAACAGTTTCAATACGGTTTTCGTGGGGAAAACCATTTGGGAAATGGTGGGGCTGCCAAGTATAACATACGGTACGGAAGTGGTACCCCTAAACCAGACGGCCGTAAAGAGCTTGGAAATCTTACAGAACGATGCAGGCCGATGGATAACGGGGTCGAGTAATGCCGCAGCGCTAGAAGCAATCAGGGGTGAGCTTGGGTGGATGAGGATCAAGGACAGGATAGACGCGTTGAAACTCGGTTATCTTAATTATTTGGTGAATCTCCCCGACAGCCGATGGTGTAAAGTAATGTTCCTGCGAATTTTCAACTCAAATATCAAAACGGGGTGGATGGCCCAAGTGAGGGAGCTAGTAGAGAACTACTCATTGGAGATCTCGGACCTGGACGTTGGGGCAACCAGGGTAAAAAAATCGTCAGAGAAAGGGACATGGAGGATTGTAACCGTAATTGGCGAGAGGGGGTCAAATCAAAGAAGTCTTTGGGTGGCCTGCGTGATAAAGAGAGGCCTGGTTTTGAAGGGTACCTTGATGGCACCTTTGGGGGGGTCACTGCTGTTCAAGCTGAGGTCGCGATCCCTGGAGCTGAGGGGAAAAATTGGGAAAGACGGTGTAAGGGAGTGCCAGATGTGTAACTTGGGCATGGTGGAGACTCTGGAACACTTCCTTCTAGAATGCCCAAAGTATCAGTCTAGAAGAATGAGATTCAATGGGGTATAATGGGGAAGTGGGATGGGAGAATGAAGGACATGTGGTTAGGGGGAGACTCAAAGGAGAGGGTTAATGTGCTAATCGGAGAGATTGGGAAGATTGGGGCAAGGGATGTCATCAAGCAGTTCGTCTCCGAATGTTGGGAGGAGAGGAGAAGCGTGGGAACAGGGAGGCAGTTGGGAGTTCAGGGGTAACCAAGGCCTTCTCGTCCGAGAATCGCGACAAATCAGCGGCTGGCCAAAGTGTTATTATTATTATCAGGGGTTGATTTAAAATCACGCAATCATAACAGTGTGCTTGAAGCCTCCACATAGTATTTGTCTACTGACCCGAATAAAAGCACACGTTCAGAAAACTTAAGCTGCATTTCCCTTGGTTGACACAAGTCATTTCATAACTCAGTTGTATCATCGATGAGCGCATCATTTCACATACTTCAGACATTTTCCCGTAGTGTGATACAAAAATATAGAAGCTGTGTTTTTTTTATATTTTTGCCCGATCAGTTTTAACGTTTGACTTTGATTCGCTGTTGAAACCCCTATAACAGTAAGAAAACTGCGGTTTCACCATATTTGGAGTGCGCGCATCGTGGCAGATAGTACATGCACTGGGGGCGGTGGGGGGAGGGGGGGGGGGCTGGTGTTGCAGTAACCGGTTCTCGTCAGATCACCTAAGTTAAGCAACGTCGAACCCGGTTAGTCCTCGGATGGTTGACCGTTTAGCGATCGACTCAGATTCCCGTGTTGTGTCCTTGGACAAGACACTTCACCCCGATTATCCACATGGCCGGCACGATGGTGCCGTGTGCTAAGGCGTACAGCACGTCGATGGTACGCATGTATTCAACCAATCTAACCCTGCCTGTGCTGCAGTGCGGAATCACGATGTTGGAGAGCTGGCAGCTGCTCGTCGTTGCTCGGTGGTTCTCTCCAGCTACTCGGTCTTCCTCCACCCGTAAAAATGTCACGGTCATGATTAGACATTGTGCATAAGTATGTGACCTTAAACCCCAATAAATAATAATAATAGTACAGGCACTGTCCTTTCTGTTAATAAAACCATTGAGGAGGTGTCTTTTGTTTTTGTTTATTAAAAGCTTTTGCATTCTCACTGTCGGAAAATACTTAACAATATGACGTTAGTATTCATGCTCCTCAAACAAATGCCGGAAATATGACGTTAACATTGTCGAGGTTAACTTTTGTAGACCAAACAATCTACACACGCGACTATAACATTTTACATGCAGGTACCCAAATAGGCTAAATAGTGCGATGACGCATTTTTATTACTTTCCAAAGTGTGATTTACTTGGGATTTCCGGGTTTGATTATAAACGATAACTTCACAAGTGAATTATGCAATCAACAATTGTGTCATGTAGATAAAGGGTTAAATAATATATCAAAATGTGTGCAATGCAAACGAATGTGTTCCACTCTCAAACATGCTAGCAAGGAATTCATTCTGGTCGCATATTTCTCTCAAACAGAAAATAATGTATCAGTATTGTGTGACTAAAATGGAATCGTGTCAGAATGCAACTAGACGGATTATTACAGGTAACGATGGGTCGACGGCGGTGGTACTTCTGATGTTCCTTTCCAGTCCGCTTGCCACGTAGATTTAATGTAGTTACTGAACTGTTGTTTAAAAATCACAAATACAAGTTTTAAATCAGTGATAAGCGTGTTTTAAACCGTTTCTGCTGTACTCTCCGCTCTAGTGTTACCAGAGATACCAACGTGATCATGTAACCAACAAAACACGATGCTATTCTGGCCTGACATAAGCATATTCAACTTCACACGAAGTCCCATTAAAAGAAGATTCTCCAACTTGCGGTCGAGCAAAGCTTGAAAAGAGGAAATAGCGTTGGAGAACATTGTCTATTAAGATCACAGCATTTGGTGTGCTAAATAAAGGGGAGAAATTATATGCTTCAGTCATTAATATAAAAAGAAGTCTTTGTCTTTTTGACGACTAGCGTGAATGTTTTTTTTCTTGCATTGTAGAATGCAAACTGAAACAAAGAAGCAATTCTAAAATTGGCTGTAATATATCGGACATATCGGAATATCCATAAAACCTAAGATTTATTGCATCTATTCCCCACAAAACTAACCAGAACAGGTCACCTGTCAAGATCACTAATCTACATATTGACCCTTTCAGCCAGAAAAACAATTAAAAAAAATCAAATCAAATCAAAAAAAAAAAAAATGTAACAGAAAGAATCAACGAACCAGCTCGAATCGTATTATGTTTATAATTGCGTGTTCTGACGTCATCAACAAATGACGTTAACTAATTATGAGTACAGCGGGTATTCTATGTACAAATATCTGTGGTTCTATTAATACCGATCCAATAAACTACGATAGACTATATCTGTCGAATTAAAGGAAACAAAAATATTACCGTCCCTTACTACTACATCGTGTGAAATAATGGTGTTCACTTAGGCCTTGGATATTGTTTATACTTTTTAGGGGAACAGTGATATTATGTCTTATGAAAAACTTTATTAATAGAGTGCATGTCGTTTCTGCAAATTACAGTACTGTGCCAAAACAGTAGGTACAGAGCAATTACAACATGGTACCCATAGAATGGAAGTATTATTGCCAGATGAACACTCTAATCCCGAGACCTCAAGAGGATGATGAATACAATTCAACTGATGGTTTTCCGGATTGAACCCGGGAGTCCATTGGATGAAGTTTTCAGGCCACCAATCCAATTCTGTTTGGGATTCGGCGCTGCTGTGGACTGTTAGTTTACCAATTTTTCGTGGTCTTTGCACACAGACTACCGTTAATGTAATGAAACGCAATGTCCCCTTATTCACAAATATATACAGATATACTTTCATATCCTATCAATAAATATGCCAGTTAATAAGTATTGAATTCGCCTTAAAAACATCAAGCTATAAACACAACGAACGTCATAAGTCTTCGTTCCTAATGGTAATGCAATACAAAATCCGAGCAATTCAAGTCTGAATTGGACAACATTTACGACTTTAGATGTCCATGGTATTTTGATTCACTCATTTACAGAACAGCAGCTCTGGAGGTAATAACAATCATCATCAGCAAACTTTTAATTAATGAAGCACCGAGTTGTTCCCGGTGCATCATTAATTAAATTTTTGATGATTATTCCGATAATTAGTGTTTGCATTTTATCATTATTGAGTCCGTGGACATACTGACCATCCCGTGGAGAAAGTAACTAGCCTACGGCGGCGGTACTGTTAAATATATCAAGTGGTCGAGAAAGGGAAGCGAATCGCATTTTGCTTAGACGGATTGCTTAGGTCAAAATGTGCAAGATCACTAAACGTAGAAATCCAATCACCCCTCACAGCGATCGACTCGCAAAAAGCTCCACGGAGTTTTATATGCTTTAACTATACATGACTGAAGACAACTGTTTTGAACGCAACGGTTTAAATTCAAATTTCTTAATGGTTTGTTTTGTAGATACTTGGAACCTTCCTGACCTATGCAATAGTAATGATGCAGCTCAAGCCAGCTCAGGATGCAGGGTTGGAAAATGGCACTTTGTTGAACCTAATATTGTCAAAAGTAAACCACACAGAAATGAGGCTACAAAGGCTTATTAATGGATCACTGGGACACAGTGTTTGAATAATACAAATTGCAAGCTTCAATGAACAGATCTGATTTTTTTCGGTTATGAACATGTTAAATTTAAAAGCTAAGACTTTTGGTAGTACTTGTTTTGCTCAATGCCATAATTCTTAAAAGTGACTTGGTTCGCCGACAATGGTATTCTTTAGTTACACGGGACTGTCCAATGTGATATGATGTATATACGTTTTAGTAGAAGTGTTTTGATGCGAGCAACGTACCTGTTTCGAAATACTTATGTTCTGCAATCCGAATTCTATCAGAGGTTTTTACAGTTAACACTAGAAGTCCTGTCACGAATAGTGCGCTTATCTAGGCTTAATTGCGCGTTGGAATTGCGCGCAATTGCTATATCGAATGGCATCCAAAGAACGGCAGGTTCTCTTGGTTACTCATAGCAAACACATGCAATGTTTCTGCCAATGGACCTCCGGGTTACCCGGAGGTCCATTGGCTGAAACATTGCTTGTGCACAGGCCATATGCACAGAATTTGATAGCTTCACTTGGGTTATAACGCGTACATTAACGCGCATATCAACGTGCTATTTGTGCGCATTTCATGACAGGACTTCTAGTTTTAACTGTATTAAATCAGAGCCAATATACAGGTTAGGTCTCGGTGGCATTTGATCTTTTAAACCACATAGGCCATTCAACCAACTGATCCTTTTCAACGAGCTTGCTGACATTCACTTTGTCACATACGGAAAGTGAGTCACTTGTCACATTTGGGTGGGAGGGCGGGGTTGGGGGTAACTTTTACCATAAACATATAAGGGTAAGCAAACGACTTCCCGAAAGGATTCAATTTTCACACACCCCGCAGTGTCCGGTCGTCTTTTGGAAAATATATAGGGATGTCTGCGAAAAATGAATATGTTGGAGATCAGAACATATTTTCAAGGCAATGGAAAATGAACGTTTACAACATATTTTAGTTATTATTGGGAGAAAACAAGTATTGGCATTCAAAAACTGATACCGTGTAAGTAGTTTTCGAGCAAGGCTTTGGTTTAATGTGTGATGATGTGAAGGCTGTCACGCTGTGACTACACCTCATCGACGGGAGAATCCAGCACGTTGCTTTACCTGGAGTCATGTGACGGAGGGGGGGGGGGGGGGTAGATGGGATTTGCTTCGTTCTGGGGTAACGTTCCACCAGTCCAGAGATATGGAGATCACTGGCTCTCTCCTACTACATTCTGAGAACTTTTAGACAATAATTTTTGTTGGTAGCAATATAAGTTATATCCACCAACATGTATGGTATATGGTTTTTAAATACCGAGCCGCAGGCGAGTGTTTAAATGAGACATCCAGGTATTAAATCTCCATATACCATACGTGTTGGCGGAGATAACGTTTTTGTCCCGTTTGAAACAATAGAAACATGGTGGAAATAAATTTGTGGACACATTTCTCAGCTCCACAATCATTTGGACCAAGTTCGTGATAGTAATTATGTTTTTATAATTGCAGAAGACAACAGATAGAGTTACATCCCTTGGGTCGTTAAAGAAACGAGTAAACAGTATTTTCTTGACATATCGTCCCCTGAGTTGCAATGTGTTCCATGTGCCTACTGGCACATAGAACACATTGGTACTCAGGGGACGAATTATTTGCTCTTATTTTATTTTTATGATTGTATTGTCGGAAATCTGATGATATTTGTGACTATTTTCCGGTTTTTTGGTTCTAGTTTTATAATGAGGCGAGCGGAAGCGAAAAGCTTTTATTGAAACCATATACCCCCGATGTTTCGCGTGCGCTTATACCCTGGGTGTTGCACGCTCTCATATACCTTGGGTGTTGGGCGCACCCTTTGCCATGGCTATTTGTCCAATGCATTCTGGCCAATCAAAAGACAGCATCTATCGGGATATAGGGACAATCTATTTTAACTTGTATCTATAATTTATGGTTTAGAAGTTGCAAGCTTCTGAACTAGTTATACTATGATCTCGATAACGTTTTATTGTGTTTTTGTGTTTTTTTAAAGCATTAAAAAGTCTCGAAGTATATCTTTACAGGTAAGGTCCTATTTGGTGGAGTTGTGGGCCTCAAACTTAGCGCTTCATTTCGGCTTACCGCTATTGATGGTGGAGACCTATCGCTCTACCTACCATTGAATAACTACATCTCAAATTGTGTGACACATGTTCGACTATTCATTACATGGTTAAATGAAGGTATAATCGCCTTAAACTAGAGAGTTTAATTCAAGACCGGGAATTTCCGGTCCAAATACCAAACATTTCCACTCCTGTAACCGGAAAGCAAGAGTAAAAACGGGAATAACGCGCTCATCGGCCTTGGCAGTGACACCTTTCCCACCTAAAACCATCATAGATTTTCTTTGCCATTCGTCGCGTTTTGGCCAAAGGTCCTCGTCAACTCCAACTGGTGATGTCACTATCTCTTTTTAACATCTCCGAATTTTGGACGCATGCAAATAATTGCTGCCAATCGGGGTATTCTTTCTTTCACAAATCTCAAGGATAATTACGGCCACCAGGCTGTTGGTCGTAATCATCAATCTGATTTATGATTGCGAGATTTCTGGGTCCCCGATTTTATGTTTACCCTTTACCTAACATGAACAACAGACGACACTTGCAAACAAAAAAATTCTTGAATAACTAATTTTTTTTCATTTTTTGTCTCAAAAATATAGATTATAACACCTCGTTGGAACGAGCTGGTTCCAACGAGGGGTTGTAACCTATGTTTTTGAGACAAAAAATGAAAAAATAATGAAAATTAATTGGCAATTGTTTTAGAATAACACTGGCCGGTTTTGGCCGTTACGCTGGGTAAAGAATTAAAAAAATCCCGTTCCTGGTTCCACGGAAAGCAGGGAATATATTAACCCTTTACCTAAAATAGTGGCAAAAAACGGCCCAAAAATAACCAGAAAAGCTTACCACAGTCTAAGATATCTCGGATGTTTCTCAATAAAACCATACAAATATGGATATCATTAGAACCAGCTCGTCAAGCTGGTTCTGATGATATCCATATATATATGGTTGTGTTGAACAATTGTGAAATTTGTTTTCGAAATAATGTGAAATTAAATTTATTTTTTAAAAATATTGTATTAGTTAAAGGATTAAACTCTACTTAACCATAGACTTTTTTTATATAAAACGATCCATTTGTAAATCTACTTGTCTCTAAAACAAGCTGAAATCGGATCTCTTTTGTTTATCTAAGTTACTTCTCATATGGGGTGTTATATTTAACAGAAGTCAAATTTAGAAACAGTTCGGTGTCAATGAATGGTATAATTTTTATTTTGCTTTTTTATCTCTGTTCCTTGGACATTGTATCCTTTCTTTTCAATTTTAAAGTATATATCACCAAAAAAAAAAACATTATATTTTCTGGATTGCTTTTTCATTATATATGTGGTATCCCGAAAGTTAGAGCTTTAACGGCAACAATCAAATACATAAGGACAATGGTGGACAAAATTCCAAAGAACCTTTCTTAAATTATTTAAAAATAATAGTTTTGCCTAATAATGTTTGAGTTCCACTAGGTTTTGTTCGTGGTGTTACTTTCACCAAATGAGGAATCCCAAAATCTCACAAATAGCACAATGTTCCAATAAGACTAAAATCGTCGCTCTCTGATTGAATGAGAGCTCGCTCTGTGTTTTCTATGTTTACAGCTGCAATGGCATATGTTACCGCCTGACATCACCAAGAGAAATATTTGGGAAGATGTTAACAATGAGGAGAGATTCAAAGTGCATACTGTCAATACAATCCTATGGTTCGAGATCAGTGACCGTTCTTTGAATGTATCCCACCAAAGCACAATTATAAAAAAGCTTTGTTCAAGATTTGAACTGAGAGGGAGTAACTTCGACCTTTATCTTTGTTATTGATATTTTGTTGACCATTGAGGTCATGAGGTACACGAGAGGTGTATTTACTATATGTGCTATCGTTAAAGTTGCCTTATTGATTCCAGTGGTCTGGGGTTTGCGGCTAGGAGCGTATGTTCATCCGAAACCATGTTACCGTCAATTATTCACAATAACTTGCAATGTTGCATTTGTGCTATTGGTTTCACAAAACACCCAACTGAACATTATTTTATTATTATTGTTTAACGTATAATCTTATATATTTAGTACAGTTTCTTTTTCGGATTTCACAATAACATATGCTGTACATCTGTCAGTATTTTATAACTGCAAGCTGCAGCTATTAATTGGTTAATGCCCATCACTATTCGTTGGATAGGCCCTTACATGGCGTTTCAGTAGCAATTTTAAAACTGTGCATTGTTGATAGAAGCTCTGTTTATGATAACAAATGTAACTGACGAAATTCAAAGGGTATAAAATATTGAAAACAAATGTCTCCAACTTGGATATTTTTTATAGGTTTTATAGGTACACATATACCCAGAGACGAGGTCGCGACTTCAATATACCATATCGGAAACCCGCGCGGTGATAATAACCTACATTGATTTTCTCCTCTGTGTTATGTAGCTGCGTCAAAACACTGGGACATTGCCATCATTATCTTCATTGTTTGATTCTGCACAATCTTTTTATGAGAAACCTCAACTATCAACATCATGCCTCCGCATCCTCTACTGGCCCGCTGCAGATCGATCTAGGCATTCAATGTAATTGACATTCGTTGTTGGGAAGAACAATTACCAAAGTTGACATATCTGAGTGTAATGTGTTTTGAGTTAAATTAGATTTAATTGTACCCTGACTTGATCCTGGCTTCATCAAATCGATACAAACAGTTTGCTAACAGATAAGTAACAAATCTGTTGGAACACCTTTTCTTCGATTTATTGCTTAATGTTTTTATACATTAATGTAATATCCAGTCGCTTTGGGAACGCGTATTGTATGTCAATCTGGCAATAAGCAACGCCAGGTGAAAGGAATGCTTTATAGGGGTCTGATAATTTCATATCACGATTTATAATTATGTCTCCTCGAGCAAGAGGTTTTATTTATTTATTTATTTATTTATTTATTTATTTATTTATTTATTTATTTATTTATTTATTTACTGTCGTTTACAGATACTTTCAACAGTCAGGGTCACCTCATGCCGGACTGTTATACGGGTGGAGGAAGTCGAAGTACCCGGAGAGTAGCTCCGAGCAACTGCGAGCTACTATTATACACCCTAACGTACCAACTCCACACACGCAGGGTTAGTTTTGTTTGAAAACAGGTGCACCATCGACGTTCATAACACTTTAGAACACAACGCCACCGTTCTTCCACGTGGGCAATCGGGATTAAGTGGCTTGCACAAGTACACAACACTGTTACCCCAGGTGGGGGTTGGACCGTAGAATTCTCGGTTTGAAGGTCAATGTCTTAACTCTTTACCCAACGCAGACGATTTCAAAATTTATTATTTTAAATATCATTTTTTATTTTTTTTCAAAAAATTCCAACAAAACCATATCATGTGACCTCTCTTTGGAACGAGCTCGACGAGCTCGTTCCAAGGAGGGGTCGCATGATATGGTTTTGTTGAAATTTTTCGAAAAATTTAATATTTTTTCAGCAGCTGAATTTGCATATTGCGCGAAAGGATGCGGGCGATTCGTTGGGTAAAGGGTTAACCATTGAACCACCACGCCTCCCAGCAAGAAGAGTATTAATACTTTGTAGTGTTTTAAATGAATTTATTGCTCACAATAACATATACAACAGAGAGTAAAGACCAATTATTCTTAAATAGCGGGGGCGCTTTTATCTGTAAAAGAGTTTGTTGAAGAATAAGAGCAAACACCATTAATAAACAAATGACCATAAATACCTGTCCCTTAACCCTTTATCACAATCCTAAGATCTCAAAACTTGTTAGTTTAATTACTTATTTTTGTAACTTCAAAAAAACAAACTCAACAAAGCCATATCATATATGTGACCTCCTCGTTGGACATAATATGGTTGTGTTGAATTTAAAAAAAGAAATATTTCAATATATCAATTTGTAAATTACGCAGATAAATGCGGCCGATTCATTGGGTAACTTGACTAATTCTTTTAAAATGCTTGTTCTTTGGGTGTCTCTAGTCACAGATTAGAGCTGTATTTATCACTCCATATTGAGTGGAGTTCCGCCATAGATAACAACCTTCACATGCCATGGACATATTATAAGAAGCGAAAGCAATGTTCCGTCTGATGAATATCCAAATCCCTTCAGAGGCAGACTGGCCGTTGGTACACCGGGAAATTTTCCAGTTGGCCACCTACTGGGAGCCGCCCAAAGGCCCTCCACAATTTACGCAGCCTCACTAAAGTCCTGTTAGCGCATGAATGTTCGTGGAAATGACCAAAAGACGAAATGAATCTGATTGCATGGACTGTCGGTTTATCGAAATGCCCTCTATGTGGACTGCCATTGGCAGTCCACATAGAGGGCACTTCGATATACCAGAAGTGTAGTCTGCCATTGATCGGTCAGATGCTAGGAAACAGCGTACTTTCTGTTCGAAAAATCTAAATTTTGTCCCATTGGGCCGAACTGTGGTTGGCCTTATGAGTTCGGCGCTCGTTTGGATCAGCTATTTTTGCTAAATGAGCGACAAAGACGATACAACAATGCCGTAAACATGCCCTTTGTGTCACTGGTCCAACAGATGGAAGGAAGCAGCGTTCTTTTGGTTCGAAAAATCAAAATTTTGTCCGGCTTCGGGGCTCCCTTGGTACGTTTCCCGGAAACTTTTTTTTACCCATTCCGCCCCTGACCCATTAGCTTGAACTTCGCCTGTTCTCATTATGCTTGTATTTTCTTTTCTTGGTGTTCTTTATGCTTTTCATACTTCTTAACATAGTTCGGACTATTGCCTGGATGAAAGCTCCAATGAGTTAATTATCTGGAACACAACTGCTATTTCAAATGCAGGCAGATACTTTCTCCTCGGTGTGTTTTTGGGAGAAGATTTGGTTGAAATTCTCCTTCCGCTTTGCTGTACACAACACTATCGGATATCATCTGCCGAAAAGCGAAATGCGAGGATGATGGACCTCTATCCTCTTCTCTCTCGCTACAAACTGCCTGGCCGTAGTATAATGTTGGACTTCAATGAGGTTTGTTTCGTAGCCCTCATATGACGAACACAAGATTGTGTAAGCTTAGGCAGACTACACAAAGACATTTTTCAGTATGAAGACCACCAGTTATACCTCACTGGGAGATTTACTCATAATCCTCATTCCCTCCTATAACGAATGGGGGTAATTTGCCATAGACTGTGGGATTCCACGTAAGGTGACTGTTCAATACCCAGATGAGGATACGCCCTCCGTAGTTTGTGGACCAATATCCCCATGACTTTATACGAAGACAAGTAGATTTCCCCACATAGACAGACTACAGAAGGAAATCAATAAGTGTAATTACGAAATGCTTCCGTGACGTGGCATAAACTCTCTAGATCATTCCCCTCAGCGTTAAGAGCGAGAACAATTAATCGCAATTCAAAAACATAATAAGTTCAAATTATAACGTTGAAGTGTTTTGTTTTATATTGTTCCGTTTTTTGTTGTCTTCGATGTTCATTCTGCTAGAACTTCAATCTCCTCTTGGTTCTGTTTACTTTTCATCGATATCCTCCCTCCTTTATTCTGTATACTCTTATTTGTATTCATCGCTTCTTCATCGTGATCGTTAATGGTTGTAAAGGTTTGATGTAAAATTTTATTTTGCTCTGAGGTACCAAGCTGTTTTGAAGAATCTGTTTGTGTCGAGGCATTGTTCATGTTCCTGTAATCTCACGCATGTCATCCTCTAAGTCCATGATAGCATTTTTGCCTTGCTCTATGTACCACTGTGCAATTCCGGCAGTTTAGTATGACCAAAACAAAAGTGTCGTCTTCCGACTCCTCGACGATGGATTACGCAGATACCAGGATACCACTGTTCACACGCTATATTTCATTGGGGTTCAGATGTTCTTAACTGATTGAGCATTCTAACGTTGGTATAACCGTTGTCTGGTTTCGTTATTTCCGGAGTATTTGTCCTATTTCTTCTCTTTGATATACTCGCGATGGTTTTGGTGTTTTGTGGACATCCTCGTATCGAGTTATATGGCATCTCCGTTTAAACAATATTGTCCCCTAATGCACAGAAACCTGTTAGGCTCGAGGAAGATCCGTCTGTGAAGCAGAAACCATTTTAAACTGGGGAAGAATTGACCTTTCACTGGTCATTCACAGATTTACAGATTCATTTTTTCCGCGATATGTCGACGAGTTGTACGAAGAGTCACTATTTTGAATGGTTCGCGACATCTCAGTTACATTATAAGGTTCTAGGTGTCTGGTCATAGTCTGTTTTAGTCAGTGCCCGATTGACTTTCGGGCACACTCTAAGGATCCATACTAGCCTTTATATTAAAGCACGGTGTCACAGTGGTCGGGGCTAAGATAAATGTAGTGAAAAACATGGGGGCATGGTCAGGAAGACCTAAGACTAAATAGAATGCCTGAGTGAGAGTAGGTCTGAAATACCCGAGAGTAGCCATGAATACGGCTCGACATAGGCAAACAATAACCACGAACATTCACCGAGAATCCGAGCAAGATGACCACAAGGTTTAGGTGTTCGTTCCAGAAATTGTATGATATTTTTGGATCGTATTGGGTTATTTGACTTTCTTTTATACGATAGGAACAACTATCGATCCAATGCCAATACGTGTTTCCCATACCATTCGAGTACCATGTGGTGTTTTTAAAAGGTATTTACAGACTTCTGGGCCCCATAACGTCTATATGTACCCATGGAAACCAGTACAGCAGCCTATAGTAAAAAAAACAAGAAATTACGACGGAAACACGCTTCACCATCACACCTGCTGCTCACGCACGCCGATTCCACCCATTACTATGGTAATTGTGCCACAACATGGTCGCCCACGCGCGCTACCATCAACAATCCACGAGACTCTTATAATTGACCGCGGTATGACGTCACCCTCGAGGTCATTCAAATGAAGCAAGCTGCATCCTTCTCATACTACTCGGGATAGATTTTGTATACAGCAACCCCACCACACCCATTCAACTTTGCGACTCCAATTCTTGACAATATATTCACTGCGTATACCCAATCAATTGATATTTCCTTTATTCAGGTCACGTTTCAAAGGGTGACATAATGTGAAGGTTTTTGTAGTGTGTCAAAACGTTGTTTGAACACAGTGACTGGTTATAGGAAATATTGAAAAATAACTACTAAACATTACTACAATATGAAGTTTGTCATTCATAAATTATTCCATATACTTCGTTTTATCGTCACTGCATTGCCAACCAATATATTGCTTTCTGTCCAAAGTCGACACTCACGATTAGATATCCAAGTGACAGAAACTCACATGTAAATGCATTGTGAATATGTGTAATACAGATAAATGTGACGCACACATAAAAAAACAATCAAAAAAAAAAAAACAAACATGCATTTTCTAATAAATGTGACATATACATATTAGCTTTTGAGCATAACTGTGTTGCGTATGGGGATCTGCATTTTCTAAATTGGCAGTGTGGATGATCAAGCGAAATACAGTCATAGACTGTATTTATATTAGCTAACACATGTACATAGCCACCGTGTTTACATGCAAGCTGACCAGTGACTTCGTCCAGTGACACAATTGCGCCCCCAAACACAGTGATCATGTAAAATACAGCCACAGTTTGTCTCAATATCATCGCTGTTGTGTTTGCATGTAAGCTGGCGAGTGGCCTCATTCAGTGACACAATTGCGCCCCAAATACAGTGATCATGTGACATACAGTCACAGATTGTCTTTATATTAGCTAACACTTGTGCATAGGTTTACTAGTTTACTAATAATCAGCCCTTTATTCAGTGACCCAATTACACCGCAAATCTTTAGTGACCAACTTGCCTTATAAGACATGATGCCAGACTGATGTAACACAAGAACTGTGAATAATCCCTAACAAATGTAACATGTCTATACTCGCTTTTGAACACAGCTGTATTCCGCATGGCGATCTACATTGCCAAGATTCACAATGTGGGGGATTGTGTGAAGTGTAGTCTTAAAATATACCCAAAGCAGCGAAGAATTGTTCTTAACTTGTGTTTACCTGCAGTGAGCCCAGTCACCCCGCACAATGACACAGTTATAACCCAAACTTCTAGTGACCCACTTAAACCTCAAGACCTGATGCCAGAGTGATGTAATCAAAAAAGCAAGGCTTTCCTAATAAATGTGACATGTCCATATTAGCCCTTGGGTATAACCATATTGCACATGGGAATCTTTATTGCCGTAGCTGGCGATGTAAAGGATCATGTGAAATACAGTAATATATTGTCTCATTATACCTAACACTTGTCTGTTACTTTTGTGTACAAGTGTAATCAACTCAGGGAGACGCACGTAATTCTCCATTATTTTGAACCCCATAAACATGCCATAAACATGTGGCAATGTGGGTGACCACATTAAATACGGATACTAATTACTTCCATAGCAACTAACACCTGTCCATAAATTTGCGGGTAACTGTACAGAGCCCATTAACCCATCTGTGATCCAGAATATGGGGCTAGGGTGTCGGAACCCATGAAATACATATTTCCGAAGCAACGAAATATGCTCAAAACGATTTTTTTAAAACACAACTGTACTGTGTATGGGGATACACAGTACCAAGGTGACGGTGTGGATATTCATGCGTAATAGTTTTCGTGGGGGTCCATTGTTTCTAATGGACTCTGCGAAATGTTGAAGGTGAAAGGATTTTTTTCGATGCATTTCTTATCCTTGCCCGAGAAGAATCGCAAATCGGACATTGTGTTTTGGTTAATCCAACCTTAGATGCCATTTGTAAATTGAACTTCCGATAGCAGTTGTATGAATTTAATCCATAACTAATTTACACAATGTTAACACCTCACCTCTGTGTCGCATTAGGAATGACGACAAATGGAAAAAATCGTATTCCACGAAAAGTATGAAAATGGAAGCAAAACTGTGACATACAAACAATCATTAAATCTTAAGGGGCTGTGAAGGTGATGGAATTCTGTTTCTTTTAAGAGTTCTTACCTCTGATATTCCTTCGGTTCGGCTTGGATGTGCACTGGTGTACATCAGGGTGAGGGCTGGGATGTGCGGGGCGCGGGGCACGTGTAGGGCCGACTCATGGAGTCGGCCGTGGGCGCCGCTGGTTCCTGGAGGTCTGCAGTTGTGTTCGTGCCGGAGCTGATAGTTTGATGATGTTTGGCGGGAGTGGCTTGTGGCCGAACGGGCTTTACGAATCCGGGGACAAGGCTGGGATGTAAAAATTCTTGAAAAAAAAACAAAAACAAAAAAAAACACCGCGACAGTGCTGCATGGGGGTACATCGGGGTGAGGGCTGGGATGTGTAGGGCGCGGGGCGCATGCATGGTCGAATCATGGAGTCGGCTTAATTATTCTTTGTGAGATCTGATTAACCCCTAGAAGGTGGTCTCCGGATCAAAAATGTCAGACCATGACAGATTTTAACGCAACTCGATACTTTCTTGTGAGTTTTGGCCTCTTATTGATTGATATAATATTTCATGTTTCAAGATGACAAGTGCCTCTAAATTAGTCTAAATCTTGTAAATGGTTGTATGGTCAGACTTGGCAGACCACATTCGTTCCCTTTGGCTATTCGATAAACCGTCGTAGAGTTATTGCCTTCTAGTAACTTAAAATTGTATATACTTCCTTAATGCTCAAATTACCTATGAACCGATGATACACGAGCAGAAGACCAAAACACTCTTTTAGGCATACAATCAGGAGGGTATTTTCCCCACAACTTTTTGTATACATCTCATATAGTACGTGTATATATCTGTATCTTATTTCTGACATCAAGGGCAAGTATGATCATAAAAACATATATTTTCTGTTAACAGCACATGGACTGACTAGCTTTATGATGATTTCCAGTAGAAACCAAATGAATTTTGCTCTCTGCTCTCAAATCATTGATCATGGCTAATAATCAAAAACTCGATGAGATCCAGAAAGAAGATACCTTTGACTTCGTTTCAAAATTCAATGAAATACTCTCGACTGATAATGAGGATCAAAACCAACCTTTTACCATAGATAACGTAAACTGCATATACTACACACCCGAACAATTCAAGCACAAAATAGCGATCAAAAATAAATCCCTTTCCCTTTTCAACATTAACTGTCGAAGTCTTAATGCCAGCTTTGAAAATCTCCTCAATTTGCTGGGTGATTTACAGTCCAGTAAAAATTTCTTCGAGATAATAGTGTTGACCGAAACCTTCAAGACTGATGACGGCAGAGGTGGAGTAGGTTTATTCATTAAAAATCATTTACCCTTTAAAGTGCGCACCGACCTCTCAGTCTTTATTCCTCATGTCTTCGAATCACTATTCATAGAAGTCTGTACCAACAGAAAGTATATAATTGGCATCATATATAGACCTAATACCCCATCAAAAGCAGACCTCGAGCTTTTTCTCTCTGAACTGACTCTGCTACTGGACATAATAAGCCACGAGAATAAAAAGACCTATCTTATGGGTGACTTTAACATTGACTTGCTAAATGTCGGTAGCCACCAGAAAACCAATACTTATGTAGACACGTTGTTTGGTGCGGGTTTTATGCCAGCCATTACGAGACCGACTAGAGTCACAGACACCTCGGCGACTTTAATCGATCACATATTTAGTAATAATAATGGCAAAAGTGATTCAGGAATCATCATAACCGATCTTAGCGACCACTTTGCCACTTTTTATACTGAGGAAAGTGGCAGGTGCTCGGCCCGCCCAACACAAACCCGGAAACGTGTATTCAAAAGGCGCAACATTAATTATTTTAAACGCCTTCTGTCAACGTGCGACTTTACAAGTGTATACGACACAACTTGTCCAGACGAAGCTTATGATCTATTCTTTGGTAGATTCTACAGACTCTTCAACAATGCATTTCCGCTTGAATTGGTGCCCACGCCAAAGAAGTTCATAAAGCGTGAACCTTGGATGACACAAGCACTCTTGCAGTCCTCGCTAAATAAACAAAGGCTATATGTTAAAAAAATTAACTCCCCCAATCCCCAAAATATTACGGAATACAAAAACTACTGCCAGATCTTTAATCGATTGAAAAGAATAGCTAAACAGAATTATTACACCAACACCCTATTAGCCAATACAAACAATATAAAAAAAACCTGGGAAATTCTGCGCAAAGCCATTAACAAAACAGAACACATCCCCTCATTACCGTTGTCCTTTTACGATGAAAACAGCGAACTGACGGATGCAAAAAAAATTGCCGACAAATTTAATACTTTTTTTGTTAATATAGGCAAATCAATAAGTGAAAAAATTCCAAGCTCAAGCCGTAATTTCTCAGAATACATTGTTAGCAACAATGCAAATTCTTTTTTTATATCACCCACTAATGAACAGGAAGTAATTCGTTGTGCAGATAGCTTATGTGGAAAACAGTCCAAAGACTGTGATGGCTTATCGACCAAACTCGTAAAGGAAATAATCCCTGAAGTGGCACAGCCTCTAACTCACATAATCAATCTCTCGTTTTCGACTGGTAGAGTACCAAACAAAATGAAGACAGCGAGAATTATACCCATATTTAAGTCCGGTGACCCACAATTATTCAATAACTATCGACCCATTAGTATCTTGCCCGCATTTTCCAAAATACTAGAAAAATTAATGAATATACGCTTAATGGCTTTTCTAGAGGAACAAAGGATCCTGTACCAGTACCAGTTTGGCTTCAGGAAAAAACATTCAACAGTTCATCCTGTTTTACACTTGATTAACAGTGTTGCCGAGGAAAATGATAAACCCTCAAAAGATTGCACGATGTCACTTTTTCTAGACTTTTCGAAAGCTTTTGATAGCATCGACCACGTCATTTTGTTGAAGAAACTAGAACAGTACGGTATTAGAGGATTGGCCAACTGTTGGTTTAAAGACTACTTGACCGAAAGAACCCAGTCTGTTTCATTTAAGAATGAAACATCCGATGCACAACAAATAACTTCAGGGGTACCCCAAGGTTCCGTTCTCGGCCCAATTTTGTTCCTGCTTTATGTCAATGACATAAATGAAGCAACACTACTTAGGGTATTGTCGTTTGCAGACGATACAACAGCATACGGGTCCAGTAACAACTTGGACACGCTAATAGAAAATGCAAATTCTGAATTATCTAAAATAAACGAATGGAGTTCTGCGAATAAATTAGCCCTAAATGCTTCAAAATCCAAATTTATGCTATTTCACCCCCAACTTGATGCATATAGCGCACGGGACAAAAAAATATCACTAAACGATATAAATGTCTCACTAATAGGCAATAACCAATAAGAGACATCATTTAAATTTCTCGGAATCCACATGGACGAAAATCTAAAATTCAAACAACATGTTTCAGTTGTTGGTTCAAAAATAAGTAGGGCGATTTTTGCTATAAATAGGGCCAAGACATTTCTTCCCCAAAAGCCCTTGTACTTCTCACTTATCTACAGCCATATGACTTATGGGATACTAGTTTGGGGACACTCAACCTCAACAAATAGAATTGTTAACATGCAAAAGAAAGCCATTCGCATTATAACAAAGATGTCCTATAAGTCACATACTGACCCCCTTTTCAAAAGATGTGGTATCCTAAAATTCAAAGACCTTTATACACTGCACTCGCCCCTGTTCATGCATGATTGGTTCAACAATAAACTACCTGTGTCCTTCTCTAACACATTCAGAATTTACAGGAACCCCTCGGGCATGAACACTAGACAATCTGGGAAAATATACACATATAAACCAAGAACACGCTTTTCAGCTGAACTTCCGTTCCATACTTTCCCACGGGTCTGGAATGAACTTGATCCAGAAATTCAGAATCTGAGTAGGCATCATTTTAAGAAAGCGATATTGGACAAGGCTCTAAATTCATACACTACAGATGTGTCTTGTAATAACCCAGGGTGCCCTGATTGTACCCCTGTCACTTCTGGATCTCAGTATACCCAACATCCACAACACAGATAATACCTCCTTGTACTAATAAAAACGTGCTAATTTTTGATAATGCCGAATTCTTTACAAAGACTTTAGAGCAGCTTGCCATTGTCCTTGATGTCAGACCATTTACTGTTTCATATGGGAATGGCAGGAAGACAGCCTTCATGGCTATGCCATTTCCATGCAGTGTACATTTTATCTTTGTAGAAAATACCACATGCATATATATATACATTATGTAATTGTATACTGCAAATAAAGATATATTATTATTATTGGTATGCATTACCGTGGGTTTTCCAGCAAGTTATATCACTCTTTAGACATTTGTTCCAACACATAAAAGGATTTAGTACATGTTATCAATAGTTCTAATCGGTAATCAAAACGGGGTGTGCTACTCTTATATTTGCCACCGACGAATAATATGGAAGCAAGCAAAGAGCACACCTTTGCAGGACTACAGCTACAGTTAAAACTAGTAGTCCTGTTATGAACTGTGCGGTCATCTAGGCTTAATTGCGCGTAGGAATTGCGCGCAATCGCCATATCGAATGGCATCCAAAGCACGGCAGATTCTCCTGGTTACTCATAGCAAACACAGGCAATGTTACTGTCAATGGAATTTCAGACCCAGGTGTGAATTCTGCTACGCCACTCAGGGCATTGGGTAGTCGATATAAAGTGGTGTCGAACTAATGGTCCGAGTCTTTAAGCAGAGAGGAGAGGGAGAGTTTGGGAGGGGTAGACGTGCCCAAAGCCGACATCCGCGACTTGCGCAGTCCTAATTCAGACATTTTTCGGTATGTCATATTCCTAGAAATTCATCGAATTTGTAATCTGAAAGGTCGCAAAAACACTTAAATTTATCGAAAACAGTTAACAAAGCATCACACGTTCATCGCCATGGTTGATGCACCTTATTTTCATCACCTCGTACGCTGCACCTCACATTTAGCAGTCCGACTGTAGCACCCATATTTAAGTTCTGACTATAACTATTGCTATAGTCAGAACATCCGTTCTCGTTGTGTGAAGCCATTTTGAAAATCATTCCTGCCATCCAACATTTAAGGTATATCACTTGTCCATTATATGAGCCAATGGAAAAAGAAATGACCTGATATTGAACTGCTCTGTTTGAAGTATTCCACTTTCAGCATGATTCGTAGAGAATGGCAATGTCGTTGACAGTAGTGGGAAATAATCACAGTGCAGTACGTTATGGGTGCGATACAAACCAGTAACAGTGGAATTAGCAGACCCACGACATACGAAGTATGTATGGAAATAGATAAAAAAAAAATATTCGTATACAGTAGTAGTAAACTTTAAAATGACAAAATCAAAAATGATTCCGATCGGTTGACATATCAGGTGCTATCGATTTGAAAGGCCGTCCATAAGTACACGATATTGGTGTTTGCGAAACACGTGCATGGTTAGAGGAATTATATGTTAGAAGTAGGAAGAACAGACAAAAAGCCAGAAAGAGTAACACATTAAATTTATTCAAAATTGACGGTTCAACTGTGCTTCCGAAGTACACCACAAAACAATAGAACAGTTATTCACCCTATTTATTACTTTCCACAGTGTGATTTACTGGGATTTCCTGGTTTGATTATAAACGATAACATAACAAGTGAATTATGCAATCAATAATTGGGTTATGTATCTGTGCGCGCAAACGGAGACGCTTTGCCGTGGGTGTAATGAGGACTTCATTGTTTTGTTTGTTTAACCCTTTACCTAACATGAAAAGCAGACGACACTTGCAAAAGAAATTTCTGAATAACTATTCTTTTCATTGTCTTTTCTCAAAAACATAGGTTATGACCCATCATTGGAACGAGCCCGACGAGCTCGTTCCAATGAGGGGTCATAACCTATGTTTTATAGACAAAAAAATGAAAAAAATAATGAAAATTAATTGGCGATTTTTGAGAATAGCGCTGGCTGGTTTTGGCCGTTACCTTAGGTAAAGGGTTAAATAATACAATTATTGTTAATAATGAAAAGTAATAAACAGAGTAATCGTTTGACTGGACTGGTTACGTGAAATAATTCTTTCGATGCTAGAGACTATATTGTAAAACACTCGTCCGCATTCGCGCACTCGTGTTTATACAACGTCCCTCACCTCTCATGAATTATTTCACGTAACCAGTCCAGTCAAGCGATTACTCTCTATGTAATAACACCCATAAAGTTGTACAGAACAAAGCATTAGGTAGACGAATAATAAATACGCATTCCTAAGGCACAGTAGACCGACATGGATACAGATTGTGACTGCTACATTGCAATAAGACTCCTGGTGGATCAAGCATACAGTCGGTAAACGTATCCGGGATTTGTGACAGTATATGTGGTCTATAGCAGCTATCTGATTCCTTTGGAAATCAAAGATGGTGGCCTTTCAGTAACAGCAGACACACAAATCACCATAATAGTGATAATATACTCGCCCAAAAAAGAAAGTGTGCATTGCAGAAATTGATCAAACTCCAAAAAATAATTCCGTAGGTGTAAAGAGTGTTAACCTGTTCATGAATAAGTTATATTGAACACAAAAAAAACTTTCCCCGTTAAAATTTCATAAACGTTAAATGACGTGCTGCACGTTTGTGAAAAGGCATGTTTTGCACGTGGAGAGTCTGAAAATTCATCCAGCAGTGTGAATCCTTGGATATTTAAACACTAAAGTAAGGCCTTCCTATCGTTCACATTCAAACTTGCGCGCTGTTAAAACTACTCCACATTAGCATACCAAGAATGACAATGAATCAACGTCTCCTTGCCCTGGGTATGGTTAGAGCTGGCAGAACACACATAGAGGTTGCCCAGCATTTGAACTGCCACCGTAACACTGTAGACAGGCTAGTCCATCGACATGCACAACATGATGCCGTTCGAGACCGACCCCGCTCCGGGAGACCCCGAGTTACCACCCCTGCACAAGATCGGTATATCCGTGTCGTCCATCTCCGGAGCCGGCAACAAACGGCAACGACGACAGCCAGGAACATCCCTAACCTGAGACGGATACATCCTCAAACAGTGATCAACCGGATGAGAGAATACGGCTTACGTCCTCGAAGACCTGCAATTCGTCCGATTTTGACGTTACGCCATCGTCGTGCTCGACTGCAGTGGTGTAGACAACATCTCAGGCATCCCTTACACTGGTAGCGACGTGTTTTATTCACAGATGAATGTCGTTTCCATCTTTCATCATCAGATGGCCGCCAGAGAGTGTACAGACGTCGAAACGAACGCTACGGAGATCCATGTGTCGTGGCGCGAAACCGTTATGGGGAGGGTCTCTCATGGTGTGGGGTGGCATCACTGCCCGTAACAGAACTGAGCTGGTCATTATTGATGGCAAACTCAATGCAGCCAGCTATCGTGATGAAGTGCTTACGACTGTTGTTGTCCCATTTCTGCAACGTCACGGCCCCGGCGTCATTCTACAGCAGGACAACGCCCGACCCCACACAGCTCGTGTTCTTGAACAGTATCTGCAGCAACAACAAGTGGATGTTCTTCCCTGGTCCGCAAATTCGCCCGATATCTCACCCATTGAGCACGTATGGGACGAAATGAAACGTCAGCTACGCCGGCTTCCCCATGCACCGTCAACGCTTGTGGAACTCCAAAGACAGCTTATCAGAATATGGAACAACATCCCACAACACTTCCATGCTAACTTGTTCGCTTCCATGAGGCGTAGATGCACAGCAGTAGTCGATGCAGACGGAGGTCATACCAGACATTGAGTGTGTGACTTTTGTGTTTGACCCTTAGTGTCTTAGTGTCTTTGACTCTCCATGGCACCAAGAGTATTCGTCGTAGCGTAATGAAATTCCTCGTGTTGATCACAAATTGATTCATCTGTGATTAAATAAAATTTCCATGAATGAAAATGATACATATCTTTTTTAGTGTTATTTTTTAGCATGCACACTTTCTTTTTGGGGAGAGTATACATGTGTTATAATGTCAGAGGCGTGTATCAATATACAAACTCATGTGCATTACTTACGCATAATTGTGATACCCGGCATGGATTAAGATAATATATCCTCTTGACCATAGTTTTTTCCTCATCCAAATTAGATCTTAACCCTTTACCTAGCATGGAAAGCAGACTATACTTTTAAACAAAATGATTGAGCAACTAAATTTTGGCATTTTTTACATCAAAAGCATAGCTTATGGCCCCTCATTGGAACTAGCTTAATAAGCTCCTTCCAATGAGGGTCATAAGCTGTGTTTTTGAGGCAAACAATGAAAATAATAATGAACACTGAATGGATTGGACGTTGCGTTTGATAAAGGGTTAATGGCCCGATATATACTTCTTGGGGTTGTTGTTTTTACTCGATATGGTGTATCGAGCAAAGGCTGGTGGCCGGAGAGATTCTGGTTGTGGAACGCTTAACCACTGAGAGGTTTTGACAGGGTACCCCAAAAACTACATACACGATTTGACTGATTGACATATAATTATTTTTTTTATTTCCCATTGCTTGTGCAAACAGATCGTAATTACTGAGTTTAAAGAAAGTATTCGTCATTGAATACCAATGTAGTAATGTCATTAGCACGGCCGGTGGATTTCGATTCGGGTCACCACTGCTTCGAGATCCGGCTTTAGGCGAATTCACGGAGAGTGGCTATATTATATACTCGAGATCAATAAGTAAATGTATTGAGGTAAAAAATGTTTTCTTTTGTACCATTCAACCAAGATGAACTGGAAAACTGCTGTTACAAGTCGTTTTCCCCAAGACGCACGTTCGGCAAGTTCCCCATTACTGACAATTTGTCTCGACTACCCCAGATAAAATGTATTGAGCCACTTTTGTTTTTTTTTTCAACATTTTAATCATAAGCTCATTTTCAAGCGTATCGTTCTGAAATTTTGGAAATATAATATCCGCAAAAGGCCGCATTTAAAACATAAAACAGTTGAGCTGCCCAGTGACATCATAGAGGGTCATGAGCAATAACATTACAGTTTTCAGAATTTGAACGAAATGTTACTGCGCTGTAGGCCTAAACAAAATTAGAAGGTAGCTGTTTTTTTATATTTTACGTCACTTGATGTTTAATTAATTTTCCGCAACATTTCCCACTCTAACCCCCATACTGCCAAATGTAGTACAATAATAGCTTCCTACTTATGATATATCTACGAAACCTCAGTCCAAGTTTGCTGTTGCCAATCGTTATATTTGTTTGTTAATGGGGTAAAAGTTCTGACGTAAAAATGCCATTTTCTAACAATTTCGAGTTCTCATCTTACCATAATTTGTGTTATTCTGTTTGTCGTGACGTGTTCCATATTCACAACCACTGCGCTTTCGATCGATTTCAATCTCCACAGGTGTGCATTGCTATCCGATATAACTAAATCGTCATGTTCGGTGGCAATATTTTACGTTAGTCTCGAAAATCGGCAATTGTGTCACATCCTCAGCTATTCCTGCATATAGATATGAGACGCCATTAAGAAAAAACGGGCGCACATCCATTTGTATATATAAAAAACATGTACTGTTGTTTTTTTGTTAATGTAATCACCTTTTAAAACCTTATCCAAAGATGCAATCATCTTCACCCCACGGAAAAAACACCCAGTAGTGAAATTGTGAAGTTATGACGTCATCGTGGAAAAAAATGAACTTTGTCCAATTTGGATGAGATTTTTGTATACTATAGAGCACAACAAAAAAAATATAGCTGTTTTGAACTTTTGATTTAACGTCATTTCACCGTTTTTACGTCATTTCAAAGTTTGATGTTTCTAAATAACGCCTATTTTGTGACTGACAGAATTCCGACGCTACAGAAGACACCGCTACGATATTATGCGGACAGATGAATATTTTGTAGTGGTAGCAACTGAAGTTTGGGACCGATTGGCGTGACACGTTTGAATGTATTGCGTTAAGGGCGGCCAGGGTCGCAAAACGTCAAACATGAAATTTCACTGGTTAAAGTTGGAATCAAAAGACATTTTAGTTAATTTTATCTAAACTGTCATTTAGGTACGTATAATTAATTCCAAATAGAACCGAAATGTAGAAGAATATTTGTCTTTTATGATTTTTATTTCCACGACTCCAGACACAGGCACGCGGTGCTTCATTAATTATTTTTTTTTGATGATTATTCATACAGTACGTGGAGAGTGTATTATCACTAAATCACCCGCAGAGTGGCGATTCCACCCAAGCAATAATTGAGAATTTGCTGCAAAGCATAGCCAGTACAAGCAAAGTTTCAGCCAATGGACCTCCGGGTTAAACCCGGAGGTCCATTGGATGAAACATTGCTTGAGTGTTTTGTCGATATGTACAAAATTTGAAAGTTATAGCTTGGGTGATAACTCCACTCCGCGGGTGATTTAGTTATAATCCACTCTCCACGTACCGTATAATTAGTGTTTGTAATCTAGTATTATTGCGTCCGTGGAAATACAGTACGTGGAGAGTGGATTATATCTAAATCACCCGCGGAGTGGAGTTATCACCCAAGCTATAACTTTCAAATTGTGTACATATCTTCAAAAACACAAGCAATGTTTCAGACGATGGACCTCCGGGTTTAAATTGTTTGATCTCGTGACTCGAGCTTAAAGTGGTGGACCGATACCGGAAATTGATTTCAATATCGACCTGCCACATTATCGCGTTACGCAATTTCAACGCCCGGTAAAACATCGTTATTATACTACACCCTGTAAAACAGGGGGGGGGGGGACGCCAAAAAATGCCAGGATACAAGGTCCGGGTGGGTGGGTGGGTGAGTGGGTGGGTGGATTGGTCGAAGCCCCAAAGTGCAATTTTTGCCAGTGTCATGCAAATTTTTGCCAAATATCATTTTACAGACAAGTAATTACAACCAAAGTGACTTCAAGTGCTTCGATTCATAACTTAGATCAGAATAGAGCATTGATAATGTGTTGGGGGTTCCATGTTATAATTGTTTCCCCATGTTTTACACTTCATTAGGGGGTGGGTCATGTTCTGGGCCTGGCAAAAATTTGCAAAACAAATAAGTGATTCCCAGCTATTTGGTCATGATTTTCACTCCTTTATATTTCTACTAAGGCAGTCTGTCTCTTATTAGTGCTTTGTAGCTTCTATTATTTGATTCTTCTATAAGCCTCAGGGTGCCTCATACTATTGGTCTAGTGTGCTTCCATGTATGGAATAATTGGAAAGATTGATAGAATAAAAATCTTGATTGTGGAAAACGTGTATAATTTCAAGGTAAATATGATTCTAGTGACACTAACATAAAAAATAAATAAGAGGCAATTCATCTCAGACAAGCCACCCTGGCATGGGTCAAAGAACTTTAGTATTTGGTCTCTCTCAGATCAGCTGTACTAACCGAAAAGTAATGAAATGAAAAACAACTATTTCTTGAGGATAGTTGAATATATCCAGGTGGGAACAATATATTTTGAACAGGGCTTCTTGGTGGTGGGATTCGACTGGTGTCTGAACAGCATAGACATGTTGTACATCGGGGTAAGGGTAGTGTTGCTTGGAACATGAATGGGTGTATATCTGCAATTCAGTTGGTGGAAGCAGGTTTCAGTGGTTACCCGGGGGTCTGATGCTGCATTTCCTTTTTGGCTTTATATGCAGAGAGATTGTTTTGGGGCCATCTGTGGCTAGGGATGCCCAAGAGCAGGGCTGGGATATCGGACAAGTTGGTTTGCGGCACTTTTCATGTTTGGGAAAAATATTTATCTATTATTTTTTTTTTTTTGATTTAGGTAATGTGAATACTTCGTTAAACAGATTTTATAAATTGGGGTGGGTCCCCAATTGTCTTTGAGGAAAAACTGTGCAGGAGGGATGGGTGTCCAAGATATGACAGGCAAAAATTTGCATTCCGGGGCCAGTGGGTCCCAAAAATGAAAATGTAAAAATTTCCACCTTGTATCCGTCATTTCTTGCCTGACCCCCCCCCCCCCCCCGCCCTCCTCCTGTGTAAAATCGTAATAATATATAATATCGCCTGTCGAAAGAGAAGTATAAGTACACTGATATTGTTTCCATTTGTTTTTGGGTGATGAGGTGTTGATTTCTCGATATTATGTATGAGAAATCACGACCCATTGGTGAAATTGTGACGCGATCGGATCGCGCAAAAACCGCTTTGTGATCATAGTATTGCAACATAAATTTTTAGACTCGTAAGCCTATAAGTAATTCAATGCACACGAACTCCTCTGTTAACGATCTCGCCACAAAAATAGCCTTCGGAATAAATTACACTCTAAAATCAGTTGGGTTATAAATTAACCGAAATCAACTGGGTTGAGTGAATATGAACCCTATTGGGTTCATATTCACTCAACCCAGTTGATTTGGGTTGGTTTTTAATTTAACTGATTTTAGAGTGTACCACTAGGGGTGATCGGCGCTTACAGAATCATTTCGTTACTTGTTTTTACGCTTCCTCGTTCCGACAGTGTGCAGATTTCTTCCCGATTTTCAAAAAGTTCGGAAGGTCTGGGTTTTTTTTAAAGATGACAGAAATGTGAGTATATAAAATGGGTATTTTGTCAAATATTGTATGCGGACGCCATTCGCCTGAATAACATTACGGTAATAACTTTATGTTAGCGTCCTAGAATAGTTTTGCGGCATTTTGATTGATTTTATTCAGAAGTACAACATGTATACAATCAAAATCAAAACATATACATAGAGGTAACATTATTCACAACTACATGATTGCACAAGAGGGAGATGGCGTAGCTACTAGTGACTGTCGTCCCGCCATTCCCGTTATAAACACGAACAAGAAAAGAGAGAAAGAGAAAAAACAGAAAAAAGAAAAGAAACAAAATGAAAGAAGAGAAATTAAAACGAGAAGCAGACTTGAAAATCGAGGCAATCCTGACAACAGCGTCTTCTCCAATAAGAGAACATTTTATAGTCCTACTGAAAATGATATGTAAACTGGATTGTTACCGTTGATATGAAGCTAGTATGAGCTTAGAAATTCTTCAGTTATAGTCTTTTTGAATAGTCATCTTGGATAATTTTGAACGGAGGGTTCAATATTATGAATAATTTTGACCGGAGAGTTCAATATTATTCCACGTCCTAGAGAAAGTATGTATGGGAAGGTTAGCAGAGAACTGAGGCCTCGGTTTATGCGTGCGTAATTTACCTGTCTGTCTGGTGTCCATACCAGAGGGATTTTGGTATATTTGAAAGGTATTCTCAAAACTTTCAGGTAACATTTTGTTATGCCAATCATGCATAAACAGTTGAGTGTGAAGTTTATACAAGTCTGTGAATTTTAAAATGCGTTGGTTTCTAAATAGCGTGTCGGTGTGTGCATTGAATTTGTTGTTGGATATAATTCGGATGGCTTTCTTTTGCAGTTTTGTGAGCGCTCTGGTGGAGGGTGAGTGCATACAATACAGCCACGCGCAGAATGTGTGCATTGTCCATAGGGAAATTGTGTTGTTGATTGCTGGAAATTCACAGCACATGCACAGTTCACAAAAATTGTATTCTGTCCCGTTCATGCAGATTTGTAAACATTGAACTAATTGAGACCAAATCATTAGTATTTTATAAGAACGAAGAGTTTGAAATTACGAATGATGAATGCGCGAATTCGTTTGCGATTTTATGTTTGTGCTCACGTTCGTCATTTTCTTTCTTAGTGCTGATTCAAAGGCGATTATCATTGATTTCATTTGGTA
This sequence comes from Pictodentalium vernedei, assembly GCA_031216915.1. Taxonomy (NCBI): domain Eukaryota; kingdom Metazoa; phylum Mollusca; class Scaphopoda; order Dentaliida; family Dentaliidae; genus Pictodentalium; species Pictodentalium vernedei. The sequence goes on from CM062290.1 coordinate 408,663,704, forward strand.
ATCTATATACAATAAACTTGATAGATGGATGTGTTGTGTTGATGCCGGTTTACTTGTTCGTGATAAATTTCAACAGTACACTGGAGTACGGTATGTGGTGGTAGATTGTTGCTAAATCGTGGTGATGTGAATTTTCCACTCGTAAAATTTCCAAAAGTTTGCATCAAAATACAAGAACCATCAACAAAATTTCATCTCATAGACCATCGGGTTGCCCTGGTGATCCATTGGGATAAAATCTAACCCACCGCGATTTGGCGACAATCCACCCTTCACGTACCGTATATGGGTAATTGTGTTCATTGTTTTGCCTCCGACCTCCGATGGAGGATTCGGGAATATATAGTGAAGACCTCCCTCTCTCCATCTGTCTCTCCATCCATCTGTATGTCCGTACAAAACGTACGTTTTAGGTTGTAATTTCAAAGCCATCGATCGGATTTACACCTCCTTCGTTATGCTGACCGACCCGCATGGGGGAAAGGACATGCACAAGGAACGGGTTCCGTCCAATATATTTTCCTAGAGTTATGGCCATTTTTCACTCTTTCGACTTAGAAATTTATTCTGCACCACAATACCTTTAAGGCTATCCATCATGTCCACGGGTCGGGGGCAGTAGCCCACGCTTTGCGTTGTCAATGTTCATATTGTCTCGCTCAACTCTTTGAAATTTAGGCCAATCCGAGCTTCCTCTTACAATCCACCCTTTAAACCATATGGGACTTAAAGTGTTGAAAGGGGTACGTGAAGAGGAGGTTGGGTCAAATATAGACACACGACGATTACTTTTATTCTGCGTTATATCAAGCGCCCACGTATACCATGCTCATTTTACTTTGAAGGGCAGACCGCATATAGGAGTGGGGACGGATGGGTAAATAGTGAGCATTTGTGGTCTTACATGTACATATTACCTGCATCTTTTGAAAGTGTTATATATATAATCCCTCGAACCCACCCCATAAAAGTGCAATATTTAGAGTGCGATTGTAAGTATACAATATCGCCTTTTATACTTTTAAATGAAGCGTTTATCCGCACACTAAAAACTAAAGTCTTAAAACTGACACTTTCAAGGTGTTAAACCCATTCTAACCCTTAGGGTTTGATTTTAACACTCAAAGTGCAATGCTTTAAGCGCTCAGACATTACAATCGTCAGGCATCTGAAAACTTGAATGGATGGCACTTCCCATGTGTCTAGCATTGGTGGTTCTTCCAGAATCGTCCATAATTTGATTTGCGCTTGGTGGGTACATAATTAAAAGGACACAACGCAGATGACGCGGATCAGGCTCGAGAGTTCGAGCCTGATCCGCGTCATCTGCGTTGTTTCCTTTTAAGTGTCGCGACATTACACTTGTCAAGTGGTATTATTGTAACACCTGTCAAGTCCTGGGATATCTACACTTGAACAAAGAGCTAGTTCAGCACTTAGTAAGTGTTAAATACAGCACTTCAAGTGTAGTTTTTAACACTTTAGTTTTTAGCGTGCGTGCAAACAAGAATGAACCACTTCGAGGTTCATTTTTAGCTCACCTGACTGAAAGTCACAAGCTATATGGGTGCCCATTTCATATGTATGTTTAATACGATAATATGTGATAGAATGTATACCACTCAACCAATATACCGATGACTCGAACTGATATACTTCATAAATTGGTCAAAATTATATACTTTTTATTACTTTCCAAAGTGTGATTTACTGGGATTTCCGGGTTTGATTATGAACGATAACTTCACAAGTGAATTATGCAATCAACAACTGCGTCATGTATCCGTGCGCACAAGCGAAGGCGCTTTGCCGTGGGTGTAATGTGGACTTCATTGTTTGTTTTTTTAACAATTTACCAAATATGAAAAGCAGACGACACTTGCAAAAAAAATTCATGAATAGCAATTATTTCCATTCTGTGTCTCAAAAACATAGGCTATGATCCCTCATTGGAACGAGCTCGACAAGCTCGTTCCAATGAGGGGTCATAACCTAAATTTTGGAGAAAAATAATGAAAAGTAATTAGGGATTGTTTTATAATAGCGCTGGTCGTTACGTTAGGTAAAGGGTTAAATAATATAGTTATCGTTAATAATGAAAAGTAATAAACAGAGTAATCGCTTGACTGGAAAGGTTTCGTGAAATAATGCATTCGAGGCGAGGGACAAAATTGTAAAACACTCTTGCGCGTCCGCGCACTCGTGTTTGTACAACGTCCCTCGGCTAACATGAATTATTTCGCGTAACCTGTCCAGTCAAGCGATTGCTCTCCATATAATATTTCTATAGACACAGTATTGCTAGGAAGAATTATTTCTTGCTCTCGACCGAACTGAATTGCGTGATGTGATATTGATCATTTTGAGAGAACTAACCGAGATGTCTCAGTGATTTACATTGCAATAAATCTGAGCCCGTCGGGTCTGCCTGTCTACGAATTTTGGCCATTGATGGAAAGAATCAGCGCCATGACATGTCTCAAAATTTCATCATTGGCTTTAAAACAACGTATGGTAATATTACTATTTAACTTATGCTGAACTTAAGAGTTATAAAACTGAAGATTTCGTGAGTAATGGTGTTTCTTTGTTATGTTTTTTATACAACAATCTTGTTCGGAAATCAGGTTTTACGGAAAAGCTGCCAGCACTGGACTGATCAGTTTCAGTTTTCACACAAATGGAAACAAAATAAGTTCTCATTTTGCAAATGGACATGTTACAGGACTCAGTCGCACCCATGGCAATTGTAATTATCACCCTGTGTTCTTTTCTAGTTACATATTCGTCATATGTATATCATTTGTTGTCGATAAACATGGATCTTCTTGTTAAAATTGGAAGGAATCTGGCCAAAAATCGCGAACGAATCCGAGGTGAAGAAACGATAAAAAATGAACTGATTCTGTAAGCGCCGGTCACCGCCAGTGGTGTGCCGTGTATTGTTTAGTCGAGAAATTATAAAAAATAAAAAAATAAAAAAAAATGCTACGAAAAGTCCAAAAAGCACATCGCACTACAGCAACTAGATGGAGAAAGCGTGTGTGTCTTCCAATAATGAACTATACACCCAAACAGGTGAATCCAAAATAAAAGTTCTCATGTTCTAATAACTATTAACATTTTATTTATTTCAGAGTTTTCCCCACTATTGGAGGGGGGGGGGGTGAGGGAGGCGAACGGGTCACAGGAGTGTTCAACGTTCTTTAAGAAAAACTAAATCTGTCTCAAATGTATGGCCGCAATTCTTTTGTGTATTTCCTTTTGCGATGGCCAACCACCAACCACCCTTAGACCAGATTATTCCTTCTTTTTTGTGTTTTTTTTTTGCCCATTATAAAATACAATAGGTAGATAGATGTATCATTAAAATATCACAAGCTGTTTTATAATGTGTCCTTGTTCTCATCATGGTAACAACCTTGATGTAGTGATAAATAAGAATGGTTATCTTGAGGTACAGTTGTTCACAAAAAGTAGCTCCTTAAGTTCTGCAATACTTCCATCTGGCTTCAGCTGAAGAACAATAATGGCATATGTAAGAATTGTTCCAATCAACTGAAAAATAAAAAAAATTATATATTGTCAAAGATTTAATGCAGTTGCATCTTTCCCGCTGCTACTTTTCAAGTGGGTTAACTTTGACTTTGTGATCCAGAACTGTTTCTGCCTTTTCATTTCAGAATTGATGAAAATCAGCATTAAATATTCATCGTAAACAAAAATGTATATACCGCGTTTTCGGATTCCGTCGAACGATGACGTCGTTGATTACTTACTTGACAGTTGACAGTTGTTTTTGATCAACGAATATCTCACACGGTTGGTGGTATCGAGTAATACTATAAGTTACAGGACGTTCAGGTGGCGGATACGGTATCATATGAGGCGAGGTGAAAACAATATTGGACGAGGCGGTACGCCGAGTCCAATATTGTTTTTGCCGAGCCTCATATGATACCGTATCCGCCACCTGAACGTCCTGTAACGTATTTATTATGCCAGCGAAAACAAAATAACAATCAAATTTGAACGCCGGCACATTTTCAAAACTGGTGCAAAACGTTATGTAAGTTGTAACAAACGTGCACAGTTGTCTCCCTGTTTGTGTATAATTTCCTTGACAACACTGGACAACACACACAACAGCGATAGACGATTTTCTTCGTACTGTCACTTTAATGTCCGAAACGTCCGATTTTATAGAATTCGAACAAAATAAATGTATCTCGCATCTTTTCCTTCATAGCTGTGATTCATTTCTTACAATTTCATTATAGAGCTGTCGCTATTTATATTTTATCCATTTTCGAAGCGATGTTATCCATTTACCACAACAGAGACTACAGAATGACCTCAACGAGAAAAAATGAAATTAATCTATTCCCGGGATAAGACAATTTTTTTTCTCAGTTTATTTATTCACACTATATATATTTTTCAACTTTCTAACAACGCATTTATGGGTTATATATTTTTTCTAAAGCTTTTAAAATATCGAGGCGAACACCGTACCCAAACTGTTGTGTGTTAGCCTCAATAAGCTTAGACCCTATGTCAAGTTTGGGCCAGACCGACTTATCCGTTATCGGTAGATCGAATACAGTAGTATTTCTCACTTCAAATAATTAAATTTACATTTAGAAAATAAATTTCACAATAAATTTATTAAAAAACGAGATAAAATGAGACATATAGACACGGAGGGACGTTTGATTGTACTGCAATTTCTTCAATATGGATATAAAAGCACCGCGAGGTGAGGAATTTTCACGTCGAAACAAAATGGCGGTACTGACCTAATACGAGTTTCGTATTAGGTCACCTCGGGCTGCTGCAGGTGACCCAATACGGCTCAGTACCGTCCCACTATTCAGGGGCTGTGATTGGCGAGTTTCATTAGCTGGCATAATAAAGTTGGTTATAGTGCAGACGCCGTGGGCTGGTCACATCCCACGGGCGGGCAATATTTCCACGGGAGCTGTAATATTAGTTTCCAAACACCAGTAAAAGAAATAATCAAAATATGAATCAATGAAGCACTGGGTACAACCCGTTCCTTCCTTCATTAAAATGTTGATGATGGTGAATTTTTTATCTGACAAAGGCATGCGTGGACATCACTGCCCACGAGTGGATTTAGACCAGACCACGACGACTGTGCTGTATGTCGTTCAAAATGAGGACATGCACTGACCTCAATACAACTAGATCGACTGGAACGCCCACTGGTCACAAATAGAAAATTGTTTAACCAGCTACATTCCTGCTAAGGGGGGGGGGGGGGGGGAGAGAGGAGGGGGGGGGGCGCAATTCTTGTTACCAATAATGTTCATCAGAACAATATATTCTTGAGGAGTTTCTATTTTCCGACGCTGCGCTACCACCGATCGCTTTTTAAAGGATGTATTTGGAGACAGAGAGAAAAATAAATATACTACTCAAAGTTTGCTAAGCACCAAATATTTGACACATCACTGTGAAATTTGCTAACGACATATTTGCGATATTTTTGGTGGATATTTTTAGTGGATATGATTGAGGAATGTATTGAGATGGTCTCCACTGTTTACATTAGCTCTCTTGACAGGCAGCCTTTTCGTGACAGTCATGGAAAGCATGTACATATGATTGTCATGATGTTTTCGTGTACTGTCTACATGTACATGACATGTGTAGGGTATTCGATCTTCATTTCAACACAATATCTTGTGATTTAATGATTGAATATGGCAACTGCAAATGTAAGAAGACATTTGTCTGAAGCAGAAATGTGGCGGGCGGTAGGGGTGGTGGAGCAAGGGGCTACCCATCGTCAGGTGTGCACCATACGGTGATCACCAGATCCTGGGCAAGATTTCAGCAGTATGGCACACCAGTAAGACGGCATGGTGGTGGCAGAGACAGGGCAACATCTGCAGCTGAAGACCGGGTTTTGATCATTCAGGCCCGCAGGAACCGCTTTGCCACAGTAACCCAGCTTCTCAGTGACATTCTGAATGCATCCGGGGTAAATGTTTCGACGCAGACTATCCGGGCAAGGTTGCACGAATGTGGTCTCCGATCGAGAAGACCATGTATTCGCATTCCGCTGTCCTTGAACCACCGCCTGGCACGATATGAATGGGTCATGGACCACGTTAGATGGACCAGAGAAGATTGACGACCTGTCATTTTCACAGATGAGTTAAGGTACTGCCTAGACCACACAGATAGTCGTTCTTGGGTATGGAGAAGACCAGAAGAGCGATTCCATGCAGCCAACATTGCTGAGCATGACCGCTATGGTGGAGGGTCGATCATGGTCTGGGCCGGCATCAGCAGGGATGGACGTACAAAGCTCTGTGTCCGTGAACGTGATACATTGACTGCACAGCGGTATATTGATGAGATCCGGGATGTCCACGCCAGATTGTATGCAGGGGCAGTGGGTGATAGATTCATTCTGATGGACTATAATGTCCGTCCTCATGTTGCCATGCTGTCGGGGAGTACCGACAGAGGGGGGGGGGGGGGGGGGGGATTGAGCGTATGGTCTGGCCATCAAGATCTCCTGACCTCAGTCCAATCGAACATGTCTGGAATGTGTTGCAGCTTGCAATTTCAGCCCGTCCAGTCCAGCCAAGAAGTGTCCAGGAGCTTGGTGCCATTCTGGCCCAAGAATGGAACAACATCCCCAAAAAGGACCACCAGGAACCTGACTGGGAGCACGAGAAGGCGTTGTCAAGCTGTAATTAACAGTAATGAGTCTCATACTCGATATTTAACCCATGCCAGTTCGCTCTGTCAAGTTTTTGGCAAACTGAAAAATTTCCTCTTTTACCAATAATATCCATTGTCCATGGTTATCGTGTTCAAAAGCTAAAAAATAATGTCAAACACAAATAAAATCTTAATTTCTTTACTTAAATCATTAAAGATATAATTAAATAAAAAAACATATACACTTTTCATTACAATATTTCTACTAAAACGTAAAACAAGTCGTTGGATATACTTGGTCCTTAACAAACTTTGAGTAGTATATATTGAGGGTGTGCACATTTTTCACGGCAATACAAACAGAATATTTACAGCAAATATTAGTTATTATTGTCAATAATGAAGCGACGAGATTGTAAAGTTTCCAGATTTCGTGTTACACGTTTGATGTTTGATTTTGTGAAAACGGTTACGCTGTCACTTTCGTGTATCAATTGTCGTCGACGGGAGGACTTACCACGTTGATTGACTTGACGCCAGTTTCATGAAGTAGGGGTGGAACAGATTAAGTTGCGACGTTTCTCGCAAACATAGTTGTACAGAGAGCAGTGGTAATTACGCAGATCGGGTAATCTAGGGTGGATTTGCTGGATGAATGTTAACCCCTTGAACATGCCAGACCAATTTTTCGGTCCAAGGCATAATTTAGTCTCATTTGGCCTATTATAAAAGAACAAAGCAGTGGGCATTGGTGAAAAAAGAGTAACTTCTGTCTCCAACCTGACGGCTGCAGAGTGCAGTTATTATTTTATCCTCCCTCTATATTGATATTAGACTGACCTATCTCACTGTAAGTGTGCACAAAATAGATACCATTCCAGGAAACCGGGGTTCAGAGGCTTAATTCCAACGGCCCAGTGGACCGTAACAATAAATTATTACTATTTCTTGTTGTAATATGGTGTCCATTACATATCTATAGCTAAACTTTCCACGGGAAAATATATGCAAACCGGGTTTAAAGAGAATTTTTTTTGGGTATAATTGCCAAACCAAATCAATCTTGAAAAACGAACAAAGTTTAGGTATTCAATAGTTGGTCCACATGATAAATGATAACATACCATCAGAATAGTTGACTGGTCGACCACAAACAGTCCATAAACACTAATACCAATAGGATATCCCGATAATCTGGATATAAATAGCTGTATCTGTCAAAAAATCAAATCAATATACTTTATTGTCGCTGTGGTATGGGGTTGGGCCGAAAAAGTAGCGCCCATTGTTTCATGTTGATTTTTTTCACTTTTCTTGTTGTTATGAAGAATACAAAAATTATTGCAAGTGGATTGCCGAGCTAAATAACCAAACAAAAATAAAGACGTAACATCCCCACCCCCCCCCCCCCCCCTCTCTCCCTTGCCTTGCTACCTAACGATTTCACGCATTGCATAATTATTGGAACAATTACATATTTTACTGATTTTTCAATAGAAATTTGAAGTTACTTTCCCAAGTTTTGTTAGTCGCCCGGAAACTTCAAGTAATGATCATTTTAGGGACTTCGGTTTTTTTAAGCGTGATTAGTACAAGCAGAAAACACAGAATCATTAGGGCTGATTCGTTGGTTAGTTTCATATCGGACGAGATGTCAGCCGGAGGTAACTCCATAGTAGCCTAAGACTGAAGGTCGAATACTGATTTGAAATTACCGAAGTTTAATATCTGGGTTGGTATGAAACTAACCAAGTCACAGCCTCCTTATTTATCTAACCAAATCAAATAATTAAAAAATTATCTGAGGTTTGTTACAGTTTTCTTACGGTGTTTTGTTTCTCATTCTGTTCATTAAGTCCGAAGTTTTCTCTTCTCCTAGATCAGTTATCCGAACGTCGCGGCTTCCCAGTTGGGGAAGCCGCGTCGTTCGGATAACTGAATTATCTCTTCCACGAATCTCCACTTACGACTCTCTATCTTAGCTTGCGTTGAATTCTGTATACAAATCTCTTCTCTTTTCATTTCATCCACCCAATCCTTAGTTATTGCCATCATTCTTTCCTCGCCATACAGAAAAAAAACTATTAGCGTTCACTTGGTAACGCTACATTTACTGATTGATTGCTTTGGATGAATTAGAGTGAACGAGTTAGCCTTATAGCATGCCAAGGGGGACAACTTAAGCTTGGTTCATACGAACCGAGACATGATTCATATCAGCCGAGTTTGAAGTCATATCATCGGCGCTCGATAATGAGCAATCTGGGAAAGTAAGTCATATCCATTATATAGTGCAGTGTTCTGATGGATAAAGACAAAAGGTAGCGGAACTTGTCTGTAATTTTTTTTTTCAGTCACTTAGCCATACACAAACAGGTTGGTAAATATAACCCTAGAACATTTGTTTCAACAAATTGAATATGTTTCGGACCATAAGTACACAACAAGTTTGAAGGGGTATATTGAACATACAATATAAGTTATTGTGATGAATTGACGGTCGCATGGTCTCAGGTTTGCGGCTCGGGGTGTATCTTCGACGGATACTTATGTTGCAATTAGACCCAACACTCATATCGAGAAATGAAGAAAACAACTTTGAACGATTACAAATTTAGTAAATAAACCTCTCGTGTACCCCTCTACTTCACTGGACAAATAGTCAATAAATCAGATAAAGGTCTTGGTCAGTCCATGTCCATCTTATTTCAAATCCTAAATCCATGTGTAATCTTAATAAAACTTCCCTTGGAATATCTACCTCTGCATGTGTGAAAAATCTACAAAAATGCTTGTGACTCCGTTGATGGAATTGTGGCGAAATGGGCAATCAAAAATATTTCCGGTGGTGACACCAGACGGAAGCCTATGGTACTGAGGCCGTAAACATAGAAACAAATACGCGAGCTCTCATCCAAAGACAGGGCGAGGATTTTAGTTTTATTGAAACATTGCCTCTGTAATCCACGATCCTTTAAAAATACACATATGAAGGAGTCATACGCCCTCTCAACCACATGTCAAAAAGACCTTTTAAATTTATATACTTTCACATTTATCACTCCATGCGAACCTATTGGTTTTTGACTTTCTCAATGGTAACCTCCCTCGATCTTTCGAAAACTTCTTCGGTCTTGTCAGCAATCGATCAACTAGGAACAGTAGACAATGTAGTACACTAAGAGTTGAACGAACAAGAACTAAAGCCTTAGATAGGTTCTCAAATTATGCTTATCCAGAATTATGGAACGACCTAAACTGTGAACTAAGTGCAATAAGAAGCAGAAACGTGCTAAAAAATAAATAATGAATAAAATACTCGCTCCATATTCGGGTACTGTAGAATATAACAATCCGTATTGCCCAGACTGTAACCAATAAGTTAACCCTTAGGATGATAATTACTACATATCTTATATTTTACATCTTGCATTAACAAAAGTCTGGTATTCTCGTCATATCGCACCTCACGCTTCCCATCCACTCCCTCCAGCTTGAAATATATTTTATGTTTCGGGAAATAAAATTGTTTTGTTTCCTCTAAATAAGCACCTCAAGGGCCGACGTTTAAAAACAGGATGACCAAAGCGTGAGGTGGGATGAATTTGTAGACACTAGCCACCTGATTCCGATCGATTACGATCGCAAAGAAGTCTTGTTAAATTTACTAATACTTTTATGAAGTATTCAAAATTAATGGTTGCTAACAGTCTGAGTTTGTGCCAAATGCACTTTTGGTTCTATGGGGGATGACAGGTAGACAGCCAATCTGGCTATGCCATCCCCTGGGGGTATACATATTTACGTCAATAAGGTTTCTGTAAATTTGTTCATTGTTTTCTGTGTTGCATGATGTATTATGTGTATCTATCTATCTATCTATCATGTCTCTTTTCCATGTCAAAGTAGATGGCGACCACACGTTTTTACCTGGAAAAGGCATTTCTTATAAACGAATCAAGTCTAACCAAATGATCCACTGTACTTCTCTGGCTTCTGAATCCATACCAAATATTCGCAAGTTGATTATGTTCGATTCCAAAAAGCAGACATTTCGATCATTGACCATCCTTTCCATGATATTATACAGACTACATGTTAATTTAATAGGTCTGTAGTTTTTTGGTTGCTGTGATCTTCATCGGGATGTGGAATGGGAATTATTATTGCATTCAGCCAGGGTGAGGAAACTAACAAGTTGAAAATATATCATTAAAAATTGATAGTTTAAACTTCAAGTGAATTCTGTGGCAGCTGTTTTAAAAGTTGATAGAGTATTTCTTCTGGCTCAATGGCCACATCTGTTGCTTTAGGCAAGAGTTGAGTAATTCCTCCATAGATAAAGGTTCATTGTAAGCCTTTACAGTACGTGGAGAGTGGATTGTAACTAAATCACCCGCGGAGTGGAGTTATCACCCGAGCTATAACTTTCGAATTTTGTACATATCGACAAAAAACACAAGCAATGTTTCAGCCAATGCATTCACCCCGGAGGTCCATTGGCTGAAACCTTGCTTGTGCTGGTCAGGCTTTGCGACAAAATTTGCAATTATTGCTTGGGTGAAATATCCACTCTGCGGGTGTTTTAGTGATAATACACTCTCCACGTACTGTAGATCGTCAGAGGTCAATTTGATCTTTTGTTTTTCTTGCTGTTTTCTACTTTTAACAAATTCTGGAGAACAATTTACAGACGACGATTGCTTTGAAAAGTTGAAACCAATTTATTTGGCATTTCTTTTTTCGAAGTAATTCTTGGGATGTTATCTTCCAAGTGTTGTACAGTTAACTGTGTTCCTTTACCGTTAATGTTTTTAATCATTTTCCAAAATTTGTTGATGGGTGTGTGTTGGTTAAGTTTAAAAACATAACTTTCCCAAGAACCTTTTTGGTTGCTCTGTATGTCATCTTGTTATTGCCCGATTTGTACTTAGGTTGTTCAAATTACTTGTGGTTAGTGAGTTTTTAAATTCCAGTTCTACATTCTTTAGGGTTTAATATAGTCCCTGGTTTTCTGGGAACGGGAATGACATTACTCCCAGAACAGATGCAGGGAAATTCCTCGGGTAATAATCAAGCAAATTTACGAGGATAACAAGATACATTTATTTTTATGATAATGAGCATATTTCATTGGCAATCTCCCATCTCCAAACGGAAAATTTATTTTCCTAAGATAAGTATGAAAACCCAAACCCGCTTCAATCTCGTTTTTATTTATTCTTTTTTTGATCGCCTCTATCTTATCCAATACCAACACTCTCTTCACAGCCGTCACCAGTCTCCCCTGCTTTATTCACAGACGTCGCCAGTCTTAAAGCAGAGGTTGTAATTATTATCAAACCATGGTTTGGTTAAACGTTTGTGATTCTCCGAGGTTTTTGGAGTGGCAGTGTTTGAAATTTCAAGCAATTAACTGGTAAAATATTCTATTTCGTCGACACTGCCAACATATTTCTCCTGTGTGAGTCGCTCATAACACAGCAACGAGAAAGTGTCCCAGTCTGCTTTTTTAACGTTCCATTGGGGTACCCTCTCATCCTTCAACACTCCCCAACACAATTGGAAAATGGTCACTTCCGCATAAATCATCTTCGACCTTCCAATAAAAATCGAAGAATATAGGATGGCATGCAATTGTAAGATCAATTGAAGTGTACGAACCGGATGCGGGGTGCAGATAAGTGGCAGACCCGCCACTGAACAAACACATGTCAGATTTTGTAATAAATTGTCCCTTTGTTTCACCCTTCACATATTCTTTTCTGCAAGATCCATCTCAAAGTGGGCTATGAACGTTGAAGTCAACCAGCAAAATATACAGAGTTTGGGAGTTGATGAATCCGCAACTCAAGATCAAGTTTTACTTGGTGAAATGTAAAGAGAACATTTGCAACCGTCTAACGTTAGGCGTAGCGCCAAAGCCAGTAAATTGGTTCATTGGGAAATAGTCCAGGCACATTAGACATAAAAATGAGAAAGTAAGGAAAAAAATCGGAGAAAGCTGATTTTTTTATATGTTTCCGGGACACACATTGCGGATAAAGTGTGAAAAGTCCCCGCGAATCCGAGTTGAGCTTTTTTAGTTATAGCGTTTTTTTGATGAAAAAAAAAATTTTAAAAAAAATTCGACCCAGCTCCATATTTCTCATTCTTATTCGCCTTAGTAGGGTGAGAATCATAAATATCGTGCTGAATTATATTGAGAATACATATCCCCAACAGAAAATGCCAACTTTGTACCAATCCTCACACTCAATGGTGAAATATTCACGAAAATGTAGAAAAATTACGAAAAAAAAATTATTGTTTTCATACACACAACGGTACACAACGTCCATTAAATCAAATCTACGACTACTTTGGGAGTTAAATTATATATCAAAAATTGCAGAAAAGCAGTGGCTTTATAATGATATATAACAATAGTCATTTATTCCATAATGAACTGGTGAAACGTGTGAAATATTAACCATACCCCCTAAACTCAAATTCAAACGGCATCGACTTTTCTCATTCAAATACCGTATTATAGCATCATTGTTTCAATTTCCATGTTCGATTAAATCACATAATGTGAGAAACAGGGACTGAACGTTTGTCCAGTGACGTTTGACCAACCACTTTATATCAAAGCAGTGGAGATTGTGTCTTCGTCAGATAAGTTGAAAAAAGTTTTCGTTAGACTCGGCGGCTTCCATATGATTATGTCATATTTAGGGGCAATTGGTTCGATCATGGCTGGTAGCGGCTTGGATGAACTTTGGGGGACTGTTTATGCTGGTGGGTCAATCAATCATTTGATCAGTGGTCATGCATATTCAAGAGCAGTTCGTGCCCATTTGCTAACACAAATTGCCATTACAAAACTTGTGTTTGAAGAAAGCCGAACACTAGATAACATAGACTGCACAGAAGTCAATGAAATATTCTGTGGACTTGCCAGAGGTGACTGTACAACAGCTGACGCTGTCAATCAAGAAAGTGTCAACCATCTACTGTCAAAATTACACGAACTGCTCCAGAATGCGTCCGTAGGAGGCACAGGAAAGCTTTGGGTACAATACTACGAGCAAATAGGTCTTCTCCAGTTGTTCTTGAGAGCAGAGCGCACAGGCGACTTGGAACTCCACACATATTGTGTTCGCAATATGATTCCAGTATTTCACGCAGGTGGTCATTTTGCATACGCAAAAAGTTCTCATCTCTATTCGCAGCAGATGAATGAGCTAACAGAAATAATGCAACAGGATGATTTGAAGTTGTTCACTGAGAAAGGTTACTTTACCATAAGGCGCTCAGATAAATTCTGGGACGGGATATATTCTGATCAGACCATAGAGCAGTGTTTAATGAGAATGTTCAAGCTCCCTGGTGGTCTCACACATGGCAGGGGAATAACCGATAGCACTGTTGCGAAATGGGTACATGGACTACCTCTTTGCCTTCCGATATGTAATGCTCTCGAAAATTTTGTTCATGTTCACACTGGTCATGGCGAACAACATCGGGATCTCCGTCAAAGTTCACAATTGACTGATGCCAATGATATCACCAAATTATTGAACTGGCTCAGAGTGCATTCCCCCTTTCAGAATAGAGATCCACTACAATTAGTCTCTATAGCGACCGGGCTTGTGGCCGACGAAACTGTGAACTGTGACCAAGTTCGCAAAATTGGTGAATGTTGCGTATCGAATGTTGTAAGCAAAACGTTCAACAGCATCAAACTACGACGTGTTGACACTGTGAAGTCTTTCGCATCGATGGCAAATAGCATCAAAGTCCGTGGAAGTAAGGTAGTGATTGACCCCACAATTCTGTTCAACCGCATTACATGTGTTATTCAGTCACAAGCAGAGATGAAAGAGTATCTCAAATATGAACTCGCCCCGAAACCACCAGCATTGTTTGATTCTGCTGGAATGAGGAAGACACAGAAAAGCACGCTCGGTAAGATCCTCAAAACATACGGTTCCGAGCAAACTAAAATCCCAGAACATTCTCTGTTTGTTGTAGATGGTGGATTTTTATTGAGGGCAGTTGTATTTATTTATTTATTTATTGTTGCTTAACGCCACATCAGCAGCTAAGGCTATATCGTGGCGAGAAATCAGAGAAAAGTAAAACGTCAATATTATGAAGTAAAAGATTGAATAAAAACAAAGGATAATCACAATAGACATGTCAGAGACAAGAAAAATTTAAAGAACAATGAGTAATGAGATAAGTGAAAAATGTCTACTTCTAAATCAACCTGATGAATTGAGACTTGATGAGTCTAGATTAAAAGAATAAAAACAATTTTAAAATTTGTTAAAAAGGTTGATTACTTTCAAAAATGATACAATTTTGTGTGGGCTCGTATTGTAAAATAGATCTCTAAGGGATCCAACTGTGAAGTACTGCCCTCTAACAAGATTAAAATCAGTACAATTTAAGAGAATGTGCTCCACTGACAACACCTGCTGACATGGAACACATTCTGGTCGCATATTACCCTCCAACAGAAAGGAATGTGTAAGTCGTGTGTGACCAACATGACATCGTGTCAGAATAACATTATCTTTTCTACAGAGGTTACTGGATGGGTAGTGATCAAATATGTTTGGTCGGAAGCGATGGAGCTTGTTATTTGTCGCCCCATCCCATTCCGCCTGCCACATAGATTTGATGTAACAACTAATATGAGGCTTAAAATCACTGAAAGGGATCTTAAAATCAGTGAGAGGCTTTGTTAAAGCCTGTTTTGCCGCACTGTCTGCTCTGGTGTTACCAGCGATACCTACATGTCCAGGTAACCAGCAAAACACGATATCATATTGGTCAAACATGAGAGTTGTTAACTTCTCACGAAGTTCCAAAATGAGAGGGTTCTTCAACCTGGGGTTGAGCAAAGCAAGCAAAGAGGAAAGAGAGTCAGAAAAAATAATCGTCTTCTTTTCCTGTACATTTTCGATATGTTCAAGTGCAAGTTGTATGGCTTTAACTTCAGCTGTGAAAATAGAACTCTGATTCGGTATTCTGATTGAGGTGATACCATCACCAGTAACAGCAGCTGATGATACTTTGTCACCATCTTTAGATCCATCTGTATAGATCCTTGTATATGCACTATACTTGGACTTTATTTCGGCATATTTTTGTTTGAACTGCAAGGAATTGGTATCAGATTTTTTGGTAGAAGCAAGGTCCAAAATAACAGTAGGTTTCTTAAGATGCCAAGGAGGAATGTGTAATTTACGGTTTTCTTTTATAGATTCAGAATCAATTTTTGCAGACTCCATGTGGGGTTTAACTCTAATTCCCAATGGAGGAATATGTTTCGGATGTCGGTTAAAAAAGTCAACATTTTGTGGTTCTGAAATACAATTAAAAGCAGGATTTGAAGGATTGGCCAAAAGTTTAGACACATATTGAAGAGACAATTTAATTCTACGCTTCTCGAGAGAAGGCTCCTCTGCTTCAACAAGCATCGAGTCTATTGGGGATGTTCGAAAGGCCCCTAGACTAATTCTAATGCCACTATTATGAATTGCATCAAGTGGTTTGAGATATGATTTCCTTGCAGAACCATAAACTATACAACCGTAATCTAATTTTGATCGAACAAGTGATCTATACAGATGGAGCAAAGTTTTTTGGTCAGCACCCCAATCAGTGCTACCAATAACCTTCAGTAGGTTCAGTGCTCTCTTACATTTAACTTTTAGTTGTTTTATGTGGGAAGTGAAATTCAGTTTGTTGTCAAACAACAAACCTAAGAATCTCACTTCCTTAACAACCTTAATAGGACTACCATCAATTGTCAACTCCGGATCGAGGTGATGTTTCCGAAGCTTGCAAAAATGAATACAATTCGTTTTTGTCTTTGAAAATTTAAAACCATTTTCGATAGCCCACTTTTGAATCCTATTTAAACACAGCTGAAGTTTGCGCTCTATAGCATTCATCTTTTTGCTACTATAGCAGATCAAAAAGTCATCGACATACAATGACGAATCTACCATATTCTCAATTGCGTCGATAATACTATTAATTTTAATTGAAAATAGGGTAACAGATAAAATACTACCCTGAGGGACCCCCAATTCCTGCTCGTGAGGATCAGATAACGTTGACCCAACACGAACCTGGAACTGGCGGTCCTTTAAAAAGTTTTCAATAAAAAGAGGCATACGCCCTCTCAACCCCATGTTAAAAAGATCTTTTAAAATCCCATACGTCCACGTTGTATCATATGCCTTCTCTAGATCAAAGAAGATGGCGACCACATGTTCTTTTCTAGCAAAGGCATTTCTTATAAACGTTTCAAGTCTGACCAAATGATCCACAGTACTTCTCTGGTTTCTGAAACCACACTGAACATCCGCAAGCAGATTGTTCGATTCCAGAAACCAGACAAGTCGATCATTGATCATCCTCTCCATGGTTTTGCACAGACAACTTGTTAAGGCAATAGGCCTATAATTACTGGGGTTGCTGTGATCCTTATCAGGCTTAGGAATGGGAATTACTATTGCTTTGCGCCAAGACGATGGAAACTGGCCAGTCACCCAAATGTCATTAAAAATAGAGAGTAAAAGTTCAAGAGATGATTGCGGCAGATGTTTTAAAATTTGATAATGTATTTCGTCGGGTCCAGTGGCGGTATCCTTCGCTCTATGTAAAGAGTTATTTAACTCTTCCATAGAGAAAGGTTCATTGTAATCCTCTAAATTATTGGAGGCAAATTTGAGCTTTTGTTTTTCTTGTTGTTTTTTAATTTTGAGAAATTCAGGATTACAATTTTCAGACGACGAATGTTTCGAAAATGTGGAGGCCAATGTATTTGAAATTTCTTTTTTTGATGTGATTAGTGTGTTGTTATCTTTCAAATGTTGAACCGTTGATTTTGTGTCTTTTCCATTAATTTTCCTTATCATTTTCCAAATTTTATTGATGGGGGTGTTTTGATTTAGTTTAGACACATATGTTTTCCAAGAACTTTTCTTTTTTTGTTGAATCAGTCGTCTTGTTTTTGCCCGATTTATACGAAGTTTGTCCAAGTTACGTGTGGTTGGTGACTTATTAAATTCCCGTTCAGTCTTTTTGCGATCTTTAATAGCCTGTTTGCAATCAGCATCAAACCATGGTTTGGTGAAACGTTTAGGATTTGCCGAGGTTTTAGGAATGACCTTGCTTGCAATGTTAAGCAACTCTGTGGTGAAATGTTCTATTTGGTCAGCACTTTCGCCAAATTTCTCCCGTGTTAGGCATTCAGAACAGAGCGATGAGAAAGTCTCCCAGTCAGCCTTTTTCAAGTTCCACTGGGGTACCCTCTCAGCATCCGCCGGAACTACACTCTCCAACACAATTGGAAAGTGGTCACTCCCGCACAAGTCATCTTCTACCTTCCAAGAAAAATCAAGGAAGATAGAAGGGCATGCAATTGAAAGATCAATTGATGTATACGAACCAGATGCGGGGTGCAAATAAGTGTCTGAACCATCATTAAACAAACACAGGTCATATTTAGTAATGAACTCTTCTACAGTTTTACCTTTTACATCTTCTTGACTGCAAGAATTACCCCAAAGAGGGTTATGAGCGTTAAAATCACCCAACAAAATGTATGGGGCTGGAAGCTGTTGGACCAGAAGCTCAAGATCATTCAGATGTAGGGCTTTATTTGGTGACACGTAAATCGAACAAAGCGTGACTGTTTTGTCTAAAGTTAGGCGTACCGCCACAGCCTGTAAATTTGTATTCAAAGGTACAGATCTGTGAATGATATCGTCTCTAACCAAAACAGATGTTCCACGAATGTGAAGGTCAGTATCATCTGCCCAGGCATTATACGAAGTATAATGCTTAAAAGCTGAATGATCGTGAGCCTCAGGTTTCTTTAAAAGAGTTTCCTGCAGGCAAAAAGCAACAGGTTTATATTGTTGGCTGAGAAGACCCAGTTCATTAAAATTTGCTCTAAAACCTCGACAATTCCACTGTATTATGTTATTTTTGTTTGTATTAGCCATATTTCAATGGAGATTTAGAGGGTGGACGTATGGGCGAAATGGCCCCTGTAGTTTTCTTCGGTGAATTTTTCCTCGGGGATCTATTCTGTGAAGAAATCGGACGTAATTGTTCGAATGTTTCATCGATACAATCACCCACATCCATATCCTCAAGACCTTCAAACCTGTTGCGAACAACAGGATTTTGAAGAACCTTAGGTAATCTGTCCGATAATTGTTTTTGTTTCATTTTTTCTTTTTTCTTTTCCTCTTTTTCTAATTTTTTAATTTGACTCTGACTCAGATTGTGCTGTTGTGATCTTTGTTCTGGTTTAGACTTTGTTTGGTTTTGTTCATTTTTCTTTTCTGAATAAGTGTTATGTTCCTTAGTTTGTACAGGTTTGGGCGTATCCTTTCCTACTTTTCGTTCTGTTTTATCATCTGTTGGTTTGGGATTTTGTTCTTTTTTCTGGTCTGATTTTGTTAAATCTTTGGTTCCCCCATGTGTTTGTCCTGCTTTTAATTTTTCTGTTGTTTGTGTTGTGGAATTTGTTTGTGTTGACTGTATCTCTGTTTGTGCTATTGTGAAACCCTGTACTAAAGAGGGAATCGTCCCTTTAAGCCACGTGTATTGCGTTTGACATTCCACTGAAGTTGTTGGTAATTTTTGTGTTAATTTTTTTGCATAAGTTGGTGATGATAGGTTCATGCCAGGCATTGATGTCACTATTGTTCTCGCCTCCTTAAAACTGATTTGTCTTTCGCATTTAACTTTTTGAATTTCTTTTTCTCTTTTCCATACAGGGCAATCCTTTGATGCAGCCACATGATTGCCCTGGCAGTTACAACACTTGATGGTATTTGTGCAAGGGTCCGGATGTTCTTCGCCACATTTAAAACAGATATTTCTTCCTCTACAATTATTTTGTCCGTGACCATATTTCTGACATTTGAAACATCGAAGTGGATTTGGAATGAATAAATCCACTCCGATGTTCATGTATCCTACTTTTAATGATTTTGGTGGCTGAGAAGAGTTAAATGTCAGTATGTATGTATTTGTTTGTATAGGCTTTCCTTCTTTTTTAATTTCAATCCTTTTAACGTTAGTAACCCCCTGTGATTCTAGTTCTTTTTGAATTTCCAATACGTCAATGCCTGACAGTTCCTTAGTACGTACAACACCTTTGCAGCTGTTTAATGTTTTATGAGCAAAGGTATTGACCTCCATATCAACGAGTTTATCTATCTTAAGTAAATTCAAAGCCTGCATTTCTCGTTTACATTCAATTAGAATTGCCCCTGATCTTAACTTTCTAACATTTTTAACATCACCAGCTATTCCTGTTATGGCTTTTTCTAAAGCAAATGGATTAATATCAGATGCTTTTTTATTCTCATCGTTAGCATATATAATGATAAATTTTGGCCAGCTTTTCAAAATGGTTTGTTCTTTGTCTTGATCTGAGTCGGAGTCATTGTCTGAAAATAGAAATTCGTACCCTCGTTTTTGTTTTTTTTGTGGTATTTTAGCCATGTTTATTTTTTTAAAAGTTCAGTGCCCCGGCTCCCACCCACCGCGGAGTCCAACAAGGGGTAGGGTTACTGCTTTGCAGTGAACCCACCGGGTTGCCGGTATTCCCACATACCTGGTATGGGGCAGTATACTCAGTCAGTGTTGATGCCAAGGCATACCACTGACTGATTGGCCCGTGCGTGGAAGTGCCAGGTCTTCAGATGGCGATCATCCAACCAATCACTACACGAAACACTATAATTACAGTTGCCATGTATAAATTAAACAGACGGCGCAGCAAAACTAAGTATTTCATAAAATAGAACGTTTAAAACAGTACACATTGGCAATTATGTGATGTGTGAGAAAAAGAAATGACTGATTGAATGACCACCAAATGCCCCCCGACGTGACACCCAGTACTTTTTGGGGTGGGGGCTCCCGATTGGCCAGAACGGACCATCCGACCATCCTTCTACTCCCGAAATTGGGGCCAAAGCAGTGTGTTGAACAAGATTATCTCCGAAATGGAGACCAGGGCTCCATCCCGGAGACTGCCCTAACCGGGGCCACGAGTCCTCAACTGCCAGGATTCCTTCTTCCGGGGCCTTCGGAACGCACCTCACGGGAGAACAAGGTGCCTGCCAGATGGTATTAGCAGGATTGATCATTTTGGTCCGGGGCTGCGTATTTATGTATTTCGCAGCGAACCAACTCAATTGAGCAAACCTGCCAATTAGAAATTAGCAAACCTGCCCAATTGAGCAGGCCGTCCTCTATCCGCCACCTGAGGACCCGCCTAGTAGGGGATGATCAAACCCCCCTAGGGGGCAGTTGTATGGCCTAAACAGTCGTCATATAAGGACATATGTACATCATATTCCAATTATCTAGTGAGACATTTTGGGGCGAACGTCGTGGTTGTTTTTGATGGTTATGCTTGTACAATGCCGACAAAGGGCATGGAACAAGCCCGTAGATCTAAAGATAGGTATTCCATTGATATCAATATCTCACCCGAGTTACCAGCCACCACACCCCAATCCGATTTCCTTGCAAATGCCAAGAACAAAACCCAACTGATCGATCTTCTAATGCAGGAGCTATCTGCTATCAATATTCAGTCCAAGCAGGCCGAGGCTGATGCTGATGTACTGATAGCCGAAACTGCACTTGACATCGC
Organism: Pictodentalium vernedei; assembly: GCA_031216915.1. Taxonomy (NCBI): domain Eukaryota; kingdom Metazoa; phylum Mollusca; class Scaphopoda; order Dentaliida; family Dentaliidae; genus Pictodentalium; species Pictodentalium vernedei. The sequence continues at coordinate 408,685,101 of CM062290.1, forward strand.
TCAAGATGACAACAATGTTGTCGTTGTGGGAACAGACACAGACTTGTTAGTCATTCATACCTCTCGAGTTCAACCGGGATGTGATATTCACATGATGTATTCCATTACCCCAAACTTACTAGTTTCAGTTAGTGAAATAGCAACCAAAATGGGTGACCATAGAAGCAACCTCCTTGTAGCACATTCTATAAGTGGTTGTGACACTACTTCTGCACTCTTTCGAGTTGGTAAGAAGAAAGTATTCAGTACAATTGTCTCCGATGTTACTAGCGACTCACAACAGTATGTCAGCACAATTTTGGCGGATGACAGTACACCAAGTGCAGTAGCCGCTGCCGGGGAACAACTTCTCCTGATCTTATACGGGAGTAAAACTGTTTCTTCTCTCGACCAATATAGATATGTCACTTACAAGCGTTATGTAGCAAAATCTAAACTGAATAAACCCATCGACCTAGCCTCACTCCCACCAAGCAGCGATGCTGCACAACAACATGTCTACAGATGTTATCTCCAGGTCCAACAATGGCTGGGCACTTCGCTTCCTCCGACGGATTGGGGGTGGTCGCTAGACAATGGACTTCTTGTACCGACTGCAGCCACAAAGCCATGTGCCCCCGATAACCTACTGAATCTGATCAGTTGTGGTTGCAAGAGTGCTTGTACAAAAAGGTGTGGGTGTAAGAAGGCAGGACTCTCTTGCTCAGGTTTGTGTAATTGCAGTTCGGATTCTTGTAACAACCACAGAAACACTGTCCTGTCGGAAATTTCTGAGTTCGATGAATAATATGTATATGGGTCATGTCATTTCTGTATATAGCGTTGATAATAGTCAATGTAACTTAATCCATGTTGATTGATTTGTACATTCTGTAAATATTATTTATTGATTTTGGTACATTCTGTAAATATTATTTATTGATCTAATGCTGCCAGACACAGACGTGTCTGTTCGGTCCCAAGCCCGAAAATAGTTGAGTTCTCATGCTGACGAATTTTATGCCAAAAGGGGAACTCGGCCAGAAGCAGAGGGGGTCTTCCATAATGTCTATTTTGTAAGCAATGATAAAAGTCTTCAAATAGTGGTGGATTTTTTATCGTCTGTCCAACTAACATCCCGTTCTGTACTACGACCCTTTGGGCAAATCCGTTAGGAAAATCGTCATTTTTTGCGTAAATCCGATACTTTTTTGTGAATTTTCAATAATTTTTCGCAGAAATTGTCACAGAATGCACATTTTCCTCTAGGTAAATGTATATTAGACATTATGTAGCTCGAAATACGGGTAAACAAAAAATACAGTTGGATCAATTCGAGGTTACAAAGTTCGTGCGATTTTTTTTTGATTTTTTTCAAACGCGTTTTCGAAAAAAGGCTGTAGAAAAAAAAGCTCAACTGGGATTTTAGGGGACTTTTGTCTAATCGTTCAGTGACATGTACTCAACATTCCCTGAAAAAATCAGCTTTCTCCGATTTTTTTCCCTAGAGAAACCTAATGTTCTTGGGCTAAAACAGGACTGTGAATAATGTCGTTTCTGGCCAAGACAGACCTTCAACGAACATGGAGATCGTTTTTTTCATCCCAGAACTTATACGAAGTATAATGCTTAAAAGCAGAAAGATCTTGAGTTTCAGGATTATTTAGGACTGCTTCCGGTGTTATTTCAGAAATCACACAAACTCAGGTACTATCGACCGATAGAACATGAAAAGAAATGTTCTAATATTATAATATTAGTGTTGTGTGTTCATCGAATGTTCCCGGAGTGATTTAATGAAACATATACAAATGTCACCAACTACTATAATATATACGCACGCATGCGCGCTAGACAGTGTTTTAGACAAATATACTGAGTTTGCTTTGAATTGCTCTTAGCAGTGATGCGTAATTGCCTACATTCAATTATAACTAAAACGATTTAAAAAATCGGTAATTATCAATTCTCGAATTTATCGGTCTTGGGTCTTACTAAAATATGAACTAGCCTACTGGTTAAGTTAGTTACAACCTGTTTGCTGTGTTGCCGTAGGCTCCGTTCAGTGCTTATATTCCATGTAAATTTGGGAGAAACCATTTGGATTCACGAGAAAATGGATGCGAGAATCCATACCTGCTATGTGTGTCCCAGGATCCCGTTAGACCACCATGGTTGAACCACTGTTGTATACTGATAACACATATTAGCCCTTTACCCAACACAACTTTTGAATTTTTAAAAAATAAATTGAATTGGGTAATTTAAAAAAAATAGCAATCTTTATCAATGAAACCTTACAATTATGAGCCGGTGTGACAGGAAAGGAAGTCCGTAGGAAAACTAGTCCCTCTAGACTATTATTCCGCGGAATTATACTCCTAGGTCTAACATTTCTAGGAATAGTAATCCTCGGACTATATTCCTAGAAATGTTAGACCTAGGACTATAATTCCGCGGAATAATAGTCCAGAGGGACTAACGTTCCTACGGACTTCCATTCCTGTCACACCGGTTCCAATGACAAACATATTTGTACAATTTTATTGGCAAAGTGTCCTGGATATTTCAGGTCATGTTAGCCTTGTGTTGGTTAATTTGCCGTCACTATGTTAGGTAAAGGGTTAAACTGACTCAATTCATTTCACACGATTCTTGGAGATGTGAGGCGAGATTGTAAATGGATTTCTGCAGGATTTGTTGCGCGAATCTTTGCGTGAATGGATTTTCGGTTTCTTGTCGAAATATACGCCCTGCAATTGCTATTGAGGCAGGTCATTATTGGCAAGAAGCTTGGATACAGTAGATCCGAGTTTAGATCCCGTTCGGCCCAACTTCAGAAAACTTCGGAATTTTCTGTCCAGTGTCTTGGACCAAGCGAAATGCGTGAATGAATTCATGTATGACATCGCAGTTATATAATTTCGCATACTAATATAAATAAAGGGAAATTTTGTAAAACGTTTTTGATTTCATTTGTCATCCTTTGGGATTTTCTATGTCCGTAATAGGGAGCTAAATTACACATGAAATTGTAAACTCCCCAACTTAAATTCTGCACAAAAAAGACATAATCAAAAATTGAAAAGCTCCGGGTTACCTTTTTGTGTTAGCTATTATTTCGTTATATTCCGTCATCATGTTACAAAATTTAACCATTTGAACACGAGCGGCCGCTTTTCCGGCCAGGACCACGATATGTCATAACATCATTATACAGGATAGCTGTTCAGTAAATGCCTGGGTAGACCAGTTAACATTTTCAACGTACAGCTCACAGGCTGCACGTTGAGAATATTGATTGGTTTAGCCCAAATAATGAATATGGACTTTTCTAATTGCTGCCATTGAACTGGCATGGACGGATACCACTGGAGTTCAAAGAGGTAAATTGTTGCTCTGCTGTAAATTTCACTCTAGATTTGTCATATCAATATACAATTTTCCCTGTACTGAAACTATAAACATGGAAGGCTGGTTGTTTTCTATTTCTCTAGGATTGTCAGAACACGGCGTGATTGTTGGGTTAAATTACTCGCAACGAAGCCTATTATATGTTCATAGATCACGTTGGCCTTTAAAAAACACCATTCCATTAAATAGGTTTAGGTGATATTATCTCGACTGGAATTCGAAATCAAAACCAAATGGACTTGTGAACACCAATCGATATGCATTAAAGGACTCCCCACAACACTAAGAGGTTTAGCGTGAAAGGAAATAGTTCCGCTAAGAACGCTCATGAAGTTTTATCGAATAAATCGTCTACGGAAACTACTCAATATTCACATAATTTACCCATTGGTCCTCCAATGTGATTATTTTTTATATTGGGTGTATTTTCTGGTAGAGTAAGCGATATGGCTCATATACGATCACAATATGTGGCTACAAACACGACGTTAGACGTTAAACGGTGTAAATGGATTAACGGGGCCCCACCCACTCAGAGAGGTAATTTTAATAATCTTCTGTTGCTCTTATGTAGATCTGAGGATCATGGAACTGGGGTTTGCGTGGATCAGTTTTTACTCTAATTTCCATTCCAGCGAGGCGAACCACATATGGCTCAGTGCATCTTGGACATTTAAGACCCCCCCCCCCCCCCACCACAACAACACGCACAATCATACACCCACTACAACACTCGTTATTTGAGCTTCCGTCAGCTTTGCGCTCTGAATATCGAACCAACTGATCCGCATACAGTATGGCCGCTGTGAACTGGTCACTTTCAACGGGTGGGCCATATTTACACGCGCTCAATAATATAAGATTCCAAACACTAATTAGAGGAATAATCATCAAAAGTTTAACTAATGAAGCACCGCGTACAATTCGGAGTGTACTATGAATTAACTACGCACTGCAACGGCAAACATCTCGTTTGTTTTCTTTTCCTGACGCCTGGGCCAATCGCTTTTTAAAGAATATACTTTGTTGTTCAGATATGTAAAATGATGTGTTCATTATGTGCTCATGCTTCTCTGCAATGCAAATTACATATCAAATTTTACAACAAAATGTATTTATTATTGACCGAAAGCAAGTGTCCAGGCTGGATATTTGACACGGCGTTACTTATCTTCGCACCAGATAAACACCTTGACGTTTGATCAAGTGAAACCCTTTACTTTGTAACTTCAACAGTTTTCATGTCACCAAACGTCAGCCACTGGTGGGTGTTATTCGCTGAATGAGTTGACGCCATCTCGGACGGGTAGGGGATATGACGTTCCTGCACTCTAGTTGTATAGGGATCAGTGCTTTAGGTTCTGCACCATAGTTACCAGGCATTTCCAATAATGACATACCATGACCTCTCCTCAAATGCGAATATTGTTTAACTTAGTTATCAAACACATAATGTGTATTGTATTTTTCATATCCACTAAAAACATATAACACTTTATTTAATGCTCAGGCATCAATTCACGCTGAAAAATTAAGTCATATTCCCCTGTCGGTCGGCAAAACGAAATATCAAAATGATATTTAGAAATCGATATTTCATCGTAGGTTCGGATGACGAATCACATGTACTTTAAACGAGTCAGCACATCAGTAATGAATTCCAGAGTCCCAAATACAAACGAATTCGAATAATTGATAGTGACAGTGACTAAATCAATTCATTAAATCAGCGGTTTCAAAGTTTGACTTTCTCATTCACCTTCCAGCGAAAAGCCGAAATCACTTTCAAATTTCTTCAGTTCAACTTCACACGTCTTCAGTGCATTGAGTTCAAAAAAAATAAAATGACGTGTCTTGTTATTGAAAATAAGAAAGTGGTGTTTTTTGTTATTGTTCTATTTCTTCGAAACACATTGCGATTATTTCAATTCGCCAGCCTTGGTAAATCGTAAAGTTAGGGGAGAAATAAGACGGGACTACTTTTTGTGCGGATATTCACACATTCCAATGGTTGGAGTTTGGTTGTTGTAATTTTTGTATGGACGCCGGTTCGGCACATAAATTTTGCGCCTTAATGGCAAATAAAGGCCACAAATTGGAGAGTTTGTAGTCGTAGAGCATTAAATAAAAAGAAAATTCACGAAAATTTGATGAATACCGAAAATATCTCGTGAGTGGCTACAAAGAAATATGAGGATCTTCACGAGCGACGTAATTGTGTTCTTTTTGTTGATAGTGTCAAATGAATTGCTGAGTGTCCTTCTAGTAACTCTTTTTATAGCCGTGAATGCGTGTAATAAACACAGACGACACACGCGTTTGAATGGGTTTATCGTTATGGCACTTGTGCCATCGCGTAATGATGCAACCCGAGGCCTGCGGTCTCTCGTTTTATCCGTCCCCACTGGCAATTGTGCCATATTAATTAACCCATTCACACACTGGTGTTGTCCTGTGTTTATTGCGACCATAAGTCATTTTTCTCTTTCCCTTTTGCCAGACCAAAATTTAGAGTCCTTCTTCATAACACACATCCACAACATTTAGCACACTGATCGAAAGTATGCATCTCTCGCACAAACAACCATGCCTTTTCCGGAATCCTATCTGCAATGAGAGCGATGCGGATTAGAAATTTTTGGATATTTTTTTTCAATATTTATAATATAAAGTAATCAAATCCATCTCTTTCAAACTTTAGATATCCCATTTCCAGTAAAAAACATATCTAAAAATGTGTTTACTCATGGGAGATTCTTATTTTTTCAAGTCACGTCATAGGGGTCATAAGTCGGAAAATTTCAACTTTGTCCGATTTTCATGAAATTTTAGTATGCTATAGAACTCGTAAGATTAAGAAACATCCTTTTTGTTGTTTTTTTTTTTTGAGATTCCGCCACTTTTTGACGTCTCTTCAAATTTTAGCTTTTTCTTATTGAAAACTTTGATTTTGTGACAAGCATACCACTATACCTCTTAAAGATACGTCCTCCAAACTTCGCACATGTATTTCTCGTTATTTGAAATTGATTCATACGGTCTTACTTTTTTGGAATGTCAAAACTTCGTTGGAAGTAATCGGAGAATTAAGAGATAGCTGTTTTGAGGTTTCTCGATTTGGCGCTGTGATGACCGTTTCGACATTCCAATCACATCAGCGTTCAAGAAGGAAGGACGAGGTTTGCTTTATTGAGCGGCTTAGTACGTTAAAAAGCGACAGACACCCCCGCCCCCTTCCCCCCATTCATGTTGGGGGGTAGGCGTTGACCGCGCCTCGTTGGAATTCGCTTTGCGATTTCAAAACCATCCAGTTGTCACTGTTATTTTGAGGGTATTTATTTGTTGTCAGTGATTTTTCGATATAAAAACTATCTCACTGTTTTCTTTTAGGTAATATTCATGATTCGAAATCAATCTAATTCAAGAGTTGATGCACTGACTAACCAAACACATATATGTAAATCACGATTTGCTAAATGAGAGTTGCGGATATTTCACATGACCTGGATGAGATTATTATAATCCCTGATGGTTACGGGTGTGGGATGGGAAAATCTCACCCTCGGGACAAGATATTTGGTCCAGACACTCGGCCGAGTGTCTGGACCAAATATCTTGTCCCGAGGGTGAGATTTTCCCATCCCACACCCGTACCCATCAGGGATTATTTTTCTCTCCCCACCATACAGCGGTTACGTTAGCCAGAGGTAATCGGCGGTCACGTGCTGATATAATCAACTCATTTGGTATTCGTTGTTTTGAAAAAAGGTATATACCACGAAATCAATTAGGAACGGTGGCATCTTGGGGTTCAAAGAGTTTTAGAGCATCAAACTTTGATCACACGGAATTCTGATGACGTCAAAATGAATTAGTTGGTAGAAAGAAACTGATACGATATGCATAACGTCATAATAACGTTATAAATGTATAACGTCACGTGGGTGGGTGGGATACATCTGTCTCTCCCTGCTATCTCACCCTGGATAGACATATGTTACACATGCAGTGGGGGGAGAAAAAATATGTTTTGTCCGTTTTCGATTGGATTCACAATATTATAACTATAAACCTTAACTCAACAGTTACCTCTTTTCCCTGTTAGTACACGATGGCCAAGTGCAATACACACACAAGTCATCTCCATACATTTACCTCAGGGCACTGCGAAACGCATTTTCGATTCGAATGTATTCTTATTCGAAATCGAATCGAATCAGTAGCGTCTTGAATATGACCGATGGGGGTCGGGGTGCTACAATACGCGGAGAGTGGATTGTAACTAAATCACCCGCGGAGTGGAATTATCACCCAAACTATTACTTTCAAATTTTGTACATATCGACAAAAAATACAAGCGCTGTTTCAGCCAATGAACCTCCGGGTTTAACCCGAAAGTCCATTGGCTGAAACTTTGCTTGTGCTTGTTATGCCTTGCAACAAATTTGCAATTATTGGTTGGGTGGAATCTCCACTCTGCGGGTGATTTAATGATAACACACTCTCCACGTACTGTATAAACCTTGTTGTTCCGACTGTGGTGGCTCAAGTCCCGACTGATAAAATAATCCAGCCACATGACCAAGACAAGCCATCATTGAAGGCATGTCTTGATGATGTAGTTGGGATATTACTCTGTAAGAATTACAGTTCATAAAGTTCATCGTCGACATTGCTAGGAAACCTTAAATTTGTATTTAACAGTGGTAAGGATTAGTAATGTTGCAATTAGCATGAATCATGGCATAAGTACAGATTCTATTTATGTTTATGTAGCGGAAGTTATAGACAGTCCTTTATTTCAACCTTATTCAATGTCCGATTTCCATCTGAACCGTATGTTTTGTGAGACGACGAAGATGACTGATACCAAGCTAGATTCATATAAAAAATATTCGCGAGGGAACGAATTGGGTAGCCGATTTCGAATCGAACCGAATATATACTTAAGATTCGAAATCAAATCGAATTTCGAAGCTTTACTGGAGCCTAACTTACCTCCAATGCTGCTTTCTCTGATACCTTACTAACATCGAATATGTACAAATCATCCAACGGTTCATATATCTGAAATAAAAGATAAAACATATAATGAATAAAAAAAACAATACTATCTCAGAACACTGTGGATCTATTTTTACCAATGAACACTCTGCAAATAAACACTTAAAGACAGTACCAAACATTTCTAATTGACAGTTGCATTTTTTTCTGTCCCACTGCAATCACAGAAATGGTAGAATTAGCCATATCTCTTCAGTGCCCCATGCCGTTGTAATAGTTTCAATCATATGCACATCACAAGGTTCCTTGCTTTGTTACTGTTACACGTGATAAAATAGAGAGTAATCGTTTGAATGGACTGGTGATGTGAATAATTCATGAGAGGCGAGGGACGTTGTACAAAGTCGAGTGCGCGAATGCACTTTAAAATATAGTCCCTCGCCTCGAATGAATTATTTCAGGTGACCAGTCTAGTCAAGCGATTACTCAGTTTATTACTTTTCATTATTAACGATAATTATATTATTTAACCATTTTCCTAACGTAACGGTCAAAACCGGGCAGCGTTATTCTCAAAAATCGCCAATTAATTTTCATTATTTTTTTCATTTTTTATCTCTAAAACATAGGTTATGACCACTCATTGGAACGAACTCGTCGAGCTCGTTCTAATGAGGGGTCATAACCTATGTTTTTGAGACAAAAATTGAAAATAATAGTTATTCAAGAATTTTGCATGTGTCGTCTGCTTTTCATGTTAGGTAAAGGGTTAAAAAAACAAAAAAACAATGAAGTCCCCATTACATCCACGGCAAAGCGTCTTCGTTTGCGCGCACGGATGCATGATCCAATTGTTGATTGCATAATGCACTTAAGTGATCGTTTATAATCGGTTACCCGGGTGTCCATTGGCTGAAACGTTGCTTGTGCACAGGCCATATGTACAGAATTTGCTAGCTTTACTTGGGCCATAACGCGTACATTAACGCATATATCAACGTGCTATTTGTGCGCATTTCATGACAGGACTTCTAGTTTTAACTGTATGGCCTGTGCACAAGCAATGTTTCAGACAATGAACCTCCGGGTCCATTGGCAGAAACATTGCCTGTGCTTGCTATGAGTAACCAGGAGAACATGCCGTACTTTGGATGCCATTCGATATGGCAATTGCGCCCAATTCATACGCACAATTAACCCCATTTAAGCGCACAGTTCGTGACAGGACTTCTAGTTTTAACTGTATTCCTTTAATTCGTGTTTGGAATCTAATATTATTGAGTCCGTGGAAATATTGCCCACCCATGGAAAATGACCATTCGACGGAGGCTATTCTGTATTAAGAAACATTTAGGATTAATCCATCTGACGACGCCCAGCATAATAATCAGCATAACTATAGAATAAAATATGAAATGTAATGATAAATTATTAGTGAACCTACCTACGTATGTACAACTTTGGCGCCTATCTGCATTAGTCTATTTTATAGCGCCTTCGGTGGTGAGGTAGCACCTATCAAAGGAGTTGAAAGAACTTCGTGAGTAGAATATTCCACATATCAATGCCTGGTTCTAATGTTAACAGTTAACAATAATGGATTAAGCCATTTCCGCTTGCCAGATCTCTCCTTTTCAATCGCAGTATAATGCTTTGGTTGCACTGTCTACAATTTCAGAAAGTGATTGGGAGACGTTTCCCACATTAGGCGGAGCTGGGGGAAGGGACAGCGTTAGTAAAAGGGACAGCATTACAACAGTCATTACACGGCATGCGGATGGAACAATCGATTGACAAAGAAAGATGTAATGCCCATGTGAACTGGACCCCGGTAATGCTTTCACATGAGATAATTTTCTTACGAAATATTGTGCATGTGGAGAGTACTACAACACATCATTTCCATGAAAGAAATAGGTGCGCGTTTGGAACCAACAGCGCTGCCATCCATGTGACAATTACTGGAATGTCCTGTTTAGAACTAATCAATTATGAATGCCCCCAAGTGGTTTTTAGTGAGTTTCTGCTGAAATAAAAATAACAACAGTCCAAATCCGAACGAAACGGAAAAATCCGATCCTCTGATGTTTACAGACAATTGTCATTCGAATGTTATTATGTATTCAGTGTTTGCCTCCAAAACCTAACTAGTGTTAACCCTTTAGAAGGAGTTAACCCTTTGATACTTTTGTTACGTCTTATACAAGATAATCACCAATGTGAAAAATATACTTTCTACCATGCTCAACTACGTCACTACCTGTTAAAAGCCTGCATGTTAAATTTCAGCTTTTAATCCCACTAGGGTTAAAAACGTCTACTGTGCTTAAAACGTTTTCAATGGGATTTCCCAAACAAAAAGTTTTACCTATAGTAGGAACTAAAGTGAACTTGACCTTTGACATGATCGAATTTCCCGACTTCAATACATTCACACTTCACGATGTTTTCGACAATCAGCGTCGGATCAGGTGTCGTTTACGGCACTGGTACGATATTAAATGGCTATTTAAGTATAAAGTTGATTACAATTACACATTTAGAGTATAATTTGAGGGCCGATAATATTAATTTGACTGAAAATACAAGTTCAGTTCAATAAGCATTGACGATGTGCGTAGCTGTCAATCAAACATCACGTGCTGACGGAAGTACTGCCCACAGACGCAAAGATAAACAAAACTCATGTGTTTCTGCGTCTGCTTGTGCTACGATCTAAAATTAGTTTTAAGAAAGACGAAGTTTACTACATATGGACGATATGTACGGTGATTTTAATATCGCCAGTGATCAGGAGGACATTTTCAATGACCAGCAATTTATGAGTTGTTTTGCAGAAGAATTTAACGACGAAATTGACGAAAATGATATTTCAAGTTCAACTTCAACTTCAAATTCAATTATGAATAGGCCTACTCAGAAACAGACAAGGGAGGTAATTGACATGAAAGGCCAAATTATTGCCATACCTCTTGGAAAAATTTCTTCGAAAGTTGCTGATTCCAATGAATTAACCACTCCAAAAGAATCGTATCAGCAACATGCTATTAATGACATTGAAAATCAATCAGATACTGCATCATGTGAGCCCCAATTGCCAATTGAGAATGCACAAGAGCATTCAAATAAATTTGTAACTTTGAATTTGATGAAACTGATGAGTGTATAAGAAATCCCTATCTGATATAAACACATTTAGGACATTTCGTCGAAACAAAAATGAAACCAGGGAAATTAATGAAATTCCGGTTGACGAATTGGACATTTTAGTTGCAAATTATATAATAAGCGTGCGAAGAAATGATGGCACCGATTATGAGTCAAGCACCTTAAGAGGGCAGATTTCTAGTGTTGACCGATTCCTGAAAAGGCATAAATATGGCACATCAATCATGAATAGGGCAGATGACGGATTTGACACGGCCCGAAGAGCTTTGACTGCAAAACAAAAACAGCTAAAACGTCTCGGGAAAGGAAATAAACCAAACCGCGCCCAACCAATTAGAGATCATGAAATCGATAAACTTTACAGTAATGGTTTGCTCGGTGGCTCAACACCGAATTCAGTTTTGAACACATTATGGTTCAATAATACAATCCAGTTCGGACTTCGTGGAATAAAAGAACACTATAATTTGAGATGTTACCCTACATGAAAGTGAGGACAAGGAGTATCTGCTTCTTAATGAGCGCCAGACAAAGACACTGGCAGGGGAAGACGTTCGGAATTTTCGAGAAATTTCTCCACGATAGTATAGTACTGGAAATGACGATGAGAGAAATCCTGTGTACATTTGCAAACTATATGCCAAAAAGCGACCAATCGGATTTAGTGAAGAGGACGATCCCTTCTATATAGCGACAAGGACAACGCCTGTAAATAATGCATGGGACTGGTGTTTAAACGACAGAAAGTTGGTGAAACAAAGTTATCAACAATTATGTCTAAAATGGCCAAAAGTGCAAATTTGAGCTCAAGATTGACAAATACCAGTGCCAGGAAGCATCTTATATAGAAGTTGAGAGAAAATAAAGTGGAGCCAATTGACATTGCTACTATTAGTGGACATAAAAATTTGTCGAGTATGAATAACTATTCTGTAACAGGTGAATCAGAACAGGAAAGATGCTCCAGGCTGTTGAGTACTACATCAAAATCAAATGTCAGTGCACTCGCCTCCACAATAAGTCGTAGTCCGGATTCCAATGTTACTCCTGAATTGATTCCAACAACACACGAAATTACGGAAGTTCCTAAAAACAATGTCGTTTCCCAATCCCAGGAAAGTTCCAACACACTAAATGTTAACGTGTGGCGATTTCAGAATGCCAGCAAATCCAAATAACTTGTTGAATACACTCTTCCATGGAAATCACATACAAATAACAAACTTTAACATTAACTACAAAACAAAAAACTAAGTAACTTCCTGATGACCTTGCTTTTTGAATTTCGAACGAAAGTCGGGAGGCGGACCAGAATGTTGTTTTGACAAAAAATAGTTCCCAATGAGATGAACAAAAACGCTGTTGTTTATTTCTGAATAAATATTTATTTCTGATTTTCTTATGGAATGATTTGAATTCCCATGCTGGTGGAAATATTTGGTTATATGAATTCACCTCGGGTAAGGCACTGGTGTATCACTCTCAACAGTCGATATGTATTCATACGCACGTTAAAGTGTTTCATTGAACTGTCAACAGAAGGGGCGTTTTCGAAATGTTTGTTGGTTTTAAGTGACGAAGTGGAGAAATGATAAAGAGCATGGTAGAAATAAAACAAATAGGCACTAGGGACAGGAAACAGATTTAAACCACTCGTAGAATGAGGGTTTTAACCACTCGGCAAGCCTCGTGGTTAAAACACTCATCCTACTCGTGGTTTAAATCTGTTTCCTGTCCCTAGTACCTATTTATTCTATATGTTACTTTCCGACGTTTGACGTCGCATTTTGAAAAAAAATGAAGAAACAGAATTTCCAGTGACGTTTGAACGTCAGGATAATTAAAGTCTCAAAGTGTTAACCACCAATAAATAAAAAAATAAATGCATATGTACCTTGCCTTCAAGTTGGCACAGCCAATGAGTGATCAATACTTTTGTTTTTCAATTGTCGCCTCTTTTCGTGTTATGTAATAGACTGACGCATTTTCTCGTCCTATTGGTAGATCTCGGTGAACATTATAGAACATATTTGTCATTAATTAACTGGCAGGTCAGTTAGCTAATTAATTACGCAGTATTCCACAATTCATAAATCAACCAATCAGCGAATTAAAACATGGTAGAGAATAAGTAAATATAATCAATTTGATGTTTCGATCACCGGAGGTAACATTTGTGGCCAGATCTAGAATATCGACACATAAATGTTTCCTGCACTTATATTTCACTGTGGTTCTCGATATTATTCATAAACCTTATGCAATTTATAAAGTTTTCGGGTTGGGAACAAGCCGGAAGCGCAGCTCTGATGTACATTTCAATAGAACAGACATTGAAATGGACTACACGAACGAGGTAAGACATCTGCATGATAGATAATTAATTAAAGGAGAACAGTATTAAAGTACAGAAATCAGATACGCCCTAAGTTTCCTACCCAAGAAGGTTATTTATAATACAGATTTGGTAAGTTAGCCCGGGCATAGAGCAAAACTTCGTCACTTGGTGTATATGGATTGTCGGGTTGTTTCTGCAAAAAGCTCTGTTTCCCAAGTTCTTTATTTAAGAGCACCTTAAAAACAGCCTAGGAATATTGGGGTGTTTTTGATGCTAATCCAACCTCATATTAAGAAAATTAGCAAAACTTGCTACTGGCAACTCAGAAAGCTGAGCAAACTCAGTCAATTCCTCTGTCCATTCCTCAGTGGTAGAGCTTTGCACCAACTGGTTCACTCATTCATAACCTCTCATTTGGATAATTGCAGTTTTCTTTTCCTTGGTCTGCCACGTACATGGCTGCAGCAACTGCAAAAAATCCAGAATATTGCTGCTCGAATTTTTAGTGATGCTAAACGCTTAGACCATATCACTCCCATCTTGAAGAATCTACATTAGCTTCCAGTCCAAAGTCGAGTGCATTTTAAAATTTTCATGCTGGTATTTGAATGCGTTCATGGTCATGCGCATGCATATCTGTGTGAGCTACTCTCTCGCCGCATAACTATGCGCAGTCTTCGTTCTTCTGACAATTTGTCACTGACCGTACCTTATGCGCAATCTGTATTGGCGAGCGCGCGGGCTTCTTCGGTTACTGGTCAGACACTCTGGAATGCATTGCAGCTGCATCTTCGGTCACAACCAAGTTTACTTGTTTTCAAGAAACAGCATAAAACTCTTTTATTCAAATCATTTACTGCATAGCTTGTGTTCTACAATCTGTAAACAGTTTTAGAGCACCGACTTGGTCCTGATACGATCGAAATTATCTGCCCACATACCTCCGCGCATCACCATTGAACCTCGGCAGCGCAAAAATAATTATGAGAACATTGATTCCGAGATGTTATTCTCGTTTTGTTTTGTTATTTATTTACTTATTTATTTATTGGTAAAGTACCGCAGTAGGAGCAAAACCGGTACCGGGACGGGACAGAGCCAGTCCCGTCGAAACAGGTACAGGTACCGGGACAAGTCAACAACTGGGTGACATCATAATCAGATGGGAGAAATTCGTATTTAAACCGACTCAGTCCCCAAGATCGCAAAGACAAACATGACCTCGTCCCAATTATTCTGCGGTGACATCAATGTAATCATAAAGCACGAAAATGATTACTTTGTTGTGGCCACAGAATAATGTTTTTGAAGCATCCTGTGATGGTGCTTTATTGCCATTGATGCCACGTTTGGAATGTTAAAATGATCGGCCTTATCGAGATGGTGGTGCAGACAGAACATGCTCCTCTAGAGTGTTTCGATATGTTCATTCACAAATAAGCTGAAAGGGAGTCATGCGGGTGTGCCATACACAATTCGTTACCTGAGTTCCAATGTGTTCCATGCGCCAGTAGGCACATAAAACACATTGGAACTCAGGGGACAAATTATTGACCCTCTTCCCCTCGTCCGGTTAGGAATTTTCTCATAAAATAGTTTTGTCCAGATACCGGCGGGAGAAAAGCTTCCATACCGGTGCCGGTTGGAGTATGAGGGAATCGGCTGTACCGGTTGGCATGCCCGGTCGCCTCGTGTCGGACAGTTTTTGCGGGTAGATGAAGCCGGAGTACCCGGAGATAACCACCGATCAACGACGAGCAACTGTCGGACTCCCCAACATACTAACTCCAAACAAACAAGGTTAGCATTTGTTGAATACAAGTACGACGTCGACGAGCAGTACACATTATTATTGCACATCCATTCAACTTTGAACCCTTGTATTTAACGGAATGGCCGCTATGGCATAAACGATTCTATATTCAATGGGTGATGTACAAGTCGGAACTTTTGCTCAGCACCGTTCATACTAGTTCCTTTCCCATCGAGTCATTAGTTACGCTTTGAAAATCATCCAAATTTCGTTATACAATTATCGACAGACTGTCGCATAGTGTGAAACTCAGTTCGCCAAGAAATTGGTTAACCAAAAATAAAATAATATTTAAAAAAAAAAACATCCCAATCATTTCCAACCAGAACATTAACCCAGTCCCGTGGCAGTCTCGTTTTGTGGATCCGATATATCTAAATTGGTCAACTTTATTTCGGTAAATCTTCGTACACCTTGACATGCTTCGAACTTCTTTTAAAAATGTCTCTCCCAGCTGTTTTTCAAATCTGCATACATTTGTACTTGTATCTTTACTAACAATAATAGCCACCAAACGGGTTGGTGTGAATGGGCACCAGCCGAAGAGAAACAGCGATATGAATTTCAACAAACACTGGTTCCGAAAAGGTTGTTTTGATTTTTTATCGATCCATTTCACCAGTACAGCTTCAGTCAAAACAAACGAACTCTTCACCTTTGGGTTTAAACATCGGAATTAAAATTTGTTGATTTAAATGAATTTTAAAGCATGGGATGTGTAATAAGCACAGAACGCGATGTGTGTTTGAATCGGTGAGTGTTTTACATAACTCGTTGGAATGGCGTAATCCTATTTCGCTCGAGCCTACCGCTCTCGCGAAATATGACTACGCCATTCCAACGAGTTATGTAAAACACCCACCGATTCAAACACACATCGCGTTCTGTCTATATACACAACGCCACTGTGCCCCACGAAGGCCATTTGGGATTAGGTGTCTTGCCCAAGGACACAGCACAGTTTCCCAAGGAGGGGGTCAAACTGTGGACCTTTCGGTTTGAAGTCCAATTGTATAACCACTGAGCCACTTCCGTTTTGTTTTGTTGGATACGGTTGTGATTCCACAGTACTTTAATTACGAAATCTCGATCCACTTATGTACAGTTAAATCTAGAAGTCCTGTCACGAATAGTGCGCTTATCTAGGCTTAATTGCGTGTTGGAATTGCGCGCAATTACCATATCGAATGGCATCCGAAGCACGGCAGGTTCTCCTGGTTACTCATAGCAAACACATGCAATGTTTCTGCCAATGGACCTCCGGGATACCCGGAGGTCCATTGGCTGAAACAATGCTTGTGCACAGGCCATATGTACAGAAATTGATAGCTTTACTGTGGCCACAACGCGTACATTAACGCGCAGATCAACGTGATATTTGTGCGCATTTTATGACAGGACTTCTAGTTTTAACTGTAACTGTGTTGCGATGGTGTCAAGATATGTTCGCAAAAAAGATCAATTGTGTGATCGGAGAACATAACGTAACTGACATCGATTATGTCCTTGCGTAAAAGGTGAGCAGAAACAAACTGGACGAACAGTTCAAATGGACAGCAACACGAAAGTTTGTGAATGTATATGGGATAGCTACACATTTTATTAGCTCTTCATACAGTACGGCCTCCATGGACTGGTCACTTTCCATGGATGGTCAGCATTTCCACGGACGCAGTAATAATCATCAAACATTTAATTAATAAAGGACCGAACAAAACCCGGTGTTTTATTAATTATAATTTCCGCTGATAACGATTTTTATCACCAGGTAAGCTGAACGCACGCGTGGACATCACTGCCCACGAACAGTCCACGGCGACTGTACTGTAATCCACAAAATAATATATCTTAACGGTGAACCTACCTTCGCTTTCAACAATACCGATCCAGCAATCATGAATGTTATTTTTATCAATACTATGGTTGTGGTTATTATGGAGAGTACAGAGTCCTCTGATGTAAGGCTTTGGTTTACAATTCCATACACCATGAAACAAGTAACTGAGATAGCCAGAGCAAAAGAAATTGGTGGTATATGCAACACTGTCTCGTTAGCTCTGCACAGAAGTTGACCGAGAGCCTCGAACTGAAGTCTTAGTTTCTTTATGTTTTCTTCAAAATCCAAAGGAACTGACTTTCGTAAATTGGATAAGTCATTAACAATGCGTGAGTAATTTTGGTACATAATATGAACTAAAACGGTGAACAGCAATTCTGGTACAAAAAAATTAAACATTTGAGGAACCGCCACAACTGCAATAGCAGCTGCAACTATTAAAGCCGTTTCGTCAGATAATGTTTCTACAATCGCAAATGTCCTGATTAATGTAGATCTTTCCTTCAATGTATAAACACACACACCGAGAGATGCAGCTAATATTCCAGATGTAATTGCAAGAGCAACTAATAACATTCGAGTAATTCTTCTCAATCGAACGCTCGCCTGTACATTTTGAAACGTATTTTGAAAATCCATCATTTTATGACAGAACCGATCCATATTCCGTGAGAAAGTCCACGTTGAACACCAAGAAGAATATGAACTTAAAAAGTAGAATGACATATTGGCAAACCTGAACATTAGTGTTTCCGAGATGTCATCCCGCATTTCCACAGCCACTGACCTAATAAACTCGAAAACGAAGAATGACAAACTGGCACTGATCAGCATCGAATAGAGAAGATGAAAGAAATACTTTTTCGATCTTTCTGTTGTAGTTTTCCTCACGAAAGATGACAAGTAAGGACTGTAATACCCACAAAACGTGAAGGCTTTTATAAAAAGACGAATTGTTTCATTGACATCAGTTCGCTTATCCGTGCTTTGAGTTGTCCGCTCAGGATTTACGTTGACACTTGAAGTAGCCATCTTTTTGTTCATCATAATCTCACAAGTACCGTGTTTGCCTCAACATAAAAATTGATCTCTTTACTCGCGTTTTGCCTTTGCATGCACCACAAGTGTAAATGGGAATAACATACAATCATCATTCATTGCACCGAGAAATCAATGGAATTGTTTAAATAAAAACTCATTATGTTTAACGCATTACCTAACACGATTAGACGTCAGCAATCGCAAAAATATTCGGGAATACGTCAAAACCATTTTTCTCCACAAACAATTAATTTATATTTATTTATTGGTGATCCACTCCAAATCAGCATATAAGGCTATATCATGACAAGAAACCGATAGAAATTACAAATGTCAATTCTGAAGTGAAAAAGATTGAATACAAACATGAAATAATTACAATAGAAATGTCAAAGACACAAGTGGTCTCAACAGTAAACTGTGGTGATGCGATCGATCGCGGAGGAACAGATGACAAAATATAAATTGTTACGAGTTTTGAGGTAAATCGTAATAAAATCACGAGATTCACGAGAGGAAATAAAAAGTGATTGATATATAGGAGAAAAAAAATATATATAAATAAATAGTTATTTAAAAAAAAATAAATATCGAATCAAATAGATAATAAATATGTAACTCGTGAAGTATTCCCAGATTATGAGGACATCGTTTCTTATAAACATGTTGATGAGAGCCTACGCATTCTGCGTGAATGAACAACAAAATCGTTTCTTGTTAGAACGATGCGCGTGGTCTAGACAGTGGTGCGATCGATCGCGAACGAAAAAAACGGTGGAGAGAAAAAAATTGTAACAGAATCACGAGATTCATAAGAGGAAATAAAAAGTGATTAATATAATATATAGGAGAAAAACATATATATAAATAAATAGTTATTTAAAAATAAATATCGAATCAAATAGATAATGAAATATACGTAAATCATGAACGATTCCCAGATTATGAGGGCAAGGTTTCTTTTAAACATGCTGATGAGAGCTAACGCATTCTGCATGAAGGAACAACTAGGTCGCCTCTTGTTAGAACGATGCGCCGGGTGTCGGGATCATTTAGACTTCGATCACGAGGATCATTCGTGTCTGACGATGGAAAGGGAAGATATGGTCGTTAAGTATTTCGAACCGGCGTTCGAATGCGTTGAAATCGACGACGTGATCAAGTTTTGGAGGAGATTAATCTTCTGTAGCGGGCGAGACAAGCCCACCGATTCGGAAGAAAAGTAATTGTCGCGTTGGAGTCTGACTTTAGAAGACAGGGGATGCATCTTGAAATTATTGCTGAAGGAAGTATACGACTAAGTTTTCTTGTTGATATAAATAAGGGAGAATAGAAAATAAAAATAAGTACACGTGTAAATTTTATCTAATATTAGAAAGAAAAAAAAACACAAAAATGAGAACCAGAAATAAATTGTATCCGCCGTTAGATGACGACGAGGTTGAGAAGCCGAACGGCGTTTTGCCAACGGCGCCGTCGCTAGAAGAAAAAAAAAAGAGGAGAGAGGTATCACATCGATCTAATCAGTATAATCCAATTGTATCTGACTCGAGAGAGATTCTCGTCGTTCTCTCAAGAAGAAGTATTCGCGCCTCGTGAAATTCGTCAACGCGGTCAACACGACACTCATCACGATTTCAGTGGGTTTACACGCGGCCGGCATCGGAATATTGTCGACCGCGGCCGGCGTTCCGATCGTGTTGACCATAAAAGGAGTGGTTCTCGCCGCCGGATTGTTTAGCACGGTCGGAAACTTTTTGAGTAGGAAATTATATCTGAAGGCTAGGAAACACGAAAAGATTCGCGTCTTGGCCGACTCCAAGATCGACACGATATCCGAAATGATCTCGATGGTGTTGAAAGACGGTAGGATATCGGACGGAGAATACTTCACGATATTGAGCGAGAAAACGAAATACGAAGCCACGAAAGAAGCCGTGAGAATCAAGACTCGTGAGATCATCAAAGAAGAGATGAAGAATTCTCTCGTGGAAAAGGGGAGGAAAGAGGCCAGTGAGGAATTCAGTAAGATGATAGAACTCAAGAGCAGCGATTGAAAAACAAATATATATAATTAGAACAGAATTTTAAAAAAAAATATTAAATTTATATATAAAAAAATAATACGAAATTATTTAAATAACCCTAAAAAAATGTATTGCGTAAAGTGTAAGAGAGTTACCAAGAGGGGTAATTCTCGAGAAGTACAAACTAAAAAGGACAAACGCTTCGCGGAATTTGCAAGGTGTGTGGTTCGATCAAGACTCAATGCGTCAAAAAACAAAAAAAAAACGAGCAAAGGCGAAGGCGTTGCGAATAAAATGATCGATAATCTACCTTTCGGAATGCATCTGCCAGGTCACAGTTTTGCGGGACCCAGAACGAAAATGAACAAGATTCTCAACGCCGATCTGACTCTTAAATCTTGGAGCAAACTCATTAATGGGGTGGACACAGTCGCGTACGATCACAATCTATGCTATGCCGAACATCCCGACACCAAGACTCGCAACAACATCTGTGATAAAAACATGTTGGCGAAATTGAGAGACATATCGAATCTGACCAGGAGAGAGAGGTTCGAACGTTCACTGGTCGGTAATGTGATCGATGCAAACGTCGATTCGGATGGGGCATTAAAAAAAAAAGCGCCTCGGAAAAGAAGAAGAAATGATGATTGATGAGCGAATTGGCCGAGGTGTTATACAAACCCATCGTGCGTAAATTTTGAAAGAGAAGGGTGTTCATGAAGGGTCTGGACGACATTTGGTCCGCCGACTTGGTCGACATGAGATCGTTTTCGAGGTGGAAGGAGGGTGTTAAACATCTATAGACAGTCATCGACGGGTTTTCCAAATACGTTTGGATCAGAGCCTTGAAGAATAAATCAGGACCTTGCGTCGCTGAGGCTTTGAAGAGCGTGTTCGACTCGTCTTCTCGAAAACCGAATAAATTGTGGTTGGATAAGGCGAAGGAATTCTACAACAAGGACGTTCGTCGGTTGGTCGACCTCTACTCGATCGAAAACGGAGAGAAAGCCAGCATTGTGGAACGTTGGAATCGAACGATGAAGGAAAAGATGCACAGGTACTTCATGGCGAATTCGACCAAGAAATACATATACGCTCTGAATGGTCTGGTCGAGGATTACAACAACACGCAACACAGATCGATGAAGATGACTCCCGCGGAAGCTAGCGATCCTCGAAACGAAAAACGGGTTTACGCGAATCTATATCCCGAGAGATTTAAGATCAGTAAGGAGTCTAGACCGCCGAAATTTGCAGTCGACGATCGAGTGAGAATCTACGCTTATTAAAAGCACTTCGAAAAGAGTTACACTCCTCGATGGACCGTGGAAATCTTTGTGATAATCAGCATATTCCACACCGATCCGGTGACTTACGAAATCGAAGCTTTGGATGGCGAAGAGATCATCAGAAAGTTTTACGAACAACAATTGCAGAAGACGAAGTTTCAATAAAAAAATATATATATATTTACTCTCTTTAACATTTTCTTGTTTACACACATATATATAAAGGAGAAAAATAATAATAATAAAAATAATTAAAACTATTTTTAGAAAAAAAGCAAACAAAATTAATAAACAAAAAAAAACAAAAACCTTCAAAAATGGCAAATATACTAGATATCGCACAAGGCATAGTGAAAGACGAAAGTATTCAAGAATATGAGGTTCACGAATATGAACCGATAACCGGAACAAGTTTGAATAATGCGGGAGAGATAAGAATCAACGTCGAAACCCAAGATCTATTTGTTAATCCTAGCGAGACTTACATAGTGGTGCAGGGACATCTCACCAAGGAAGATGGGAGCGAATACCCCGCCGACGACACGGTAACTCTAGCCAATAATGGCATCATGCATCTATTCAGTAATATAAAATACTTACTATCTGTACAAGAGATAGAGTCCGTGTTTCATCCCGGTCAGGCCACCACGATGTTCGGACTCTTGATGTATCCGGATGATTTTTCGAAATCCAGGGGACTTAATCAGTTGTGGGTGAAAGACACCCTAAGACGCCAGCTCCGGTGAAGCTGCAATATTCGACTACGTCGTCAAAACGTCTAGACCCAAATGAACCTTTTCATTCAGGATACCTTTGAAACACATCTTTGGATTCGCGGACGATTACAACAAGATCATGTGTGGATTCAAACACAATCTGACGTTGATTCGAAAGGGAAACAACGATGCAATAGTGAGACTCCTCGCAACCGATGCGGCTAAGTTAACTCTACTCAAGATATCGTGGTTCGTTCCGCGCGTCCAGGCTTCGGACGCGGAAAAAATGCGTCTCTACAAGATCATAGAGTCCAAGAGTAAATTACCCGTGGGATTTAGACTGAGACAGTGCGACACGGCTAGCATTCTGCTCTCCACGAATCACTTCGATTGCAGTTGACTGTGAAATCCACTTCCGAGAGACTGCGTTTCATCGTGGTTGCATTTCAGACCGACAGGGATGGGTCTCAAGAAAAGAAGGCGTCACTGTTCAATCACTGCAATTTGAGAAACATGCAAATGTTTCTGAACGCAACGAGATATCCAGCAATCAATTACAACGTGTTGTTCGCCAGGCACGATTTCTGCAGACTGTATGGCGATGCTGCAGATTTTAAAAAGAAGTATCACAGTCTGAACGAATTGATGAGCAACCCTAATATATCTCCCGGCATATACAAGTTGATGTATCCCATGTTCGTATTCGACGTCACTAAACAGAGCGAACGACTCAAGAGTAGCCTCTTAGACATTCAAATCAAGATGCAGTTCGACAAGAACGTGCTGAGAAAAACCGAGGCCTTTGCCTTGGTCCTGTCGGGTAGACAATTACAATTCGAATCAGATGGAAACAAGATGTCGATCGTTCGATGAGAGATGTGGGTGTGTGAAGAAAAGAAGAAAAAAAAATATATAAATAAAAATTAAAAAAAAAAATAATTACAAAAATGAATGGTAAAGAACGTATTAAAAAAGAAAAATAAAAAAAAGTAATGAGATCTAGAGAGATTGAACTTCTTTCTAAATCTCATTACTTTTTATTTTCTTTTGTTTTTTTGTTTTTTAATAATTACTCATTATTTTTTTAATTAATTATTTTCACGCGTTCACTGTTTGTTCAGAGGATCTAGTTCGATCAGTAGGCTCACTACGGAAGTGGCGGCTTTGGAATTATTGGTTTTCGTAATGAAATTAATCCTGTCTCCGGCATTCACTTTGAGAGGCGTGCCGAACGTGCTGACATACGAGTGTTGATTCTCGATCTTTTCGACGCTGTATCTCTTATCGCTCTCTACTCCATTCACATGAGATTGACGACCACTCTATTATTCAAATCCATGGAAGCCAGACCCACTCGAATGATTTTGCCTCCCAACAGTATGGGATATCTACCTCCATTTCCGAAAGACCACTCGGCTGTTTCCTCCTCCAACGGGCCATTCTCCTCGGCCCACATGGTGATCAATTACCTGGCGTATTTGACTTTCTCCACCACCGAAATCAGGGTGCAGGCGTCCATCATATTCACGGGATCCGAAAGATTCGTGAGCGCGTGTCCGCCCATGTCCAATCTACCTTCCATGATGTCGCCCATTTTGAGACTGTGGTGTCGTCCAAGTACTTCCTGCTGACCACGCTGGAATTGTATTCGGGATTGTGATCGAGACCGAATAAATTCTTACCGTTCATGTCGATGCCACCCTCCATGGTTCCTCCGGATAGTTTTTTTCAGGTAGAGATCGTTCACTTGCGATGTTATGTATTCTTGAGATCGTATCATGGCAGAATCCACATAGCCCTTGTTGACCGTGGTGGAGTCCGCGTCCGCATCGTCGATCTTCGACAGATTCAATATCTTGTTGAATCCTGCATTGAGATCCGATTTCATTTCTCGTCTGTCAGACTTTCTCTGTTCCAGGTCTACATAGTGTTTGGTGACCACGTCCTTGGGATTCGTGGGAGTGGCCACGTTCGTTATCTTGTTAGAATTGGCGTTCAATTTCGATTGCATCGTTTTCTGAACATATCTACTTCTCAGGTGTTCGTTGAATCGCGCGTGAGAGTTGTCCGCGTATTTCTTGGTCATGGCATCAGTGGAATCTATGGGATTCATGACGTTCACCAAACGTTTGGATTTCTGACCGAGATCGTCAGTCATGGCTTTATCCACATAATTATCTAGCATGATTCATTCAAAATCCGCGTTCCCCTGTCAACATATTTTTTAGTCGCCGCATCTGCGAGATCTACCGGCACGGGAAGATTGTAGAGCTTGTTATCATTCAAGTTCAAAGGTCCCTCACGAGGTTTGTATCTCCGAACGTAACATTCGTACAAGTTGACAATGTCGTAACCATCACCAACTTCAAGCGTCTTCCTCTTCTTTTTGGGTCGACTTTCATCGTCACTTCTACCAAATTTATCGACTGACTTGTTGTTTGAGGTTTTTGTTTTAAAAAATATATTTCAATGCAGTTATTAAAAATGAATTATTTTTCATATATATACTATAAAAAAAAATCTCTCTCTAATGTAAATCGTTGAGAATGTCTTGAAACCGATCTCCTTCTGGCCATCTCTTGAGAACGTAGAGACACAGGTGACCGCAAAACACTTGATCCGGCGATTGCACTACTTCCGTGTTGTAACAAACCACCGATTCGTCAAAATAGTTCTTTATTTCTTTTGGTGGTGAGATTCCGTAGCTGTCGAAATAATAATTCTTCTTCGTCCCATTCTTCAACCACACCACCCAGTGAGTGCCTTCACCCGGTAAATAGTCCAGATTTAAAATTCCGTCCGATTGTCGTCGTCGAGGTCTTCTCTTTGGCAAAGCATCTCTGGAAAACACGCCTCGAAAATCTTTGATTTTCAAATCCTTCGCCACATTCGACAGATCGATATTGGATAGGGGTTCGTTAGGTAAGACGACAACTTCTACGGATATCCGTATTTTGTTATTCATATACAGTACGTGGAGAGTGGATTGCAACTAAATCACCACGGGGTGGAGATTCCACCCAAGCTATAACTTTCAAATTTTGTACACACAAGCAATGTTTCAGCCAATGGACCTCCGGGTTTACCCCAGAGGTCCATTGGACGAAACTTTGCTTGTGCTAGTTATGCTTTGCAACAAATTTGCAATTATTCCTCGGGTGGAAGCTCCACTCCGCGGGTGATTTAATGATAATACACTCTCCACGTACTGTATATGTATATTTTTTTATTTATTTATTTTATTATAATTCACTAAATGACGTTATTTTTTATTTATTTTTTAAACTAAATCTCTTGATATCTCTATCGACTTCTATAATCTTGAATTTGTCTAATAATTCCTCTTGATTTTCTGGAATCCTGAATTCCTTAATTATATCCAAAGCCCAATGTCCGATTGCCCAAGTGCTTATTTTATCGTTTAACACGAATCTCTTATCGTCGGCCGTCAACGAAATCTATTTCAGTATACACGTCGTGATTGTCACTTTGAATCGATTTCATAATCTTGTACACCGGCCCACTTCCGAACAGACAATCTTTATACTCTCAGAAAGAGATGTTTTTCTTCACCAAGTGCGTTTGAACCCCTTTGCACTTCTTGGTCTCTTCATCTTCTAGGCGATAAGCATATAGTTTAGGTCTCAAACCCATGAATTTTATGATTTGTTTACCGCCGCTCTCGTCCTTATATTTACCCAACACCTTTTTGTTGTTGTTCGATTGAAAGTTGGATGGGTGATCGTCGGGATAATTGCTCGTGTCGAACCACGCGACCACGTCCGGAGATATATCTCGGTAGATGTCTTTCATCTCTATCTCGTAAACCAAACTGTCTGTGTCGGTGAACAGAAGTTTGGCTTTCTCACCGAATTTCTGTATGACGTAATTGTAGTGAAACCCGTACATCAATCGCTTGCTGATATCTAAGATGATCGGTCCTAGATAATAGGGTTTGTCGAACTTTAGGTGTGTCTTTTGCATGTGAACAGCTGTAAGATTTTCGTTGAATATGGTTCGGTGTCTGTAATTGGGTTTCGCCACTAATTTTTTAGCTCTTTTCTCGGACGTGACGAGTCGAATGTCGGTTCTCTTCCTGATGTTTTCCATCGATTTACCGTACATGCAGTTGTTCATGAGTTTGATGAAATCTTTTTCGAAATCGTTCTCAGCCCGAATTCTGAGATTCGTGTTAAGATCGATGTATTTTTTCACCCAAGGCTCTTTGTCGAATCGAATGACGCGATGTATGTCGAGTAATTTCATCCCATGATCGATGTATTGTTTCAAATTCTTGCTGCAGATGACGTACTTACATTTGTTATATAAATTGGGAATGAGTTTTTCGGCGTCTCCTTCGATCGGTTCCATTTGTTCGGGAGCCAGTGGATAATCGTTGTGCTGGTGGTGTAAGTCTTCCAGATAGTTCAAATCGACTTCTAAAATGCAAGGATAGTCTCTCCATTTTTGCATCTCTTCCGGTTCTGTCACCCATTTGAAATTTCCAATCGGTAAAAGATGACTCATGGCCCAACCATACAGATTATTAGAATCCCAATACTGTATGTATTTTTCTGATTGTTCCAAATTGAAACCTTCTTTCATGTAGGGATTGTTGGCTTCAGAATATCTGTGAGAAATCATCGAGACCCCACCTCTCGCGGCCTTTTCGAACTTGAGTAACATGTCCACATTGGATAATATTTCCAAATGGACTTCGGAGGTTTTCAACAGAGTGTCCCACGCTAGACCAGGTGCGGTGAAATACCAAACTGGATCCAGACGATAATTTCGACGACAGACGTCTCGAAAATTTTCGAACACGTCTGCCAAGAGCAGAACGTCGGTCTTCAGATAGAGATCGTGATAATCTCTCATGGTTTTCATATCGAATGATTTCCACATGTTTTCAGGTTGTTTGTAATCCTCATCATAAATGTCAGATTCGTATAATTTTGAATAAAAATCTTCTTTCGAAGGTAGCGTGGTGTCGTCAAATCTCTTTAGATTGTTCATGTAATCATAAGGATAGACTTCTTTCCTCAACATAACGTCTACTCATTCTCCGAAGTGTTTGCTTGTGATTTTAAATTTATCCTTACTCATGTTATGGACTAAATTTTTCAGAGCAGTTGACAAGAATTTAAAACTGTCGATGAAACGTATGGCTCTATGAATGGATTTTGTTTCTTCTTCCAATGTCTCTCCATCGATTACTCTTTTCTTCTCCACGACCTTCCATTTCATGAAGGAAATGTATCTTTCTTCGCTGTTCACAATGCAGTTTAATTCTTCGTGGGAGGTACCAACATTTTTCATGAATAACTGACTGTCATAACCTGAGAGATTGTGAAATATCACCGGATAGAAAACAGCATCTCAATATTTTAAATTACACTTGCTGTGGACCGGACCGAGATACAGACCTGTGTAATGATCATTGTCTCTGACCTTCTTATTTTCCTGCCAATTCTCGTCGAACGATTGTCTGCATATGGGACATTCGGTGGCTCTGGTATTTTCGTCTTGCTGCTCTTGTGTGATGATCATTTTCGCTGGAGTTTTGAATTTATCATATAAAATTTGAATTTTCGATTCAAACTCTCCCATGAAGCTTTGAGCCACGTCATCGTCTTCGCACCGTTTCGTGTAGATGAAGGGACCATGTCGTGTTGCGAGTCGAACGTGCATTTCACGTAAATGCAATAACCGGAGGGCATGTGTTTTTGATATCTTTCAACATAACTTCGAAGAACGTTGGGTTGGCAGGAACTCATTTTCATGGTGAAGCTTTCGAAATCGGTGTACACAACGAATGGTACTTTTAACCTTCTATTGTGATCGTGAAAGTTCATGATGGTGTTTGGTTTAGGCATTTCGACAGAGACTCCTTGATTTTCGTTGCAATATTCCTGATGTTTTGCTAATGATTTTTTGCTGCAAAATGCGTTCATGCAGTTACAAGATACATATATCTTTTCTTTATGTTTACTACTCTGGTTCCTCAGTAATCGGGACGGATTTGTAACCCAACAATAATGACGATTGTCACCGTTCAAAATCAATAATAAAATAATCGTCTTTTCTCTTCTGAGATACGAAGTCTGAGACGATAGATTGTTCATTTTTCCTTGTCGTATCCCAAGATGTTCACCGCTACAGTGGGATTTTGAACCTCGAAGCGTCCAATGTCTTTTAACAGTGTTGGAAAAGTCACTCCGGTCCAATCAAGATTTTTACAAGTCTCCTCGTAACGAGAAACTCTCTCGGGGTGGATTTTGACAGGGTATAAAGTGGAAGTGACTGCCCATTTAAAACACTGATCATCTTTATTTCTCACGTTCACCACAGCGTGTTTTTTAGCTAAGAAATACGGTAATTCCACGTAGGAAGATGCTTTCAACAAATCGTTTTTGGTCACGTGAATTTCGAGATTCAACACCTCTTCAAACGTCCAGTTACTACCTTTACGTTGATAATTTACAAGAGACATCAACATCTTGTCTTTCATCGTTTTGAAAACATCCGATAAATCTGAACCTCGACATACGGGTTGGATGTTAGACCTGAAATATGCATCTCTTACGATGCTCTCGCCAGAGTTCTCGTTGATTTTATTCATTGCACAATGGAGTATCATCTTAATTTTTAGTCCCACATCCATGTGTTCGCGAAACAAATCCAATACGTTTTTCTTCACCCATTCCATGAACAATTTCGGATCGACTTTCTTGAACTAGGGAACCACGTCAAAAGTTTTAAAAATGCCTTTGATCACACTCTCCCATTCTACGGGATTCGATTGGAATGCTTTTTGTGATGATTCGTCCTACATATTCTTCTCCTTTCTCTTCGTCGATTGCTCGTCGAATTTCGTTCAATATATATAGTTTGTCTCGATTCTGGTCCGCATCACTCGTTTTCGTTTTTTTTATTTTTTTTTTTTTGAAACTTGCAGTTCTTTGGCGGCTTTTCGTTTGATCATCTTCTTATTTTTCGCAACCGAAACGTTTATTTTTTTTTTGACGTTGGCATTTCATTTCCCTTTGCCACCTGTTTCATCTCATTTTTCACAACCAGAACATTTTTTGACGTTGTTGCTATCGACATTTTATTTGCCTTTTCATCGAGGAAACTACGTAACTCCTCACGTATGATCTCTCTAATTTTTTCACACTCCACATTTCATTTTCTATCGTCAGGTGTTACTGCAATTGGCTTATTTTTTTTCGCAATTCGAATCTGTTTAAGTTTGTTCATTTTCGATCTTTCGATTTTTTTCTTTCCATCAGCTCGCATATGATACTCCTGTATGACTTTAATTTGTTTTGATTTGGTTTGGGATTTCTGAAATTTGGAATTTTTAATTCTTTACAAATCTCGTTTAACTGAGGTACCGTATACTTATCTAAATTTTCCATTTTTTTTTATTTGTTTGCTTTATTTGTAAGAATATATTTGAATTTTTTTGTTTAAATAATAATTAAGTTTTTAAAATAGTCTTTATATATATGTTTTAATTCCCTCAAAAAAATTGTTTTTTGGTGAGATTAATCAAATTTTATTTTCCTTAATGTGAGAAAAAATTGAATTAATACGACAAAAAAAAAAAAAGAAGGAAATTAAAATTTAAACTTTTTATATATATAAAAAGAAAAAAACTTTTACAAAAATTTCACATTAAAGAAAATTAAATTTAAAAACTTTTTGTATATATATTGAAAGAAAAAAAAAACTTTTTAACAAATTATTATTTAAACAGAAAATTCAAAATATATTATTATTTGCAATAATTCATTAAACAAAAAAAAAATAATAATTGATCATGACAACAGCACCTAAAAGATGTGAATTGAAATTGAAATGAGTCAAAACGTGCAAGAAACTCTGTTGTAAAATTTACAGATTACAACGACACGACGCCAACGAACTGAACGAGGTCTAGACGAAGGGCTTACAACACAAATATCACAAATATGACAAATATAGCATGCCTTTGAAATTGATGAAACCACGATTTGTTTTACGAGTACGAAAGCAATCTACAGAATATCGTCGTCGCCACAGACAGAGAATTCGAGAAGAGCGATTTGTCGTTGCCCTACGGAAGTTACATATATCCAAAAATCTCTCTCAAACTTGTGAACAAATCGGGTGGTAAGAGCGTGTTGACCGAAGTAAAAAACTCACAAAAGTAAAGATAAACATTCAACACATATGCGAAAAAGGAGAAGACACGACCGTCAACATGCTAATAACAGACTTGGAAATATTAAAAAAAAACAATAGAGAGACCAATTTAGTGAAGAAGAAAGGGGGGGGGGGGAGTAATGAACATTTCTAGATCTCATTACTTTTTGTTTCTTTGTTTTGTTTCCTCCTTCTTCTTCTTCACTATCGCTCATATATATTGTAATAACGTTTCCTTTTTTCTCCACTTTCAGCATTGATTCTTCTTTTCATTTTTTTTTTTGGATATATTATGTTTTTTATAATAACAATACATTTGATTCTCTCTATAATAATTATTAAAGAATGTGGTGCATCTCTTGGCGACACTCTCATCATTATTATTATCTTCAGAAAGTAATGTTGGTGGTGGAAAACAACTCACTCTTCTTTCTCTATTTTTTTCAATTCTTTTTCCAGTTCTTTCCTAAAATATCCATCATTATCATTCAAAAATGTCTTGTAATCCTTTTTATCCTTTTTTATATTATTTGTTTTCATACTTTATATATTTTTTTTTACTTTATAATAACATACTCAAAAGTGGTATACCCTTAAACGGCGAATTCGGACCAAACAGCAAACCCTCACCAAGTCGCTCAAAGTCCTGTCCACTCTTCAGATAGAGACCGTTTACACTGGAAAAAAGGTCGCCACCTCTCTCATGTTTTAGATACAATCCTTTACCGCCATCTGTCTTGACATGACACACAACTCCTCCCTTCTTCAAAAACAGTCCGCCGCCACCCTTTAATTTCTGAACTCCCGAACTCGCGAGTCCCGTGGCAGCTTCCACGCCGAGAGCCGGCAACAGAGTCTTCCCGATTCCTGCCAATAGTTTTCTAGCGAGTCCTGCCAATACCTGTAGGAAACTGCCTTTCATTCTCAAATTGTATCTCAATTGAGTGGGACTCAATCTCACCGTCAACCCTCTTCCACCACAAATCGCTTCTCCATCCTTTTGCTTTGAGTTCTTGCCCAGGTGATCGAATGGCGACCACCACTCGTCAGATCTTTGTGAGTGAATTTGAATCTCACCACCTCGCCTCGAGTTTTTAACGCTCTCAGGAATTTCTTCCTCTGTCATTCAGATATGTTCACGTTTTTAACCACGTATTCACCCATATTTATTTTTTCTCTTTAAAATATATTTTGTTCAATTGTTTTTCTGTTTTAATGATAATTATATATATTAAATAATTTTTGTAAATTAATATTGCGTTTATTTTATTTTCTTATTTATATATATACGCAATATTTTTTTTTTGCTTTTTATATTTCTCTTATGTGAAATCGTATCGTCACCCTCTCTCCACGAAGATCGAACAGTTCACCATTTTGATCTGTCAACGTGGTTTTGAGACTATACAACGTGACTAAAATCACAGGTAGATAAACTAAATTTCAAGGTCGTTCCACGATTTTATAACCTGGTGACACGTTTGGAAAGACGGAATAGATCGTTGGTTGAGCACTACCATTCACGTAGCTTCCAGCAATCACGTTCACCAGAATACTATTGACGGCAAGAATGTCGACCGTATTTTCGGATGCCACGTGGCCTCAATACATCTTTCGATTGAATCCCAGCATCTTGCTGATCAAATCATTCGTGTTGAAATCTACTCGAAAATTATTTTCCAAATCCAACATCGTCTGTAGGATGTTATGGTTGGGAGCGAGTCTGATCTTGTTGCTTCCCTTTCCATCCGTCTTCATTTGCGTTTGAATGTAATTGTTTAAATCATCTATGTCGTAACTTCCTTTGGGAATTCGAATCTCCAATCAATACACTCCGTCAGAATACTTGAACGAGTTATTCTTTTTGGTAACATTAGAAAAGGAATAATAAGTCTCCAGATTCACCAACGCCATCTCATATCTTTTCTCTCTATTCAATTCGATGGAAGGTTCGAATTTCGTCACGAATCGAGTTGAATCGCCACTCACCATGATTTGAATGGACTGGTTTGCAGCCGTATTCTCAGCTCTCCGTTCTAACAATTCTCCTTGTTCAAACATTATTTTTATTTTTTATTTATTTTTAAAACTAAATTATTGATGATTTATTATTATTTTTAATTTTGTTTTCACTCTCTATTTTATTATCATCAGAAACATAAAACTTGTCGAATCCACTCTGATATTTTCTGCGATTAAATTCGCTAGTCAAATCAATCACGACGAAATTGTGAAGGCCTCCGTGCCAAACCCTCTTGCAGAATCTCCTGAATTCTTCTCTGCTCATGTCGTTTGTGACGTGATCTCTGTAGATGTGATTGAGATTATTGAGATCCTGGCGAAAGAGACACAGGAAATTAGCGTTCTCCCTTATCGTCTGTCTCGGCAATCAAAAATAATTCTGAGACAGGTAGAAACAGTCCACGTTGCTGTGACGACCTCTAACGTAATACGATTCGCATCGGTTCTGTCTCTCCAAAAGCAGATCGTCGAAAATCATGAGATTCTTATTTTCCGATTTCAATTCCCTAGGATCTGGAACGTTGCTCGCGTTCGCGTAAAATCGACACTCGACGTTTGAAGACGCATTTTTCTTCATCAATTCAATCGCCGCACCATCCAAAATAGTTGAATGAGAAGCTTCGCTTTTGTCGAATTCCTTCCTACTGTCGAAAATTCTGTCTATGACGTCCTTGGGCAATCTACGATTCATGCACTAGCGAAGCAATCTGTATTTAGGTGAAACAAACTCTTGCCAAACACAAATAATCTGTCTTAATCCAAGCAACCAGGTTGTGACAACAGATTCATCAACAGATTGTTTTTTCCACAATTCGATTTTCACACTATCAAGCCTCTTATGCTTTTGGGAAAGAACTTGTTATTCAACCTCTTGATTGCGGCGTCCTTCCAAGACATATCTTTGATGTTCATCTTTCATTTTTTTAATTTTTTAGATTTTCACACTCAATTTTTTATGTTTTTTCAAACTCAGTTTATAAATATTATTATTATTTATTTATATTACACCGTCGTGAGTTCTTTTCCATCCAGATCCATTCGTCATTTTGGCTAAATCTTGTATGGGTACCACAGCATCCTTAAAATCTTTCCAACTTTTTGGCGATCGTTCTAACGTAGCTCGCTTCACCGGTGGACTGATCAACTTGTCGATCAATGCATCTGCCACCCTCTTGCCAGCCACCAAAGCGATCCTACCACTAGCTTCGGAAGCAGCTTTCTTACCAGCATCCAAACCCATCTTCTTATCGACCTCAAACGTAATTGATGCGTGTTTTCTACCTGCATCGCTCATGAACGCTCGCATTATAGAATCAACAACACCAGAACTGCCTTGAACGTAAGTTCTAACGTATCCCCTGTTCTTTATCACCAACATATTTTATTTTATAATATATTTTGTTTTTTCGCTCGTACATCGTTTTTTGTTTAAATACTTTTATTATTTTTAGTGTAGATTTACTTTTTTATTTATCTATTTTTTTTTTGTTTTTCTTTCTACTTATTATATATCAATCCTTCAATTCATTCATCAACCTTTTTATAATCTCGTCTATCCAAGACATTCTGCCTCAACAATTCGTTGCATATGCTCACTATCTGATTGTCCACTCCAGCATTACCAGCGTGTCAACTAGCCATCAACAATTGCAATTTCTCGAATAGAGCGTTGGAATCGCTCGGAAGAAAAGTGGTTGTCACGCCCTTTCCCGTCACCGATTCGATGAATTTCTTATTCATATCCCATATTGGCTTCACCACCATCGTCCACTTGTACCCTCTATTAGCCTTGGGTCTCGTCTCTCTGGCATTGTTATTCCTCTTCATGGCGTGGGTCTGAATCCGAAAATCGCCGTAATTGTCAAAATCCTGATCCGAGTAATCTCCAGGCTTATCATAAAGAGCAATTGGCGCAGTCCATCGGTTTTTTCATACCTATTCGAACTGACGATTGAATCATCATCATTCATTTCCACTTCAGTATTGCCCACGAATTTCCTATCACTCGGATCCTCGCGAATTCCATACAACAGATCTCTCTTACCACCATCGTCAGACGATGCGACGCTACTAGTGGTAACAGTTGAAGCTGTATCATCATTCTCGCTCACATCAGTTTCGATTCTCATGGGAACGTAATCCGGTGAAGATCTTTGAAAGGACAACTGCTTTGTAAAACTATCAGGCAACAAACCCGTTCTCAAAAAACTCTCTTTTATAGGTCTCAGTTCTTCAGCGATCTCCTTCTTGTTTCGTTCCTGAACCTCCATTACAGGCTTGAATTGTTTGGTGGTCTCTCGTCTTAATTCCATCTCTCCCAATCATCTGGTTCTGTCGGCTGATCGAATATGCTTCTTGACACGTTCATATTCGTCAAGAAGTTCGTCTCTTCACTTGGAATCTTTGATGTGTAGAAACATTTTTGTTCTCTCGATTATTAATATTTCTTTTTAGAGTGTAGTAACGTCGATTATTTTATTATTCTTAAAATTAAATGCATTTATTTTTTTATGTTTTTAAGTAAATAAAATTTTCTGTTTTTAATATATATAAGTAAAACCAGTTGGGGAAAAACATTTACAAATGAAATCTCGAAAAATGCGTGTCCCCCAAACGTGTTAAATCGCATCAGCGGTTATTCTCACCATGGAGAAAACTCAAACAGTTAAAATAACATCCTTTTTCAAAACGCGTTAAATCGGAAAGAAATTACTTAATCATTTGAAACCAGTTCATTTTCATTCGTAAAATGGTTTAAACAGAATTTTGTATTGTCAAAAGCGTAATACCGTTTGAAGTAACAGCACAATTTTTGATTAAACATATCCTCACACTTCGAGTCATTCTCAAAATAAAACCATCGATAAATGCATTACCTCCAAATGTGTTAAATTGCATCAGCGGTTATTCTCTCACCACAGACAAAACTCAAATAGTTGAAATCTCAAATAACATCCTTTTTCAAAAGGCATTAAATCGGAAAAAAATTTCTTAATCATTTAAAACCGGTTCATTTTTTTCATTCGTAAAGATGGTTTAAACAGAATTCATGTCATCAAAAAAGCAAACATACCGTTTGAAGTAACAACACAATTTCCGATTAAACATATCCTCACACTTCGAGTCATTCTCAAAATAAAACCATTGACAAAATGCATTGCCCTCAAACGTGTTAAAGATCGCATCAGCGATTATTTTCACCATGGAGAAAACTCAAATAGTTAAAATCTCAATACAGTGATAAAATTACAACGTTTTCAAACGCATTAAATCAGAAAGAATTAGAGTTTAAATCATTTTGAAACTGATTTCATTTTCATTCGTAAAATGAGTTTAAAACAGAATTCCATGTCATCAAAAAACAAAATAATGTTTGAAGTAAACAACACAATTTCTCGATTAACACGTCTTCAAAAGGATGCACTTTTGTTATGAATAGGAAATAAATGGAGAAGCGTGTCTCGTCAAAACGTGTTTTATTGATTTTCTCGAACCGAGATGTGAGTGGACATTATTGTAGTTAATTAAAACTCAATTTACCTCTTAAAACCCATCTAAGTGGAACACAATTTCACCGTTTGATTTTATTGAATGAAAAACCATTCATTTACACTGAGTGCAAGATTGAAACTCAACAAAACTGATCTATTACGATTTACCTCAAAACTCGTAATGATTTAATATTTTCATCTGTTCCCTCCACTGGTTCCTCCGCAATCGATCACACCACCATCTAGACCGCGATCACAAACATGGAGAGACAATTTCCCTCAGTTCTAACTTTCGACGTTTCTTAATTTTTATGTTTTGCTGTTCTGAAATCCCCACAAGTTGGTTATCGTGGTCTAGACGGTTCGATCAACCGTTGACGAACGTTGGGAAAACAATTTAGGATCGATTTTCCTGTCCTAGAATCCCAAATCGTTTTTCCGATCGGATCGCACCCACCGCCGTCTGGAACGCGATCGCGAACGTTATGTCCCAGAATCCCCAAAACGCATTTTTATGCTGTCCCAGAATCCCGAAAGCATTTGCCGGCGTTCGCCACCGATCGATTGAAAACCCGTGATGGTAAACGTTGAGAAAATTTATGTCGATTTCTTCGATTTTTCCTTCTGCGCGAATTCTGCCGAATTCGCACTCGTTCGCCAACGGCTGTTTGAACCGTCTAGGACACGATAAGCTACTTGTGGGGATTCTGGGACAAAATGTACAAAAAAATGTTTGTACATTTTAACACTGAATCCTATGGGGACATGTACGTGTACGTGTACATTTTTCGAAAAAAGTGTCCCAGAAACCCCCATTTATACCTACTCTTCGTTGGTTGCGAAGAGACGATACGTGTATTAGCAAGAAAAAAAAACATGTCATTTTTGTTCGTTTATCCAGCAACTTGTTGCCGGTAGTGTCAAAGTGCAAAATATTTTATTTGCTTTTGTCGTCCTATATTATTGCCAAATTTGGACAGAACTGATTGAATTGTTGTCATTTATTTTAAAAGGAGTGTCAGTACACAAATCGAAAAATTGCCAGATCTTTCAAAATACGGAAACTCATTTAAACAATTTATGGTCATAGGCAAAAATTACAATTGTAGAAAACGCGAATTTCATTTTTTGAGGATTTTTTCAGGTTTGCATACAGAGGGTATCCTGTGGCGATGTTGCGACTAACCTTTTTACGTCCGAGTTAGTGGGTTGTAGTAGGACCATGCGCAGCTTCAAGAAGTTGCTATTCGGTTAGATTCCAATTGGCTGCACGATTAGTTTACATTCGATTTTTTTCACTGGAGTATAGCTTGGCATCGGTCATCTTCATCGTCTCACAATACGTATATAATTATGGGGGAAGTTGGATTGTAAATAAATCACCCGCGGAGTGGAGTTATCACTCAAGCTATAACTTTCGAATTTTGTACATATCGACAAAAAACACAAGCAATGTTTCAGCCAATGGGCCTCCGGGTTTAACCCGGGGGTCCATTGGCTGAAACTTTGCCTGTACCGGTTATGCTTTGCAACAAGTTTTCAATTATTGCTTGGGTGGAATCTCCACTCTGCAGGTGATTTAGTGATAATACACTCTCCACGTACTGTACATGTAGATTAAATGTTCGCGCATTTTTTTCAGGGGGGGGGGGTGAAATTATGTAGTCCCGTGGGAGAAAAGCAAACAAATAATGTCGAGTGGGTCATAACCCAGCCACGATCCAGTCGAAATTCTCTATTCATCTTTGTGATAACAGTACTGTTCTTATAAACCTTCTGATATCATGACGTGGACAGCAATCACCAACACATGCACAGTACAGTCGCCGTAGACTGGTCGTAATCCACGCGTTGGCAGTGATGTCAACGAATGCGATTTCGAGATAACAAAAATCATCATCCGCAACATTTGAATTTATGAATTAATTAAATGTTTAATGATTACTGCTATAATTAGTGCTTGACTACACAGTAATCCTGGACATGGGAGCACGGTGGTTCAGTGGTTGCGGCGTTGGACTTCAAACCGAAAGGTCCACGGTTCGGTCCCTACGTTGTGTCTTTGGGAAAGTCAGTTAATCCCGATAGATCACTTGAGGCGCGTTGCGCTGTGTAGTAAAGCTTACATCACGTCGATGGTGTACTTGTCTTCAACTAATGTTAGTCCTGCTTGTGTGGAGTTAGTGGGTTGGGGAGTCTGACAGTTGCTCGACGCTGCTCGCTGGTATTCTCCGGGTATTCCGGCTTCCCCATCCGTGCAACTGTCTGACACAAGGTGACTGGCTATCGGGGGTGTCGTTTCACCTCAATAAAAAATCATGGGCACAAAGGCCAGGAAATAACCCGAGAAGGATTGTTTAGATTACGCCGGGGTTACATCAATTGTAAACTGCGCCAGCGAACTACACATTACGTCAAATTAATACAGCATAAATTAAATTTGTAATCCTTATGTTTTGCCAGTTAGCCTTGACAATCTGTCGGGACTCACTTCAACACAAAGGTTGTACACTCCACCAGGGTATGTCAATAGAGGGGCATTTGCATTATATATGAACAGAATTTGGCCAAAATGAATGAGAGCGCATGTTAGTTGTTGCCATTTATTTTTTGGCGAGAATTATGTCAGGACGAACACAGCCCGACGATCCTAATAAAAACATCCCTATACTTTTTTTGCTTTAGGTTTTCACCATATATGTGCAGCGAAACCTGTTAACCCTTTACGCAACGTAACGGCCAAAACCGGCCAGCGCTATTCTCAAATATCGCCAATTAATTTTTAAAATATTTTCATTTTTTGTCTCAAAAACATAGGTTATGACCCCTCGTTCAACGAGGGGTCATAACCTATGTTTTTGAGACAAAAAATGAAAAACATTAATTATTCAAGAATTTTTTTTGCAAGTGTCGTCTGCTTTTCATGTTAGGTAAAGGGTTAACGGGCTGCGACGCAAGATTTTTACCTGTAGGACTTGATGCGTATGACACTTATTGAAGTTATTCATACAGTACGTGGAGAGTGTATTATCACTAAATCACCCGCAGAGTGGAGATTCCACCCAAGCAGTAATTGCAAATTTGTTGCAAAGCATAACCAGCACCAACAAAGTTTCAACCAATGGACGTCCGTGTTAAACGGGGAGGTCTATTGACTGAAACCTTGCTTGTGTTATGTGTCGATATGTACAGCATTTGAAAGTTATAGTTTGGGTGATAACTCCACTCCGCGGGTGTTTTAGTTACGACGATACTCTGTCCACGAACTGTAAATAAACTTCATAAACTGTGTTTCTTATTGAAATTGAATATGTCCACATTTTATCGAAGATGGCTCGAGGTAGTCCACCACCACCTGCGATGTCGATATGTACAACATTTAAAAGTTATAGCTTTGGTGATAACTCCACTCCGGAGGTGATTTAGTTACAATCCGCTCTCCACGTACTGTATCTGCTCGATTTT
Source organism: Pictodentalium vernedei (assembly GCA_031216915.1). Taxonomy (NCBI): domain Eukaryota; kingdom Metazoa; phylum Mollusca; class Scaphopoda; order Dentaliida; family Dentaliidae; genus Pictodentalium; species Pictodentalium vernedei. Next base: position 408,724,898 of record CM062290.1, read on the forward strand.
TAATAACCGGGAAAAGCATGACAACTTTAATGAATAAAATAACATGGTTGTTTTTTGACACCCACACGTTAATCGAGAAAGGTAAGCCACTATTTTCAACCTTTTGAACTCTAGTGGTATCTTCCATACCAGTCCAATGGCAGCAAAAGTCCATATTCATTATTTGGGGTAGACCAATCAGTATTACCAACGTGCAACCTCGGGCTGCACGTTGATAATAGGAACCCCAAGCGGGCCGTAGGCCCGCAAAGGGTTCCACATACCCAGTCAGATAAATGTGTTCCAGAACAGAATTCTCTATAGCCGTCAATGTGATTTTTGAAGTGGACAGTAAATTTCAGTGAAAAAACTACGTAACTTCCGCTGTCGAATTGCCCATGCAATTGCAATTGGCCTGCTCCCCTCGAGGAATCAAATGTACTCTGTTGCAACTTTATTCGCCTCAAAGATTTGCGTGATACATTGGCCGACATATCTACACTTCAGGGGTTGCCAGGCCTTCTCACCCGAGAACCGCGACAAATCAGCGGCCGGCCAAAGTGTTATTATTATTACTCGAGTTCTGTCCTTTTGGAGGTTTGTCAATATGCTCAGCTGATGATCTTGTCATTTCAGATCGAACTCTCAGTCTTGATTTCGTTACACTTACAGCTTGTCTGCCAGTGACAACCTCAATCGAAAAAAAAACGTACATATAACCGATAATATAAGTTTATAACGGATAATTGTTGTTATATTGGTGCTATTGTATACAGACATGCATTGACATGTATCTCGTGAAATATCAAGATGAACAGAAACTCAGTTTTTGAATTATCCAAATGTGAAGGTGTTGTAAAGGAAAAGTTTGCTTGAAAAAAGGGTATACGGACGTTTCGTCCCCAAGCCGAGTCGTCCGCTTGTCATAATGTCAAGGAAAATATTGTCTGTACATTTTTTACATTTCGAACAAGACACCCACCCCCTACTAACCTGTGACATTTCCCCAACATATAAAGCCTCCTGATGTTGTATTTATGTTAAGAGTGTGATGTACATCATCTTTAAGGTTTGAAACACAAATGATGTATATTGGCTGATATAATGATATGTTTTTAAAAAATGCAAAAAATTGCACAAGTTGGAAATGCACATTTTAGGTGCACTCAAGAGACTCACCCACCCCCACAACACGTCTTGCAAATTTTTGGTGCCCCCAGGATCCCCTCCCCCTGGAAAAATTGCAAAATTATAAGATTATGTTACAGAACTTAATATAACAAGTTTTGATGCATTTCTTAATATAATTATAACACGTTTTGATGCGTTTCTTAATATTATTAATTCCTATAATACATTTGCTAATAATTTTTGTGATTATTCATTGTAAAGTGCCGGTGCTCTTCCAAGAATAATTGCAAAATTATAAGATTATGTTGCAGAATTTAATAAACCATAAATTTTGATGCGTTTCTTAATATAATTAATTCTTATAATACATTTGCTAATAATTTTGCTATTATTCATTGTAAAGCGACGGTGCGCCTTGATGAATAATTGCAAAATTATAAGATTATGTTGCAGAACTTAATATAACAAATTTTGTTGCATTTCTTAATATAATTAATTCTTATAATACTTCTACTAATAATTTTGCAGTCATTCACTGAAAGGTGCCGGTGGAGCTCTTCAATGAAAAATTGCAAATTATAAGATTATGTTGTGGAACTTAATATAACGTACATATACTTTAAGAACTTTTACTGTAATAATATAATTATTATAGGTAATCCAATAATCCATTGAATAAACAGTAATTAAAATTTATTCAATGGCTGGATAGTTTATTTTGTTCTGACATTTCTGTTTTCAGAATTTCACACGTATATGAAATTTAATGCAAGGAGGTACATTAAGATATATTACAATGGAGGTACATTAAGATATATTACAATAGGTAATATACAATAAAGTATACAATGAAATTATTATATAAATAAATAAAAAATGATTCAAAATACAATACATGAATACTTTCCCCCAGCGAACGAGTTTCGGACGTGTTGGGTATAATTGTAGAGGACGACTTGGTTAAAATTGCAGCGGACGATTTGGTTAGCAGACGAAATGGGTGTAATTCGAAAAAGTGATACTGACAGGTTGCTTTCAGTCCCGTTAGAAACCAAAACAAAGTAATAATGTGTTACTTTTTGGTGCATCTGTATTTCTGAACAGTGCTTCGTAGTTTCAAACACTAAAAAATGGAAAATAATAACCCTTTTGGATATTTACCACCATTGAAAATGGCATGTCATCTTTTTTCGGGAACTGGGGGAATGTTCGGCCTGGGGAGAACTAGGCCCAAGGAAGATTCATCCAAAAGAAAAGCAGTACACATCTGTTAGAATATTTTAGATACGCTACGATATTCGTTTTAACTCCTGAAAATAATTCTTAACAAAAATATTAATAGATTGTTCGATATTTATTGAAAAATATTAATACAATGTATATCGTCGAGCAATTATCTCTGCAGTAAATTCACATTCAATGTGTTCTGTAATAATTAAGCCTTTTATTAAGGTCTCTCATCTGTTAGAATGGTATCCAATCACTTCGGCTCCAAGTCATTTCATCCTCTGGTCAATTTGACCTCAAAGTCATTTCTGCCCTAGTCACTTCGGTCCCTTGGTCATTTCGGCACCATTTTAAGTGTAGAGATCTACATGTATAAAGATCAGTGCATAGTTCATGTTTAGAAATAATGGGTAATTACCTTTGTTAAGTAATGTTCAGTTATTTGTATTTACACAGTGTACAGAAAAGTTATACACAACATTAAAAATTATCCATGTGTTCAATTTTACATACATTTAAGATGCTATCTGTATAAGTAAGAGAAATTATTTTACTTTGAAATTTTGCAAAGTATATGCAGTCATTCATTCATATTGTTATGCACAATTCCTAGTCACCTTCCTGTTTGAGGTTCACAGGGTTTCTTTTTCTTTTCTTTTTTGTGAAACAACCACCACACTGTGATTTTGATACTACCATAAATATGTCCACATTTTCTAAAACACAGAGCAGAATCCTTGTAGTTATGCACAATTCCTAGTCCCCTTCCAGTTCGCTGTCCACGGGGGTCTGACCCCAGTACCCCACTTCCAAGGCATACACTCAAACCAAATAACATTACTGACCCTCGCTTCTGGCTGTCGTAGATTCATAAGCAAATACAATTATTTAGGTCGCAAGGGATTTCAAATCCCACATTGTCCATGTGCACCTTCGACGTGCTGAAACTTTTCTTTTATTTATTCATCATGAAAGAAAATCTACTAGACATATATCATATGTATACCTGAATATCTAATTGAGAGATATAAATGTTGAAAAAAAATTAAATAGAAAAATGTTAAAATTCAAACAATATTTGAAAATATTTAGAGGCCGAAATGACCTGGTATATTGGGGCTGAATTGACCTGCGGCCGTAATGACTGGGACCGAAATGACTTGGGGCCAAAGTGACTGGAATTCATGAGAATTGCATCCAAACTGTCCTCCAACAATTTGACCCAAACTGGATACTAATCTAACCCAAACCATCCTTTGGCAATTTGCCCCGAACTGTTCTCCAGAATAGGGACACATGATTTTTATTGATTTATTTATTGGGGTTTAATGACACTTCGATAGCCAGGGTCACTTCATGTCGGACAGTTTTACAGATGGGAAAAGCCAGAGAGAACCATTGAGCAATTACAAATATGTAACGTACAAACAGCACACAAGCTGGGTTAGCATTGGTTGAAGACAAGTGTACGATTGACTTGCAGTATGCCTTGGTACGCAATGGCACTACGTGGGCAATGGGAATGAAGTGTATTGCCCAAGGAAACAAAGTGGTTGCCGCAGGTGGGATTTGATAGAGGACCCTTTGGCTTGCAGCCTACACCTCTAACTACTGAGCCCTTTAACCTTCAAAACTGTATAGTACCAGCTAAAACATGTTGTAGAATGACCACATGAAAATTTCACAAGTACATAGTTTCATTATTAGTTTGTGATATTCGTTTTTGCTCAGTTTGCTGTACAGTGGAACCTTGTTAATTGAAGAGCCACTTTGCCAATAACATTATTCAATTAGCAGGAGTATTCAATTAACAGGGATTGTGTCACTTTCCTGTATTCCAGAGATAAACTTAGCATTTATTCTATTATATTTTGTTTGACAGAGCTCCATGAGCTCTGGCAAACAAGATATAATAGATTAAATGCCTGTATTGAATGTACTGAGGCCAAATTGGTCTATAACAAAGGAAAGCTGGGAAGAGTCAGGGCAATTTCTCAACATGTTACAAGATTTTTTGTTCAATTAACAGGAGATTACTCTATAACCTATATTCAATTACCAGGTCAAATTTGTACTGGAGGCATGGTAAATGGTTTTGTGTTGGGAAATTGCATTCTATTAACAGGGATATGCAATTAAGATATATCCAATTAAGTGGGCACCACTGTATAACCACCCCCCATGCCCCCCCCCCCCCCCCACACACACACCCCAATCAAAACCATCATTCAAAGGTCTTGGATTCAGCAAATTTGATTTCTTTATTTATTGGGTTTAACAACAGTTTTTACAGCCAGGGCCACCCAACAGTTTTACTGGGGGAGGAACCCAGCCAGAGCACCCGGAGAGAACCACCGAGCAACAGTGACAAGCAACTGTCAGGCTTCTCAACATTGTTACCCCAAGCAAGCAGGGTTAGCATTGGTTGAAGACAAGTGCATCATCAATGTGCAGTACGCCTTATTTCAGTTGCCGCAATTGGGATTCGAGCTGAGAACCTCTCAGCTTGTTTTGGGAAGGTTTTTTTAGGGTCCTGCGAATATTCGAGATTCGATTTGATATCGATACCATACGTATGCTTCGAGATCGATCCCGAATCAGTTTCAGGATTCGATTTTTTCGAATCTCATACTAACTTCAATTTGTTACATTTCCAACAAAAATAGGATAAAACTGTCATTAGAAAATTCATTCATGTAGGCTCAATTCCTATTTATTTGAGTAATTGACAATGTTTAATTGTTAGATAAGGTGTGAATTTGGCCCAGAACATTATCCATAGTTTTGGTTTTTGAAGGCTTAACTTGTTACTATTCACGTTCTCAAGAATAGTAACTAAAACTATGGACAATAGGCCTAGCTGTTTCAGCGACGGTGCTACAGAGAATATTTAGTTATTGGTGTTTAAGGTGTTCACTCCGTCGCATTAGGTCATCACAGTGTTCTGTAACTTCCGTTTGATGCAATATGAAATAACTTGTCTTTTAAGATTTGACTTGGGATTCAATTCGATATCGATATCAGAGGCATGATTCGATTCGAGATTCAATTCGAAAAGAAATTTGTGATTCGCAGATCCCTATTTTTTTTAGTTCCAGCTTCATTAAGGTTTGTCTCATATCCCACTTGTAATTTTGTCATAATTAGTAATCATAAATCCTTAAAATAAAACAATAGAAAAAATGCATAGAATATTTAAAAAAAAAATTTCTGTGAGGATTTGACCGCAGAGGTGATGACATGCGACCACCACTGAGACCGAATATTCTCAGAAAAAGTATGAGGGCTGAATCTTTCTAAGTGACTGAATCTTCATGAACCCCTTTTTTCAAACTAAATTGCCCATTACTTATAAAGCACCATAACTAAGGCAAAAACAATACTATGAAATTTCCAAGTCTGAAATTCTATAAATTGCAAATAAATTTACACAAATTATGTAGCAAAATAAAGGATGTGGTGTATAGAACCCCAAAAGTATGTGTGCACCTCACACACTGACACACAGTCGCTATCAGACATCAGAAGTTCCTGAAAGTGTGCTCTCGGTACCGTATTTGTACTATAACTGATAATAATAAAATAATATTTCATAAGAACAACAAACACGGGAATTCAAAATGCAGCCTCAAGGCAGCATGGTGGTGAATGCCAATGCTGTCCCATTGTCCTTGAAAGGGGGAGTCCTTTACAAATAGGTTTTTGTTTTGTGATACTCTGGATACTCCCCATTTTTAGCTCAACTTTGACAAAGTCAAATTTAAGGTTATGTCATGGCCCATTGTCCGTCTGTTCGGGAACAGCAATTCAATACGGTTCGGGCTAGAGGGTGTATTGGTGAACCGATCTTTACGAAACTTCTTGAGTACCTTTGTTATCACGTGGGACGAGAACCAGTGTTTTTGGGTGCGGTCCAAAATTCAAGATGGCCTCCAGCAGCCATTTTGTACAGAAATTAGTGCAATCGCCATTTTTGTACAGAACTTCTGTATGAAAGTTCTGATTTGAATAAATTTTTCTATGAATGTTTAGTAACATGGAGTACATCACATATAATACCGTTTTTTTTCTCGTGCTGAAATTATGCAAATTAGATGAACTTTAATTTATTCAGTGCTACTTACATGTATACCCAGTAAGTGCACATGTCAATACGGCTTGGGCTAGGCTGTATTTATGAACTGATCTTCATGAAACTTCTAGGGTACCTTTGTTATCACCTTGGAATGAGAATGAGTGTTTTTGGGTGCAGTCCAAAATTCAAGATGGCTACCAGTGGCCATTTTGTACTGAAATTAGGTACAATCAGTTTTTTGTACAGAACGTCTATACAACTTGGGCTAGAGGCCATATTTATGAATCAATCTTTACAAAATTTCTTGGGTACCTTTGTTATCACCATGGGGTGAGAATGAGTGTTTTTAGTTTAAACAATATTTATTTCAGATCAAGTAAAATTTACAAAGAACAACGACAAACAAATAACAGAATATAGCTGAAAAAACCTGGTGCCAGTAATAAACAGTGTAAAAATTTGTGGAATTTTTACACTGTTTATTACTGGCACCAGGATAAGATAAGATAAATTGTTGTTTGTCATCAATACTTGATCAAGTTTCTGACAAAGCACATTATACTATTCCAATATGTTAGCTACTGTACATGTACATAAGCACACAATTTGATGTTAGTTTATAGTGGTGCTTAGCCAGGATATCTAAGTTACATGTAGGGGCAAGAGTAATACATGTATCTAGTGGGAGTCAAAAAGAATATGATGCACAGAATCACCTGAGCCACATAGCAGTGAGATAGGAGTGAGGACAAGAGGGTGTGTGACCCTCTCATCAGTAGATGAGGTCTGGTGCACCCCCCCCCAAAAAAAAACAAAAAAAAAACAAAAAAAACAACAAACAAACAAAAAAACAAACAAAATTTGAAATTAAAGACAGTAACACACAATTACCTTGACTCTGTGCTGCCTTGGACTGGTCACTTTCCGTGGATGGACAATATTTCTGCGGATGCAATGATATTAGTTTTCAAACATTGTTTACAGCAATAATCAGCAGAAATTTAATTAATGAACCACAGGATACAATTCAGTGCTTCATTAATTAAAATTTTATTGATGATGATTTTCTATTACCTGGAAAAAAACATGCATGGACATCATGCACTGCCCATGCAAGGATTATGACCAGCAACTGTACTGTATGTCTGTGTTACTGCTATGAGCAGGGACTAATCTAAATGGGTGGGTGTGTTTACAAATATTAATATTTTTTAACACCTGATAACAAAGTAATATAAGTTTATAAACAACCACACAATTGACTTTTAATTACAATACTCCTAATTCCTATTAAACATACAGGAATGTTTATTAATTTTGTGGAATTTTTACACTGTGTATGGAGCGTATTTGGGCCTGTATGTTTGTTAAAATTGCCCTTCCACTACGGAGGACTTTTTGAAATCAGTCTACACTGGATTGTGTGGTATTCCTTTGTATAAGAAACAGTGTATTCATTGTAATAATATTCATGCATAAGTTCATGTTTTTGGTTTGTTTTAGGCCTGATAATCTACAGAATAGCATGGGTGGCGGTGTATTCGGAGTATTCCATCACTTGAGTGCAAGAAGGCTTTGCAATGCTATATATAGCATAAACCTTGTTGCACTCCAGTGACAAATTTATCAATTTTAATAACGTGGGTAAAATATCGGACATGAACCATTTAATTTTTTTTTTTTAACTCACTTCGACAAAGTCAAGCAGGGCATATCTAATCACTCTCCGTCCATTGTCCATCCGTCTGTCATCCTTCAACACCATGTTTTGGTCAATTCAAGTTAAAGTTTGAGTGAGTAATGGTACCAAAGGGGTATTACATTTTTGTAATACATGCTCAGCCCCATAGGGAGGGGGTGGGGTAAAATGCTCCCAAAATATTTTTAAAATCTTATGATCCAGTGGGTACAGTGACTTGATATTCGTTATGGAACTGTCTTTTGAGATGTAGAATCACATGTGTTCAAACGTACTTTGTGAAGCATTATTTGGCTTTATAATGGCAGTGGTTAGATTTTTGGTACTACCCAAAATTTCCATTTTCCGAACCGATGGTCCGATTTGAATGAAATTCAGTATGTGGTAATATTGGGTCATAAATACTTGCCTCATGCACCCCCCCCCTGCATCCCCATGGGAACCCCAGGAGTGGAAAATAGAAATGTTTTCAAACTCCCATGTTTCCCAAACCACTTGGAACAGAGAACAGTTATGGTATGAAGCATCCTTAGGACCAGTAGAATTGAATGGTAAAAAATGCCCTCTGTTTTTGTTAGAGAGTTCTGCAGAGGGCATCAGAATAATGTTCGCGCAGCATTTTTGCAAACATTTTAGAAAATCTTTTCTCAAGAACCAGTGTTCAGAATCTTTTGATATTTGGTGTACAGCATCCATAGAGGGGTCAGATACAAGTTTGTTAAAATGAAGCCCATACATTCATATTTGGACTCAATGCAGGAGCCCAAATTTTATGGGGAATTTTCTTCAAAAATCTTCTTCAGAACCATGAGTCAGAATTTTTTTATGTTTGGTACCCTCATTGTTATGATGGTCAGATTCAAGATTGTTCAAACCAAGTCCATATGTTAATATTTGGGCTTCCTTTGGTAGTCCAAATTTTAACTTAGGGCTATATGGGGAAGTTTTTTTAAAACATTTTCCCCCAGATCCACCAGTCAGAATGCTTTCGTATTTGGTATACAACATCTCTAAGGGGGGAGGGGGGAGATTCACATTTTGGGCTCGCTATGGTAGCCCAAATTTGAACTCAGTGCAATATGAGGAAACTTCTTTAAAATTTTGTTCTTCAGATCCACCAGTCAGAATGCTTTCATATTTGGTATACAGCATCTCTAAGGAGATCAGATTCAACTTTGTTCAAATCGAGTGCCTGGGTTGATATTTGAGCTCCCTATAGGAGCCAGAATTGGCCAAGTAGCTGAAGAATTAGACAATTTTTATTCAGTACCCTCTAGAGGTGAAGAGTAATCTACATAGGTTGTATCAAGGGGCTTGAGAGGGGAGCTCCACATTTTACATCATGATCAACTAAAGAAAAGGCATGATGCTTGGACTGTTTTTGTCACTCCTGAGGGGCTCAAAGATATGCAGTGTATCCTATGGAGATGGATTGCTTAATGTAGATTCATTCTTGGACTCTTATATCGTGTTCTGTTCTCTGTTTATAGCATGTTCTGTTCAAGGTGAGCGCTTCAGGCCCTGTGGGGCCTCTTGTTTATTTATTTATTGGGTTTTAACAACACTTTCGAAAGCCAGCAGCTACAAGTTTCTTCTCTCCTTGAACCAAGCGTCTCGCCCAACTGCAGCACTCATGGTCCACTGAGTTTTTAGCTCACCTGACTTTCAGTCAGGGTGAGGTGTATTGATCACTCGCCGTCCGCCGTCCGTGAACTTGGTGTTTGCGTCTTCTCCAAAACTGCTGAACCGATTAATCATTAGGTGAAATTTGAGATGCTTGTTTGTTATGACATTGCATTTTGATTTTGTTTAAATCAAGTTGCCCTGGCCCTCAGTAGGGCCATGCCCAAAAATTTTGCCTAAATCTTAAAGAATCTTCTCGTGAACCAGGAGTAGCAGAGATTTGATATGTGGTGTGCTGCTTCCTTTTGAGGTGTAGACTCAGTTGTGTTCAAGAGAAGTTTGTGGGTTTTTATTTGCCTTCATTATTGGAGGGCAAGTATTTTCGCCCCGCCCAAAATTTCTGTTTTTCGAACCAAGAGGCTGATTTGAACCAAATTTAATTTGTGGGTTTATTTGATCATAAGTAATTAATTTATGCCCCAAAATATTTTCCCATCCCCCCATGGGAACCGCAGGAGCTAAAAATAGAACAAAATTCAAAACGCACATATCTCCAAAACTACGTGGCACTGAGAATTCTTATTTGGTGTGAAGCTTCCTTGGGACCAACAGAATGGAATGGTCTAAGCAAATTTCTGTCAGGTCTGTCATGGGGTACTTTTTCGGGACTTTGAAAAAATGCTTAGTCAGCATTCTGTAACACTGTGGGTAATGGAGAAAGCATTTAAGACTCTTCTTCACCCAATTCACTCCTCCAAAACCTTTCAAATTTCACATATACCATCTTTGGAAGATTTTTTTACACGTTTATTGAAATCAGATCCCTGGGTCCATATTTGGGCTCTCTATGGGAGTCCAAATGTTGAAATTAGTGCAGTATGAGGAATATTCTTTAAAAATCTTTTTCTTCAGACCCACCAATCAGAATCTTTTGATATTTGCTATATAGCCAAGCCTATATTTTTGCTCACCAGTGTTTCGCAAATTGCGAGAACGGTGATTTCATTCCTGTGATGTTCTTGCAAATTCTTGTTAAGAAGATCCATATTTACCATTCCCCCCAAAATCTAAGCATTTTTTCATCAGATAAAATTTAATAAAATTAAATTAATTTTAGAGCTGAAACGATTAAAGGGTTTTCGTGATTGATTAATCGCATGGGTTAACCTTGGTTAACTGATTAATCACTTGCCCCAATAGGTAGCTGAATAATTGCTGTACCATTGACCATTTATATAATTATAACTTTACTCAGCATAATGGACAAAACCGGGCAGCGCCATATACAAACATGTCCATTCAAATTTTATATTTTCAATTTTTGTCTTAAAACATAGCTTATGACCCCTCATTGGAACAAGCTCATTGAGCTTGTTCCAATAAGGAGGGGGGGGGGGGCATAAGCTATGTTTTTGAGACAAACATTGAAAATCTTTAGTAATTCAAGAATTTCTTGTGCAAGTATCATCTGCTACCTGCATTTGGTGAAGGGTTGAGAATGACCGTTTTTAGCTGATACAGTATAATGATCATGCAAGTGAACAAGTATTTTGGCACGTAACTGGCATGCATTTCTCTGTCTCATGCAATTGATGTGAGCCAGTGTAACAATGTTTGCCTGTTTTGGAGCAAGTTTGTTCCATAGTTAACTCATACAGGGTATTTTTTGTTTTTAAAAATTTGATTAGCAGTTTCCATCTTGGTTTCAAAAAGTGATGATAAATAATGAATTTTAGCTTACCCAATATGAAAGAAAAATGGTTAGCAATTGGACATTTTTGTATAGCATTTTGCGATGTGAATCCAGCCATATAGTACCGTACTTCAAAAGTAACGGTTAACCGATCAATTACTTTTTATGTGTACCCATACTATGTATGGTACACAGAATGCCGGCATCCGGGGTGACCATCCGTCATTCGTCCAACCTTTGTCCGTCCGTCCGTCTGTCCGTCCATCCGCACTCATAAATGACTTCTTAAGGGGGCTAATTTTCGGTATAAACGGGGGTTAGGTGACTACCGCGATTTAGGTGGCTAGTCCCACAAGTAAATCCCAATTTTCTAGGGTGGGGTTTAGAGTTGGGGTGGGGTGGGGTTAGGGTCAGTAAAGGGTAGGGGTAGGGTTTGCTACTACCCCAACAAAAGTTTTCCCCAAAAGTTGTTTTAATAGAATGGACATGCATTTTATGATAAGGTACCCTAAAAAAATAGCCATTTTCATTAGTCTAGGGTGGGGTTTAGAATAGAGGGTGTAGGGTTAGGGTCAGTAAAGGGTAGGGTCAGGGTTTGCTACCAGCCCAAAAGTTTTTCCCAAAATCACTTGTTTTAGTATAATGGACATGCATTTTATTGTAGTCCCGTAAAAATAGTCACCTAAGTACCCATTTATTAGAATGTCCGTCCGTCTGTTCATCCGGCGTCCGTATCCATTTCTTTGGCATTCGATAACTTGAAAAATATTGCTTGGATTGTCAAGTTACTTTATATTTGTGTTCAGGTTACTGATGTGCCGAGCTGTATAGTTTTGGGTGTAAATCGGATAATTAGATCCTGAGATATTAACCCATTATCCTTCAAATTGAAAATTCCTCCAATCCCTTTGGCATTCGATAACTTGAAAATTATTGCTTGGATTGTCTAGTTACTTTATATTTGTGTTCAGGTTACTGATTTGCCGAGCTGTATAGTTTTTGGTGTAAATCTGATAATTTGATCCTGAGATATTAACCCTTTATCCTTCAAATTGAAAATTTCTCCAATCCCTTTGGCATTCGATAACTTGAAAAATATTACTTGGATTGTCAAGTTACTTTATATTTGCGTTCAGGTTACTGATGTGCCGAGCTGTATAGTTTTTGGTGTAAATCGGATAATTTGATCCTGAGATATTAACCCTTTATCCTTCAAATTGGAAATTCCTCCAATCCCTTTGGCATTCGATAACTTGAAAATTATTGCTTGGATTGTCTAGTTACTTTATATTTGTGTTCAGGTTACCGATGTGCCGAGCTGTATAGTTTTTGGTGTAAATCGGATAATTTGATCCTGAGATATTAACCCTTTATCCTTCCAATTGGAAATTCCTCCAATCCCTTTGGCATTCGATAACTTGAAAATTATTGCTTGGATTGTCTAGTTACTATCCTTCAAATTGAAAATTCCTCCAATCCCTTTGGCATTCGACGATAACTTGAAAAATATTGCTTGGATTGTCAAGTTACTTTATATTTGTGTTCAGGTTACTGATGTACCAAGCTGTCTAGTTTTTAGTGTTAATCTGTTATTTTAATCCCGAGATATTAACCCTTTATCCTTCAAATTGAAAATTCCTCCAATCCCTTTGGGATTTGATAACTTGAAAAATATTGCTTTGATTGTCAAGTTACTTCACAATTGTGTTCAGGTTACTGATGTGCTGAGCTGTATAGTTTTTGGTGTTAATCTGATAATTTGATCCCAAGATATTAACCCTTTATCCTTCAAATTGAAAATTCCTCCAATCCCTTTGGCATTCAATAACTTGAAAAATATTGATTGGATTGTCAAGTTACTTTATATTTGTGTTCGGGTTACTGATGTACCAAGCTGTATAGTTTTTGGTGTTAATCTGTTATTTTAATCCTGAGATATTAACCCTTTATCCTTCAAATTGAAAATTCCTCCAGTCCCTTTGGCATTTGATAACTTGAAAAATATTGCTTGGATTGTCAAGTTACTTTACAATTGTGTTCAGGTTACCGATGTGCTGAGCTGTATAGTTTTTGGTGTTAATCTGATAATTTGATCCCAAGATATTAACCCTTTATCCTTCAAATTGAAAATTCCTCCAACCCCTTTGGCATGAGATAACTCAAAAAATATCAATCTGATTGTCATGTTACTTTATATATTTATTCAGGTTACTGGTGTGCTGTGTTGTATAGTTTTTTATGTAAATCTGATAATTTGATCCGGAGATATTAACCCTTTATCCATCAAATTAGACGCTCCTCCAATCCATTTCTATATATATGTACCCATACCTTGTATGGTGTACATAATGTCGGCATCCGTGGTGGCCCTCCGTCATACAGCTTTCTACTAGTTGCGCGTATGGGTACACATCTGACGATTTCATCGGCCTATTTTTTTTTATCATTCAAGATATTGATCATTGGTTAGTCAATTAATTGGTTAACCGTATCAGATCTTATTAATTTCTATAAACATGATAACTGCAATAGCCTTTGATGTGGTGGTTCAACAATCTAACAATCTATGTATTTGAAGATAAATAAGCATAATTCATGTGATTAAGACACATGTTGGAAATGGATCCCACAAAAATATATTTGTGAAACCCTGACTCACTGTGGGAGCCTGAATTATAATTTAGTTCAAAATGAGGAATTTGCTTTAAAAGACTTTTTCAGATCCAGTAGTCGGACTGTTTTGATGTTTGGTGTGCAGCATCCTTACAGGGGGAGGGGTGGGGGGATTCAAATTTGTTTACGCCAAGTCCCTGGGTTCATATTTGGGCTCATTGTGGGAGCCTGAATTATAACTTAGTTCAAAATGAGGAATATTCTTCAAAAGTATTCTTCACATTCAGCAGTCAGAATATTTTGATATATACAGTATCCTCAGGGAGGTGAGATGTAAGTTTGTTAAAGCCAAGTCGCAGGGTTCATATTTGGGCTTCCTGTAGGAGCCCGAATTGTACCAAAATTTCTATTTTCCAAATTGAGAGGCTGATTTGAAGCAAATTTGATATGATGGGCTTATTGGGTTGTACATGTAAGTACCTAATTTATGCCAAAACATTTTCCGGTTGCCCTTGTGGGAACTGCAGGATCTAAATATAGAAAAAATTTAAAACGTCCATGTCTTCAAAACTACATGGCACTGAGAATTTTTATTTTGTGTGTCGCTTCCTTACGAACAGCCGAAAAGAATGGTAAAAAAAAATTGCCATCAGTTTTATCATAGGGAAGTTTTCCAGGACTTATGCGGAGTCATCATTTTAGTAATGGGAAAAACATTAAAGAATCTTCTTCTCCCATACCACTGCTCCAAAGGCTTTCATATTTTGCATATAACATCTTTGGAAGATTTATTCACAGGTTTGTTGAAATCAAATCCCTGGGTCCATATTTGGACTCTCTATGATTAGATTAGTGCAATATGAGGAATATTTTTTAAAAATCTTTTTTTGATCCACTCTTCAGAATATTTTGATATTTGGGATGCTGCATCCTATGAGGGGAGAGATTCAAGTTTGTTCGAGCCAAGTCCTCAGGTTCATATTTGGGCTCCCTGTGGGAGTCCAGGTTACAACTTAGTTCAATAAGAGGAATATTCTTTAAAATCCAGTAATCAGAATCTTTTGATATTGGTATATAGTAGCATCCGTAGGGATGTGAGATTCAAATTTGTTCAAGCCAAGTCCTTGGGTTCATATTTGGGCTCTCTGTGGGAGCCTGAATTATAACTTGGTTCAATATGAGGAATATTCTTTAAAAATCCTTTTTTTTTGAGATCCACTGGTCAGAATCTTTTGATATTTTGTATAAGCTTTTCTTATGAGGGGCAGATGCAACTAAATGTTCAAATAAATTCTCTGGGTTGATATTTAGGCTACCATGTCAGGTGAATGCCATCAGGCCCTCTGGGGGCTCTTGTTTGTTTTCTGTTTGACAACATTGCCCTGGCTCTTCTATCTATATTTTTCATTTTAAGTTAGTCACTACTTTTATGTAGGCTTCCCAAATTTGTTACTGCATGTCTGTCTGTCCTTCAGATGAAATGTTTCTTTGCTTTTCATTTCCCCCCCCCCCCCCCTTCCACACACACACACTCACACACACATACAAAAATCTGGGCTGGCAAGTATTGAGTACTTTATCAAAAAAGTGGTACTCGAGTACTACAAGTACTGAGTACTTTGGACCCAGCCTATCACAAATATATTAAACATCAAAGAGTATATTATATACTTGAAACAAAGACAGAACAGTGGCTGTGTACTGCTCACTTTCCATGGATGGGCAATATTTCCACGGATACAATAATATTTGATGCCAAACACTAACTATAGGTATAATCATCATAAATTTAATAAATAATGAAGCACCAGGTACAACCCCGTGCTTCAATTAAAATTTTGTAGATGATGATTTTTATTGACTGGTAAACGCACGAGTGGACATCACTGTCCACGCGTGTATTACAACCCGTCCACAGCGACTGTACTGCAACTTGTCCTCTTTGTGAACATATTTTCTACAATTTCACTCCCTTTGACAGAATGCATGCCTGTGGGGATTAAAACCAAAATAGTGAAAGTGCACTTGTGGATATTTGCAGCACAAGCACAGCACTAATGAATCAATATTTGATGATTTTAGGAATTTTAACAGTGTCATGAGACACCACAGTAGCAGGTACTGATCATTCTGTTGGAAAAATTCACTGTTTTATGACTTGAGGTGCCTTAACTGAGAAAACTTAGGCTTTTTCTTACAAAGATTGCAAAATAGCAAACACAATGTGAAATGTGTTCAGAAGAAAGAATGTGATTAAAAAATAATGGGAAATTCATGTCACCATCAATTTATTAAAAAATTAATATAGTTTTTTAGCTCACCTGAGCGAAGCTCAGTGGGAGCTTTACTGATCACATTCTGTCCGCCGTCCGTCCGGTGTTAACTTTACATTATTCAAATGTTGGGTAAATGTTTATTACCTAATGCCAATTCAGATTTGTTCAAATGAAGTTGCCCCCTTCTCCTGGGTGGTGCCATGCCCCCAAAGGGCACCAAAATCTTCTTCTCATCAACCAGCAGTAGCAGAGTCTTGATATATGGTATGCAGCTTCCTTTTAAGGTGTAGACTTGGATTTCTTTAAGAGAAGTTTGATGGGCTAAATTTGGCGTCGTTATGGGAGGGACAAAATTGTTGGCCCGCCAAAAATTTCTATTTTCCGAACCGAGAAGCTGGTTTGAATCAAATTTTATGTGAGGGCTTATTGGGTCATAAGTACCTAATTTATGCCGAATTTTCTTTTTCTGTAGCCCCGTGGGAACCGCAGGAGCTAAAAATAGAAAAAAAGTAAAACGCCATATCTCCAAAACTGCACGGCACTGAGAATTTTTATTTGGTGTGAAGCTTCCTTAGGACCAACAGAAAGGATTGGTCCAAAAAAAATGCGGTCGGTTTTATCATAGGGTACAGTTTCGGGACTTTGAAAACACTTTTTAAGACTGTAGGCAATGGGAAAAACATTAAAAAATCTTCTTCTCTAGATTCAGCAGGCAGAATCTTTTGATATTTGGTATGCAACATTGTAGGGTGGATCTGATTCGAGTTTGTTCAAATCCGCCCCCTGGGTTTATATTTGGGCTCAGTATAGAAGCATTTCAGGCAAATTTCTTTAAAAATCTTCTTCTCCAGATCCAGCAGGCAGAATCTTTTGATATTTGATATGCAACATTGTGGGGTGGATCTGATTCAAGTTTGTTCAAATCGGCCCACTGGGTTCATATTTGGGCTCAGTATAGGAGCCCAAATTTGAACTTAGTGCATTTCAGGCAAATGTCTTTGAAAATCTTCTCAAGATCCAACAGCAGAATCTTTTGATATTGGGTATGCAGCATGCTTAGGGGGGTGAGATTCAAGTTGTTCAAGCCAAGTCCCCGGGTTCATATTTGGGCTCACTGTGGTAACCCGAATTATAACTTAGTTCAAAATGAGGAATTTTCTTTAAAAATCTTCTTCAGATCCAGCAGCCGGAATGTTTCGATATTTGGTATGCAGCATTCTTAGGGGGGTGAGATTCAAGTTTGTTCAAGCCATGTCCCTAGGTCCATATTTGGGCTCAATGGTCTCTGGCTTAATATTTGGTCTATCTATTGAAGCCCAAAGTTTAACTTAGTGCAGTATGAGGACATTTCTTTAAAACTCTATTTTTTTTCAGATCCACCTGTCAGAATCCTTTCATATTTGGCTTACAACATCTCTAAGGGGGTCAGATTCATGTTTGTTCAAGCCAAATCTATGGGTTAATATTTGGGCTCATTATGGGAGTGCAAATTAACTCAAAGCAACATGAGAAAAAATTTCTTTAAAAATCTTTTTCTCCAGACCCACTAGATTAATGCTTTAATATTTGGTACAGAACCCTTTCATATTTGGTATCGGAGGAATGGGGGGTGGGGGGGGGGGGTGCAGATTTGAGTTCGTCCATTTCAGGTCTGTGGCTTAATATTTGGGCAGGGGTGGGTTAGGTTCGAGGTTGTTCATAAATGTTCAAACCCATTCCTTAGAGCTTTTCCATAAAATTTGCCTTTCAGGCTGCAGTGACACAACAACCCTTGGAAGTTTGGCAGTACTTGTCTACAGCTGTCAGAATTGGAAGCAATCAGGAAGACCTATACTAATAATTATCTGACATGGACACTAGAATTATGAATAATTTCATAACATTATTCCTATGTAGTGTCCATGAACCTTGACTAACTGAATCTGACCCAAAACACTTCTCTGAACCACCTTGTCAGGTGAGCGATTAAGGCCCCTGGGGGTGGGGGTGGGGGTAAAAATCAGTAGTTGGTGTTGTAAAAATTAAAAAGCTGTATTGGGTAAAGGGTTAACATGTATTATCAGTATGCAACAGGGGTTCAATCATACTGACCTAATAGGATCCTGGCCCATAGCAGGTCTGAATTCTCGGAACGATTTCCCCAAGAATGCAAATGGATTCTCCCAAATTTAGAGGAACTATAAGTCCTGCACAACCCCAATTTTGAAACAAAATTGTCATATTGTTTCATGGTGGTGGGGCACTATTTATCTTGCTGAATGATTAATTAAAACAGATTTTGTGAAAAGGTTTTGTGGGTAGTTTCAAAGAAAGCTGTGAATTCTTATCCCTCCTAACTTATTAGGTAACAGAGTAGAAATTCTGTCGGAGGCAATAACAGTTTTTAAGCCTATTTGACACAGATTGGACAGTTCTCTTCAAAAGAACAAATTTCCCATGCTTTTTACTAGACAGAAGCCAAAAGTTGAATTCTATTGCAGAAATGACTCTTTCATCACATGAAAGAGGTAAATGTATCTTTGGTAGGGTTGGGTTTGCTCATAGGTATAACTGTTGTAAATATTTTAATTAGATGAACCTGCCTCTAAAAGTTGCGCTCGGAAATTATGTAATTCCCAAAACTAAGCAGTCTTGGGAAAATATATTGTTTCAATAAACATTTGAAGAAGTCTACTGACATTTTGCATTACTGTTGAATGTTCCAGATGAACAAAGAGGATGATTTGAGGACTTTTAGAACCTAAAAATTTGTTTGACTATTGGTGTGTTTTGTTTGGGAATTCCCTGAGAAATATGAACATGTGACCAGCACTTCCCTTTCTGTTAGTTTTTCTTTTATTTGTTGCATGACCCATGTTTAAAGATCAGAAAAAGGTTGTCTGAAGGGCTATACTTGACAAAAAATATTTGAATGTTAAATTTAAAATGATACGACCATATTTTTTCTCCTGAACGTTATAATGGTCGTTTATGGGAAAATATTTAGTACTGTGAAACGTATTCATGTTTGGCTGAAATTAAACAATTGCAGGAATTCGACTGAATAAACCAAAATGTTTTTGGAGTAATGGTTGCGGAATGAAATATTTCAATATGTTGGATACTTTGGGGTTCCTTCTTACGCCTTGCGTATTGTCATATTACTGATTAGTCTACTCCACAATATTTACTGAACAAATATCCTGTTTAATGACGTTATGTCGTACCATGTTCCTGGCCGGAAAAGCGGCCGCTGAGGTCCAAAGGGTTAAGCAAGTCGTTACCCCACAACACAAATTCGTCATTCATTCACCAAAAGTATCGAGGTGATCAAGTTCTTTATCAGTGTGAAGAATCACAAAACAGCATGTGAACCCTCATTGGAACGAGGGGATGACATGATATGGTTTTGTTGGAACTTTTGGTAAATGTGTTTTACAAAAAAAAATTAAAACATTAAATTGTGATTTCGTGTGCCCTGAACAAATGGTTAACTATCGGTCTCATAAAATGCATGTCGTTTCGGTTGAAACTCTTGCGGCTGCTTTGAACTTTTGCGATCCTTGGATAAACTTATTGAGCGCGTGCATGTCCATCATTCCGAAAGGACTGTGCATTTGTTCAGTATAACTGCGCGTAGTTGTTCCTGCTTGAATGCTTCCTGTGATTCAGATCCAAAGGCATAAAAGCAATGATGTTTCGTAATTTATTAATTATGCTTTTGGGAAGTGTTTTCTTTTTCTCTCTTGTGTGCACAGAAATTCTCAAACACGTAGTGTTCTATAAATTGTAACGTAAACAAATCGTAACCAAGCACGCGGCTGTAGTATGCAATTGCAAGATACAGATTTTGTATCAAGGGCCTCTGATACATGCTGTAGTTGGGAAATTACCGACCCAATACATAATTATTTTAAGATAATGTTTTTAATCTTACATCAAAGGTCGTATTTCCCCCAATATAAGTAAATATGTCCAACAAAATACAAATCTGTATTGAGGCTAGCAACCGAAGGTGCGAACATTCAATTCAGAAAGAGAACGTTTTTCACCTGCACGTATTGAAAACTAATCACATATGTCGAAGCCACCTTTTTAAAAAAAAATAATTAAATGACAAATAAATCACCAACTCAGTTTAATAAATTAGACATTATATTTTGCATTGATAATACTTAAGTATAGGCCTACCATGCATTTAACTCTTTACCCAACGCAGACGATATCAAAATTTA
Organism: Pictodentalium vernedei; assembly: GCA_031216915.1. NCBI lineage: Eukaryota > Metazoa > Mollusca > Scaphopoda > Dentaliida > Dentaliidae > Pictodentalium > Pictodentalium vernedei. The sequence goes on from CM062290.1 coordinate 408,745,428, forward strand.
TTATTTTAAATATAATTTTTCAAATTTTTCCAAAAATTTTAACAAAACCATAACATGTGACCCCTCGTTGGAACGAGCTCGACGAGCTCGTTCCAACGAGGGGTCACATGATATGGTTTTGTTGAATTTTTTTGAAATATAATATTTTTTCAGCTGCTGAATTTGCATATTACGCGGGCAGATGCGGCCGATTCGTTGGGTAAAGGGTTAACCTGAAAAATAAAATAACGAAACAGACTACTAGAAACACCACCGTGAACTTCGGCGGTTACAGCACAAGTGGAACAATGAGTACGGATTACGTCATGCATAACTCTGGAACGTAATACCATCATGTCATTATTTTCATTCTTAAAAAAATCAACCCACAGACGCAGAATGTTTGGAAATATATGCGAATAAGTGAAGGAAGGGGAGAATATTGTAATATAGATAGGTTACCACCAAGTGGGTTTCCGAGTAAGTATAATAAACTTTAAGGAGCAAGAAAACGAACTGATTCTGTAAGCCCCTGTCACAGTCAGTGGTGTACCGTATATTGTTTAGTCGAAAAATTATAAAATAGAAAAAATGAAAAAAAAATTGGTACGAAAACGCACATCGCACTATAGCAACTAGATGGAGAAAGCATGTGTGTCTTCTAATAATGAACTATACTCCCAAATAGATGAACCCGAAATAAAAATACCCATGTTCTGATAACTATTAACATTTTATTTCAGGGCTTTTCCCCACTATTGGAGGGGGTGGGGGTGGGGGCAGTGAGGGGCGGCCAACGGGTCACAGGACAGTTCAAACATTCTCTAAGAAAAAAATCTGTCTCAGGTTTATGGCCGCAATTCTTTTGTGTATTTCCATTTGCGATGACCTACCACCAACCACCCGTAGACCAGATTATACTTTTTTGTGGGTTTCTTGCATATTATAAGATACAATAGATAGATAGATGTATCATTAAAATATCACAAGCTGTTTTATAATGTGTCCTTGTTCACCTCATGGTAACAACTTTGATGTAGTGATAAATGAGAATGGTTATCTCGAGGAACAGTTGTGCACAAAAAGTAGCTCCTTAAGTTCTGCAATACTTCCATCTGGCTTGAATTGAAGAACAATAATGGCATATGTAAGAATTGTTCCAATCAACTGAAAAATAAAAAAATTATATATTGTCAACGATTTAATTTATTTGCATCTTTTCCGCTGCTACTTTTCAAGTGGGTTAACTTTGACTCTGTGATTCAGAACTGTTTCTGCCTTTTCATTTCAGAATTGATAGAAATCAGCATCAAATATTCATCGTAAACAAAAATGTATATACCGCGTTTTTGGATTTCGTCGAGCGATGATTTCGTCGTGGATTACATAATTGACAGTTCTTGTGTTCAAAGGATATCTCATACGGTTGGTGGTATCGAGTAATACAGTTGGTTACAGTACAGACGCCGTGGGCTGGTCACTTTCCTCGGGTGTGCAATATTTCCACGGGCGCAGTAATATTAGTTTCCAAACACCATTTATAGAAATAATTATCAACAAATGAAGCACTGGGTACAACCCGGTCCTTTTTTATTAAAATTCGAAGATGGTGATTTTTTTACCTGTACCTGCCCACGAGTGGATTTCGACCAGTCCACGACGACTGTGCTGTACGTCGTTCACATGCACTGACCTCAATACAACTAGGTCGACAAGAACGCCCACTGGTCACAAATAGAAAATTGTTTAACCAGCTACATTCCTCCGAAGGGGGAGGGGGGCGTGGGGGCGGGGTGGGGGGGTGCGCAATTTTTGCTACCAATAATGTTCATCAAAACAATATATTCTCGGGGGATTTCAGTTTTCTGACGCTGCGCTACCGCCGGTGGCTTTTTAAAGGATGTGTTTGGTGTCAGAGATAAATAAATATATTGAGGGTGTTCACATATTCCACGGCAATACAAACTGAACCTTTCCAGCAAATATTAGTCATTATTGTCAATGAAGAAGCGGCGAGATTGTAAAGTTTCCAGGTTTCGTGTTACACTTTCGTTTTATGTGTGATTATGTGAAAAATTGTTACGCTGTCACTTTCGCGTCATCAAATGTCATCGACGGGAGGACTTACCACGTTGATTGACTTGACGCCACCTTCATGCGGTAGGTGTGGGACAGACTAAGTTGCGACGTTTCTCGCTAACATTGCAGCAGCAATATCCAATTGTACAGAGAGCAGTGGTGATTACGCAAATCGGGTAATCTAGGGTGGATTTGCTGGGTGAATGAATGAATGAATGTTAACCCCGAGAACATACCAGTCCGATTTTTCGGTCCAAGGCATAATTTAGTCTCATTTATAAGAGTACAAAACACTGGGCACTGGTGATAAAATAATAACTTCTGTCTACAGCCGGACGGCTGCAGAGTGCAGTTAGTATTTTACCCTCCCTCTATATTGATACTGGACTGACCTATCTCACTGTAAGTGTGCACAAAAGAGACAGCATTCCAGGAAACCGGGGTCCAGAGGCTTAATTCCAACGGCCCAATGAACCGTAACAATAAATTATTACTATTTCTTGTTGTAATATGATGTCCATTGCATATCTATAGCTAAACATTCCACGGAAAAATATATGCAAACCGGGTTTAAGGAGACACATTTTTTGGTACTTCCCAATCCAAACCAATCTTGAAAAACGAACAAAGTTTAGGTGTTCAATAGATTGTCCACATGATCACTTACCATCAGGATAGTTGACTTGTCGACCACAAACAGTCCATAAACACTAATACCAATAGGATCTCCCGATAATCTGGATATAAATAGCTGTATCTGTCAAAAAATCAAATTAATATACTTGTTACGTGTTTATTGTCGCTGTGGTTGGGGGTGAGGTCGAAAACGTGCCATATGTAACGCCTATTGTTTCTTGTTAACCCTTTACCCAACGTAACGGCCAACACCGGCCAGCGCTATTCTCAAAAATCGCCAATTAATTTTCATTATTTTTTTCATTTTTTGTCTCAAAACATAGGTTATGACCCCTCGTTGGAACGAGCTCGTCGAGCTCGTTCCAACGAGGGGTCATAACCTATGTTTTTGAGACAAAAAATGAAAAAAAATAGTTATTCAAGAATTTTTTTGCAAGTGTCGTCTGCTTTTCATGTTAGATAAAGGGTTAATTTATTTTTCACTTTTCTTCTTGTTATGAAGAAACAAAACTAACTGCAAGTGGATTGCAGAGCTAAACAAACAAACAAAAATAATGAAATAACCAGCCACACCCCCCCCCCCCCCACCACACCCCTCACTCGCCTTGCTACCTAACGATTTCACGCATTGCATAATTATTGCAACAATTATATATTTTACTGATTTTTCAATAGAAATTTGCAAATTACTTTCGCAAGTTTTGTTAGTCGTCCGGAAACTTCAAGTAGTGATCATGTTAGGGACTTCAGTTTTCTAAGCCTGATTACCTTGTGATAAGTACATGCAGTAAACACAGAATCATTAGGGTTGATTACTTCGTTAGATTCATATCGAACGAGATGTCAGCCCGAGGTAACTCCATATTAGCCTAAGGCCGCAGGTCGAATACTGATGTGAAATTTCTGAGGTCTGATAACTGGATCGATATGAAACTAACCTAGTTATAACCTCCTTATTTATTGAACCAAATCAAATAATTACAAGATGTTCTCAGATTTGTTACAGTTTTCTGACAGTGTTTTGTATCCCATTCTTTTCAAGTCCGAAGTTTTCTCTTCTCCTAGATCAGTTATCCGAACGTCGAGGCTTCCCATCTGGGGAAGCCGCATCGTTCGGATAACTAAATTATCCCTTCCACGGATCTCCACTTCCGACGCTGAATCGTAGTTTGCGTTAAATTATGTATACAAATCTCTACTCTTTTCATTACACCCACCCCGTCCTTATTTATTGCCATCATTCTTTCCTCACCATGCCCAAAAAACTATTACCTCTCGCCCAGTAACGCTAAGTTTACTGATTGATTGCTTCAGATGAATTAGAGTGAACGAGTTCGCTATACACGAATCGGCTGCGCCTAGTAGCGCATCAAGGGGGACAACTTAAGTTTGGTTCATACGAACCAAGACAGGAATCATATCAGCCGAGTTTGAAGTCATATCATCGGTGCTCGATAATGAGCAATCTGAGACAGGAAGTCATATCCATTAAATAGTGTAGTGTTCCGATGGACGAAGACAAATGGTAGCTGAACTTGACTGTAAATTTTACTTCAATCACTTGGCCACACACAAACAGGTTGGTAAATATAACCCTAGAACATTTGTTTCAACAAATTGAATATAATGTTTCGGACCATAAGTACACACAGATTTTGAATATATTGAACATAACATATAAGTTATTGTGATGAATTGACGGTCACATGGTCTCAGGTTTGCGGCTCGGAGTGCATCTTAGACGGATATTTATATTGCAATTAGACTCTACATACGGCCCAACACTCATATCGAGAAAGGAAGAAAACAACTTTGAACGATTACAAATTTAGTAAATAAACCTCTCGTGTATCCCAGTACTTCACCGGCCAAATAGCCAGCAAATCAGATAAAGGTCTTGGTCACTCCATGTCCATCTTATTTCAAATCGTAAATCCACGTGTAATCGTAATAAAACTTCCTTTGGAATATCTACCTCTGCATGTGTGAAAAATCTACAAAAATGCATGTGACTCCGTTGATGGAATAGTGGCGAAATGGGGAATCACAAATATTTCCGGTGGTGACATCGGTGACATCAGACGGAAACATATGGTAGTGAGGTCATAAACATACAAACAAATACGCGAGCACTCGTTCAAAGGGAGGGCGAGGATTTTAGTCTTATTGAAACATGCCTCTGTAATTCACGATCCTTTAAACAAACTCCTATGAAGGAGTCATACGCCCTCTCAACCACATGTCAAAAGACCTTCTAAATTCCATACTTTCACGTTTATCATGTGTCTTTTCCATGTCAAAGAAGATGGCGACCACACGTTTTTGCCTGGAAAAGGCATTTCTTTTAAACGATTCAAGTCTAACCAAATGATCCACTGTACTTCTCTGGCTTCTGAAACCATACAAAATATTCGCAAGTTGAGTGTGTTCGATTTCAAAAACCAGACATATCGATCATTGACCATCCTTTCTATGATTTTGTACAGACACATGTTAATGTAATTGGTCTATAGTTGCTGTGATCTTCATCGGGATTTGAAATGGGAATTATTATTGCTTTCAGCCAGGGAGAGGAAACTAACCAGTTGCAAATATGTTTAAAAGTCGATAGTTTAAACTTCAAGTGAATTCTGTGTCAGACGTTTTAAAAGTTGATAGTGTATTTCTTCTGACTCAATGGCCATATCTGTTGCTTTAGGCAAGTGTTGTGTAATTCCTCCATAGAGAAAGGTTCATTGTAATCCTTTAGATCGTCAGACGTAAATTTGATATTTTGTTTTTCCTGATGTTTTCTAATTTTAACAAATTCTGGAGAACAATTTTCAGATGACGATTGCTTAGAAAAGTTGAAGCCAATTTATTTGGTATTTCTCTTTTTTGAAGTAATTCTTGGGATGCTATCTTTCAAATGTGTTGTACAGTTGATTGTGTTCCTTTACCGTTAATTTGTTTACTCATTTTCCAAATTTGGTTGATGCGTGTGTGTTGGTTAAGTTTAAAAACATAACTTTCCCAAGAATCTTTTTGTTTTGTTTTGGAAGTCATCTTGGTTTTGCCCGACATGTACCTAGATAGTTCAAATTACTTGTGGTTAGTGAGTTTTTAAATTCCAGCTCTATATTCTTTAGAGTTTAATATATTCCCTGGTTTTCTAGGAACAGGGAACGGGAATGACATTATTCCCAGAACAGGTGCCGGGAAATTTCTCGGGTAATATCAAGCAAATTTACGAGGGTAACAAGATACATTTATTTTAATGAAAATGAACATATTTCATTGGCAATCTCCCACCTCCAAACGGAAAAGTTATTTTCCTAAGATAAGTATGAAAACCCAAAACCGCTTGAATCTCGTCTTTATTTTTTTGGATCACCCCTATCTTATCCAATACCAACACCCTCTTTGCAGCCGTCACCAGTCTCCTCTGCTTAATTCACAGCCGTCACCAGTCTTAGAGCAGAGGAGACTGGTGACGGCTGTGAAGAGGGTGTTGATGTTGGAGGAGGTAGTGAATAGTGATACTAGTGGTTCTGAAAATGAAGACGAGATTGAACATTGAATGGGGTGAAGAAGATCTTGCTGTCGAAAGGGAGGTGGAGGTCCTCCAGAAGTGGTTGAGAGCTGCAGAGATTTGTTGAAAAGGGTTCGTTAGGAATCAGGACTGTAAAAATGTCAGGCGTGGAAAGGCTGACGGAATCCTACACAGTTCCAATTGAGAAAACTTCAGTTCAATATACAAAGAGTGCCATGCTTCATTCCTGGTTCCGTGCTGTAGATTTCCCGGATACCGGGGCCGGCTTTCGAAACTGGAAACCCGGGAATTCCCTGTCCCGGGATTAAACCTAATATCCTTACGATTCCTTATAACCTGGTTGCAATTATTATCAAGCCATGCTTTGGTGAAACGTTTGTGATTTGCGGAGGTTTTGGGAATAGCAGTGTTTGAAATTTCAAGCAATTAACTGGGAAATATTCTACTTGCTCGACACTGCCAACATATTTCTCCTGTGTGAGCCGTTCATAACAAAGCAACGAGAAAGTGTCCCAGTTAGCTTCTTTAAAGTTCCACTGGGGTAACCTCTCATCCTCCGCCCGAACCACACTCCCCAACAAAATTGGAAAATAGTCACTTCCGCATAAATCATCTTCGACCTTCCAAGAAAAATCGAAGAAGACAGGATGGCATGCAATTGTAAGATCAATAGAAGTGTACGATCCGGATGCGTGATGCAAATATGTGGCAGACCCGCCATTGAACAAACACAAGTCAGATTTTGTAATAAATTTTTCCTTTGTTTTATCCTTTACATATTCTTGTCTGCAAGATCCATCCCAACGTGGGCTATGAATGTTGAAGTGAACCAGCAAAACATATAGAGTTTGGGAGTTGATGAATCAGCAAATCAAGATCAAGTTTTACTTGCTGAAGCGTAAATAGAACATTATGCAACTGGCTAAAGTTAGGAGTATTGCCAAAGCCTGTAAATTTGTTCGTTGGGAAACAGGACTGTGAATAATGTCGTTTCTGGCCAAGACAGACCTTCAACGAACATGAAGATCTTTTTTATCAGCCCAGACCATGTACGAAGTATAATGCTTGATATTAGAAAAATCTTGAGTTTCAGGATTCTTTAGGATAGTATCCCGCAGGCAAACAGCAGCAGGTTTATATCTTTGGCTTAGAACGCCCGGTTCAATAAAATTCGCTCTAAGATCTCGAAAATCACAACGTATTATATTGCTTTTGACGGTATTATCCGTATTTGGTTGGAGAGTGAGATGCTGGACGTAAGGGCGAAATAGCCCCAGAACTTCTCTTCAGTGATGTGTTCCCCTGGGACCTACTCTGAGAATAGTTTGATCATAAGTGTTCGACCGTTTCATCGATGCAATCACCGACGTCCATCAGGTAATTTTTTTCTGTTTTTTTCATTTTGATTTCGTTTTTGTCTTAATTTCTTTTCTGACTCTGACTAAGTTTTTGAGATTCTGGTTTGGGTTTTGATTTTGTTTGGTATTTTTTTGTTCCGTTTGTGCTTCTCTTACTTTTTGTCTTATGGCTTAAGTTTGTCTTGTTCTTTCTACGGATTTATTTTCGATTTTTCTTCTCTTGTTTGATTAACTGGTGGCGTTTGGGTTGGTTTTAGCTGTACATGATCGGAGTGTTCTCTTGTAAGGACGGCAATAATGACGGAATTGTGCCGTTGACCCATGTCCACGGTGTCTGGCATTCAACTAATTTTGTTGGTAATTTTTGTTTTAATTGTGTAGAAAATGACATATTCATTCCCGATATTGAAATAACAATTTCTCTGGCCTCTTAGAAACTTATGTCTTTGATGTTTCATTTTTTGTATTATTTTTTCTTTTTTTCCATACAGGGCAATCTTTTGATGATGACGCATCATTGCCCTGACAATTAACACATCTGATTTCATTGGTACGTGGCTCTTTGTGTTGCTGGTTACATCTAAAACATATTGTTTGACCCCGGCAGTCGTTCTGCCAGTGACTACATCTTTGGCATTTTAAGAATGCAAGTGGATTTGGGAAGTACAAATCCACTTTCGTGCTCGTTAATAATACTTTGGTAGATTTAAGCGGCTGTGAAAGAATTGAATGCCTTGGTATAAGCATTGGTTTGAATTACGATACCATCTCTTTTAATTTCTATTCATTTTACACCCGAGCCAATCCTTGTGAGTTTAATTCTTTCCTTATTTTGATTTCAGATGTGCATCGTAATTCCTTTGTCCTGACGTCTTTACTTATGTTGGGGACTATATGGGCGAAAACATTCACTTCCATGTCTATATCAGTTTTGTAGTTCCCAACAATAATTTTGCCTGTATTTCTATATGACATTCAACCAATAAACAACACGAGCGTACTTTTTTGAAATCCTTAACCAACCCTGCAATACCTTTATTTGATTTCTCAAGAGCAAAGTGGTTTAGTGTTGTTACTTGCCTTTCTTGTTCTCCCGCAAAAATCATTAGAAATCCTGGCCACCTATTTACTGCTAAATCAAGATTCTGAGTCAGAGGATAAATTTTCAAAATCGTAACCTCGTTTCATTTTTTGTGTGGATTTTTTGCCATGTTGTTATAATGCATTATTCATTGACCCGACTCCTACCACTAAGGGGTCCAACAAGGAATATATATTTACTGCTATACGGCGAACCCACCCAGCTGCTAGTATTTCCACATACGTATATCAGGGCAGTATACTCATCCAGTGTTGATACCAAAGCATGACACTGACTGATTGACTCAAGTGCGGAAGATGCACCGTCTACAGATGTCCCTCACTAAGTCAATCATTTTGCAATACACTGCAAATGTTTCCACCGTGAACTGACACAAACAGTACAAGAAAATAAACCAAGTATTTAAAAATTATGGTTTAGTAAAACATCAGTACACAATGACACGGATCGGAGTTGGTTAAAATATATAACTGATCGAATGACCCCCGAATCCCTCACCCCCGTCGTAACACCCTTTGTGTGGATTTTATAGGGCAGACTGATCATCAGACCATCAGCCAACGTCTGAAGTTAGGGCCAAAACAGTGTATTGGACAGGTGTGTCCAAAATGGAGATTGTCCTAACCGGGGCACGTTTTGTTCTCAACTGCCAGTATTCCTTCGGATCGCACCTCACGGGGGAACAAGGTGTCAGGACTGCGTATTCAGACATTTTGCTGTAAACCTGCTTAATTGAGCATGCCTTCATCTATCTGCTACCCGATGATCCGCCTAGAAGGGTATGGTCAAAGGAAATCCTAAGGATCCCATAAACCCCTAGGAGCAATACCTCCAAACTATTGATACATGCGCTGTTCACCCGGAAAGAAAATATGCGAAAAATTGTCTAAAAGCGATACAAACAAGAATGAGAGTACATCAATGAAAAGCAATAAAATAAGTTCACTTCACTTCAGTTTTGAACAGAAAAAAAGATGATTATGTTTTAAAGTCGGAGTAAATATCGGATATGTTTTGCAGCTTCTGATACATCATACTTGTTAATAACTAAACAATAAACATAAAAATGGTTATGGCAGGTTATTTCATTCTCGCATTATGGAAACCATGAAGAAAATTTAAAAAATATATTATTATAATGTAAACGCAAATATGAAAGAAATTCGTTCCGGCTTTAATATTATAACATTAGAACGTTTCTTTTCATGCTCTATCGGTCGATAGTACCTGCGTTTGTGTGATTTCTGAAGTAAAACCTGAAGCAGCGACTGCTTCAGGTTTTTATTTCAGAAATCACACAAACTCAGGTACTATCGACAGACAGAACGTGAAAAGAAACGTTTTAATATTATTCTATCAGCGTTGTGTGTTCATCGAATGCTCCCGAAGAAACTTAATGGGACGGAGACAAATGTCACCAACTACTACAATATATACGCACGCACGCGCGCTAAACAGTGTTTTAGTCAAATATACTAAGTTTGATTTGAATTGCTCTTCGCAGTGATGCGAAATTGCCTACATTCAATTATAACTAAAACGATTTAAAAAATAATTAATTGTCAATCCTCGAATATATCGGTCTTGCGGCGGTAGTACATATGAACCAGCCTACTGGTTAAGTTAGTTACGACCTGTTTGTAGTGTTGCCTTTGGCTCCGTTCAGGGCTTATATTCCATCCAAATTTGGGAGAATCCATTTGGATTCTCGCGAAAATGGATGCGAGAATCCATACCCGCTATGAGTGTCCCAGTATCGCATTAGACGACCGTGGTTGAACCACTGTTGTATACTGACAATACAGATTAGCCCTTTACCCAACACAACTTTTTAATTTTCAAAACATAAATTGAATTTGGTAATTTAAAAAAACAAAATAACAATATTTATCAACAAAACCTTACAAATATGAGCCGGTTCCAATGACAGCCATATTTGTACAATTTTATTGACAAAGTATTCAGGATATTTCCGCTCATGTCAGCCTTGTGTTAGTTAATTTGTCGCCACTATGTTTGGTAAAGGGTAAAACTGAACTATGGGAGGTGCGGCGAGATTGTAAATGGATTTTCGCTGGATTTGTTGCGCGAATCATTGCGTGAATGGATTTTCGGTTTCTCGTCGAAATATACGCCCTGCAGTTGCTATTGAGGCAGGTCATTTATAGCAAGGACGTTGGGTACAGTAGATCCGAGTTTGAATCCCAGTAGGCCCAACTTGAGAAAACTTTGGAGTTTTCTGTTCAGTGTCTTGAACCCATCGGAATGCCTGAAGGAATTCACGCGTGGGATCGCAGTTATATAATTTGGCAGAGTGATATAAATGAAGAGAAATTTTGTAAAACGTTTTTGATTTCATTTGTCATCCTTTTGGATTTTCTATGTCGGTAATGGGGTGCTAAATTGCATGGGCAATTGTAAACACCCCAACTTAAATTCTGCGTAAAAAAACCTAACAAACAACAGAAAGGTTTCGGGCCATCTTTTTGCGTTAGCTATTATTTGGTTATACTCCGTCATGATTTTACAAAGGTGAACCATTTGAACACGAGCGGCCGTTTTTCCGGCCAGGAACATGATACGTCATAACGTCATTAAATAGGGTGGATGTTCAGTAAATGTGCGGGGTAGACAAATTGACATTTTCAACGTACAGCTCAGAGGCTACACGTTGAGAATATTGATTGGTTTACCCCAAATAATGAATATGGACTTTTCTAATTGATTCCATTGAACTGGCATGGAAGATACCACTTGAGGCCAAAGAGGTAAATTGTTTCTCTGTTGTAAACTTCACTCGAGATGTGTCATATCAATATACAATTCTCCCTGTACTGTATCTGCGAAGATGGAAGGTTAGTTGTTTCTATTTCTCTATGATTGTCAGAACACGGCGTGATTGTTGGGTTAAATTCCTTGTATCGAAGCGTATTATATGTTCATACATGTAGATCGCGTTGGCCTTTACAAAACAACATTCCATTAAATAGGTTTAGGTGATATTATCTCGACTGGAATTCGAAAACAAAAACAAATGAACCAGTGAACACCAATCGATTCGCATTAAAGGACTCCTCACAGCACTTAGAGGTTTAACATGGAAGGAAATATTACCGCTAAGAACACTCAGGAAGTTGTATCGATTTCTGTCTGTAACATTGCAAAGGAAGGAATGACATCACCACTGGAAAACGGAAACGTTTATAGTCAACGGAAACTACTCAATATTCACATAATTTACCCATTGGTCCTCTCGTGTGATTATTTTTACATTGGCAGTATTTTCTGGTAGAGCAAGCGATAAGGCTCACATACGATTACAATATGTGGCTACAAACACGACGTTCGACGTTAAACAGTGTAAATGGATTAACGGGGTCTGTAACAACCAGTAGTGTAATAATCAACCAGTAGTGTAATATAAATTAACCAGTGGTGTAATAATCAACCAGAAGTGTAATACAAATCAACCAGTAGTGTAATACCCAGTAGTGTTATAAACTTAACCAGTAGTATAATAATCATCCATGAAAACCAACAATATTTCAACAAAATTTGAACTTTATTTGGGGTGGCTCAAATGATAGTTTGGGTACATCTTATCGATTTTTAATCATTTTATCGTACGTTTGAAGGCGTTTTACGGGTCAAACGTCATTTCGTGGGTTCAATACGGCGAGAAAAGGTATTTTTATGATTTGTATGTGGTGTGCGTATTTTCTGGTGTCACTTTCTGCATTTGTGGCTTTATGTAAATTCAAAATTGGTCAATTATTGATAGTAATGATGTACTTTTGAGGGACTGCTTACCCCAGGCATAAGTTGTCAGGTTCTATCACACCACAAAACAGATGGGTGATAAAGTGTGGTATTCAAGGGCTAGAATTGTGTGATGTCCTGCGTTGTCTACAATTGTGATAGTTAATAGTCCCCGGCGAATCTCTGAAGGTTTCTCTCACATCCACCCTATTTCAGTCGCTGTATTATTATGCGTGGCTTTTTCAGTACAGTTGACCGTTTTAAATTCTAGAATTCCTTCTTCTTCTGGGAGTGGTGCTCATCATATTCCTTGAGCATAGATACTCCACCATATTTTACGAAGGTGCGGTGGGGGTCGGGGTGGGGTAGGGGGTTGGTGTACCTGAAATCTGCGGTCAGTTATTTTTTCCATCTTGAAGTAGGAGGTTGGTAATAGAGTAGAGGGTATCTCAGGCGAGGTGAATATGCCATTTATAGTATATCGGCATCGGGCCTGCAGTTAGGTTTTTTAAGAGGGAGGAGGAGAGGGGCGTGAAGATATGTGGTGGTCGGGGGGAGGGGGGTGTACCATTATACTTCCCGCTGCTTCATTTTCTTTCTGTTCTGATAAACCACGCTATGAATATATACGAAATGGCACCAAAAAACTCTGGTAGAACACATATCGCGAAACACTGAAACATCATAACGCTAATTGATTGGAGAATGTTTCAAGTGAATACCACTAAATTTATTCTACAATAATGTGAAGTCATTCATTTTGATGAGTCAAAATCATATTTTGCTAGAATACGTAACGGTGTTACTTAGCTTGGTAAGCAGAATTTGCAATCGAATTGCTGTGAAGCGGTGTAATCTGGCCCTGCTTACCGCTACAGATATTTATTTCGTTAAAACGAAATTATATTTCGCTATTTCGAAATATTTTTCGTTAAAACGAAATATTATTTCGTTATTTCGAAATAATATTTCGTTAAAACGAAGTAATATTTCGTTATTTCGAAATATTATTTCGTTAAAACGAAATATTATTTTGTTATTTCGAAATATTATTTCGTTGCAACGAAATAAAATAAGAGTGAAACCTGTCACCTACCGGGCTTCATAAATTCCTTAAATTGATCCTTAAAATGCCAACTTTTGATATTTCAGGTTAACATTGGAGGGGCGCACATATACCGCTGTACCCCCCAAGCACCGCCATCCACCACAGTACCCCCCCCCCCCCGCCCCCGCCTCATCGTTCCACCGTCCTTGGGAATCAATTTAATAGCTAATTCCAGATTCAATATAACCCTTTACCTAACGTAACGGCCAAAACCGGCCAGCGCTATTCTCAAAAATCGCCAATTAATTTTCATTATTTTTTTCATTTTTTGTCTCAAAAACATAGGTTATGACCCCTCGTTGGAACGAGCTCATCGAGCTCGTTCCAACGAGGGGTCATAACCTATGTTTTTGAGACAAAAAATGAAAAAAATTAGTTATTCAAGAATTTTTTTTGGAAGTGTCGTCTGCTTTTCATGTTAGGTAAAGGGTTAAACAAGCTTATTCGGGGGATGGAGAATTGGGTCGTTGTGGATAAATAATTATCACTAGATTGAGATTCGCCACACAGAAAGTTAGAAACAATGTTTCACCCAGAACTAATAGAATTAACACATCTCTAGCAGCCAATGAGATCGATGTTCCTTCACACATGTAGGTGCGTAAAGCGGGAGACAGGGGTGTGGGAGACCATTAGTGATCCTTCAGGGCCGTATTAAAAATTATAGTTGAAGACAATTCGCAGGATACACGTCCTTGAATATCAAACTTCAGCACCTGTAAGTTACCTTGAGAATTTATTCTGTTATTATGGAACCTGACAACTTATGCCTGGGGTAAGAAGTCTCTCAAAAGCACAACATTATCATAAATAATTGGCCAACTTTGAATTTACATAAAGCAACAAATGCACAAAGTGACATTAAACACCAGAAAATACACACATCACATAAAAAACATAAAAATACCTTTCCTCGTCGTATTGAACCCACGGAATAATGTTTGACCTGCAAAACGCCTTCAAACCTGCGGTAAAATGATTAAAAATCTATAAGATGTACCAGACACCCCCCCCCCCCCCCAAAAAAAAAAAAAAAAATGTTAAATTTTGTTGAAAATTTGTTGGTTTTCATGGATGTTTATTGCACTACTGGTTAAGTTTATTACACTACTGGTTATTACACTACTAGTTGATTTGTATTACATTACTGGTTGATTATTACAGTACTGGCTAATTGTTATTACACTTAGTTTAAACAATATTTTATTTCAAATTTCAGATAATCGCATACAGAAATATAATGGGCGTGGATTCGACAATAAGCTTAAAGCTTTTACAAGGTCGTTTCCACTCAATAAAACAGAACTTATAAACTCTCGAGATGGCTTTTTAGCGGGGGAGGAATTCGCTAGAATTGTGCACTTGGTGATACCTTCCTGAAATTTGGCATGATGTAAGGGTAGGCATCAGAGATTTCAAAATCGATCGGCTACAAGTTGGCACCATCCTCTAGCCACCACTAGCAGCGAAATCCAAAATGGCCGCCAAGCGGATCGAAAAAAAGCTATTTTCGCCGATCGCACAACTGAAGCTCCAAACCTAACACCATACATGTGCTGTAATTGATGTGAATGATGGAGTGAAGCCCTTGGAACAAGTTGGGGGGAAGATTAATGGATAATGGGATCAGAATTTCCGTCGATGTGTGCGTCTGTGTGTCTGACTGTCAGTATGATCGTCCGTCCGTAGATAAATTAGTGTTGAATGTTTCTCGGGAATGCAATGGTCAAATGAACATGGTATGAGAGATTCCTGTCAACACATGAACAAGGGTACTCGATAGTATGCAGCAGTGGGGATACTTGGACATTTGATAATCCAATTAAAGTGACAGTCTATTCTCAACTTCCGGCATTTTCGATAGATTTATTTTCTAAGAAAATAAAACTATCAAATTTCTAGAGGAGTTCTGGTTCAATCTCAACACCATAGCGACACGTCTGCCAGCAAGGGCAGTGCTGGAATGAACTCGGGATGCATTAGTTCCCGTTGTTAATTATACAATGTTATCTTGCCAGTATAGAACATTGGCAAAATGGGACTAGAAGGGGTGAGTGTATGTTTGCAGTCATTCGAGGTACAGGAATATTTTTTGACTACAAGTAGTATTCTTCATTTTCGGCCAGTTAAGATGTGGTGTGTTCCAAGTCAGGATTAATGTTGCCGACACTTAATGCCCATCCCTCATGGTATGCTACTTTACCAGGGATATAGAGATATAGCCACCACTGGGAGCCAAAACATGACCTTTGATGTCGATGAGTGGTCGAAATGTTTTAGCGAATAACTTATCGAAATATGATCCGGTATGGCAATTTGATACCTTACGTTAGATTTATTAGATCAACTCAGGTATGGATTCATTGAGACATGAGTGCGCTACAAGATGAAGGATTTCCAAGTTGATTTGCTATGGAGTAGGAACTGACTAGTCACATGTGGCCTATGGCCAGAGAAAGACAAGGATACCATAGATGAACACACGGGTGAACGAAGGTATCAACTGTTGTACAGAGGCAAAATAGTTGGGGATATTGTATCATGCTATGCATGAATTAACACCGTCTTATTAAGTAAATAACAGACTATTTTCCGAAATCTAAAACTGTATTCCTATACCCCGGACAATGTAGCAAGCCACATGGGATGAACATTTGTTAGCAAAATCAACTCAACTAGAAACATGACATGTGTTAACTGGCCGAAAATGGAAAAAAAAATACCAGAATAGGAGATGACTGGTCCTAACATGACAGTATACTACTCAATATTGTTACAACAGCCACCTTCACACTTACACAAAGGTGTGCACCTTAATCCAGCTTTCAAGCATTTGCAATTGCCCTTGCAGGCCTTGGCACAACTACAGTGGAGCATCAGTGCACATGCAGCACTTGCGTCTCCTAGGTGAGTCCAAAATGGGACCAGAATATTGAGACGTGGATTCCACTCCCATCCGTACTGTGATGGGTCTGGCACACATAAGTGTTTCTGCAGAGCACGATGCCAAATGAAAGATGACACAAGAATTACCCTTTTTACATGTTGATACAGAGCTGCTTTGGTGGGCGGGATGTTTTCCATAGACTTAAGGCCATGTGTGAACATATGCCGTCTCGCATCATTGACACGTGTACTGACACAACTGTTACTGTACATCTGTATGGTGAGTTTTTCGATATGCTGCATATGAGGGGAATCCTCTGAAAAGACTTGCGGATTCTCAGTCAATTCTATCATCATTTCAGTTGATGCGGGAAAATTCATCCATGCATTCCATCCTGTCTTCTTCCCAATGCCGAGCATGCTGGATGTTACATCACAACCTGTGAAGGCGTGGAAGAAAGTCAGGGCCTTACAGTAATCAGGTCCAAGTTGTGAAGCTATCTCATGAATTGGCATATCTTTATATGCCTTTCCAATTCCAAACCCAATCCACAGCTCACTGAGTCCAAGGTCACGGAATGTTGCGAAATGGTGCAAAGACAGAATGACGACATCAGAATCAACCGTGCGAAGAAAAGCTATTTTGTGACCTTGTGAGACTGCATGGTTGAGATGAAGCATCATGCGCGTGTCTGCTTCCTCGTGGTTCGATGGAGATATGTCACATAAGCTAACATCCTTATTGCATAGTACATATTCTCCTGATGTCGTTAACAACTGGTACTCGGATGTTGATGTTAATTTCAGCAGTTCAGCAGACAGGAACTTGAAAAATTCGTCTTTATTCTCACTAACTTTCAAGAATGCCTGCCAATTCTTCCCTTTAGGTAAAGGGACGTTCTCGGACACCCGTATCAACCTAACTGCTGTCTCACCGAGGCGTTTTGCTCGCGTCTGATTCTTCAAACTGCCTTCGGGGTAACAGTCATAGATCGCATCAACCCTTGTGGTGTTCGTGTTAATCAGAGATTCGATGTATGGCAATAATTGCAATCGAGCATATTCTCCAAACAGATCCGCTTTCTGTGGTTTGATTACATGGACTACAGCAGGCATATCCAAGATGACAACTGAAGCTTGTCTAGCTGCTGAATTCTTCCCTTGTGCAGGAATAGCTGGTAAACAATTGAGAATTTGAGATTTTGTCCCACTCCGTAGCTTACCTCTATCGGATAATGCTGGCGGATCACGTGCATTCTCGTGCATGAAAAACTCATCCATGTTTGAATCAGGCCGGGCTTGCAGTGAAACGAACATCTGGGTAACTATTGCGGCAGTTGCTTTACTTGACATGAGTTTGTCTCGGCCTTTGTCCAGGTTGGCTGGGGGTGGGTTAAGGAAGGTATATATATTTGCCTTGGGAATAACATCATTCAGGGGTACGGTGCATTCCACAAGCCTTTCCTTCAAGAAAGTGGAATATAAATGCTTGCCCCTTTCGGGTAATGACCGTAAACTCTTACTAACTTCGGGGTCCATATATTCACCAGTATCTAATGTCACCAGCTGACCACTAGTTTCATCATAAGGGTTGATAATGAGTCCCTGATTCACCAGATCGAGGAGAGATTTCAATTGATTCAGAAATTTTTTCTGCTCTGATACCGAACTTTCCGGGTGTTCCGTGTTATCTGATGATGTTGTGTGGAAACTTGCATATTCATACTCATCTATAACACGCAGAACTTCTGACCTTGAAAGCTCAATAACGACTTTCTCTTCAGCCTGGCCATAGAGACCTTTTGGACCACTGTCTTCTTTGAGTAGTTGGATACTATGTTCTTGGCTCTGATCTAAACCCATCATACTGAACTTCCTCTCACTACGCTGGACCACAAAATGGCCTTCCATGAATTTGTTGTGGATTGAAGGATGCCGCCTGGGTAGCTGAGACATGTCTCTCAGAAATACGGGGACCCACCGACAATAATTTGTATGTCCTAGGGCAAAAAAGTAACTGCACAACTCATCGATAGAACACAGTGTACCAGGCCAGTTACCGATTCGTTGGTTCCGAACGAATTGACAGCTTGTCAAGAGAAAGTTCCGAACGATTTCACCCCAATAGCGCGCAGTTGGAGATTGTGAAAGAATCCTCTGTTCCCACATTTCAAATGACTCATGGGGCCCAGTCTGCTGACAGTAAATCTCATAAGCATTCTTTCTGAGGATCTCAAGCCAAGCTAGAGTGAGAAGATATGCCTGTCGCGTCCTCTTGACATGTTTCCCACCAAGTAGGGATGATGCTACACCGGGTGTGAATATCTTTGCGAGGTGAAACATTCGCTCCCAACCAGAACCACCCATAAGCTTACCACCAGCTTCTTGGGTGCACATTTCAAGATGCAGGAATCCAATCATACACACCATTCGATCCTCACCTATCTCCTCTGGGAACAGCCATTGACATTTTTTCTGCCTGGCATACAACGGACAGTCACCTTCAATGACAGGTATCTGGCCGGGGTTTATGAAAGCAGTAGCTTCCCTGACCACATACATAGCATGCTTCTGCATACTGAGTGAGTCCGCTTTCTGCTCACTGAAAACAGGAAATACCCCAATAACTGCACGAGGTTTGACATTGTCTTGATCTTCATGTTTTGAAAAGAAGCCTGAAAAGGTCACAGGGACTTCATCAAGCTGCCAGCTGCCATCAACCTTCCCTTTATTGCTGATCTGTGACACATGAGACAACCAGTCATTCTCTCCCACGTTCAAATCTGCATATTCATTGGGCCGTACATTACATTCATCTGGAGATTCAAGCCTGATGTCCCCACCAAAGTCTTCAACGAAAGGAACAAATGCATAGTCGTCTGGGAGTTCAATTTGTGTGTCTTCTGGAACATCTAAACTCAGTGGTGGGGGATCAGTACCCACATTGTCCCTGCTCAGTTGACCAATGAGTGTGATGGACGTACCATGCATATCAGATCTACCAGATACATCAATGTTATCAGTGGTTCCTATCGAGAAAACATTACGTTTGCAGTTAGCTGGGACTACAACACCTTCGTTCTTGAACCGCAGTGAAACAGCTCTCGCGAAACTCCTGCGAACATCCATTACGCGATCATAAGAGACAGAGAGTCCCATTTGATGAAAATCTCTGATAAGATTTTTCATACGATCATGGGCATGCAACTTCAAACCCACATAAAGAGGCATTGGAGTTTCTCTGTCACGTCTCTGGTGAACATTTTGTGCATGTTCGGAGCGTTTCGCTGAATTGCTGATCAACATCTGTGAAATAGTACAAGCCACTCGAGTCTTGGCATTAACAGTCTCATCATCGCCTAAGTTCTGTATACTACATGTGCCCTCAAGTAGAACTCTAAGAAGAGTCAGGAGTGAGTTGGGTACAGGCTCGCTCAAGCAATAAGATGAAAATGATCCCGTGAAAGGAGCTTGAGATATGAGTATGTGTTTACGCAGAAGAAGACCCACATCAACTATCTTTTTTGCCTCTTCCTCAGACACTATACGAGTTAAAGATTCGGACAACAAGGAGCCAACTCGAAACCTACTTGAAATAAACACATCTCTACCCTGTGTGAAGGCGTCCCAGCCATCGCCCAATTTCTGCAACAAATGTTCTTTGAATCGAGTGGAATGTATTTCTTCACTAAGCCAATCAGAACCGACTTGCTTCAACCTCCGACTGTACAGATTCTTGAGATCGACAAGCTTCATCGCGGAATCGTTGTGTTCAACAAATGTTATGAGCTCTGCCATAACGAGAGGGTCATAGGGCAGGCCTGACGCGGAATGTTCGGCGTTCTTCGACTTTTTAGATTTAGCCGCTCGTGCTTCATTGGCAAGCTTACAATAACAGGTTTTGTGATAGTAAAGATCACTAGCAGCGGAATCAAATGCTGCATTGACCCGAGAAAAAACAACCCAGTTCTCGGCTTCCTTTGCCATAATTTTGAGTTTATTGTTATCAGACATTGATCTGCAAATAGGCTCACTGCTGTCACCTTCGCGTTTGTGACAATAAACACACTGGGGCAGTTTCCTGTCACAGCCAGATTCAAAACTTGTCCGTGTTCTTTTAGGACTCAGCGTGGAGCAGGATGCCACTGCCTCATTTCGCTCTCGCTTGTGTAGCACGCGCTGTACGATGTGAGTCCGAATACTGTCACGGCATGTCTTATGATATATTGCCTTATTCGTCAACAGTGACATCGACATACACTCATCACTCTCTCTCATCAAACAATCAATGGTCAAATTATATGGAAGCTCAACGCCATTATCTAGGAAGCGCGTTATGTCTTCCTCAATAGCTTTATAGGCGTCATGAAAACGAGATTCTCTATACGGACGCATCAATTTCTTGGAACTGTCTTGCTGGCAAAAGCAACAACGTTCCCAGTCAGTACTAGTCCGTACACGAAGAGGATTCTCACTCATTCTGTGAATGATTTTTGTGAACAATCGCGTTCTCGAATTAATTTCGACAGACAAATCAGAATTGCTTGCGGAATTACGCCAAACAAGAGATTGTATGGCAAAGAGACTGCTTCATAAAGAGCGTTGTTTCTCCGGGATCAGCGTCATTCAGGTTTGCCTGAATGACGCTGATCCCGGAGAAACAACGCTCTTTTCAAGTTCCAAGAAATTGATGCGTCCGTATAGAGAATCTCGTTTTATTCTACATCATCTCCCACGTCTGTTTCCAACACGTGCGTGGATCAGAGTTCACTTTCGCGCCCTTACAATCGGATGTATAGTCGGTAGACCGTCGAAAAGGAGGTTCCCTTCAGCCGCTGGCGGCCATTTTGGATTGTGCCGCTACTGGTCGCCACCGGTCGGTGTCAACTTGTAGCCGATCGTTTTTGAGAACCTCATAGCCTACACTAACAGTGTGCCAAATTTCAAGAAGGTATCACCAAGTGCACAATTCACCTGTATGTGACGAATTCCTCCCCCGCTATTTACAGTATGTTACAATCCAGATATTAAGTTTTAGTACATTGTGCAGTTAGTAATCATGGTTATGATGTACAGATCAGTTTATGCAATGTACTGGTTAAATTAGATATTGTATTAAACAATACAGTAAAGAAAAGAGAAGACTTACTCCAAACCCAACACGAGCACGGGACAACACTCAACATAGGACTGCCTTAAGTAATAGCCTCAAAATGCTGTGTTTGTTCCCTGTTTACACCGAGCTATATGAGTGGCAGATAGCAATGTTTAATAGTTCGAGGTGTAAGTTGGCTGATCAGATTGAAATAGGCTGGTAGCCGTCATCGCCCTCGTATTGGGCCCGAAGTCAAGGTAGAAGTTCATAGGATAGTACTACAGAAGAGTGGACGTGAGTTGATAGAAGATTTGGGAACGGCTATTCACTGAGAGAAGAAGTATGGGAAAACCTTCCGGATCGTAATTAGATTATTTGCAACTAGAGACGAGAAGGGTTCTTTAGCAATGGCAATGGCAATAAAAATGTTCTAGTTCATCAGTGATTGCAGTTTGGGGGCAGCTATTGCAAAATCATCTGGCGATCTATTTCTGTTCGCAAGAAGGCCCCGCAGTACAGAAGAAACGGATAACAGCATGGTTAATGATCCGTTAGGTTAGGATGTGGAAGGGGTTCTAGCTGCCAACCTCTGTCTCCCGGCTCGAGTCTCCAAGGCACTAACACGAGCTCAGTGGCGAATGGAACCGCAGAAGGCGTCACGGATACCGAAGTGCCCATGATCACGTAAGGAGGTAATTACGAGTATTTAATTGAGCGACGACAGCTTCGGGCGAGGGTATAGCTGACCTATACACTCCCACCAAGTCGTCGCCGGTCAATTATCACGAAGCACGTTTGTTCACTGATGAGGTTATTTAAACCTTGCCGTATCTTGTATAAATTTCTGGACGTTTTCGAACACTATACAGTTGTCCCTGTTACTAAGAGAAGCAGACCCATAGAGTAAAATGTTGCAATCGAGTGGGAAGGGCAGTGACCCCAGGGTCGAGCGTCGAATCATGTTATAATTCGGGCAGTAGAGTAGAAAGTGTTCAGAGGTCTCACGCTGCCCACATGAGCAGTTCGGGGTGTCCTTTAAATGGTTCATGTGCAAGTGGTCGTTGAGATTGCTGCATCTTAGACGCAACCTACAATGGTGTATTTGTGCCTTACGTGATACTGAAAAAGAAAAATATGGTGGGGGTCTAATAGTATCTTGATTCAAGTAATTCATAAAATCGACCAGTGAGCAATTGTTTCTGATTCCCATTGGGAGATCATTCCATAACTTGGTTGTCGATGGGAAGAACGATGTTTGATATTGTTTGGTGCGACAGAAGGGGACGCGAAGGTTCTGGGACTGCCGGGTATTTACGTTTAGGTTCATGGAGGCAGGAGGGGGAATCCTATTGGAAATATAGGGCGGTACAAGATTATGATACATTTTGAAATACTGGATCAGTTTATGCTTTTCACGCCTTTTCTGGAGCACCTCCCACCCCGTTTCCGCGTATAATAATGCTTTGCTAGCACTCAGGGTTGCCCCTGGTTACGACCCGCGCGGCGGCGATTTGGACGCGCTCTAAATTCGTCGCGTCGTTTTCTGTGCAGTTGTCCCAAACTGTATCCACATATTCGAGTAAAGGTCTCACAAAAGCAAAGTATATTTTCTCGAAGGTGCGACTGTTTAGAATAAATTTGTTTTTTCTCAACAACTCTATTCGAGACCAGGCTTTGCCACTTATATATTTTATATGGTCATCCCATGTACATTTGGAGTTGAGAATTACACCTAAGTGTTTGTGTTCATCAACGTCTTTAATGGCAACTCCTGCCATCACCAGGGGAGGATGATAGGGAATATTTCTTTTCCGGGATATGGTCATGGATTCGGTTTTCGTTGGATTAAAATCAACTATCCATGATTGCGCCCACTGATTAATTTTTATTAGATCACTGTTTAAGACAAGAGATGCTCGGTGAGGATTATCGACAACTAAATACAAAGTTGTATCATCAGCAAATAAGCGTATACTACTAGTTAGGCCTGAGGTGATGTCGTTGATATAGATTAAGAAAAGCAAGGGACCTAGTATAGAGCCCTGTGGAACTCCAGCAGGCACATGTTTCCAGGAGGACGAATCGGAGTTTACGACAACTCTCTGCAAGCGATCACTCAGGTATGATTCGAAAAAGTCGAGAAGTTCACAACTTATGCCTATTTTGTTCAATTTATAGATTAAGCCTTTATGCCATACTTTATCGAAGGCTTTGCTTACATCGCAAAATACAACTCTTACATCCTTACCTTCATCAAGTGCACCACTAAAGGCATCATATATATCCGTAAGCTGTAGTACTGTGGAGTCACCAGGTGTAAACGCGGATTGGAGAGGACTGAGTAATCTATTTTCCTCTAAAAACTTCCAAATTTTATTAAAAATGCATCTTTCAAAACTCTTTCCTAACACAACTAAGTAAGGATATTGGTCGGTAATTTGAAAGGAGATTAGAAGGTTTTTTTTTCAGGACTAGTGTAACGTTAGCCTTCTTCCAGGTGGTGGGAAAATATGAATGACTAAGCATAATATTAAATAGTATTGTGAGAGGTTCCGTTAGTGAGTTTGCACAATCTTTTAGAATGTGAGGAGACACCATATCCGGGCCTGGGGCCTTGGATTTGTTTAGAGATTTAAGTGCGATAAGAACCTCATTTTGGCTGAGTTCTATTTTACAGAGGGTAGGGCGTTCTGGGAAGGACCGGGATGGGAGTGTCGCATGTGTGTCGTTAATAGTTGCAATATTGCAAAAGAAGTCGTTAAATGCTTCGGCTTTGTCTGCATGGGATGAGATAAGTTTGCTTTGATGGATTATGTCTGGGATTGCCATGCGTTTACTTCCTAATAGTAATTTTAGGGTTTTCCACCATACCGAAGAGTTAGTAGTTGGGCTGTTTAAGGTGTTCTGTATTTTGGTGATGAAGGCTTCTTTGGATTTTCTGATGGCGGTAACCACTTCATTTCTTTTCTGACGATACCTATTCCAAGATTCAGGTCGGGCGTTAGATTTTGCAATACGATAGAGACGTTTACGTTGTCTCATCAAAAGTCTAATTTCGTTATGCATCCACCTGGGATCTTTTCTCCTAACTGTAATTTTTTTATTCGGAATGAAGCGGGAGGCGAGGTCAAAAATCTTATTCGTAAAATCGTCAGCCATTGTGTCCAAGTTGGTAATTGAAAAAGTATTTTCCCATTGTATGTTCGAAATTGCTTCACTAAGTCCATCAAAATCACCATCATTATATAACCATATTTTGCGTTTGAAACTTTTGAAAGTCGTTTTCTTGAACTTTACCACAAGAAGGACGGGGCAGTGATATCTAGTAAGGCCAGGTAGAAAGGGATCCAATACTTCACACGATAGGACATTTACCGAAGCACTAACTGCAAAAAGGTCAAGTAAAGTTGCCGAGGATTCAGTAAAGTAGGTCGGTTCATTCACCACCTGATTGAGATTGAAATAGTCAGCAATTTCACTGAATTTACCTCTTCTAGATAAAAGCCAGTTGTCATTAAAATCGCCTGTCACCACTATATCTGGGACGCCGGAATCTTTGGCTTTGTCTAGCGATTCAGCTATTGTGTCCCATGTCTCGTTATCACTGTTTGGGGGTCTATAGAACACTCCGAAAAGCAGGGGCCCCGTGCTGGCACTTATTTCAACCCATAAGCTCTCAAGTGATCTAACTTCAAGATCAGGTCTAGCTCTGAGGGGCACACCGTCTTTTATGTAAATGGCGACGCCTCCTCCCCGGGTCAAGCGATCGTTGCGCAGGACGTCTTGGAAGCCGCTCAATTGAATTTCACTGTAGTCATCTGTAGGGCCTAGCCATGTTTCTGTGAATGCACATACGTCGTTTCTGACATTTCACACTGTAGATGGTCAATTTTTGGTTTTAGGCTCTGGATATTCATATGAACAATTTTTAGTTCCGTTGAAAATTGATTAGAGTGGGGATTTGTTGGGCCGGGGTTTAGTTCAATGTCGCCAGATAAGTACAAAAGGGTTAATCCCCAGGCGAAGACGACAGATGACACTAGTTCTACGGTTACAAACACTATCAGAAGTCGTAGCAATTTCAGTTTGTGCAATAGATTGACTTTTTTCTTTATGCAGGAGAATACGGACATCGTATTTTTAAACATATTAGAAGGATTTACCACATCATGACATTCGGGTTTATGCTTTATAATTAAATCCAATGGGTAGTGATGCCAGGTTCCTGTTCCTTGCATCAGGGCTAGCATTATAGTGACTCCTTTAGACTGGTACCGAATTATTAGATTCGCAAGTACAATGCATGGAAGATCAAGCTGGCGCCTCCTGTGAACACCACCATGTGCACGTGATACAAACAGACCAACTCTCAGTCTATATGTGTCTATGCTACACATAATGGAGCTTGTTATGGTGGTTAATATGAATTGGGTTATATCGAGCAGGTCTGTCTGCGCGCGGAAGCACGCTTGCAACTCGGAGCCATGAGACAGATGATAGCACAATGGTAATGTTATTGGGTGGGTGGCAGGAGTAAAGGACAGATCTTGATAAGTAGGAAAGGTAGGGCTTGGTGTAATTCAATAGAGATAGATAGTGAAAGAAGTATATGTATATATATATAAGCAAGGTATGTACAAGCACTTGTTGATGCATCGGCATCTTCGCCGATTGGCAGTAGTGTGGATTGGTTAACTCAGCGGCTACATCATCAATATCGGGATGGAGGGGTGTTACGTAGGGGAAGTTAGCTGGTTGAAAGACAGGTACTGTAAAGACAGCTTACCCTTCTTTGTAGTTAACATCGAACAATAGTTACTTGCGAGAGTATACGAAATGCCAGAGTATACGAAATGCCAGCCGCCACCGGAGATCCGCGTTAACACCATGAGCCAGACCGCCTCATTTACCGGCTGTTTTAGAAAATTTCGAATGGTAGATCTACTCATGATAATTCGTTCATCAGCTCGCCATTCCTTAGTACAATTTTAATTATCGCACCTCAATGGCTAATGATACGTCGCACATGTCTAATGAAAGAGAATTTCATCCGAAAATTAAAATTATCAATTTTACAGGTTTAAAAGTATACAAGTCCGAGTGCTGGTCTCAACAACGAATTGCAAACGAGCCCGCAAAGTGTAATTGATGGGTATGTGTGTGTGGAAGGGGGGGGGGGGGGGGGGTGCTATCTGTGAAAGGACGACATGTCAAGAAATGACAGGCAGAAGAGACGACGGTCGGACACTCAGAATCTCACACAGTAATGTTAAGAATGGGCGTTGTACTATTGATATGAAGTAGCTATCTGATCCACGTTAGCCTACTGCTTGGATTCACTTTGTCTTTGAGATGTGTTTGACTGATAGTGACGTCCCTATCGTTCTGATTGGGTGTGAATTATAACAAAATCAGTCTATTCACTGTTTCCTGAGTTTGGAGCCGAGTCGAGTCGTGGCTGTTATTAGCAGCCACGACTCGATTCGACATCGAGCTCAGGAGGGTGTGAAGTATGAAAAAACCATGCGTGGACATGTTACCAACTTATTTCGTCAACTCAGAAGCAACATTCGGTTGGAGTCTGCAGAATCACCAAGTACCACGCGAGTGTTGTCTGCCAATGTCATAACGAAAATCTATTCGTGGATTCGCGTGTAATTTTATCCCCTGTATCGACTTATGCACGGAGAGTGAATGGTTTCTGGAGAATTACACTTCTGGTTAATATTACACTACTGGCTAATTATTACATGACTGGTTGTTACATCGTAAAAACCAGTAGTGTAAGAATCAAGCAGTAGTCAGAGAGGCAATTTTAATCATCTTCTGTTGCTCTTATGTAGGTCTGAGGATCATGGAAGCGGATTGGAGTGGATCAGTTTTTATTCTAACGTCCCTTCCAGCGAGGCAAACCACATGTGGCCACATATGGCCCAGTGCATCTTGGCCATTTAAGACCACCCCCCCCCCACACACACACACACACGCACACACACGCATACGCCCACTACAACACTCGTTACTTGAGCTTCCGTCAGCTTTGAGCTCTGAATATCAAACAAACTGATATGCATACAGTATGGCCGCTGTGAACCGGTCACTTTGAACAGGTGGGCAATATTTCCACAAACACAATAATATTAGATTCCAAACACTAATTATAGGAATAATCTTCAAAAGTTTAATTAATGAAGTACCGCGTACAATTGGTGCTTCATTAATTAAAGTTTTGCTGACGATGATATTTATTACCCGGTAAACGCATGTACGGACATTTCTGCCCACGAATGGATTGCGACTAGTCCACAGCTACTGTACTGCATAACTGGATTGCTGGAACGCTCATTGGTCACGTACAGAAAAAAGTGTCTCCACAGCAACCATGTTATAGAGGAAGGTGGGGGTGCTATGAATTAACTACACACTGCAAAGGCAAACATCTCGGTTGTTTTCTATTTCCTGACGCCTGGCTCCATCGCTTTTTGAAGAATATACTTTGTTGTACTGGTATGTGAAATAATGTGTTGATTATGTGCTCATGCTTCTCTGCAATGCAAATTGCATATTACATTTTACAACAAAATGTATTTATTACTAACAGAAAGCAAGTGTCGAGACTGGAAATTTGACACAGCGTTATTTATCTACGATAAACACCTTGACGTTTGATGAAGTGAAACCCTTTACGCTGTAATTTCTACAGTTTTCATGTCATCAAACGTCATCCATTGGGGGAGGGAGGGGGGTGGGGAGTTATTCGTTGATTGAGTTGACGCCATCTCGGACGGGTAGGAGCATATTGAGTTGTACCACTTTTCATTGACGTTCCAGCAATCTAGTTGTATGGGAATCATTGCTTTAGGTTCCGCACCATAGTTTTCCCGGCATTTTCAACAATGACATACCATGCACTCGCTTCAAATGCGAATATTCTTTAACTTAGTTATCTAACCCATAATATGTATTGCATTTTCCAAATCCACTTAAAACATATAACACTATCTCACTAAGCAAAAACAAACATTCTGAAGTAATTTATTGGCGAATGCAAGGCTTCAACCAGCAAAATTGTATAAAACAAACGGGTACCAGTCATTTCCAGCCACCCAGCTGCCTTAAAAGCAGAATTTTCGATTATTCCCACAGACCAAATAAATCTCTGTTTCTAAAATTTGAAAATAAATTATATTTTTCGGTCTGATTTTTACATGCCTGGTAACAACTTCATGTAAGAATGTCATTTTAAGAAATAGTCAAATTTTCGAAGCCACTGTTTCCTTTGACTCCTCTTATAATTTACCCCTATGCATCAGACTCCCAACTCTGTGGCCAAAACGTCAAATTCTCTTGTCCAGCAGTTACCCTAATGTAATCATATATCTGATTCTAAAAATATATCTCCAATTTAGATGACATTAGTTTCAACATATGCTCTATGTTTAGAATTGTAACCTTGTTCAATAGTGAGAAACTGCATAGCGGATTAAGAGAAATTCAGAGTGCTCTCCTCATGGATTTCCCTCAGGCAAAATAATCTGGAGTCTACCCTGAGTCGAATTTTCAACCAACAAATGGATGCAACCTGTCTTTGTGACTGCTGAATAGCTTTTATGGGCAGTTTTTCGCCTAATTTTCACCACATTACCACACCTCCTCTATCCCCACATTGCTCTGAGCCACAGTTTTATTATTACCGCCAGCTTCATTAACTACCCAGGTCATGTCAATAGCACTGTTAAATACAATCAAAATGTTAAACAATAAACAGTAACGACTATTTCTTTGGAGTGGGGATATTGCCCCCTAGATATAAAAAAGGCAAACAGCTTAATGGACAGATAGAACGCGGAGACGGCACCAGTAACCAAAACGATAACGTAGACATGATGACTGCAGTTCTGTGGTGAATAATAATCAGGCTGTTAACCCTTTACCTAAAAAAGCAGACGACACTTGCAAAAAAAATTCTTGAATGACCATTTTTTTTCATTTTTTGTCTCAAAAACATAGGTTATGACCCCTCGTTGGAACGAGCGCAACGCGCTCGTTCCAACGAGGGCTCATAACCAATGTTTTTGAGACAAAAAATGAAAAAAATAATGAAAATTAATTGGCGATTTTCGTGAATAGCGCTGGCCGGTTTTGGCCGTTACGTTGGGTAAAGGGTTAATAATTTGCATATATCTATCATGAATACAGTGCTCCGTGTTTAGGAAATGTAATGCTCTATCTTGATGTGTTTTCGCAATCAGATGAAAATTCAAAACAATTAGGTTACACTAACAAATTTTTCAGAATTTCAATTTATTTCCTCCCAGTTGTGCTAAGATATCATTTGCGGAATGTTAACTATCACTAATAATTGTAAACAAACCAGAAATGATAAAACGTTTTTTGAAAAGTGGTGTATTTACAACTCAAGCACAAATGAAGAACTTCCTGGTTCAAGAGCTGACACTGAAAGCAAAATTCTCCAAATGTTTCAGTTTTTCAGGCATTTCCATAAATAATATGCCATACACTTTCTTCAAATAACATGCCATACACTTTCTTCAAATAACATGCCATACACTCTCTTCGAATAACATGCCATACGCTCTCTTCGAATAACATGCCATACACACTCTTTAAATTACATGCCATACACTCTGATCGAATAACATGCCACACACTCTCTTCGAATAACATGCCATACACACTCTTTAAATAACATGCCATATTCTCTCTACAAATAACATGCCATACACTCTCTTCAAATGCGAATATTATTCAACTTACTTATCTAACCCATAACATGTATTTCATTTTTAAGTCCACTGAATACATTTAGCACTATCTAACTAAGCAGAAATAAACAATCTGAGTGTGGGTAAAATATTGTATTGTCAAATGCAAAGCTTCAACCTACAAAATTGCATACAAAAATGCCGATATCAGTCATTTTCAGCCACCGGCAGCCTCAAAAGCGGAATCTTCCCACTGCCCCCACTTACCTAATCCTGGAGAATATTATTCAACTTACTTATCTAACCCATAACATGTATTTCATTTTTAAGTCCACTAAATACATTTAGCACTATCTAACTAAGCAGAAATAAACAATCTGAGTGTGGGTAAAATATTTTATTGTCAAATGCAAAGCTTCAACCTACAAAATTGCATGCAAAAATGCCGATATCAGTCATTTTCAGCCACCCGGCAGCCTCAAAAGCGGAATTTTCCCACTGCCCCACTTACCTAATCCTGGAGCATATAACTCCCTGTTTGTAAAATGTGAAAAACAATATATTTCCGTCTCATTTTTTTAGTTACATGCCTGGTAACAACTCCGTGTAAAAATTACATTTTAAAAAAATAGTAAATTTTTCGAAGCCACCGTTTCCCATAATTCTTCTGGTACTGTACTCATATGCAGCAGACTTCAACTCTGTGACTAAAGCTTCAAATGTTCTTGTCCAACAATCAGCCTAATGCAATCATATATCTGATACTAAAAATATATCTCCAATTTACATGTCATTAGTCTCAAACTCGTGAAAAATAAAACTTTCAGGCCTACACTTATGAGATAATTCCCGATTTTCACTAAAATAGTGTATACAGTACGTGGAGAGTGGATTGTAACTAAATCACCCGCAGAGTTGAGTTATCACTCAAGCTATAACTTTCAAGATTTGCATATATCGACAAAAAACACAAGCAATGTTTCAGCCAATGGACCTCCGGGTTTAACCCGGAGGTCCATTGGATGAAACTTTGCTGGTGCTGGTTATGCTTTGCAATGAATTTGCAATTATTGCTCGGGTGGAATATCCACTCTGCGGGTGATTTAATGATAATACACTCTCCACGTACTGTATATCCTCTATAGATTCACTAGAAAAAATAATACGCAGCTCAAGCAGTATATCAGTCAATGACTATTCAGGTTAAAACCTGTATTGCACTTGGCAATCGCATACCAACAAGGAAAAGAGGTAGCTGTTGAGATCAGTTTTACAGTTATACAATTGTGAATCCAATCGAAAATGGACAAAACATATTTATCTCATCCAGGTCATGTATAAATGACTCCCATTTAATAAATCGTGATTTACATATATGTGTTTGGTTAGTCCTTTACAGATAGCATTATCAATGCACCAACTCTTGAATTAGATTAATTTCGAATCATGAATATTACCTTATAGAAAACAGTGAGATAGTTTTAATATCGAAAAATCACCGACAACAACAAATAAATACCATAAAAATAACAGTGACAACCGTATGGTTTTGAAATCGCAAAGCAAATTACAACGAAGCACGACCATCGCCTACCCTCTCAACAAGGAGGGGAAGGTGCCTGTCGCTTTGTAACGTACTAAGCCGCTCAGTAAAGCAAACCACGTCCTTCCTTTTTAAACGGTGATTGGAATGACGTAAAAGTCAACATAGCGCCAAATCGAGAAACCCCAAAACAGCTGTCTCTTAATTCAGCGAGATCTACAACATACATACTAAAAGTTCATAAAAATCTGACGAATTTTAATTTTACAATCTGACTCTTCCCTTATGATGTAACCCCAGCGTTCGGTTATTAAGGTTGAGAATTTCCAAAGACGGCGATACATTATTTAGATATTGTTTTTTTCGCGGAGATTTGTCCTTAAATTTTGAAAGTATGTGGCTGAAAATGAGGTAGAAAATAAAAGGTGTAGAAAAAACGGAATATTGGCATCGGGTGCGTAAATTTGAAATTAAAGTAGCATTGAACATTTTTAAATGAGTAGAAAACAGTATTGAAAAGTTTGGTAGCTGTATCTATTATAAAAAAGAAGTGACGTGAATCAGAACGCAGTTTTGTTAATGAGATATGTGAAAAATAGCTAAACTTTGAGGTGACTAAAAATCTAAAAATGCTATCACTTATTTCAAGAGCTGCACAGAGTTCTGAAATCTCAGAAAAATCTGACATATTGTAATGTTTGACCACATGACCCCCTCCTTTATGACGTCACTCCGTGTTCAGCTATAACAATTGAGAATTTCTTAACCCTTTACCCAACGAATCGACCGCATCCGCCCGCGTAATATGCAAATTCAGCAGTTGAAAAAATATTATATTTCAAAACATTTCAACAAAACCATATCATGCGACCCCTCGTTGGAACGAGTTCGTCGAGCTCGTTCCAACGAGGGGCCACATGATATGGTTTTGTTGAAATTTTTTTTAAAATTTCAAAAAATGATATTTAAAATAATAAATGTTTATATCGTCTGTGTTGGGTAAAGGGTTAAGACGGCAATCTGTTTTTAGATATGTTTTTTCGCGGAGATTTCAATCCAAAAATGAAGAAAGGGTAGGGCAGAAAATGAGCTTGAAAATAAAAGATATAGAAAAAATGTAAGATTGGCATCGCTGTGATCGCTTGCATAAATTTTAAACAAAGAAATAACACGGAACAATGGTAGTTATATATTTTATAACATAGAGTTACCTGAATGGGAAGACAACGTTTTTTAAGAAATATGTGAAAATAGCCTAAATTGTAAAGTGACGTACAAATGTCAAAATGGTGCCAAATCGAGAAACAAAACATCTATTTCTTAACCGTTTACCTAACACAAAAAGCAGACGACACTTGCAAACAAAATTCTTGAATAACTAAACTAATTTTTTTCATTTTTTGTCTCAAAATCATAGGTCATGACAACAGATTGGAACGAGATCGACGAGCTCGTTCCAAAAAGGGGTCATAATCTATGTTTTTGAGAAAAAAATGAAAAAAAAGTAATGAAAATTAATTAGCCGGTTATTGCCGTTATGTTGGGTAAAGTGATAATTCTTTTGAGCTCTCTACAGCATACTGAAATTTCAGAAAAATATGACGTATTATTACTTTTGACCATTCAACCCGACTATGACGTCATCCCTGCATTCGGGTTTACCGGTTGACAATTTTACATGACCGAAATACATTTTTAGATATATTTTTTTCCGAAATCGAATTTCGAAATTTCAGAGAGACTTAAATATGAGGTGAAAATTTAAATCTTAAACAAATCTTAGAATCCTGTCTACTGACAACGCAGTTTTGACATTCCAACAAGTCAAACCGGATGAGTCTATTTCAAATGACGGGAAATATATGTGCGATGTTTGCAGGCTGTAGCTTTAAGAAGTATAGAGGTACGCTTGTTACAAAATCAAAGTTTTTAATAAGAAAAGGCTAAAATTTGGAGCGACGTAAAACTCCAAAAAAAATGGCGGAACCTCAAAAAATAAAAAAGATGTCACTTAATATTTCGAGTTCAAAAGCATATTAAAATTTCATGAACATCGGACACTGTTCCAATGAGTCTAAAATCCTCCTCCTTTGATTGGACGAGAGCTCGCTTAGTATATTCTATGTTTACGGTTGAAGTGGCAAATGTTACCGTCTTACGTCACAACGCGCAATATTTGCAATGACGTCGTACGTTTCGTAACTGCTTCATCAACGAAGTGACAAGCAAACCGCTTCATTTTTCTGGATGTTTCACGTGTGCAGCAGAAGCGGTTCCGGATGAAGTGTTGTTTAAATTACAAAATTATTTACGATTTGAACTAAGATGGAATAAGTTTATCTGGTTTATTGATTATTTATCCAGTGCCGTCGTGGATACACGAGAGGTTTATTTACTAAACCTGCAATCGTTAAAAGTTGCCTTGAATAAGGCAACTTTTAACGACCACAAGTTTAGTAAATAAGCCTCTCGTGTTTCACGATGTAGATTTTGGGCTATGGGTAGTGTCTATTGGAGCATATACGCTTCGCGTCTCGGTTGAACATAAGCTCCGAGCCGCAAACCTCAGACCATGTTACAGTCAATTCATCACAATAAATTTTAAATTTGAAATTTTCCGACTTATGA
Source organism: Pictodentalium vernedei (assembly GCA_031216915.1). Lineage (NCBI taxonomy): Eukaryota > Metazoa > Mollusca > Scaphopoda > Dentaliida > Dentaliidae > Pictodentalium > Pictodentalium vernedei. Next base: position 408,779,859 of record CM062290.1, read on the forward strand.
TCCCCCCTTATGAAGTAACTTGAAAAATAAGAGTATATAATGAGAATAATAGAATAAATAAACACATTTTTAGATGTTTTCTTTTACTGGAAATGGGATATCCAAAGTTTGAAAGAGATGGATCTGATGCAGGCATTTATATAAAAAACATATTGAAAAATATCAAAAAAATTGAAATCCGCATCGCTTCCATTGCAGATAGAATTCCGGAAAACGCATTGTTGTCTCTGCAAAGGATTCACACTCTCGACCAGTGTGCCAAATTTTGTGGGTGTGTGTTAAGAGGAAGGATCCTAAATTTTTGTCTCGCGAAAAGGAAAGAGAAAAATGACTAATGGTAGCAATAAACACAGAACGGTAAACGCGAGTGAATGGGTTACTTAATATTGAACTAGTGCCAGTGCGGAAGGATAAAACGATAGGCCGCAGGCCTCGACTTTTCATCATTCCGCGATGGCACAAGTGCTCTGTCGATTAGCCCATTCACACGCGTGTGTCCTGTGTTTATTACATGCCATCCTGTCTATAAAAAAACAGTTATTAGAAGGACACGTCGCAATTCATTTGACAACTATCAACAACAATAACACATTTTAGCGCCATCCAAATTTGCGAGGGGAACCCGTGTTACTATTTCGTCCCTTGGGTTCCAATGTGTTCTTTGTGTCGACTGGTACATAGAATACATTGGAACTCAGGGTTTGATTTTCAGTTATCGCTAGCAATTCATATTGTTATTGCGTTGCGCGACTTGTACAAAATTCTTGTGAAATTTCGCTTCTATTTAAAAATAGTCCATCAACGATTTCCGTTGCACGCATATATGCGGAACGGATTTTCACTTTCCGCGTGGTCTAGTGTTGCTGTGGATGGGGATTACATGGAACAGGCGTGTAATAAAGGCCTTTCCAACTTCTTTGGATGATTTTGTAATCAATGATGCAAATAATTGAAAAAGAGCCTGAAATGGGTTTGACAAGTATTTCCGTTTTTTTTCTTCACATCTTTGTAAACTATGACTTGTACATGGCCTTTGTTAAATGGAAATGTCAACATTTATATAAATTCGATCTGATTGGCAATATCATACTTAACCGAGTGGTTCCTTTGCACGAAACGTGACAACTGGAAGTTATTATGGTGAGGCCCATCGACAGGACGAAGGATGCTTGAAAGCAGCCCTTGTTCAGTTCCAAGACAAGGAACACAAGTAAAAGCTATTGATCATTTGCAGGTGAGTATGAGATATCCCGCGACGCTCCTATGGAAACCGTCCATTATCAGTACATTCGCTTCACTTAGTAGATTCATGAAATGGCTACTTTTGCAACCCAAACGCGAAACACTTGGAGTTGTCACATCCCGGAAAACATTCCCATTTTGGATAGCAAATGTTACGGTCGTCTGTCATGTACTCGATTATTTTTCTCATACTTCCCCATCCCCGAGACGCGGATCATATGTTCTACATCCTGGGCTGACCCGTAAAGCAAGGGATTATTATCTGTTTACGAGAAACAAAGAACGGAGGATAATTGAGAGCTAACTTCTCATGTGACTGACATACAGCTTATCTCCCCTTATACTGTGCACCCGAGACCCCAACAACCACCTGTATTCACTTGAGACAAGATATTTACTTTTTGAATTCAAATTCAAATATTCTATTCTGATATTTAATCAACCTCGCTATATTGAATCAGGTAAATGTACTTAAATGCAATGGAGACAGCTCACATAAGCTTAAGCTTGCTACTGGATCCATTTTCCGTCAATCATTTGTAGCCTGTATATATTTTTGTACTTGTATGTTTTTGTTTACCGGAAATAAAATATTATTTAAACTAAACAAAGAACTTCCAAGCGTTTAATGTTTAGAAACCGCTTCTGACAGCACCGCGCAGAATCATCAACACTAACTATCACCGGATGTATCGATGGTTATGGACAATACAAAGTCTTCTGTGATTCGAAGTGCGATGCTTGTTTACAAAATAAAACGTATCGCCGCAAGCATATCTGAAATACCCTAACAAACATTTGCAGTAATTACTACCCACAACAGGGTTAAGAAAGCAGTTTAAATGTTGAAAAAATCACCTTTAATCTGTTGCGTAAACTGCAAAGAATATGTTGCAGCATGAAAAACGTATAGTTGGTATAGATTCGTAAGAACAACAACGAACCACAAATAACTTTTAGGACTACAAATAATATTCTTTGTCCATTTTTTTTAAAATATCATATGTTTTAAATCAATAAATACGCTACTTTGAAAATATTTGTGGTTCCTAAAGTTTCTGAATTTGGTTTCAAATCGAAGCGAGTGGAAATGCATCATTTTGATCAAATAGTAATGGCTGCAACTCACCGCGTATCAAATAATACAAGGTGAGGTACTTGATACGGCGGAAACCTTAGTTGGTATTCCAGCGTTTTGATTGGACAAACTAAATTTGAGGCATAATAAAGAGTATTATAAGAAAGGTAGAGCTGGAGTAAAATTAAATAAAAATCCGTTTTGTTTTTCAAAACTGATTTTTTCTTGGAATGCTCATTATGGAGGTTCCCAAGAATTAGTACCAGTCTGATATCATAAATAAAAAATGAAAGAAATATTATACCGTTATTGATATGTGCATTCAACGTTACCCGTTACAAAATAGGCACTGACATATGTTGTGGATACCCCAAGTATCGAATCCGACCTACGTGTATGTAAGAACGCTTCCGATTGGTCATTACGAATCTGGCTGGGGTTTTGACGTGAACGAAATGATTTGACACGAAACAGTATCAATCAAGAATGTGAACAAACCAAATACCATCGAAAGTGATATTTCTCTTTAAATATGTCAGCGTCATCAACTTAATTCAAGTTTAATGGTAGTATAAATAGAAGTCCCAATTCGAGTAGAGTACAGGGGTAGGAATCAACGACCCTTGAAGTTTCCACTGCATTACACACGCGGAGAGAGGATTACCACTGAAACTCCAGTGGAGTCAAATTCGTACGCGATCGTTCTGTGGCAATGCACAACAGACTCAGGAAATGTGTTCATCCAATGGATGTCCGGTTTTCATCCGAATATCCTTTGACTTAAATACTGCCTGTGCGGCTCAATCATATTTTCTACTGAGTCGAAAGTTTCAATCTTCATTTTCAGTACGTCGAGAGTGTATTATCACTAAATCACCCGCAGAATGGAGATTCCACCCAAGCAATAATTGCAAATTTGTTGCAAAGCATAACCAGCACAAGCAAAGTTTCAGCCAGTGGACCTCCGGGTTAAACATTGCTTGTGTTTTTTGTCGATATGTACACAATTTAAAAGTTATTGCTTGGGTGATACCTCCACTTCGTGGCTGATTTAGTTAAAATCCAATATCCACGTACTGTAAGCACCAATCTTTTTTTTTTTTTTTTTTTTTTTTGGGGGGGGGGGGGGGCCACTCTCAGTATTCTATATTTAAATTGTTGGCATAGATAAACGTAAATTAGTTTTAAAGAAAATTACACACTACATTAGACTGGTTAGAATGCTTCATTGACACAGCACTTACCAAACTCGGGGGTGTGTGGGGGGGGGGGGGGGGTCGGGTGGTGCAAGTAACAGCTAGACGCTTCGAGTGGGGACGCCAGAGAGTGGGGGTGAGAGTACATTACATGTCGGTGAAACGTTCGGGACTCTGGTTCCAGTGTTTTGGGTGAACTTTCGAGTGATTACAGAACTATCGCCTTGCACATAATGTTACTAGCGTCAAGAGTCATTTTAAAAAATAAATATACGTTTTTAGCACAATTTGGGTTTCCGTGTAGGTGGATTGATGTGCAGACCTCGTGTCTAGGCATATATGATCCAAAGCTGTGGTTGCGACTGCAATACACCATCTCTAAAAGCAATTTAACGGTAATAACTAATTTATCCTACAATATTCTTCCCTTTCTTGACTTGTTCGTACAATAGAGGGATTGGGTGTAGCTTTTAACGGCGTTTGTTTCGGGAAAGAAGATTTTAGTAGTGTCTGTGCTGTGCTTTTCTTTGTTTTAGTTTTCATGTTTAACGCATAATGGGCCTATATAAAAATATCATCAAAGCACAAATGATCTAGTCTGATCTGTTTGACTGGTAATTTATTCGTCATTATGTTATCCAAAATGGTAGCCTAGACATGTCCAATAACTCGATGTCAAATGAGTACAGGTAAAAAACACGTTCTCATTCTAAACTAAATAAAAGTGTTCTTGTCAGCTTTATGAAAAGAATATGTAATTACGATGTTTACTGAAAAGGAAAGAATTGGAGTAATGAAAATATATTCATGTTTATATTACTAGTTGCATAGTTTGTTGGTGGCCTAATATGGTATATGTGGTGTCAGTTAGTTCCATATTGGACTCGAGCGAAGCTCGAGTCCAATATGTAGGCCACAAACAAACTGTGTATATCTTATCGACTGCTGCATCGATGCACAGAACTAATAACAACAGCGATCAAAATTAAATGAGAGAATTCTCACAATGTGTTCACCTGTCTTTGCCTTGGCACTCTCACATAAATTGTAACAAGGCAAATTCACACAAACCAAACAGTGTCATTTCGAAGGTAACATGACACACATCCACAGAATATGAAGCCTTTTAAGTTGCCTAATCTGCACTTCAGACCACATATGAGCTTCCAACACTCAATCTTTCAACTTGAAGCGTTTATCGGCTGCCGCCATTTTGAATAATCAATGAACAAAGGGGAGATTACCCATAGCTGTCAGCGTATATTGATGTTGACGGTTAGTATATGGTTTTATATGCAGTCTGCATGTGACGTCTTTGAACCAATGAAATTCCCAGATACTTATAGGAGGTAAGATATATTACTATCTCTTTATAGGGCACTCCCTGGCGAATATTTTCATTTTCGGGGGCTGCACAAAACTCATATGTTTCCGTTCACATCCGGGTTCCCGGGCAATAATGAAAAATTCGTTTCAATATGGCCCGGCGGCCCGCACATCCCCGGATGTAGGCGAGGTAACACTGCTTTGAGATTGAATATTTGGAGAAGAGAGATGTGATGGCGGAATTTTGAGATCTTTGGCGTGAAGGAATTAAGATATACATTCGCATTTAAGGCATGAGTTAGTTGCTGACAATGATTGTGTGGGAATTTCACACATCTACTACATTGAAAAATGATAATAATATATGAATGATGATAAAAATAGCAATCTTGATTTTTCTTGGTTTAACATGTAACCTCTTTGAAATAGCACTGTATGTATTTCTGTGATAATAATACAAATAACATTATTTTGTACGGGCGTTATGGTTCATTAACGGACCTACGAAAATGATTAACAGCCCTTGGGCCTATTAGTGGCCCTCGACTTCGTCTCGGGCCACTAATAAACCCTTGGGCTGTTAATCATTTTCGTAGGGCCGTTAATGAACCATAACGCCCTCAAAAATAATGTTATTGTATAAATATCAATATTTCCCATATACATATTTCTTTCTTTCTGATTCACAGTTCCCCACCATACATACTCTTCCTTTCTCCTCGCACGAATCACACTTTTGCGCGTTTCATTCGACTCAAGCAAAATAAAAACCATCTTATAAAGGAAAAGTTTTTACGGACTGTATGCATGCCGAAAACAACACCCCGGGCAAGTCTTTCATTCTCGTGCCCCTTGGCTGAAAAAACTAAACGCATGAAGCACTTTTAATGATAGATGGAGATAACTAGGTTGGGTGCGATTAACTTTTTTTCTATTCGTTGGATTTTGTACCGCTTCCCACTTCTTTTTTTCGGTTCATGTGTTATTGTATTTATAAAAACAATTTCATGTACCAGATACATCAAGAGTCTATGGAAATTACAAATTCAGTTTCTTTGTCTTCCATCCATTGGCATGTGCACTGTGATATTTTCGAACTTGGATTTTAAGGAATAAATTTCTTCGCGGCTTCTTGATAAGGACAACTTGCAAAATTCCCCATCAACTTAAGTGTCATAAAAAGGGCCTTCGTTTAACATTTTACCTAAGGTAGTTTGTCAAGTAGAACGAACTCTCTTCACAGCAAATTGTTTCTTCTCCTGAAAATTAGAACGCATAAGCAAACGCACATTCCTTCTTTTAATAAAACAATATTTTGCGCACAACCTTTTAGATATCCCCCGCGAGGCCTGACATTTTCAACCTTGCAGTGGAAACCGTCGTCTCGGAGGTCACATAACCAATCTACTTGCACATATACATACACAGGCGCCCCGCATTATGTGTGGGTAGAAGATAGAATCGTCTTCGTATTGCATAAACCGTTTACCTGACGATCTGTGCGCGCAATTTAGAAATTTAGGAGTTGAAAAATAATTATCGTTAAAAACATTCATCAAATCTAAATTACGTGACCCCTCGTATGAACGAGCTCATCGAACTCGTTCCAATGAGTAAGTGACATAATATGGTTGTGTTCTAATTTTTTTTTTAAATGTGAGAAAAAAATAATTACGATAACTATTTGTGATATCCTGTGCTTTGGGTAATGTGTTAAGTTAGACTTCCACGATTGTGCGTAGTTTTTGGATGAACCCATTTTGCTTTTTTAGAAGTGTTTTCAGTGGAAAGTATCTCAAAATTAACAAGCTCCAAAGCCAATTTCCCCAGGCGTAATGTTTTGTAATAAAAATAATTAATTAAGCGTTTTGGGATTGCTTTCCGCTATATTATCACAAAAGGTTCTCACGTTGATGGAGTGAAACAAAATGTCGAAAGGTGTTTGTGCATGAACATATTTTGTTAGTAATTTGGATTGAATATGCCAGCGTTTGAAGACCCTGTCTACACCGGTGATACAGCAATTTATTTAACATTAACCCTTTACCCAACGTAACGGCCAAAACCGGCCAGCGCTATTCACAAAAAATCGCCATTTAATTTTCATTATTTTGTCTCAAAAACAGGTAATGACCGATCATTGGAACGAGCTTGACAAGCTCGTTCCAATGAGGGGCCTTAACCTATGTTTTTGAGACAAAAAAATGAAAAAATATTAGTTATTCAAGAATTTTGTTTACAAGTGTCGTCCGCTTTTCGTGTTATGTAAAGGGTTAAAGAGGCACTTCATCAAACGTCATCGTGTTTTTCAAACGAAACGATTAGTAACGCTGTTAACTTTCCAGTCTCGACACTTGTATTATGTCAATAACAAATAAAATGTAAAATTTAATATGCAATTTGCATTGAAGAGAAGAATGTGCACATCATCAACACGTCATTTCACATACACCAAAGTATATACTTCAATAAGCGACGGACGATTGGCGGGTGTCTGTGAAGTGAAATCTATCGAGATATTTGTCATTGATCGGAAAAGTTCATTTATAGCACTGTTCCCGCACCCCATACGATGGTCGCGGAGGAAACATTTTTTTTCTGTATGTGACCAATCAGCGCTCCAGCAATCCAGTTGTATGAAAATCAGCAGGGTCGACCTGGTGGACGCTCAATTAATATGTGTTGTAGTGGGGGTATGAGTGAGGAGTGTGTGTGTGCGGGCGGGGGGGGGGGGGGGGAGGGGTGGGGTGTCTTAAGTACCCATGATACACTGAATCATACGAGGTTCCACTGGGCAGAAGGGATCTTAAAATAAAAACTGATCCACGCAAACCCCACTCCCTTGATCCTCAGATCTAGATATACTAAAACTTCCTCTCTAAGTGGATGGGGCACGGTTAAACATTTTACATCTTTAACGTCTAACGTTGCATTTATAGCCAAATATTGTAATCGTGTATCAGCCATGTCCCTTGGTCTGCTAGTACATATATAGACTCTACCCACAGTAGCTTGGTGTACCAAATGTTCACCACGAGTGGTGAACATTTAGTACACCGTGCTACTTTGGGTATATTTTATTTATACCATGATCGTCAGTTTATGAAGAGTCGCTATTATTTTTCTCGTTATACTGGGCAACAGACGTACATACGTGCGGTACTTCCGCTGTCAATTTTATCACAGAAACGAAATATAAAAGAAACACGGCCTTTTCCATTTTAATAATATAATAACATAATGTTTCGAGCTATGGACGCTTTATTAACATGAGACAATGCATGTGTGTTAATTGTTGGTGTTGTATGGGGTAAACTCATTTAAAAACGGAATAAATAATTGCCGCTTTCATTTCACTATTCGCGAGGAGGCGACGTGCGATAAATGTAGACAAGTTCGCATTCAGGTCGACGTCACCAAAGGTCAACTTGGATGTAGTTCCACTGTAGGTGTAAATTTTAACTATTGACATTCCATTGCTAGCGTGTTCATCACGGTTGGTGTATAAAGCTAAAATTTATGTCATAGGCTTTTCATATATAGTAGAATAGGTATAATCATGGTATAAACACGTAAAATAAAATAATCACACGGACGAACCAATGGGTAATTAATGTAAATATTGAGTTGTTTCGTCTGACTGTAAACGTTTCCGTTTTCCCGTAGAGATGGCGTTTCTCCATGTGCCACGTTACAAATAGAATCAGATAAAAGTTCCGGAGCGTTCCTAGCTGTATTATTTCCTTTTGTGTTAAACCTGTAAGTGCTATGGGAAGTCATTTAATGTGAATCGATTGGTGTTTGCTCATCATCATTTGTTTTCATTTTCGCATCTCAGTACGAGATAATATCACCACAAATATCTATTGGAAGGTTGTTTTTAAAGGCCAAGGCGATCTATAAACATATATTAAGTTCAGATGCTAGGAGTTAAACCCAATAATCACGCCGTGATCTGGCAATCCCAGAGAACGAAATAGAAAACAAGGTATAATATATATTCTGCATTTTCAAATAACAGGCAATTGATGTGTGAAGTTTGAAGACTATATCTTTAAGAAGTATGGAGGTATGCCTGCCACAAAATCAACGTTTTAATAAGAAAATGCTACAATTTGAAGTGACGTAAAAGCGCATAAAATGGTGGAATCTGAAAAAAAAACGTAACCATGTATCTTGATCTTTGGAGTTCTATAGCAATTAAAATTTGATGGAAATCGGACAAATTTGAAATTCTCCGACTTATGATCCCTATGCTGTCACTAAAAAAGTAGGAATCTGCCACGAGTATACACAATTTTAGATATGTTTTTACTGGAAATGGGATATCCAAGGTTTGAAAGAGAGGGATTCGATAACGCATTAAACCACAATAAATAAATAAACAAATAAATCAAGAAGGTGAACGCACCACTTACCACCGAAAGTGATATTTTGTGTTAAAAATCCCGGCTTCGTCAATTTAATTCAAGTTTAATTGCAGTATAAATACAAAACAAGACTCGGGCAGAGTACAGGGCACATGAATGAACGACTGTCGTTGAAGGTCGTTTCTGCATTTCACAAGCGCCTTCGGTGTTCGTGAAACACCCGAAAAACCCCAGTTCGGTACGCTGATTCATATACCCCGTAATCCACCCGACGTGTTCTGTCTTATTGTCTGAAGTCTGCAACAAACAGTTAGTTCGGAGAGAGGATTGCAACTAAAACTCAAGTGGTGTTGAATTTGTATACAATCATTAATTCATGTTCTGCACAAGACACTCAAGACATTTGTTCAGCCAATGGCTACAATTCATCTTCATACATTTACCTTAGAATGTATCTTATTCGAAGACAAGTCGAATCAGTAGCGTCTTGAAGATGACCGATGGGGGTCGGGGAGCTACAAACCTGATTTGTTCCGACTGCGGTTGCTCAAGTCCCGACTGATAAAATAATCCAGCTACATCATCAAGCCATGCCTTCGTTGAAGGCATGTCTTGATGATGTAGTTGGGATATTATCCTGTAAGAATTACAGTTCATATAGTTCATATAGTTCATCGTCGACATTGCCAGGAAACCTTAAATTTGCATTTAACAGAGTAAGGATTAGTAATGTTGCAATTAACATGAATCATGGCATAAGTACAGATTCTATTTATGTTAATGTAGCGGAAGTTACAGACAGTCCTTTATTTCAACCTTATTTAATGTCCGATTTCCATCTGAACTGTACGTTTTGTGAGACGACGAAGATGACCGATACCAAGCTATATTCATACGAAAAAGATTCGAGTGGAAACGAATCGGGTAGCCGATTACGAATCGAACCGAATATATACTTAATATTAGAAATCAAATCTAATTTCGATGCTTCTCTGGACCCTAACTTACCTCCAATGCTGCTTTCTCTGATACCTTACTGACATCGAACAGATACAAATCATCCAAGAGTTCATATATCTGAAATCAAAGATAAAATCAATAATGAATCAAACAAAACAATACTATCTCAGAACACAGTGGATCTCTTTTTACCAATGAAAACTCTGCAAATAAACACTTAAAGATAGTACCAAACTTTTCTAATTGACAATTGCAGTTTTGTTTTGTCCATCTACACTCACACATCTCTTCAGTACCCCATGCCGTTGTAATAGTTTTAATCATATGCACATCAGAAGGTTCCTTGCCTTATTGGTACACGTCATAAAACAATATATAAATGGTTGGAAAAAGCCTTATGATTTGAAGTGGAGGTTTGGGAAGGGTCGTAATTTGTTTCCAAGCCGTCAGCTGAGCATATGAGATGGATTCAGACACCTTTAAGTGCCATATGGAGAAATCCGCCAAATAATGTGTTAAAATTGAGATAATCTGACCAGCCTTTCTCCGTAATTTTGAGGAAGAACATGTTGTTGTTTTTTTTTAATTTTCTATTACTAATCCTGGTTTCAGTTTGTCCATATTACTATCCATTTAAATAAACTATGGTGTCTACAAGGTCTACAAAATGTCAGTGAGGAGCTTTTATCAGTCCTGAAATTTGCGAGGTCGCACGATATTCCAGAATGGTACTTCTTTCGATAGAGCGTTAATCAAAATAGAGAGCGTGGTGGCTCAGTGGTAGACTGTTGAACTTCTATGTCAGAGGTTCTGAGTTCGATCCCCGTCCGAGACTACACGCGTTGTGTACTTGGGCAGGGCACTTTATCCCGGTTCCCTACATCGGGGCACGATGACGCCGTGTACTAAGGCGTAATGCACATCGATGGTTAACATGTATGTAACCCCGTTTAAACTGAGCTTGAACAGAGTTAGAATGTTGAGGACCTGACAGTTGCTCGTCGATGCTCACTGGTTCTCTCCGGGTACTCCGGCTTCCACCACCCATTAAAACTGTCACGGTCATGATTAGCCATTGTGAATAATTCTGTGACCTTAAACACCAATAAATAAGTAAATAAATAAATAATCAAAATAGTTGTAGAATAACTAAAAAATGTTATTTTTATTTTTCGTTTATAAATTCATTATTTCGTCGCCTGAGTGCTAGAATGTCCTATGTCCCCTATGGGACGTTATATTATTTCCCCTATGGGACATAGGACATTCTAGAACTCAGGCGACGATTTATTCGCCCAACCGATAATGATTTTCTTTTCCATTTCATTATCACTTTATATTCATTATAGATTAGGCTTTTGCAAAGGAATAGCTGGGTTTATCGAAATAGTTTCCTGTGGCAACAACCTCCAAAAGGAACCCTAGGAAACTCCTCTGACTCTTCGGACAGCCATACTGGTCCACGCGATTTAGTATAATTTTGCTGGATGGTTGGTTCATGGCTAAGCTTTCTTTTAGGGATTCGAATCTTGAATATTCCACTTGTCATATAATCAGCGTCATTTAGTGACTCTCCGCGCCCAAGAGGTTGAAAAAAGAAACGCTTTCCCTGGGTTCTAGTGAAGTGCTGCACATTGAGTGAAGTGATACAGTTTTCGGAATTAGGTTTTGGTTTAAGTGACAATAACAAACTTACAACTTCCCCCTACAAGTCGGTATTCAGACAAATAATATACAGTACAGTCGCCGTGGACAGGTCGTAATCCACGCGTTGGGAAGGGATGTCCGCACATGCGTTTATCAGGTAATGAATATCATCATCAGCTAAACATTAATTAATGAAGCACCGGTCTGTACACGGTGCGTCATTAATTAATTCATTGATGATTATTCCTTTAATTGGTGTTTTCAATATAATATAATTGCGTCCGTGGAAATATTGCCCACCATTGGAATGTGACCAGTCCCCGACGACTGTACTGTATTAAGAAACATTTAGGATTAATCCATCTGACGACACCGAGTACAATACAGAACGTGGAGAGTGGATTGTAACTAAATCACTCGCGGAGTGCAGTTATCACCCAAGCTATAACTTTCAAATTTTGTACATATCGAAAAAAAACACAAGCACTGTTTCAGCCAATGGACCTCCGGGTATAACCCGGAGGTCCATTGGCTGAATCTTTGCTTGTGCTGGTTATTCTTTGCAACAAATTTGCAAATATTGCTTGGGTGGAATATCCACTCTGCGGGTGATTTTGTGATAATACACTCTCCACGTACTTTAAGTAACATACCTGTAGAATACATTGCAGAATGTAATGTTCAATTGTTAGTGAACCTACTTACATATGTACAACTGTGGCGCCTTTCTGCATTAATCTATTTAATAACGCCTTCTGTGGTGAGCTGGAACCTGTCAACGGAGTTGAACGAACTTCAGTAGAACATTTCTCAAATCAATGCCTGGTTCTGATGTTAACAGTTAAGAATAATAGATTAAGCCATTTTCGCTTGCCAGATATCTCCGTTTCAATCACTGTATAATGTTTTGGTTGCACTATCTACATTTTCAAAAAGTGATAGGGAGACGTTTCCTACATTGGATGGAGCTAGGGGAAGGGACAGTGTTGGTAAAAGGGACAGCATTAAAACAGTCCTTGCACGGCATGTAGATGGTACAATTGATTGACAGAGGAAGACGTAATCCCCATGTGAACTGAACCACGGTAAAGCTTTCACATGAGATTAATTTTCTTTTCTCAGGAAATATTGAGCGTAGATAGAACACTACAATACATTCTTTTCATGAAAGAAATAGATGCGAGTTTGGAACCAACAGCGTTTCCATCCATGTGACAATTACTGGAACATCCTGTTTAGGACATTAAGCAATTATAAATGCATCCAGATGGTTTTTAATGATTTTCTGCTGAAATAAAAACAACAACAGTCACAATCCCAAAGTAATGGACAAATCTGATCTTCTGGTATTCACAGAAAATTGTAATTCGAATGTTATTATGTATTCAGTGTTTGCCTTCAAAGCCGAACTAATGGTAACCCCTTGGAACGAATTAAACGACCCAGTGCCAACGAGGGATCATAACTTTTGTTCTTCAATTGTCGCCCCTTTTCGCGTAAGGTAAAAGATTGACGCTTTTCCTCGTCCTATTGGTAGCTCTTGATGGCCGTTATGGGGCATATTTTTAATTAATTAACTGGCCGGTCAATTAGCTGATTAATTACGCAGTATAACATAACTGATAAATTAACCAGTCAGCGAATAAACGAGAAATTAAAATATGGTAGACAATAAGTACATGTTATCAATTTGATGTTTCGATCACCGAAGGTAACATTTATGGCCAGCTCTGGAATATCGACACATACATGTTTCCTGCGCTTATATTTGAGTGTGGTTCTCGATATTATTCATAAACCTAATGAAACGTAGCAAGTTTTCGGGTTGGGCACAAGCTGGAAGCGCAGCTCTAATGTACATTCCAATAGTACAGACATTGATATGGCCTACACGAACGACGTAACACATCTGCTTGATTGATAATTATAGGAAAGCAGTATTAACCCCTCTATCCAACGCAGACCATAAGAACATTTATTATTTTAATTTGATTTTTTTCATATTTTTCCAATACAAATCAACAAAACCATATCAGGCGATCACTCACTGGAACGAGCTCGACGAGCTCGTTCCGATAAGGGATAATATGATATGGTTTTGTTGAATTCTTTTGAAAAATATAATTTTTTCAACTGCTAATTTTTTTTTTATTTACGCGGGAGTTTGCGATCGTTTCGCTAGGTGAATGGTTAAAGTACACTAATCAGATTTAGTTAGTTAGCCCGTGGATAGATCAACTTCTTTACTTGATGTATGGACTGTAGGGTTGTTTCTGCAAATAGCTCTGTTTCCAAAATTCTTTATTTAAGGGCACCCCAAAAAGCACATTAGAAATATTGGGGTGCTTGTTATGCTAATTGCACCTCGTATTAAGAAAAAATAGTAAAACTTGCTATTGGCAACTCAGGAAGCTGAGCAAACTCGTCCATTCCTCAGTGGTAGAGCTTTTGAGAAACTTGTTCACTCATTTATAACCTCTCATTTGGATTACTGAATTTCTCTTTTTCTTGGTCTGCCACGTACATTGCTGCAGCAATTACAGAGAATCCAGAATATTGCCGCTCGAACTAGTAGTGCTGCTAAACGATTTGACCATATCGCTCCCTTCTTAAAGAATCTACATTGGCTTCAGTCTAAAGTCGACTGCATTTTTAAAATTATCATGCTGGTATTTAAATGCGTTCATGGTCTTGCGCTTCTGTGTGAGCTTCTCTCTCGCCGCATACGCATACCTATGCGCAGTCTTCGTTTTTCTGACTATTTGTCACTCAGCGTATCTTTTACGTGATCTGCAATGGCGAGCGAGATGGTTTTCTCGGTTACTGGTCCGAGACTCTGGAATACATTGCCGCCGCATCTTCGATCACAATCTTGCTTTCAAGAAACAGCTTAAAACTCATTTATTCACATCATTAATTTCATAGCTTGTGTTCTACAATCCGTAAAGCGTTTTAGAGCACCATTGGTAGTTTCACACTATATACAATTTATTATTATTATTATTATTATTATTATTATTATTATTATTATTATTATTTGACTTTGACTTTGAGACGTCCTTGCCACCGTACCTCTCTGACCTGCTGTCTGAGCACACTCCCAGGCTTGACCTTAGATCTGGATCACAAAAGTTGTTATGTTTACCGAATACAAACTATGTAAGCATTAGCCGTCGCGCGTTTCATTACGCCGGCCCTAAAGTCTGGAACTCACTACCACCTGAACTCCGGAAAATGCCTACTCTTAATACATTCAAGAGTGCGCTGAAATCCCATCTCTTCAGGCTTCACCTCCAACACAATCTTAACTAAATTGAAATTATCGCTGCAGACTTTCAGAAATGAGTCTTGTATTATGGTAACTAATGTATGTACATGTGTGTATGTGTACACATGTATACATGTGTATTTGTACACATGTGCGTATTTTTATGTTGTAAAGCGCTTCGAACCTCTCGGGATGAGGCGCTATATAACAACAATTTATTATTATTATTATTATTATTATTATTATTATTATTATTATTATTATTATTATTATTATTCATTACATGTTTAAACGACACGTTCCATGCCCGCTTTGGGCAGCCAATCTAAAATATATGATGCCATTTTTTGTGATCACAAAAGCGGACTGATATTTTCAATCTGATTGCGACTTTGTCGCTATCCGATCGAAATTCTCTACCCGCATCCCTCCGCGCATCACTATTGAACCTCCTCAGTGCAAAAGAATTATGACAATATTGAATCCGAGATGTTATTTTCGTTTTGTTCTGTTATTTATTTACTTATTTATTGGGATATAACGACACTTTCGACAGCCAGGGTCACCTCGTGTCGGACAGTTTTGCGGGTACAATAAGCCGGAGTACCCGGAGAGAACCACAGAGCAACGACGAGCAACTGCCAGACTCCCCAACATAACTCCAAACATGCAGGGTTAGCATTTGTTGAAGACAAGTGTGCAGTCGACGTGCAGTACACCTTAGTACACAATGCCACCGTGCCCCACGTAGGCAATCGGGTTAAGTACCTTGTCCAAGGACACCCAGCAGTTACCCGCGGACGGAGTGAAACCGTGGATCTTTCGGTTTGATGTCCAATTTTATAACCACTGAGCCACCGCGCCCCCGTTTTTGTTTTGTTGGAGACGGTTGTGATTCTGCAGTATTTTAATTACCAAATTTCGATCCACTTATGTAACTGTGTCGCGATGGGGTCAAGATATTGTCGCAAAAAAAGATCAATTCGCTGATCGGAGAACAGTACGTAACGGACATCGATTATGATCTGCGTAAAAGGTGAACAAAAACACACTGGATGAATATTTTAAATGGACAGCAAATCTAAATCGTTTCAATGTACAGTACGTGGAGAGTGGATTTTAACTAAATCACCCACGGAGTGGAGATATCACCCAAGCTATGACTTTTAAACTTTGTACATATCGACAAAAAACACAAGCAATGTTTCAGCCAATGGACCTCCGGGTTTAACCCGGAGGTCCACTGGCTGAAACTGTGCTTGTGCTGGTTGTGTTTTTCAACAAATTTGCAATTATTGATTGGGTGGAATCTCCACTCTGGGGCGATTTAGTACTAATACACTCTCCACGTACAGTATATGGGATAGCTACACATTTTATTAACTCTTCATACAATACAGCCTCCATGGACTGGCCACTTTCCGTGGATGGGCAGTATTTCCATGGATGCAATAATATTAGATTCCAAACACAAATTATAGGAATAATCATCAAAAATGTAATTAATGAAGCACCGAACACAACCCGGTTATTAATTACAATTTCGCTGATGTTGATTTGTATCACCGTGTAAACTGTCCACGACCAGTCAACGGCGACTGTACTGTAATCCAAAAAATAATATCTCATAACGACGAACCTACCTTCCCTTTCAACAAAACCGATCCAGCAATTATGATTGCTATTCTTATCAATACGATGGTTGTGGTTATTATGGAGAGTACAAAGTCCTCTGATGTAAGGCTTTGGTTGACAATTCCATACAACATGAAACAGGTAACTGAGATAGCCAGTGCGAAAGAAATTGGTGGTAGATGCAAAATCGCCTCGTTAGCCCTTTTCAGGAGATGGACAAGAGCCTCGAACTGAAGTCTTTGTTTCTCTATTTTTTCTTCAAAATCCATATGAATTGACTTTCGTAAATTGCATATGTCAGTAACAATGCATGAGTAATTTTGGTACATAATATAAACTAAAACGGTGAACAAGAATTCTGGTACAAGAAATTGAAAAAAGAGAGGAACCGACAAAATTACAATAGCAGCTACAACTATTAAAGCAGTTTCGTCAGATAATGTTCCTAAAATCATAAATGTCCTCATTATTATAGATCTTTCTTTCAATGTGTAAACACACACGCCGAAAGATACTGCTGATATTCCAGATGCAATTGCAAGAGCAATTAATAATATTCGAGTAATTCTTCTCAATCGAACGCTCGTGTATACATTTTGAAACGCATTTTGAAAATCCCTCATTTCATGACAGAGCCGATCCATATTCCGTGAGAAAGTCCACGTTGAACACCAAGAAAAATATGCACATGAAAAATAGAATGAAATATTGGCAAAGCTGAACATTAGTGTTTCCGAGATGTTATGTCGCACGTCCTCATTCACTGACCTGATAAATTCGAAAACGAAGAATGACAAACTGGCACTGATCAGCATCGAATAAAGAAGATGAAAGAAATACTTTTTCGATCTTTCTGTTGTACTTTTCCTCAGGAAAGATGACAAGTAAGGACTGTAGTACCCACAAAACGTGAAGGCTGTTATAAAGAGACGAATTGTGTCACTGACATCAGTTTGCTTATCCTCTCTTTGAGTTGTCCGCTCAGGGTTTACGTTGACACTCGAAGTAGCCATCTTTTTGTTCATCTCAAACTCCCAAGTACCGTGCTTGCCTCAACGTAAAATGTATCTCTTTACACGCGTTGTGATTTTGCATGTACCACAAGTGTAAATGGGAAGAACAGACAATCATCATTCATTGCACAGAGAAATCAATGAAATTGTTTAAATAAAAAAAAACATTATGTTTAACGCATTACATAACACGATTAGGAAATCATTTTCCTCTCCAAAACATTAGTTTGTATTCATTTATTGGTGCTTAATTCCACATCAGCATATACAGTTAGAACTAGAATGAAATGCGCACACATAGTACGTTGATCTGCGCGTTAATGTACGCGTTATGGCCATAGCAAAGCTATCAAATTCTGTACATATGGCCTGTGCACACGCAATGTTTCAACCAATGGACCTCCGGGTAAGCCGGAGGTCCATTGGCAGAAACATTGCATGTGTTTGCTATGAGTATCCAGGAGACTCTGCCGTGCTTTGGATGCCATTCGACATGGCAATTGCGCGCAATTCCAACGCGCAATTAAGCCTAGATAAGCGCACTATTCGTGGCAGGACTTCTAGTTTTAACTGTAAGGCTATATCGTGACAAGAAACCGATAGAAATTACAAATGTCAATTTTGAAGTGAAAAAGATTGAATACAAATATGAAATAATTACAATAGAAATGTCAAAGACAGAAGTGATCATTATTATTATTTGTTGGTGTTTAACGTCACATACTTATGCACTTTGGTTAATCGTGACCGTGACAGTTTCACGGGTGGAGGAAGCCGGAGTATCCGGAGAGAACCACCGAGCATCGAGGAGTAACCTTTCAGCTCCTCAACACTCTACAGTTAAAACTAAAACTCCTGTCACCAATAGTGCACTTATCTAGGCTTAATTGCGCGTTGGAATTGAGCGCAATTGCCATATCGAATGGCATCCAAGCACAGCAGGTTCTCCCGGTTACTCATAGCAAACACATGCAATGTTTCTGCCAATGGACCTCCGGGTTACCCGGAGGTCCATTGGCTGAAACATTGCTTGTGCACAGGCCATACGTACAAAATTTGATAGCTTTATTTGGGCCACAACGCGTACATTAACGCGCATATCAACGTGCTATTTGTGCGCATTTCATGACAGGATTTTTAGTTTTAGCTGTAACTCTGTTGAAGCTGCTCCGCTCAAGCAGCGTTACAGCGGTTGAAGACATCTGCACCATCGGCGTGCAGTACGCCTTTGTACACGGCGTCATCGTGCCCCCATGCAGGCAACCGGGATGAAGTGCCTTGCCCAAGGACACAACGCGGATCGTCCCGGACGGGGATCGAACTAGGGACCTCTAGCATAGAAGACCAATAGTGTACCACTGAGCCACCGCGCTCCCGACAGAAGTGGTCTCAACAGTAAACCGTGGTGATACAAGAAAAGTGGATACTTATAAATCAATCTGATGAATTTTAGACTTGAAGACTCTAGTTAAAATGAATAAAAACAGTTTTACAATTTATCAAAAAGGTTGCTTACTTTAACCCTTTACCCAACGCAACGGCCAAACCCGGCCAGCGCTATTCTCAAAAATCGCCAATTAAGTTTCATTATTTTTTTCATTTTTGTCTCAACAACATAGGTTATGACATCTCGTTGGAACGAGCTCGTCGAGCTCGTTCCAACGTGGGATCATAACCTATGTTTTTGAAACCAAAAATGAATAAAATTAGTTATTTAATTTTTTTTTTCCAAGTGTCGTCTGCTTTTCCATATTAGTTAAAGGGTTAAGAAATGAGAGGATTTTGTGCGGGCTGGTATGATAAGAAAGATCTCTTAAGAATACTACATTTCAATACTCACCTTTGGCATGATCAAATCAATGCAATGCAAAATAATATGTCCCACTGTCAACCCCTGCTGGAAATGTGCACTCTCTGATGGCATATTACCCTCCAACAAAAATAAATGTGTATGTGATGTGTGGTCAATATCAAATCGTGTCAGTATTACATGATATTTTCTACAATCGTTACCAGACAAGTAGTGAATCAAACTATTTGGTCTGAAACGATGAAGCGTGTTAATTTTCGCCTCATCCAATTCCGCCTGCCACATAGATTTGATGCATTCGCTTCAAAACATAGCTTATGACCACTTGTTGGATCCGGGTTGTAAGGGGCGTCATTGAGGGGGTTAGGGTGTGACGGATAATCCCCCCCCCCCCCCCCCCCCCCCCCCGTCAAACAATACGTTTCCTATTCGGTGCATTTTCGCCTGGATTGGAGTCTCATATATCATTTCGGTTACAAACTTCAGTGAACAAAGGGTAAAATCAAGATGGGGTTTCTTCTCACCAGCCACAACTGGATTAACTCATTGCATGCTGCTGGCTGATATTTCTGCCCAGGACAGGATTTCTCTTTTTACTGAAATGTAGTAATTTTGGCACATTTGATCTAATTTTCCCCGGGGAGCATGGTGGCTCGTGGTGGCATGCTGCAAGCCCAGAGGTCCTCGGTTCGAATCCCTCTTGCGGCAACCGTGTTCTGTCCTTGGGCAAGACACCTCATCCCCATTGTCCATGTGTAGGCATGGTGGCCTTGTGTACTGAAGCATACTGCATGTGCACTTGTTGTCTTCAACCAATGCTGAGCTTGCTTGTGTGGAGTTAGTGTGTTCGGAAGGATGACAGTTGCTCGCCGTTGCACGGTGATTCTCTCCAGGTACCCCGGCTTCCTCCACCAGTGAAACTGTCTGACTGGAGGTGACCTGCTGTCGAAAGGGGCATTGAACCCCCCAGAATAAATAAATCTTATTTCCCCCCTTTAAATTGCATAGACTTTTTTCAACATTGATTTTTATGAGTTAAATTAGATGCATTTTTCATCAAATCTAGTCATGGCTGCTTCAGAGCAGCCATGACTAGATTTGATGAACAATATCTTCAAAATACTCAACGGGTTAAGAGTTGACCCTTTTCCAAACAAATTATCCTCAATGGCCACACAATTTACAACTCGATTATTGGTATTAACGTCACAGATTACGTAACTAGAACCAATATGATACCTACAGTAAAAACTAGAAGTCCTGCCACGAAATGCGCACAAATAGCACGTCGATCTGCGCGTTAATCTACGCGTTATGACCATAGTAGGGCTATCAAATTCTGTAAATGTGGCTTGTGCACAAGCAATGTTTCAGCCAATGGACCTCCGGATAACCCGGAGGTCCATTGGCAGAAACATTGCCTGTGTTTGCTATGAGTAACCAGGAGAACCTGTCGTGCTTTGGATGTAATTCGATATGGCAATTCCTATGCGCAGTTAAGCCTAGATAAGCGCACAGTTCGTGATAGGACTTCTAGTTTTAACTGTAGACACATAATCTGTAGTGTTCAACCGATTACCAAAAATGGCCGGTGACCGATTACCGGTTATATCAGCTCACACTCGACCGATTCCGATGCCGATTCCGATTGTAATACTGTGCACTATTAAATGACTCAAGGATTGAAATAAATACATTAAACTGGACATATTTCACAGAGTGAAATGTCGTTGACACAGGTGACAGTAAAATGACCGGTCGCGCACACTTGGGCGGTATACGTGGCTCTCAGACCCACCTGTACCGCCCAAGTGCGCCCGACTGGTCATTTTACTGCGACCTGGGTCAATGTAGAGCAACCATCACTTTTTTTCTGGTATGAACTGGCGATTGCCGCAAGTACGCTCAATTGTAAGCTTTACATGTCGTTTAACTTGTATATCCCGTGAAATGGCGTCTGGACAAATTGAGAATACACATTGTGGTTGTTTCCCAACTTTATTGAATGGCTTCATTAACACCACTTTT
Source organism: Pictodentalium vernedei (assembly GCA_031216915.1). Classification (NCBI taxonomy): domain Eukaryota; kingdom Metazoa; phylum Mollusca; class Scaphopoda; order Dentaliida; family Dentaliidae; genus Pictodentalium; species Pictodentalium vernedei. Next base: position 408,801,432 of record CM062290.1, read on the forward strand.
CATCAACAATTGAACAGTTGCCGAAGATAACAAAATGTGGTTAATGAATCATCACAAAAAAATGCTTGGCAAATCGGTTAAAACGATGTTCCAGGAGCCGTTGCTGTTGTCATTCGATTGCCCACAATCGGCCGATTGGGGGAGCCGATTCCGATCATCGGTTGAACACTAATAATCGGTCATAAAAATCCAATCCTGTGGCACCCGATTCGGCTATTCGTGGAAACAGTAATACCAACTTGTTTATCGGTACGTTACGTGAAACAGCTCTGCTGCCGTGGACTGGTCACTTACCGGGGGTGGGAGGGGGAGGGGAGTATTTCCACGAACTCAATAATATTAGATTCCAGACACTAATTGACAATGATTTTTTATTACATGGTAATCACATGCTCACGCGTTGATTACGACCAATCCACGGTGACTGTTCTGCAATTAAATAAGATATTGACTCTTGACCACTACATGTACAATATAGTCGCCGTGGACCGGTCGTAATACCTGCGTGGGCATTAATGTCCAGTCATGCGTGTTCTTGGTACCGTAACACAAATCATCAGCAGCAAAATTTTAATTGTACCCGATGCTTCATTAATTACAGTTTTGAGGATTATTCGTGTAATTAGTGTTCGGAATTTAATACTATTTAGTCCGTGGAAATATTGCCCACCCATGGAATGCGACTAGTCCACGACGGTTGTACTGTACATCGTAGTCAACAATTCGTCCACTGAGTTCCAATGTGTTCTCTGTGCCTACACATTGGAATTCAGGGTACGAATTGTTTAGGTTTATTTTCCTATAACTCCTACTGGCTAATATTCTAACTATATCATCAAGGCATTCATTCCACGAACGTATGTCTTGAGGAACCAGCTGGAATATTTGATTAATCGGGATATGAGCCAACACAATCTGGACAAATCAGGTTTACTCCAAGCACCACCACCACCACCACCACCACCACTGTGTGGTTCCGTTTGTATGTCAATGTCTACGAGCTTTGTAGTTTTTATTTAATAAATTGTATGATTGTATATACGTTGCATATTCTATCAAACTATTCACCATATCTTAATTTCCTAACGTTCTTAACACTCCCTTCGGTACCGTAAAATGCTTTCTTCAGTCGAAAGTCGAAATCTATTGGTGTCAGACAACTTTTTAGTTTCTTCTTTGGAATGAATAAAAATGCACCGAGGCCTATCGCTTGGATATGTATGTGCAGTAACATCATAATCGGAGTCAAAATAAGTGGAGTTTGTTTCAGTTGCTGGTACATACGGTCGTTAAGAGTGTTTGGGTTTGAATGCCATAGTGTTGTAGAAATTGTTGCCCCGGCTCCCACCAACCATGGAGTCCAACAAGGGGTAGGGTTACTGTTATGCAGTAAACCCACCAAGCTGCCAGAATTCCCACAAATATACTAAGGCAGTATACTCAGTCAGTGTTGATGACAAAGCATGTCACTGACTGATTGGCCCGTGCGTGGGAGTAACATGTCCTCGGATGTCGGTCGTTGGGTTGTTCACGAGTTAGTCGCAGATAGAAGTGAATAGATAATGCGACCATTATCCGTTCAAGTCCGAACACTGTTGAGGATCGGTTACGAATTGACGGATGCTTCTGCACTTCGTGGTTCTGGAGCTGCGCGGATATTGGTCTGAGTTGATAAGTATGAATTGTGTTATTGGGAAAATGCTTCCCTTCTGAGTGTAAAGCTAGAACTGTGCTGCGTGTTTGATGTTTTTTTTCACTACAAATTCAACAAACCTGTCTATAACAGTTGCATATATCTGAAAGCAGGGTACTTTGTGAGAATCAACAACCTTTGCATGCAATCTTCCAGCTTCTCAATATTTACAACTTTCCAAGTTGAGCGACTCTAGCCACTATAACGCGTTTTATTTGTGTATAGTATCAACCACGTGCCGTTCTCCACAACACACTAAGAAACATTATGTCCCCAATATCTACATCTACGGTATTCGTTAGCGCCCCCTCCACAAAAGTGTATATTTTTTTATTGTGATAAACACATCCTCCAGTAATATTACTTCTACAACACTTACTGCCATATAACTATTTAACCCATTTAAATCCGTGATAATCAGTGATGATTTTGATTTTATTCATACCAATCCCATTTTGCAATAACTAGAAAAGAACTGAATTATTAAGCTTATCATCGATTATTACAGGAGTAAATTCATCTGGGTTGTGTTATTCCGTCCGGTTGACGAGAGGTCAGAATTTTTATCCAACAATCAAGTTAATGTGCCAAAAAACTCGAAAACTACTTTGCTTCATCCCCCCCCCTCTCCCTGTTCTATTTCCGTATCAGACAGATTCAACTTCCGGTACATATGGACGATTCACACATATCATTGTTATTACGCATTGAAATATAGTTCCTGAAATTCAAAATCATTACCAATTTCCAACAATTAAAATTGAAAAATGGGGGAAACGGACTTTATGTAACGGGATTGTTAGATAAATGTGTTATCATGACCATTTGCATGTCCTGTAGTTTGTATTAGATTCGAGGTCGGGTTTACAATCAGGCTCGTTGCGATCCGCTTGTAAACATGATCTCGAATCTGATACAAATTACAGGACATGTACACGGCCATGATAATCCAACGTTATAGGCGTCGTATTTGATCTGGCTAATCGGGTTTCGTCAGGTAGACGGAACAGGAACCCACAAACTGATTTAATGTTTAATATATACTGGTAAATATTTAACAAAAGGAAGAAAACCACTGAAATATAAACAAACAAAAATATGGAATATTGTCAGTAGTGTTCATCGTAAAGGCACACGAGTTTTCACTTCACGTTTCTGAACGTGTTTAAAATCTGCGCACGACAACGACGTCACGTGCGCCTAATTTGCGACTTGTATGAATTTGGAAAATTGGAGACTCTCGTTTTTCACTGGGACATAATTGATGGATAGAACTGCAGGGGTTTTGAGAAGTTATTTTCAGTTGTCCTATATTAATTATGGTTGGCGGCTGAACACACCACCCTTTTTAAAGTTTATATCAAAGCCCTTGGCCATTAAGGTCATATGACCAACGAGCAATACATGCGGTCAAACCATGAAACAGATATGTAAAATTCTGCTTCCCATTTTGGAATTTCGACATAGAGAATGATGACTTAAATTAGAAACGAACTAAGAATAGGCTTTCTCCGTCACCAGTGTAAATTGAAACAAAACATGTTTGATTATAATGTGAAACGAAGGGTCGGGGGGAAATTATATTCAGAGGTTATATGTTGCACTGTGCATTACCTTTATATTATTGTTCTCTTCTAGTGATATCGATGAACAAGCTACTGTGAAAACTAGAAGTCCTGTCTTGAATTACCCACATGTAGCACGTCTCTCTGCGTGTTGATCTGCGGTAAAACTATCAAATTTTGTACATATGCCCTATGCACAAACAGTGTTTCAGCAAATGAACCTCCGGTTTTTTCCAGAGGTTCATTGCCTGAAACATTGCTTGTGCTTTCTATTGATAACCGGGAAAATCTGTAGCACTTTGGATATCATTCGATAGGGACATTTCGCGCAATTTCTACGCGACTTTATGTGGAAATAAGCGCATAGTTCATGACGCTAAAGAGACAACTCTCGAATAACGATGCTGCTTTAAACACAGTAAGGCAGCTGTGGATTGGTCACTTTCCACAAGGTGGGCAGTATTTTCATGGACGCATTAATATTAGATTCCAAACACTTATTATGGAAGTGTTCACCAAACATTTACAACAGGTACAACCCGGTGCTTCATTAACTGAAAGTTTGCTTCTTATAGTGCTTTTTATTACCTGGTGACCGCATGCGTGGGCATCATTGCCCACGCGTGGATTACGACCAATCCACGGTGACTGTACTGTACAGGATATAGTTTTGAATCATAACCAAGGGATTAATCTCTTAAATTATTCAGTGAATGTAAATATATACCAAAGACGGCATATATGTAAGTGGACGAATCTGGATGACGCAGTTCGCGACGCCGTGAGTATTTGGTGAATTATGTACATGACTAGCATGGTTTGCACACCTAGTATTATTAGTCAAGCTGCATATGTCCAAGACCGCTGGAGACCACAAAATAAATATAAATGCATGTCTTTATGTGGAAATAGATGAAAGTTGTCTTTGGGAAACAAATGACGGGAATGCGTTTAAGGACTGGACAGTGTATTTTTCATCTTTCTAATAATGTACATTGAACGAACAGTGTAACCAACGATACTACAGTACGTCACCGTACACTGGTCATTTTTCACGGGCTGGGTAGTATTTCCACCAACGAAATAATATTTTACAGCAAACACAAATTATAGGGATAATCATCAAAAAAGTAATCAGTAAAGCAATGGATATAACCCGTGCTTCATTAATTATAATTTTGCTGCTGATAAGTTTTTATTACCAGGTAAACACATGCGTGGACATCACTGCCCACGTGTGGATTATGATCAGACCACGACGATTTCCATTCCTTTATAGGGAATTTATATAAGAGACAAATACACGAATATGGCACGGTGGGGACAAAAAAAAAAAAACGTTCCCACACCTACTTCAGCTAAGGTAATTTAAAATATTAATGCAGCAAATTAAAAGTTCAATTGAAGAAGGAGAGAATGGTGGGTGCGGGTATATTTATTCCACTCCACACGTTATACGTATCTTTGTCAGCTCAGCGTGAAGAATAATACAACACAGAGCGTGATTATTCAGAAATTCGGCATCTGGTGTTACGTTTTCGTTAACAAATCCTGCATGCGCATAGAGATGCATACAGAAATACTATAAGAAATGATTTGCTAGGCAGGCTGACACACTGAGTGTTCAGTATGTTTGTTAACCAGTTGTTAATGAGAATTATAATTGGCAAAAAAGTACTAGCAACAAACTACACATTCATTTAATGCCCTGTTGACAACAGGTAAAAGCATTCACTGGCATACCTTCGTTATACGGGATAAAACATTACTATTAAGCATGCTGTTCAATAAATCTCGAGGGCAGCAGCCTCGAGCATTATCAAACAACATTCACAGTTCCGTATGCATTAATGGACTGCAAGCAGATTGCAGTATCAATTTGCAACAAAGAGAATTTTAGATTACAACATGTGCAAGTACATGTAAACGAGAAGCTGGGATCGATGTAAACAGTCTGATTGTGACCAGATGCTTGATTCCAAATTGGTAAGTAGACGGACAAATAAACGAAAAGAAAACAAAAATGAGTACCCTTTTGGCTGTTCATGAGTCGTTCAGGTGTCGAAGTCAATGGATAATGCGACAGCCGCGATTATCCATGAAAGTCTGAATAGGGGTGAGGTTCGATCACAATCTGACGGATGATCGCAGGTCTGGGGCTGTGCGGATATTGGTGGAAGTTGATAAATGCGATTTTTGTTGTTGGGAACATGTTCTGAATGTGAAACTAAAGTTGCGTTGCGTTTGAGGTGTTTTTTTTTCAACGACAGGTTCAGCGAACTTAGCTATTTCAGTTGTATATGTCTGAAAGCAGAGTACTCTGCAGGGACCATAAACAGTAAACTTCAAGTTAAGTTTCACAACTTGAACAACAAAGACAGACAGTCAGGCGTAGGGCGAGAGAGTGACTGACACGTGGAGATCAAGTCAAGGCGCACAATCAAACATATGGACATACATCTATAGACACGAAACAAAAAATGCCATGACTCAGTTAATTTCAATAAACCATCGTTGCAGGACTGTTCATTCCAAGCTTGGACTTTGGCATACCATTCATAGTTTGCTTAAAACTCTTTCCAATTAGTTGTCCGATCATATTCTATACCTCTGGAAAAATTAAGTGCATCTCCTTAACCACACCCTCTCCTTTCCTCTCTGGAAGGTAATACATTTCCTTTTTTCTCTTGAGTAGGACAGTAAACTGTCTGACCATATTCCCTTTCCACTTTAAGCGAATAAGGGATTCTCTGACATTGCATCTTTCTTCTTTGGGTGCGGAAACAAACTATTTGACCTTGACCCTCTCTTCTCTTGGAGAGTACTAGACTTGAGGACCTGAACTACAGTTAAAACTGGAAGTCCTGTCATGAAATGCGCACAAATAGCACGTTGATCTGCGCGTTAATGTACGCGTTGTGGCCATAGTAAAGCCATCAAATTATGTACATATGGCCTGTGCACAAGCAATGTTTCAGCCAATGGACCTCCGGGTAACCCGGAGGTCCATTGGCAGAAACATTGCATGTGTTTGCCATGAATAACCATGGAGAACCTGCCGTGATTTGAATGCCATTCGATATGGCAATTGTGCGCAATTCCAACGCGCAATTAAGCCTAAATAAGCGCACTATTCGTGACAGGACTTCTAGTTTTAACTGTAGGAGTCTCAAATATATTTCTAATGCTCTTGGGGAAAATAGCGGCTCTATTTGTAACTAACTAATAACACACGACCACTTGCTCTCAACACTGGCGGCTGACCCACATGTTGTGAATAATATGTATGACGTGGTTGTGTTTCTCTTAGATCCATGGGGTTTGGCTGTTTACACACATATTGAACTGTTTGTTGTCTGTTTTCAAGTGATTCAAAGGGTGGGAAATATGTCTTTAATGATCGTTAATATATAAACTGTGCGGTTGTTGATGTTTGAAAATGTGTTGCAAAAGTTTAAAGACGTGCACTCTCACTCTCACTTGGTAAATAATGGCTAGCATTTTAGGGTCTTGAAACACTGTGTTTTAGACCTTACTGATTCTTGATATTTATCTGTATTGTTTTAAAACAGTTCAAACAGTACTGGTGTTGTTATTGGGTTTACAGTTAAAACTAGAAGACCTGTCACGAACTGTGCGCTTATCTAGGCTTAATTGAACGCAATTGCCATATCGAATGGCATCCAAAGCACGGCAGGTTCGTCTTGGTTACTCATAGCAAACACAGGCAATGTTTCTGCCAATGGACCTCCGGGTTACCCGGAGGTCCATTGGCTGAAACGTTGCTTGTGCACAGGCAGTATGTACAGAAAATGACGCTTATTGTGGTCATAACGCGCAGATTAACGCGCAGATCGACGTGCCCTTTGTGCGCATTTCCTGACAAGACTTCTAGTTTTAACTGTATAACCTGTTCAGTTCTAGTACCTTTCAACAACTTAGAAATTATTTCATATCTGTAAATTCTGCCACCCTGCGGTTCATCAGTCCAGGTGTACTCTCCAGAAATTAGTTGAACCTAATTTCAGGAATTAGTTGAACCTCCCCCATTGTAATTCCTGCCATATTATAATCACGTTTTTCGTCTAGTCATTGTGAGCTGAAATCAACCATACCCATAACTAGAGAACTAGCCCTAATGTGTGGTATGTCAACAATCGTATCATTAATTAGAACTTTACCGAACGAATCGCCCTCATCCACCCGCGTAATCTGCAAATTGAACCGTTGAAAAAATTTATTTTTCAAAATATTTCAACAAAACCCTATCGTGTGACCCCTCATTGGAACGAGCTTATCGGGCTCGTTCCAATGAGGGGGTCACATGATATGATTTTGTTGACATTTTTTTGAAAAATTAAAAAACAAATAGTAATTAAAATAATAAATTTTGATATTCACTGCGTTGGGTAAAGGGATAAAGTACCATATATCTATCTGTACCTAATAATACCTCTTGCAATTTTATCACCTATTCCTGGAATTATACTTAACTCCTGATCTGGAGCACTATCCACTTGAATCATCTCTGACATGTCCAGTTATTTGAAATAAATGATCATTTTTTTGTCACTTACGAAAAACAACTCAAACAGAACTTAGTTGTACTAACCGGATTTAGTATCCCTCCAATACCTTAACAATTTCTGCAATTTATTTTCCCTGCACCGTGTATCCGAATCAATAAAATTAGTCGTTTGTTTTAAATAATTAAACAGGTTCCACCTTATGTTTTGTGTATTACAGATCAAAGAAATAAATTGTTAATTTTATTTGACAACAGCAAAAAGAAAACCCCAACATTTCTCGATGAAACCGCGTTCAGTGGATTCAACGAGGAATTTAAGGGTTATTGTTTTCAATCCAATCTAAGTAAAACATCGCGTTATATTTTCCTCATTGTCTTACAAAATTATTCACTTAATTTGACGGAAAAAAGTAAGTAGGACTATTTCAGTAAGAAACAAACCAGTTTGTTTTCAATATTTACAGGAAACAAACAATTGTCCTACTTTCGTAAATTCAACATGGTGAATCCCATTGTTCAACGATATGGGGTTTCGTCCTGTCCTGGTCAGCTTACGGGTTCGATGTAACGTCAATAAAATACCCTTCAGGAGTCCATAACTTTGTGATAAGATGCTTACTAATGTAATGTCGCTAACATGTTTCTTTCTACATCTGTTTCTGTGCTAGATGTATCCCGATATCCGGTATTGTTGTCTGTATTCTCCTGGTGTCGTAATGGTTGCCAGTCAAATCACAGAGAGACCATTTCCGTCCTCGATACCAACTCTATTTGTTCAGGAGAGGTTCTCATTGGCGGGACGCCACGTGCGCCACAGTTCGACTATCTCTGTTGAACAGTCTCGTTGTATCACGCGAACACGGGTTCTCATTCCACTCGGCCCAATTGCACTACAAAATTGTGTGGATGTGCTCCATAAAATATATGAAATAAAATAATTTAGCATGTAACGATTTACCTTGTTAGAATTTATGGGGTGTGTCTGTAGGAAATCTCCCATAAATTGTAACAGGGCAAGAACATGAGAACAAATTTTTCTTACCAAAAATATTTTAGTATTTTACCAGTTTTCAAACTTAAAAAAATGAAAAAATAAAAATAAACGCCCCCTCCCTCATTGATTATTAAAATGATTTGCTCGAAAACCAAATGTATTCTTTCATTTGCCTTAGATGTATATCCTATTTTTATCCACAAACATTCTCCAAGTAGTCTTAAGTGTTTTATCTGTAATCCCGACTGCCTAGTATTCCAACTATATCATCAAGGCTCGTCTTCGTCGAAGGCATGTGTTGCTGATTTAGTTGGAATAATGGATCAGACTTGAGCCATAAATCTCGGTACAAATAGAGATGACACTCGCCTCCCGGTTAGTCATCTTCGGGACGCACATGCAGGCAGCGTAACGTACACTACACCGCAGCCATTCAGGAACACTAGGGAAGAAAGGATTAAGCCTTTGGCCCATGTGTTACTAAATAGACTCGTTTTATGCAATCTTATCTTTCAAGAAAAGACAAACCAGTTTTAAGGTTCAACACAATATCATAACATATTCTTGATGTTTAATTATTTTCATTATGTCTGCTCGTCGACCGTCACATTTTTTCATGCAAAACTAACTTACCTACTGGTTTTGAAATTATAAAGTGAAAAAGAAACGATTTGCTGGTAGTGTGAACGTTACACTTTACATGGGCGTTAACATGAATTTACCCAGAAAGGCACATTATATGAAGCAATGCTGGCCTTGTTCTTCCAGCCGAAAACATTTGAAATTTCTAATGAAAAGTCAAAAGAAGAACCTTCAACCATTTACCCAGTGGGCCTCTGTGTGTAAGCGGGTGGTCTATAACCAGCGAGGTGGCAAAGGCCTCATTTGATTCATTTTTTCAGCAACTAAGGGTGAAGCTGAAGAAATGGGGACTCTGCTATATATTTTAACCATTTACCTAATGTAACCGCCAAAATCGGCCAGCGCTATTCTCAAAAATCGCCAAATAATTTTCATTATTTTTTTATTTTTTGTCTCTAAAACATAGGTTATGACCCCTAATTGGAACGAGCACGAGGGGTCATAGCCTATGTTTTTGAATCAAAAAAATGAAAATAATAGTTATTCAAGAATTGTTTTTTGCAAGTGTCGTCTGCTTTTCATGATAGGTTAAAAATACCTGGTCTTCTGAAGTTGTTTGTTTTATTTTTCACAACACTTCATTATATTTTATATTTTTTAATAAACTTGGTGAAAAAAAAGTCGGATTTATCCCTCTGGTGTTATTTTGCTAAGCCCATTTTGAGAGCTGTATGGCAATGGACACACTTTCCTCATGTCCATGATCTGATTGTTTTAAAGAGCGCCACCTGATGCTAGAAAAGAAGATTATTTAAAACTTGGGAGAAATGAATGGGGTCAATATAATAAGAGCAAGTGTTAACAGCCCACTGCTATCCCCTACCCTTACTATACTGACCACAAACCATTATGGATGTCTCCCATTATAGTTCACTTCAAGATGGAGATACTGTTTCTGAGTATGTTGTGTTTTCAGCCAGCAAAAAGGTTCAAATAACTAATCAATACAATATTGTATTTTTTAAATAAATTGCAGAGGTCCTATTCTTCAGTTTTACCTAAATACGGAAAAAATGTAGGGTGAAATCTTCATCCTCGAGTGATTTGGTGGTATCACATCTCGTACAGGATATGGCCGGTCAGTAAGTTACTCTAAAGAAGAAGGGGATCTTCAAAATTTAAACAGAACACCTGATCTGTAACCAAGAAGAAAGTATGGATGTTTGTCCGGAGTGTTCAGTGCTAAGGTGGCCTGGAGGGAGAGGGTGGGAGGGGTTGGTTTTCTATGAATATAATGGGTGGTGTCGTTTGTAGTTAGCGTTAGGAATAGGTAAATAACTCGCGCAGTCTCGGCTCCCAGGGCATGGCCCTATGAATGGCCATGGACCCTGCTTTGGAGGCGGAGATTGATTGTATATGGATGTAGAAATCCAATAAATAGATCAAATAACTTAGTAATGAGATGAACACCACTGGGGAGAGGAAGAAAAAGAGAGAGGGGTCAGAGAGAGAGAGAGAGAGAGAGAGAGAGAGAGAGAGAGTGGGGTTGAGAGAGAGAGAGTGAATGTGCGAGATAGTGAGTGAGAGGAATGGATATAATGATATTAACTTCACAACTTCTATAGGCCAAATTGGCCGGCTGCTTCGAGAAAACACAAACGAAATACTTTAAAAATAATGTACAGCATATATCAATAAAGATTTACTTGCTTAGTTACTTACTTACTTGCTAAAGTTCTCGGGCTTTTACTTCACGTTTGAAATACCAATGACGTCAGACATTGTTAGCATGATACGGATTTGGAAAAGTTGAGACTCTCGTTATGTTTTGTCAAGCCGGAATTAATTGGCATTCCACTGTGGTGTTGATAGGATATTACTGGTAGTCATGTAATATATAACGTAGATCGTTCCATATTAGAATAAATTACGATTAATCCTTTGAACCCAAGAGGCCGCTTTTCCGACCCAGTAACATCATGCTTCATAATTTCTGTAGGTTGACTTTTGAGTGAAGGTGTGGTGTGGACCAATCAATATTTTCAAGCCTGCACAGTGGAAATATTAATTGGTCAAGCCCCAATTAAAAATATGGACTCTTCCCGTTGCTGCCATAGAACTGATCTGGAAGATACCACTAGGGTTCAAAGGGTAAAATAACATTTGCAAGGAAAACAAACAAAATGTGACCCCGTAAACAGACTGAGAAACAAAGGAAGATAAATTAATTTTTTGATAAAATTGTAATAGATTTCCCATGAGCACACCAAATCCTACATCAATAAACACGTACTCACAGATCAATAACGTACACAAAACATCGTCATTTTATCATAAAGACATCATTTATCAGATTTGGGTTCGTATGCTAGCAGCAAACATTTTCAATCGAAATATGGTCAGAGCTGCAATCAATTTAGTAATCACGAGGGCTATTATAAATATCAAATGCCATTATTTGATGAACATTACAAGAACCACTATACAATAAAGCATTACCTGTTATTATGGTATCCATTACCGGTATCAGCTGAAACCCATACATGTCCCACGAGAGCTTCATTTCCATTTAACCCCAGACAAACCAGATATTTCGAGTATGGGCCAAAACTAGTGGCGGTGCCGGGCTGATGGGGTCCCTTGTCTCCCATAACCATATCTGTCGAAATACTTTCTTGTCCGTCGGATAAAGTGCCGGGCGGTGGAATACCAATAGTTTCACTGAAAATCGCTAATTCTGACAATTACGTCGATAATCTTAACCCTTTGCCCGATTCACACGATATCAAAATGTGTTATTTATATTTTTTTATTCATTTTTTTAAATTGTTTTTTTAAACAGATGACATCGCATTAGAACGAGATCGACAACATCGTTCCAATTAGGAGCCACGTGATAGAGTTTTGATAATTGTTTTATAAACAGTTTTTCCAGTTGTCTATTTTGTACATTATGTATAAGGATTTCATAGGTAAATGGGTTAAGAAGTATATGGAGTTAGGTTTCAAGTTCATACCAACAGTCAACGATCCGGGAACACTGTCGATAAAACATAACCCCCGACGCACCATTCCAGAAGATTAAGACCAAATAAAAAAAAAATAACCCAAACGTGAAAAAAGAAATAGATAAATTGTTCACGCATTAGAGACTGATGATATATTACAGTGCGTGGGGTGTGCATTATCACTAACTCACCCACAGAGTGGAGATTCCACCCAAGCAATAATTGCAAATTTGTTGCAAAGCATAACCAGCACAAGCAAAGTTTCAGCCAATGGACCTCCGGGTTAAACTCGGAGGTCCATTGACTGAAACATTGCATGTGTTTTTGTCGATATGCTCAAAATTTGAAAGTTATAACTTGGGTGATGACTCCACTCCGCGGGTGATTTAGTTACAATCCACTCTCCACGTACTGTAATATATCATCAGTCTCTAATAATATTGGTTGTTGAGAAGCTGTGAACTTCCTCCTGCAACCCAACCCCCATTCCACGGCGCACTTGTGAACCGTTTCTTATTCTGAGTTCCTTGTTCGGCGTTAGTTATCAACCAGTTTTATCGGTTGATACCGAATGTCAACGAAGAAGTGGGAAATAAGTAACCGTTGTCACGTTCCCCATTCCTCGCTATAACACAACCAGGCATGCTTTCCATTGATCATAATAGCTGGAGACTGAAATTATCAGTGAAATAAAAATAAGATCATAGTGAAAAGTGGATGAAGTGATTTTATTGCATGTCTATGCTTTTATTTTCATAAAATACACTCTTTTTCGCAAAAACAGAAGAGAACAATAATATTGTTGCTATTGTCCTCGAACAATACGGATCACATGCGTGGACAATTTATCTATTTCTTTTTTCACGTTTGGGTTATTTTCGGCAATAATTTTTGTTTTTACTATTTTTTTTTAGTAAACTGAAGCGAACAGCACACACGTTCGAACTGCCACTTTTTACCGGACGAGACTGATATCGGCGGAGGGAGAATATTGAACATGATGCCAAAGGCTTCGACTTCAATATTTTCCTTTCGCCATAATCTATTAATATTTTTTTTTTTTGATAAACTGTAGGCGTTCAATAAATACAGAACAGTGCACGCGTTCGAACTGTCCTTTTTTACCGCACTCGATCGATTTCGGCGGAGGGATACTATTGAACTCGATTTCAGCTTCTAGTTCAATATTATCCCTCCGCCAAAATCGATCTCGTGCGATAAAAAAGAGTGCCGTTCTGTCTATTTCCTGGCCAATAAAATGTGATATTTCTTCCCGTTATATTTCATAGCTTTACACATAAATGTTGATTAGTATTATTTCCATAATAATGTAGTGCAATATTTGTAATAATGTTTCTGTTATTTTTTGTTAACCATTTGATACTTTTGTACGTCTTATGACGTAAGAAACAAGCAGAGCGTTGATACTTTCTGGTTATTTATTTTGTTATTATTTTTCGATTTTTTTTAAGTTTTAACCTCAAATCCTATTTTCTCCCGAAAAGTGCTCAGTGACAACCGTTGAGTCAAATGTTATGGCAGCTTAACATACTAATATAATCCTGCTGTCAAGACTTCTTATCTGGTTGAGTACTAGAAGCCACTATCAGGGCTTTCAAAAAATGAGGATACCTGAGCAAAAGCCAACACTTTCCTTGCTTATATTTCATATTCAGTCAAACACAAATAATACTTTGTTTATATAAATTTGTTATATTACAAAGTATTGTAGAGAGCCTGTGGGCACTCTCCAATATTTTGAAATAAAACAAGTTTTGAATAACAAATTTAGACCACCAAAAATAATCTAGCCCTCAAGCAGATAATCACTAATGTGAAAAATATCTTGTTATTTGCACTTTCCGACGTTTGACGACGCATTTTGAAAAACGTTGAAGAAACGGAATTCCCAATGACGTTTGAACGTCAGCATAATTAAAGTTTCAGAAGGTTAAAGAAAGTGTCCCATCTAACCCCTGACCTCTGCAAAGATAATTTCAAGATAGCAAAAGAGCTTACACATTCACTTTTTATTAGCGCGCAGCATACAAACGCCAAAGGACCCTGGGTGAAGAGAGGTGGGGCGTGGTGGTGCTCAATACTTCTAGGATAGCAAATGGATATTTTCACATCAAGAGTCAAAATATTACCTGGTGACTATTCATAGGCCTCCGCATATAGTCATGAAACAGCGAATCATTGGAACAAAACTATATAATTCCATCACAAATATGGTTGTGTTGTGGCATAAGACGGGATTTGAGGTTGAGGTTGAGGATGAAGCGCAAAACCGCGTAAGCCGATGGACAATACTTTGGAAAAACATGAGCGTGTCCTAAACGTTGCCCGTAACGCTCAAGCGACTGTCATATATTCGTTAAAGAAAATCACAGCTGACAATTTTTGTCATTGGAATAGAATTACAGGAATGTTACCTCCCTTAATTTCCCAGAGCTGTCTGCACATTTAACTCTAACGGAAAGGGAATTTTATATGGAAATTGCAGTTTCGAAATCTTAGCGACATGGTGTCATCGATATGCGCATCATTTCACAAACTTCCGGCATTTCCAAGATGACTTGTACAGTACATGGAGAGTGTATTATCACTAAATCACCCGCAGAGTGGAGATTGCACCCAAGCAATAATTGCAAATTTGTTGCAAAGCATAACACGCACCAGCAAAGTTTCAGCCAATGGACCTCCGGGTTCAACCCGGAGGTCCATTGGATGAAACATTGCTTGTGTTTTTTGTCGATATGTACAAAATTTGAATGTTTTAGCTTGGGTGATAACTCCACTCCGCGGGTGATTTAGTTCCAATCCACTCTCCACGTACTGTATAAGAAAACAGAAGCTGTTTTTTTTTAGATTTTCTCAATCAGTTTGTATTCTCGGTAGAAATCCAATAGAGAGAGGCGTTTTCAGTACATTTTGGTGTTCTGCAACTTTTTGTCTTTTTAATTTGTAATCAGTGTGTGCATCGGTATATTTAATACAGGCACTGTCCGTTCATCAACTTAAGATTCTAGTAGGTGATATTTGCTAACAATTTGTTTCCTGGGAAGAAGAGAAACTTTCAAGTTACAGTAAAATATATTTACTAAAACAAAGTACCAAAGTGGGTAAGTGTGACACTGATAACTATCCTCAATGGCGGATTATCAGTGAACTAGCTGTTTCTAATTAGCTTGCCACCAAAAGACAAGTTTCCGTTTGTAAACTTTGATAAAGGAATACAACAGGCAGATTCTTGTGCTATCTGTCGTGTTCGTTTATTAACCCTTTTCCCAACGTAACGAGAAAAACCCGCCAGCGCTATTCACAAAAATCGCCAATTAATTTTCATTATTTTTTTCATTTTTGTCTGAAAACATAGGTTTTTTGGAACGAGTTATTCAAGAATTGTTTTGGCAAGTATCGTCTGCGTTTCATGTTAGGTAAAGGGTTAAAGGAAACAAACCGAGACTTGGCTTTAATTTCTACACATAAAACTTTTCCAGAAACAGTCAAGAGAGAGAGGCGACCGAAGATGGCCCAGTTTGATTCAACAGCCTCTAAATTGGTGCAAAATGCCTATTTATGGATCCATATCTTGGAAATATCTCCACTGGCCCAAACATATTTATTTATTTATTTATTTATTTATTTATTGGTGTTTAAGATCACATATTTCTGCACAATGGCTAATCATGACCTCGACAGTTTTACGGATGTAGGAAGCCGGATTACACGGAGAGAACCACCGAGCAACGGAGAGCAACTGTCAGCTCCCCATCATACTAACTCCACACAAGCAGGGTTAGCATTGGTTGAAGACAGGTGCACCAACGACGCGCAGAACGCCTTAGTACACAGCGTCACCGTGCCCCACATGGGCAATGGGGGTGAAATGTCTTGCCCAAGGTCACAACGCGATTGCCGCAGGTGGGATTCGAACCGAGGATCTCCCGACTTGCAGCCTGCACCTCTACCTACTGAGCCACCGCGCCCCGGCCCAAACATGTACATCTCTTCAATGTAGAGGAGCATTTGCACCAACCATAGCTGTGTGTATTGTATTCCTTCCACGTTAACTCCTATCCCTATTTTCAAATAATTTTCATCAAATATAGTCATGGCTGCTTTGATAAAAACATTCATCTAAATATAACTACTGAAATCAACGGTCAAAAAGTGGATTCAATTTAGAGTGGAACATTTTGTTAGATGCGTCCAAATTATACTTATTTCAGTGGCAAGAGATTTCATTTCCTGGGTAGGAATATTCGTCAGAAGCAAGCAAGAAGTTAATAAGACACAAGGGCCTCCACTGATATGCATCAATATGGGGGGTGGGGGGGGGGGGCATTTTATCACAGTGTCCTCTCCCGCGCTTCCTACGACCCTGAGACAACAGAAACTGTATTTCGTCGGAAAAGTATGGGTTTTCAACGTACATTACGTGGAGGTTGGATTGTAACTAAATCACCCGCGGAGTGTAGTTATCACCCAAACTATAACTTTCAAATTGTGTGTATATGGACTAAAACCACAAGCAATTGTTCAGCCAATGGACCTCCGGGTTAAACCCGGAGGTCCATTGACTGAAACTTTGCTTGTGCTTGTTATGCTTTGCAACAAATTTGCAATTATTGCTTGGGTGGAATCTCCACTCTGTGGGTTGATCTAGGGATAATACACTCTCCACGTACTGTATATGGTGTTTGCTTTCAGCTGAAGCGATAAACATCGTATTTTCCCAGTGGACACATAAAGTTCACAACTTAACAGGACGAGATAACGAGTTTGCATCGGGAAACTCTTTAATTCCATGATTACGTTGGGTGAACACGTTCATTAAACTGTTTATAAAGCTGTGTTATCTAGTTATTGGGAAGCGAAACGGAACTCTAAAACTGCCAAAAGTAAATCTTCAAGAGATTTCTAACTATGAACACCAACACAACACGTACCACTTCTAATTGATTTTTCCGGAGTCTACTGATCAAACTGTAATTGATGTCACCATTTTTATGACGAATAATAATTTCCACCGATCGCCACCGCAATCGAAGCGTATGGATACGGGTTTACAGAATATGGAGTGAGGTGAAGTATGGTGTGATTTTAAATACCCGTTGTTCCTGATAAAACATTGGAAGCTGCCTGTTTAAAACAATGTTTTACGAAATATTTCACACCATACAGAGCGAGGAGAGTGGATCATCACTGGGAAGTTTCTATTCTGGGAGTGAATCGTGAATTCCATAAAAAAAAACAAAACAAAAGAAACTAACACCGTAAAAGGTATATGCAAACTTCAGTCAACTGAACTTCAGGTTTCGAACCTTCTCCACAAAATAAGAATGATTGCCTTGGTGGAAGTTCCGTTTCGATGGTCTGTTCTCGAAGCTGTTTGAAGAAACATTAAAGAAACGTTGCTGTGCCTTCTCGATTTCATAGGATAACGCTGAAAATGGATTTACCAGGTATTTGAGTAGATAACTGACATTATATTATGCAGTCTATGAGCCAGATAACAATATTGGGGGGGGGGGGGGGGGGGCAAGCCAGAAAATAAGCAGACTGTCATCTGCAAAATGAGGTCACCAGAGGGTGAATTTAGTGATGCTACCCTGCTGTGTAGCATCACTAAATTTACCCTCTGTGAACCTCAATCTGAATCAGAGTCTCAAAACTAAACAGAAAGAGGTACCCAGAGGATAAATTGGCCCACTCTACGGGATAGCATCATCAAATTCACCCTCTGGGGACCTCATTCTGCAAATGTCAGACTGCTTATTTTCAGGCCTGTTGGGCGGGGGGGGGGGGGCACATTGATCCTTTGGGGAGATTTGGGGGATTTTATTCAGTAGGCATACAGTTATACAGTTCGGCTGTCGTGGACCGGTCATCTATGTCATCTGTTACTTCATTAGTTGGCAGATAATAGAATTCAGCACCATTAGAGTCGACTGCCCTCACCCCCCCCCCCCCCCCTCATGACTATGCCACTAAATCTAATTGGTTGTAACTGTATATTGAATCTGATTCGCCAGGTTGATTATATGAGGGTATTCAGATTGTGGAACGCACCGAATCTGATAAATCTCAATCTGTTCCGGCGGCATTTCCATGGGGTGTGTTTGGGGGAAGGGTCGAAGAACTTGCCCTCAACCCCAGCACTTTTTTTCTGAAAAACGTAAACTTTATACAGATTCATACCTGAAATCCCTCAAGCTGGTTCATATACTCTTACCCAGATATTCCTTTCTACGGTTATATGTCCACTTTTAGGGTACATAAAACTTTAAAAAGTACACATAGCGCTCCGATTCGCATGACGTTTAATTTATGATCCTGGTGATAGAATCTGGACCTTCTCCTATAGAGAATCCATACTATTATCCCGGTACGAAATGAAATGAACTATAGTACAATCGCCGTGGCCTAGTCATATTCCACACGTGGGCAGTGATGTCCACGCATGCGTTTACCTGGTACAGTGGAACCATGTAAATTGAATAGCTCCTTTGCCAATTAAAATTATTCAATTAACAGGAGTATTCAATTAACAAGGATTGTGTCACTTTCCTGTATTCTAGGGATAAATTTAACATTTATTATATTATATCTTGTTTGACAGAGCTCCATGAGCTCTGTCAAACAAGTCATAATAGATTAAATGCCTGTATTGGGTGTACGGAGTCCAAAAAGGTCTATAAACAAAGGAAAACTGGGGCGAGTCAGGGTAATTTCTCGACAGTTTACAAAAAAATGCATTCAATTAACAGGAGTTTACTCTATAACCTATATTCCATTAACAGGCCAAATTTGTACTGGAGGTATGGTACATGGTTTTGTGTTAGGAAATTATATTCAATTAACAGGGTTATTCAGTTAAGAGCTATCCAGTTAATTGGGCTCCACTGTAATAAAAATCACCATCAGCAAAATTTTAATTAATGAGGCACCGGGTGGTACCCGGGCTTCATTAATTAAATGTTTTACATAATTATTCCTACAATTACTGTTTGGAATCTAATATTATTGCGTCCGTGAAAGTATTGCCCACGCGTGGAAAATGACCAGTCCACAGCGGCTTGACTGTAGGCAAGGTTTTTTGTTTCCGCTGAACATAAAATGTCCCCCCCCCCCTACTTTTTTAGTCTGGCTACGCCACTCTGGTCTTGAGATTTGAATTTATATACTGCATTTTCCAATAGGAAGTGTGAAACATTGGATTTTATATTTGAATGTCATGTATCTCTCGAACTGATAAAGAGTCGGATACAAAATGGATGTGCATCAGGTCATCGTACAAGTAGGCGCGGTTATATTACGTCCAGAACTACACGGTGCTTTAGTGGCTCACATGTCATCTACGAATGTGGCATTGTATCAGCGTAGACTATACAAGATTTAATTGCAGGAAGGACAAGCAAGAATGTGTCGATGGTTGGTGGCGGATGTCTCCAAAGGTACACTTCTTTTTGTAACACTCCGATGGAATGATGATTTATTGATATATGAGAAGTTCAAAGAAGGTAGATGTTAGCAACTAACTATTTAGTTTATATGCACTGGACAATGGATTCGTCCTTCATCGGTTTCCTCAATTTCTTCTACTTCAGTCTCTTTTTAACCCTTTACCTAACCTGAAAAGCAGACGACACTTGAAAAAATAATTCTTGAATAACTAATTTTTTTCTTTTTTTGTCTCAAAAACATAGGTTATGACTACTCGTTGGAACGAGCTCGACGAGCTCGTTCCAACGAGTGGTCATAACCTATGTTTTTGAGACAAAAAATGAAAAAAATAATGAAAATTAATTGGCGATTTTTGAGAATAGCACTGGCCGGTTTTGGCCGTTACGTTAGGTAAAGGGTTAACCCTATATTCCAGTTGTTTAATGGGCAGAATCATAACCAGAACATGGCATGTAAACCACAAAACGAGGGATAAGTGAGCGGGTATGTGTACATCTACTGAAAAAAAAACGATTATAAATGTGACGCTGGAGCGCGTAGTCAATTATCTCAAATGCAGAGTAAATACACGCTATCCCGATCTCTCCCTCCTTAAACCACAACTACTTTTTGAACACCTTCCATAAAACTCGGTAAGACCTTCGATTCAAGGAAAATGTCTTTTGCGGATCAATTTCTCAAACGCTGTTCCATCGGACCGAACTATGGTGGGTCCAGTACCCCCCCCCCCCCACCCCCACCCCCAACACAACACACACAGTTTCAATGATATTTTACCGACTCTGATCATGAAAAGATGCAAGTGCCTTCGAGTGGTTACCTCGATCCCGTCAGCAGAGGACATACAAGGATTATCAAGAACACGTTGGAAAGATTGTCAGCTCTCACTATAAATAGTAGCATCAAATATACTCTCTACTAACCGAACGTGCTTTCCAAAACATTGTGGTACCGGGGTGTGGGTGGAGTGTATACATTTCATTATATAAAATATACCTATAGTAGTATTTGCTTTTATCGTTACGAAGTTAAAATGTCTCATTGGGATCGTAAGACATATTTTGTTCCTTTTTGGTCAGCACGTGACTACTGCAAGAGTTGTGCAGCTATAGTAACCAAATTTGCTACACTGTTCGCGAGAACTCGCCACTTATCAACTTCAAGACCTTCCTAAACAAGGGAATCCAACGACCTCCAAGGTTCTACAGCAACGCGAAATCTCGCACAGCTCAAATATATCATTGCACGCTACGTCTACAGTGTAGTAACCTCAACTCCCACGTCCCACCTGTACGATAATCATTTATCACCAAACTCTTTGTGTCAGTGTGGTGAGCAAGAGACTCCTTGTCATTTTTTCTTCCATTATCCAATCTTCCCAGACGCACGTAATTATACGATTAACCTTCTTCCTTTTGGAACAGACACATCCACACTTCTTTTTGGTTCAGAATTCCCGAATAACGAAGACAATCGTGTCATCGTTGAAGTGGTACATGACTTTATCTTAGCAAATAAGCGATTCCAATAACTGATTCGCATGACTTGTTACATAACATTGGGCCATCCAATAATCCAATATTACTAACTAATAATAATAGTATCAAACTAGCATAGCATCACGTATATTCCCCTCCACACCTATCAAACTTCATTTCAGCCCACCTTCAGATGGACTGTCTTCGAAGTTTGGATTCATATATATATCTCCTTACCAGAAGAATTGATGATTTAAGATACTGCCTTATGTATTTCTCGAGTGCACCTAATGCATTACGCATTCAGACTGGCCGTCATTTACAATTTTTTTCTTTTTTTTCCTTTTCTTGTTCGATGTTTTCTTCTTTTTCTCGTTTGCTTCTTTCTTTTCTATTTTTTCTTAAAATATTACTGTTGTAGTTGATACATTCCTGCACATCTTTGCCCGGCGGTCTGCCCTCTCCCACTCTTGCCTCGCGTATTCTGTCTGGGTCTGGAGACCTGGCTCGCGACCCCAATTGGTAGCTGTGTCTTGAAGACAGGAAAATGCCTAAATGGCATCAGAAAGGTTTCCGTCGAATCCCTCTCATATACAGCGATCTATCTTCGTTTACCTTTGTTATTTTGTGTACTGTTGTACATTGTGTTGCTTGTTCTTCTTTGTACCTGTTGCGTACTGTATACAAATAACATAATTTCAAATAAATATTGTTTAAACTAAATTTGCTACACTGGTTAATGCTGACTTCTAGTTATACAAAAATAACATGAAATTTTAGTATGTTGTAAATCTCAGAAAAATAGAAGGGACATAATTTTTTTAGTTTTTCAACTGACGCTATTTATACTTTTTCACGTCACTTCAAAATTTAGGTTATTTTTAGTAAACACTCTATTTTGTTATTTCATTATCTCCGTACTTATATATTACACAGATATGAAACGACACATACCGTTTGTGGGCGCCAGAAATTGTGCAGACCCAGTTTTCAAATTAACATGTCTGCGTGGATGTCAGCGATACAAAGAATACGCCATTTTCTTGATCTTTTAGTTCCGACTTCATTTCAAGCCTCCACCTTTTAAAAATTTGAAAATAGAATCTCCAACAAAAGCCATATCTAAAAATTTGGTAACATCTTAGGAACGTCCGACCGTTACGACCGAACTCTGATGTGACGACACAATAATGCATGGGAGAGTTTTTTGGAAAGTTTAGTGTGTTGTAAAGCTCACAAATTAGGAGGTAGCAGTTTGTGCCATAATTCAGTACACAACGCTACCGTGCTTCCACGTGGGCAATCGGGAATAAGTGCCTTATCCAATGACACAACGCAGTTGCCCCTGGCGGGGGTTGTACTATGAACCTTTAGGTTAAATGTCGCCAGCACTGAGGGCTCCCTTTCGGTAGTATCAGTCGTACCACAGTTCCAGTAGTAGTAGTGATAGTGGTGTCATGTTTTCCAGATCTGGCAAAGGCCTAACAAATAGCTTTATAATTATGTCTTTCTTGGCAATGAATGGGTCAACCGTATAAACAATTGTGAAATTGTAATTATGAGGCGGCGCTTCTAATTTATAAACAGTGGTCATGCAAACCCGAAACTTGCCAACTTTTTAGTCATTCTAGATGTTTTAGCGACAAACAATGTGTTTTGGTGCCTAAACGCTAATGGGGGAGTGAGGAGTGATGTGTCGCTGTCTGGTCCAAATACATTCATCGAGTTTTTAAAAAATGAACTGACAGTCGTTTCAAGAGTGAACGGACAATTAGCCACGGAAAAATAAGTTAGAACTCGAAAGGTCTGACGAAATCCTCGGTAGGCGAAAAGGCTTATCACCTTAATGGAATCTCTGCCATTGTTCCAATTGATAGTCAGACTGAATTATGGCACGAACATATGTTGTAGCACTTAGCTTTCAACAGATTAATATACCAATTACTATCAATCCACTGGGGTTAGCGGATCGCTGTTCTTTCCAAAAAGAAGGATTCCATTAGAGAAATACTTCATACCATTGCGAGTAACTCGTGACGCGATAAGCAGTTATCTAATTAAATGCTGACCGTTGTTAAGTTGATAACATGCAATATTTTATTGATGAAAAAACAATGCCTCCGTTCCAAGAACTGACAAAATCACTGGGTTTGGATGTATTTCGCGAAAATCGGTTATTGTTTCATTGCGAAGTGATAATTTCATTGCAGAGTACAGTTGACGTGGACTCGTCGCAATCCACACGTGGACAGCGATGCCCACGCATGCGTTTACCAGGCAATAATACTCGTCGACAGCAAAATTTTAATTAATTAATCACCGGGTTGTACCCATTGCTATATTACCCAATTGTTTTATAATTATTCATATTAGTGGAAAATGACCAGTGTACGGCGGCATTACTATACTCGGAAGAAAAAAAAAAATACAAAACAAATAGTTTCTTGTGTCTGTTTTGTCACAGATTGCGGTCATCACTGTTGTGATAAATTTCCTTCACAACCGAAAGGTACGTTTTTGTTGCCATTTTTTTATTTGTGCCTGCGAAGATTCGTTGGTGCCAAATCAAACTTTTTAGTGCCAATGGCTAAACTGGCACCTGGCAGCGTGAACGCTGTTTACCACTGAGTTGAAATACGAATATATAACCTACTTTCTTCAAAGACATCTACAGGATCAGGCAAAGAGCTGTGTTTCCATTATAAATTCAAGCGCATGGACTTTCTGAATCGTATAGAGTTTTCTTTTCAATACACAGTCTATTAACTACGCTTGTAATTCGTGGGGAAGGAGATTCTGGAAAATAGTTGGTAAGTTCACTCTACAGGTCAGGAGGCTTATACTACAAACGATGTTTATTTATAAACAGTTTTCCTGTTTATTCCTTCGTCGAAGAGACAGATATAGAGATTCCAAATTATCACATTCCCGGACGACAGCGGGTCTTTATCTCCGCGGTTTCGAATATTTGTTAACCCTTCACCCAACGCAGATGATATAAAAATTTATTATTTTAAATATCATTTTTTGAAATTTAAAAAAAAAAATCAACAAAACCATACCATGTGACCCCTCGTTGGAACGAGCTCGACGAGCTCGTTCCAACGAGGGTTCACATGATATGGTTTTGTTGAAAATGTTTGAAAAATAATATTTTTTCAACTGCTGAATTTGCATATTACGCGGGCGGATGAGGCCGGTTCGTTGGGTAAAGAGTTAAAGTGGGAATTGCAAAAAACAATTTTTAGTTCCAGTTGTGAATTCTGAGGAGAATAAATGTGCCCACTTTGCTTTGAAAACAAAAAATAATTTCGCCCTCAAATCCCAACGGCATGTACTGCCATTGCCTTTGTTTCTAACTGATAGTACCATATGTTGCAACACTGTTGTGGGATAGGAAGATATTCTGTCAACAAAGTGGTGTATTAACTCATGCCAGGTATATTTGATATTTCGTCTATAGTCTCCCCTAGGAATAAAATCCACGCAGGGTCCTTGCATTCTTTGGAATACCACATGCTGAAAGAGTTCTGGATGGTACCCATGTAGGCGTTATACCACCATCGGCTGATGAAGAAAGATATTTAAATTATCAACATCACTTGAATGCCGAGATTATTTGTCGTCTGACGAGTTTCCCGCAAATTGTATCACAGTACTAAATACCTTGCAACATGTAACCATTATAGTAATAATGTGACAAATATGATAGGATCACTTCAAATTAGATGTGCACATACATATCTTCATACAACATTCTCTGGCCAGGAAACTGGGGTGGGTTGGGGTGGGGTGCAACAAATAATAAAAAAAAATCTACAGGAAGTGAAGAGGTGAAGTCTCGTACTTAAACTCAATTTCTCTGGGAATTCCCCCCCCCCCAAAAAAAAAAAAAAAAATATACAAACAGTTAACTGCGTTTTTAGGCCCAGGAAATACGCAGATCATCTCTTTTTTTCTTGTGGAGTATTGAGCAATGCTTTAAAAAAAATAACGGTTTTCTCAAGCAATACGTTTTTTTCGGAGACTTATTTTCGGGTATTGCATCATATCCGAATGCAATATTTTAGGGCAGATAACTCTCAACCAGCTATTTAGTTTTATGATACCAAATATTGGTTCTAATAGACTGTTCAAACGTCCACAAAGGACAAAGATCATAACCAGACGATCTGGTGGACAGTGGAATCGTATATAGGTATAATGGATATGCGGCCATTTTCAAACGATATCGGCGGAGAACTATTGTGATTATGGCGAGTATAATATGGGCTAAGAGTGTCATAAACACCGGGATGAAAAACCCACAGTTTGTTGTTCTGATAGCCCGCATATTTCCTCAGCAGACCTGTTGCTTTGTGGTGATAACAAACTCAACTCACAATAATCGATCACAAAATGCGTTAAAAACAAATTCGGAAAGGAAATAATTTTGTGGATAAGGTGAAATATCGAAAATTGAAAAATAAATAGAATGACGCCAGAAACTTCAACTTCTGAAGAGTTTATTTACGTAGCTTTGGTTGTTAATTGCCATGAGTCCTTATTAGTTAACAATATCTCTTGGTGTAAGGATTTATTACATTCAAAAGGATCATGTTGCAGAAATAGTTTTCCATTACAAATTCAGCAGCCAGCTTGCCTCTGAGTTATGGAACACATTGAAATACCGAAATAAGCTGTCTACTTCTCTTGAAAAAAAGATGTGACCACTGACAGTGGAACTGAAATGAAAGCACCGTAGGGGTACTAATCCAACCAGATCACCTCAAAGGTTCCAGCAATACGTGTGGACCATATTGTCTCCAGAATGTACCCGATTTTAATTGCAGGGATGGGATTTTCCAAATGCCGGAGAAATTTCATTTTTTTCATCTGTTCGCAACGGAACTCGTTGTCGGACTACGATTAAATAGAAGCGAAACTCCACTGGAGTTTTCTACAAATCGTGCATCGCAGTTACAATTTGAATCGCTAACGATGGCTAAAAATCGTCCCCTGAGTTCCAATGTGTTATATGTGCCAGCGTGTGTGAATGGGTTAATGAATATGGCACTTGTGCCATCGCGGAAGGATAAAAACTCCGCCTGTGGCCTCTCGTTCAATCCTTCCGCGCTGGCTCTCGTGTCATATGGATTAACCCATTTACACACATGTGTAGTTCTGTGTTTGTATTCTGAGGACAAAATTTGAAAAACTCAAATTTTAAATGGTCGCTTAAGATGGGATTGGTCAACTTAATAGGTAATAGGTTAAAGAGGATTTTCTTCCTGCATTAGGAAAAATAGACTGACGTATTCCCCAACACAGAGGAGGTTGAAGAGGAAACAAAGATTTGTTACTCGCACATGTGCTGTGTCTGCAAGTCACAATTAATGCACAGGCGAGTTCTACCTTGCACTTTAATTAACATATGTATTGTGGGGAGCTAGATGGACAAATCGTGTACCCTATACCCTATATTCGAAATTTCGCAGAAATTTACCAAGTTCAAAAACTCGATATTTTGTAAAAACCTGAACAAAAAATAAAACACTAGGCAGTATGCACGCCTTTTGGTATATGTATAAATACCCTGTAAAATAAAAAAGGTTCTAGCTTGAAAGCCGTCGGAGGAGTTAGGCGGAGAAACCATGTGCCCTATTTTCGAAATTTCACAAAATATTTCTAAGTTCAACAATCCGTAATTTTTAAAAACCTGAAGAGAATCAAATTCCTGGCAATAGAGCACCTTTGATGTCTGTATAAATACTCTACAGACGAAAAGGGTTCTGGTTTGAAAACTGTTGGAGGATTGGGGCGGAAAATCCTTGTATCCTATATTCGAAATTTCACACGGACGAAATAATATTAGACTCGAAACACTAATTATAGAAATAATCATTAACAATTTATTTAAAGAATCACCGGGTATAACCATTAATTAAGATTTTGCTGATGATGAATTTTAATATCTTGTAAACGCATGCGTGGACATCACTGCCTACGATAACTTTACTGTGAAAAAGCCCACCATTACAGTAACGTTTTCTGATGTACTGTGTTGCATCGCCTTGTTAACTTTCGTCAAGCACGTTTACCTTGTTGCAACTTATGGAATAGTGAATAGCCTATTTGTAGATTACTCCTTGGTTGAAGATCGCCAACTCGACACGATACATTATTTCCAAATGAAACAAAATACTGCATTTTGACTGGATGAGAGGTACGGTGTAACTTGCAATGTAGCTTTTTTGCACCTTTGTTAACCACGATGTAAAAACAAGAATGCACAATGGCAGACTATATGACTAAAAAAGTACCCATTTTAATTATTAATTCATACCTTTTGCTCGGTTATGTTAGAACAACATTCAGGAAATTTAATATTTATGTGCAATGAAGTATCACAGATATGGATGTCATTGGAACTGGCTCATTGAACCAGTTCCAATGACATCTATATTTGTCTGGTTTTATTAAGAAACTTACAAAGTAAAAATTGTCTGTTGGTCTTTGCCCCCAATGTAGGTTATCGTACGAGTCAACATAGCAAGCCCGCGCGATACTGCTTGGTTGAGGTCCACAACTCGTCACAGTATACCAGAAAACGTCACTTATGGATAAACTCTATTTATTTGTTGGGTATGTGTGTCAATAGCTCTATAGTATAATATTGATGTGTCCTGTTCATATTCACTACTAGAGAATAACCAAAGCGATTATCTTTTTCACATGGTCTCTTTGCTCAAAAGGTCATTAACCATTTGAAGCCGAGCGACCAATTTTCCGGCTAGGAACATAATACGTCATAATTTCATTAAAGAGGGTGGATGCTACGTGCATGTGTGTGGTAGACCATTCAATATTTTAAACGTGCGGCCCCAAGGCTGCATGTTGGCAATATTAATTGGCCTACCCTTAAATAATGAACATGGCCATTGAACTAATATGGAAGATGCCACTGGCGTTCAAAGGGTTGAATTCAGGTGTCTCAGGAAATTTTCAAATGAATTAACAAAGTAATGAGTTTTTTTTCTGTCGGTGTTTTCATGTCTTGATTCTACAAATGTATCTTTCTCTTGATATTCAATGTATATGAATAACGTTGATCCATGCGTCAAATTTATTATTGTTCCTGTTTTGTTATATTTTGTCACTATTTTATGATTATTTTTCATTTTATTGATTTGTTTTATTTTTTCTACCTCCGACTGTATCATCGATCGATAAATTATTTTGAATTAGTTCAGGAAAGTGGAGTCTCAACCAGGCAGACGTCATATAAATGCGCGATTGTTTCCTTTGTTATGATTTGTATTTCAGCGTTGCGCCTGGAACACTTCGAATATTTATATCACAATTTTCTTATAAAATTGTACATCTCCTTTATCAATATCGGAGTAGAGTTGTTGTAAAGACCACATATAACGTGTTAGCCCGTCGCTAACGCAGGAAGTTATTTTATTAATTTAATACCACGCTGTTTTACCGAAATGATATGTGCTGATACGGATGTGATATGATGTGTGGTTAAGATACAGATTACTTCCCGTTAAACAACCGAGCCCAAGGAATGATGTCTCATTAAATTGTATTTTACACTTATTTCACAGACAACAATACGCGCGAAAGTTTACACAGGGGCGGCGGAACGCTTTTCAAAGTGTGTGTGTGGGGGTGGGGGGAGGGGGGGCTGGGGTGGGCGATGGATGGTCGTCGGTATGACGGGACGACCTTGGTCTAAATTTTAAATTCCAGCTGCCCAAAACACCAATTTCCATGCATCTGAGCGGATATTTTCAGATTTTTCAGGAGGTGTATTTGAAAGATTTCACACTTTGAGAGCCGTTAAAAAACGTCGGTAAAGCATACAGGTGAGGTCCATTTATCAGCTTTGGTCGTAACGACCAAAGCTGATGAATAGACCTCACCTGTATGCTTTACTAGACGTTAACAGCAATTATACTGTTTGTGGAGTTTCGTGCCTGGGGTGGATTTGGTACTTGCATGTCTGGAAGATTACGATCTTATTCAGTTAACCGATTTTTTAAGAGAGTGTATACATTTTAGCGTTTGCTGCTACTTGCTGCAAACAAAATGATCCGAAATCCATCGAAACTGAACCAGTACGAGAGAAACATAGCCGGCGAAAATATGGGGAGGCTCTGGATCCGCCCCTTGTTTCACCGGTCATTAGTTGTGTTAAAGTATATGCATACAAAAAAAAAAAAAATAAATGGCCCGGCAAACAAAGTGGAGGGGCTGAAGCCCCCCGCCCCCCGATTCCGCCGCCCCTGTTACAGGGATGGGTATAAGGTAATAAGATAGGTGCTGATACAATACCTTATGGCGATTATGTCTTGAATAATTACTTCCTGCAGAATCTCTGTCCAACAGGTTCCAATTGTGATGTCAGATTTCTCATTTATGACCTCGAAATTGCTTGATGTAAAGCGAAGTTGGATCACAATTTGCAGCATTAGATGGAGTAAACATTCATCTGTCGATATATTCTCCTCTTCCGTCGTCCAAAAAAGACAATGTGTCAATATGGGACATATTTTTTGGAAGGGGTATATAAAAATAGGAAACGGATGTGTATTCGCGAAAATAATGTGGTGGAAACAGATCTCTGCTGTGACAGAGAACGGATCGTTGCTGGCAGTACTGCATACTAACGCGCGTTGTGTGTGGTGCGTATTTCTGTTCTGTCTATAACCTCGACGTATCACTCAGTTAATACACAGAAGCAAGTCGACGTCATTTTATTGGGATATAAAGGTCAGAATTTCACTCTAGCGACAGGCAGATTATCCTTAGCGGTCATTCAAATAAACATAAATTGGTGAAGTGTGAGTTTCGAAAGTCCATACTTTAAACATAGTCAACTTGAATTATGGGTAAACCACTTCCAATGTCAGGTATATATAGAGTTTTATATTTTTTTCGAGACAGGCATAATATTTCCTCATTATTCAACTAGAAATTTCCCAGTTCAATTTTGTTTGACAGGGCTCCAGGAGCATTATGGGAAAGATTTGCTTTAGCATCCGTTCAAGACAAGTGCACCATTGATGTGAAGTACGCCAGATTAGTACACCTCGACACCGTGCCCTTACGTGGGCAATGTGTGTGTGTGTGTGGGGGGGGGGGGGGGGGGGGGGGGGGGGGTCTTGCTCAAGGACACAACGAGGTTGCCGCAGGTGGGATTCGAAAAGATGAGTACTACGTTTTAACAATTTTGTATACAATTATGTGTTATCTGCTTATATCGCGAACAATTTATGATCTGAATCTGAAAAATATCTAAGGGTTAATTATCTATTTTATATTGATTGGACTTTAACGACACTTTCAACAGCAAGGATTACCTGGTGTCGGACAGTGCTAGGGGTGGGGGAAGCCGGAGTAGCTGGAGAGAACCACCGAGAAACAGCGAGCAATTATCAGACACCCCAACGTACTAACTTCACATACGCAGAGTTAGCATTGAGTGAAGACGGATGCACTATCGACGCTCAGGACGCTTTAGTACAAAGCACCACCGCGTCCCCACGTGGACAATCGGGATTAAGTGCTTTACTCAAGGAGACAAGGACACAACGCAGTTGAGAGTTAATTACCATTAAAATAATTAATGTAATGGAGTTTCCATTTATACAAATAGTTTAACAATCACTTAAGTTGAATTCAAACAGTCCATTGTCTGAAAAGTACTCCGCTTGGCTTTCTTATACTTTCTTAAAATGCATGGGTCATTGCCTGGGTGGAAAATCTAATCTGCAACTTTTTGCACCAAACCATAAATTCCCCAGTTTACTCCTGATCCAATGTTTAACGGCGATATACGCCAGCACTCTTCACAAAAATGGCATCCAAATTATACTACGTTTGGCTTAACTTGACAAAGGACATATGTGAGTCTGTTAGTCTGTCCACAATCTGTTCGACAGTTCTTTTCTATCACCCGACTTCAATTGCAAATTCGGATCCATGGCAACAACAAGAGCCATCTTGGATTTCATCAGCACAGGCTACAAGTCACATTTATGAATAACTCTTTTTTTTTAAATCTTGCAGAATGACGAGTGGATTAGAAAGTCAATTCTTTGTATCAAATGACCACCCATAATGGCCGCCATCTTGGATTTCGTCAGAACATTGTTCACAATTCGTCCATTGTGGGTTACAGCCCACCGTTCTTTTCGATTATCATCAAATTCCATTTGATTATTCAAATTTATACCTAGATCATAACGTCCCATTATGGTAACAGTCAACCACTTGCAATGGCCACCAGAGTAGACCTTTATAATTTTTTCACTGTCTGCTACTCGCATATAGGCATCAATTTTCTAGAAATTCGGTAGTATGACTTAGTATGATGACTTGATGAGAACACCATATTTTGGTAATGACTGACCACCTATAATGGCCGCCATGGCAGCATTCTTAGATTTCTTCATGGCACCCTGCAATTGCAGTTATGCACCATGTTGGTCATTGTTGGCTGCACGTAATGGCTGCCATGGTACATGTAGCAATCTGGGATTTATTAAGTACACCCTAGAGGTAGGTTGCATTTATGGGTCAGATTTCTTGAAAAGTGGCAGGGTGGAAGTATGATAAGAATATTATGCTTCCGTGGTGGTTGGCTGCCCAGAAGGCATATTTGTTCCTCTTTAAGCTTTTTATTAGCCCAACTGAGTGAAGCTCAAGAGGAACTTTAATGATCATTTTCCATCTGTCATCCGTCGGTCCTCCGGCCATCGTCTAGCATGAACGTAGATTATAGACTTCCCATGAACTACTGGAACGAATTAAGCCAAATTTGATATGCATGCTTCTTATCATGTGTTAATTCATGTTTGTTCAAATAGTGTTACCACACCCACAGGGAGCACCACGAGGGACATAACTCTCTTAGCACCAAAACAATAATATTTTTAAAAATTACAAAATCTTCTCCATAACTACCAATCAGAATTTATTCCTAGTATACAACATTATTTGAGTGTGAGGTTCAAGTTTATTTGAATCAATTTCCTGGAGAATTTTTTAGACTTCATGCATGAGCCCAAATTTTAACTTTGTGCAATATGAGGAAAATTCTTTATAAATCTTCTTCTTCAGATCCACCTGTCAGAATGTTTTGATTTTATGTGAGCAGCATCCTTAGTGGAATCAGATTCAATTCTGCACAAATCAAGTAACCGGGCTCATATCAAGGCTCCCCATGGAACCCGAATTTAAACTTAATAATGCAATATGAGGTAAAATCTTCTACTAATCGACTGTTCAGAATATTTTGATATTTGATATGCAACATATTCAGGTGGTTCAGATTCAAGTTTGCAAGTTTGTTCAAATGGTTTCCTGTTATGAATTTTAACTTAGTGCAGTATGGAGATTAATCTTTTCATTATTTCAGGTCCACCATTCATAATCTTTTGATTTTGGTATTTGGAATTCTTACTGGCGGGGTGGGGGGGGGGGTTGAGAGGGGTGGTTAAGTTTGTTCAAATGATGGTCCTGGGTTCATATTTGGGCTATGGCTGTTAAATTGGGAACTTCAGCTTAGTGCGGTATGAATGGTATTCTTCGAGGATCATCTTCTTCATGCAGATCCACTGGGCAGAATATTTTGAGTTTTGGTATATAGCATTACTACCGTACCGCCCCGAGAATAAGCCCATGGGGCGCATGAAATAATAAGAGGCAATAATATATGGGTGGACTTTCTTAGAGAGGTCAAGTCCGCAAGAGAATTTGGTTTCAGAGTTGACAGAAATTTAAGTGACTCGGTCATTCCCATAACACTTTAAGATGCATTTACCTTTTACCTAAGAAATCAGATGCATGTGCATGCATGGGGAGTGTGTGTGTGTGGGGAGGGGGGGGGGGCAGTAGGCAGATGTGTAGGCTGCAAGGTCCTCGGTTCGAATCCCACCTGCGGCAACCGCGTTGTGTCCCTGGGCAAGACACTTTCCCCACTGCCCACGAGGGGGCACGGTGGCGTTGTGTACTAATGTGTATTGTACGTCGATGGTGCACTTGTCTTCAACCAGTGCTGACCCTGCTTGATGGGTCGAATTATTTTCGATTATGGGAGTATTCCTGGATCTGTACAGTTTGGCTCCTAGATTAAAGTTTACTGTTTGCTTAAATGAATTCTACCCATGCGCGAGAGAACTAATTATGTTCAACTTTAGTTAGATGAAAGTGTGGTTTTATAAGATTAGCGTTTGTTCTAAGGTACCCTACGAACCTACCTGATGCGCCAAACATTAATTTCCCAATGCAACGTTCACATAACATAGAGCCCCAAAATGGTCCCCAATATAGAACTGCATATGCTATAAAACCTGAGATCTACTCCTGGAACACGGACTGTTAATTTGGGGTATGTGGGGTTTAGTCGTCACTACAATGTATATCTCCTCAAGGGAAGTGGGTGAAGGGAACAATGACCACAGGATCCTAGTTAAGGCTAAACAAGATCCCAAAGCCCGCACAATAGCCTTCCAAGTACCATGTTCGGCCCACCCCTCACTCCTAACAGAAATTTCTAGAGCGCCCCCTATTATAGAATCTATATACAGTAGAGTGATCATAAAAGTAGTCCTTTTTGTGATTGAGTCACCATTTGATTGTGAGACAGATACACTCGCAACAGTCGGCGATTTTCCTAAATAAAATACTGCTATTTAAAGCTCACAGCAAGAAAAACAAATGAGAGTAGCATCTCTCTGGTTCTCGCATTTTGTCTTTGACAGGTGGGATTCTCCAGTATTGTGGGGGAAAGTTGGATAGGGTATTTCGACCCTGTTGCGATCAAGTTGAAATACTCAGTCGACTTCTCCAATCACAGTATCTGTTTTGGACAAGAGGGTTGATGATATGCAGGCTTCGTTCGGAGAAGTCTTTCAACGGTTGGGATCCAAAAGAAACGTTTTTGTTAATATCCTGCATAGAATTATTCCTAGTACTATTCATTGTTATTTACTCCGGTTTTCCACGCACTGCAATTGCCAATGATTACAACCATGTCTTTTTCATTTTTATTTTAATCTCTTATAGTACTGAAATGGTTAACCGAATAACCGGTTTGAAACCGGTTACCTACCTAACCGATGTGAAAAAAACGTCAACCGGTTATCCGAAATATCGATAGTGATCGTCATTCTACGGTTAAAACGTAATAAATCTGCCGCTTCTCCTTTGGGATAGATTACACTTGAGATATAATCGAGTTTGGCTTCAAGACTTCGTTGATGATCGACAATTTCCGTGAGTATAGAGTAACCACAGGAACTATTCCGTAGTATGTATACAAACGAACGTTGTCGAGTACTCGACAACGTTCGTTTGTATACACACTACGGAATAGTTTCTCAGAACACTGCTTTGCAATTCTTATAGTTTTGATCCCAGATTCAGTGAAATAATGGCTACGGATAACCGGATATTAACCGGTTATAGCTCTCGTTTAATCGGTTGTGAAAATGAGCTAACCTTTTTAGTCCTAATCTCTTAAGGAGCCCATCAACAGCCTGACGCGATCACTCTATACATGTAATTCATTAAAAATTGAAGGACTTACATATTGAGTGATTAGGGGTATAAGGCTAATTTTCCAACCAGCCTGTTTGGCCCTGGATCTCTTAGTCTCATAGTAAATCGATCCTCGATCTGTTACATTGATTACGTTGACCAGTCCTTAGTAGTTGGTGGCATGGTGAGGACTGTGGCAAAACACTGCGGATGTTTCGAGTGCTCTGCGATGGAGTCTGGGGTGCAATTCATCAAAGTTGAATAGCAAAAAAGAGATTTTAGCTTGGAAAGTTAATTCATTGACTGAGAAAAACGATCAATTAAATTGTTTCCCAGCAAAAATCCGTATCCACTCTCTATTTCTCCAACCAGCTAGAATCCGTATGCTATGCCAGTACACTTCCATACTCCGAAAATATACACACCTTTCGCTCTTATTTCATATTTTTGTTGCCGCATTACAAACTAATTAAGAAATGGTTTTTCACTGACAACAACATAGATAGTCCCTGCTTTGGGCCATGTCATTTAAAGACCCATAACTTAGACAATGCAAAGTTGTGATTTAATCAATATTGGAACAATTTGTTTTTAATTTGCAGAAATAACACGTCAATAAATAATTAAATTTTAAGCACTAGGTAATAAAATTTATAACGTTGTGAAGACCATTTATTTGGTGGTGAAATGTGGGCACTCAAGGTGACCAGAGCCGAATTAAAATAGCAAAAATAATTTTCTGATGTGATCCGTATCTTAACCAGCATACATCATTTCAGTAATACAGCGTGAATACATCGAACAATGTTCGTATGGCAGAACTGTCACTCTGTTTGATGAATACAATGAAATATTGCTGTAAAACTGCGAAAGAAAAATTAAAATTGAAATTTTAGGATGTTGAAAGAGTCATTGCTCTGAAGTATATAAACAAATAAAAACTGACCATTTTGCTGTAGGAGTTATTAATAACCTATTTTTTTGTAGACAATGGCACACACGAACGTAGCGACATGGACAAAAGAAACGAGGCACACTCGAAATTATTCTATGAGATATACGGCGTACTCAGAAGGTGTATGAAACTCTCGGGATTATACAATACCTTTTCAGAATGTAACAGGCGAACATCTACAAAAATCTGGAACGTTGTAAACTTCTGTCATCTGCTGGTATCCTTGAAAGTAAACAGTGTCCTGTTATTCAATATCATTCGAGTGACTTTCCTGCTAGAACGAGAACGAACGATCGGTGTATCTACAACTCTAATGGTTTCATATGCTGCTGCAACGCTGTACATAACTGAATTGTATTCTTCCGTCTTAAGCCTTTGGTTCACCGCTCCAAAGTTTGAAGCAATGGTAAATGAGTTAGTTCGT
Organism: Pictodentalium vernedei; assembly: GCA_031216915.1. NCBI lineage: Eukaryota > Metazoa > Mollusca > Scaphopoda > Dentaliida > Dentaliidae > Pictodentalium > Pictodentalium vernedei. Next base: position 408,837,668 of record CM062290.1, read on the forward strand.
TATGAGCAGTGTTTTGATAATCATTTGAAAACCTTGTCATTGCGTAATCTTCGTATTGTTGCAGTATTATTATATATCATTATGGCAGTTGTCATGACAGCATTCTGTGCAATGATATTTGCTCTAACAAAGTACTCGGATTTGTTTCGTACTGTTGTTCTTTTTACTGGCGGGTGGCTGACCGAAACTTCAAGTCTACTTTTGATCAGCTTTGCGACCTCGGTTGGAGCATTTCAACGATGCACCAATACTTTGCTTCTTTATGTGACTAAGCGTATCCTCACCAGAGAGCTCAAAGACGTAACGCGTGATGTTGGCATCTGCACGGAAATCTGCAGTTCGTCGCAAGAACGGCGTCAGAAACTTCAAACTACCAGACAGAGATTTGAGCATCTGATCAATATTGTGAACAAGTTTGACGCATGCCTCAACCATTTTGTCTGCGTAACCTATCCCAGTGGTATAATCGTTGTGTGTCTCACCCTTTATGGCATTCTTGTAGACAACCTTCCGCCTGCGGATTTATTAGCTGTGTTGATGTTCCTCTTTATGGCCTGCCTACAGATGTACTCAGTGACAATGTGTGGCATAGTTTTGACAAACCAGGTATGATTTGTTACATAATTTATTGACATTACTTACCTTCACTTCTTCACCGGTTATTGTTCACCACCTCTCTTTAGCGAATTTCTGACACAACTGGAAGGGACGACATTTTACCCTTTGAACACCATAGGCCGTTTTTCCATCTCAAAAACATGATACGTCATAATTTAGTTAGGTTGGCGTGGCGCTAAATTGGTGTGTTATGCAGACCAATCAAAATTTCCAACGTGCAGCTCTAAGGATGCACGCTGAAAATATTAATTGGTCTACCCCAAAATAACGAATATGGACTGTTCCAATTGCCGTCAGTGAACTTACATGGACGATACCACCAGCGTTCAAAAGGTTAAACGAAATACTTGAATAACTGAAATGTATTTTTTTTTTACCTCAAAACATAGATTGTAACCTCATTTAAACATAGATGAAGACCCACCACTAGATCGAGTTCTCGGACCTCGTTGGAGTGGTCATAAGCTGTGGATAGCGTTTAAAATAATTAATTTTGGTAAATATTCCTTGCGGATATATCAATTATTTTGGTTAAGTGATCTGAAAGTAACTAGATAAGGTTATGCAAGTACTTTTATTTAGATTATGACCTAATTTAAACATAAATGAAGACCATAACTGGATCAAGTTTGCGGTCCTCGTTGGAGTGGCCATAAGCTATGGTTAAGGTTTAAAAATAATTAATTTTGTTTGGCGATTTTTTTTTTTGATTACCCCTTGCGGATATATCAATTATTTTTAGTCAAGTGATCTGGAAGTAACTAGATAGGTTTACGCAGGTACAGCCCTATTTCGATGGGCAATAAGGATATGAAGACGGAAGCTCTCATATCTCTTCTAACAGCCCAAGTTCACAGATGTTGTTGGTTCAACCTACCTGCCGTAATGGAAATTAAATCGCACTAATAAAACACCCCAATACATCCCAATAACCAATGCCTCAGGTCATACTAAGCAGCCGAGATCAACAGGTGTTGAATTGGAGTGTGTGTGTGTGGGGGGGGGGGGGGGGGACAAATGCTCAAGACACACCTAAAATACCATGATTAGAAACTGTATTTTTACAAAAAACAATAGCGCAATGTGTACAAGAAACAAAAATCGCATACAGAAAAAAAACAAGATTGGATTCGAAAAAATGTCTAAATGCTTGATTAAGATGTCTCCGGTTCACAGTTTGCAGTCACTAATTAATATGACGATAAAGTTAAGTATCATCCATTCGATATTTCATGGAGTTCTTGGTAAAGTATTCGAAACTGTCTTAATTGTGCCAGCCCGTTAGATTGTCTAATAACTGGCATAACTGAGTAATACACCGATAATATTGGTCAAAAGTGACCCAGTATTAATGCAGAATACCGACAATGGCGGTGTATTAATTATCACTGTCCACCGTTTTATTTTTATCGCAAAAATTGAATTCGCCCTATTAGGTAATTTAGAATGTTTGTTTTCAATTCAAAGCATCAAAAAGCAGGCAAACTTGTTAACGCGCCCCAAAATATCCGATATCAATAATTTCCTTGGCAGTTACTGAGATATTGGATAACTCCACTTGCATTGTATCACTACTCATATGAATGACGGCAGCAAAATTTAGTGAAAACGTGAAATGGTTTGCAAAAATGTGGGCATACTAAATACATTACGGCAGGTTTGGTCGGGGGATAAGGTGCTTTTTCGCATATTTCCTAACATTTGTTTTTCATTTAAACATATTTTGTTTACTTCATAGTACATGTAGATATGGATTTGAACAGGCTTGCGCCAAAATTAACATCTTGTCCGTATAAAGAGTGATATATAATATCCACACATACACGTGCAGGAGCGGGCGCAGAGTTTATTTGAGTGTTTTTTATTCATCATGTTATATGTTTATTGAACTTGGGTAATCCAAATTTCTCAGCAGGAAGCTTAACATAACCTGTTAATATACGGCTAGATGGGGTATGGTATTCATTTCCCTACGCAGGTCTTTGCAGTTCTGTTTACTCTCCTTACTCTACACCTCGGTTCCTTTATCATTTCAGAATTAATAACCACTTTAAAATATCTTATGGGACAGTTGATCTTGTGTTCAGGTGACAACCTACCTGCCGTAATGAAAATTACACATCTTCTTGCAGCCAGGACAAACATTGGGTGACATTATATAAGACAGCTTACAACAGCCTATATCCTGAACGATTGATCCTGATTGCAGATGTGCAAGGGTTTTCCACATATCCCAAGCTCATCCGATAGGAAATCCTTACAACAATGCGAAATTTCGTAAAGAATCACCACCGTTTGACAGTACACTATTGAAGCTGTGGTAACAGCACGGGTTAAGCTTTTCATAATACCATATGAAACTGGTAATTTGAACAGCTATTGTCCATCAAGTATACCCCCTATACCTCAACATTATTGTCCATCGAGTATACCCCTTGAACCCGAGAGGCCGTTTTTCCACTCCAGGAACATGGTGCGTCATATTTTCATTAAGTAAGATATTGTGCATCGAGTATACCCCAACATTTTTGTTAACCCTTTTAACCCGAGAGGCCTTTTTTCCGCTCCAGGAACATGGTGCGTCATAATTTCATTAAATAAGATGGCTGCTAAGTGAATGTACACGTTATTATTGGTCTACCTCCAAATAAAGAGTATTGACTTTTTCATTTGCTGCCATTAAACTGACATGTGATATACCATCAGGATTCAAATGGTTAATATAACCCGTCAATTTAAAATGGCCAATCTTGAAAAGTGTATCATATGTCTTTTGCAAGATCGCAGGTGGGGAATATTTGTTTTTAAATGTGTTCTTGTAAGTTTAACCCAATGCCTATCTTGGGGATGGGTCCTATCAGAGAAAATGTTGTTTTTGAGAATTGTGTAATTTTGTTCGTCTTGTGATGTATGAAGTCAAACAGTGCATTGATATTTTGTGGACATCTGTTTTGTAATTATGTTTCGGTTTTTTAAAGTTTTGACCTCAGTTCCTATTTTCTCCCAAGCAGTGCCATTGGCAACTGTTGAGCCAAATGTTATCGTAGCCTAAAAAATTAATATAATCCTGCTGTCAAGACTTCTTAACTGATCGAGTGCTAGAAGCCACTATCAGGGCTTTCTCAAAATGAGGATACCAGAGGAAAAAACAACACTTTCCTTGATTATATTTCATATTCAGTCAAACACAAATAATATTTTGTTTATATAAATTTGTTTCATTACAATTTGTTGGAGAGTACCTGTGGGCGCTCTCCATAATTTGTAATAAAACAACTTTTGAATAACAAATTCAGACCACCAAAAATAATTTAGCCCTTAACTAGTTAATCACTAATGTGAAAAATATCTTGTTATTTGTACTTTCCGACGTTTGACGTCGCATTTTGAAAAACGTTGAAGAAACTCAATTCCCAGTGACGTTTAAACGTCCGGATAATAAATGTCTCAAAGGGTTAAACTAAACGTTTTATCATTTGAGAGATCGCAGATGTCTATATGCTTTGTATAGCTGTATTACACACTCCAGGTGAACCACCTTTTGTTTTATATGTTATTATGAAACCCCACAGCTTCAATAGTGTACTGTCAAACGGTGGGGATTCTTTGCAAAATTTCACTTTTTTGTAAGGCTTTCCTATCAACTGAGCTTGGGATATGTGGGAATCTCTTGCACATCTTCTATCAGCATCAACGTTCAGGATATAGGCTGTTATAAGCTGTCTTGTAAAATGTCGCCCAATATATGTCCAGACTGCAAGAAGATGTGTACTCTGATCAACAACGAGCGTTTTAACGATTTTCGCCATTGAGAGATGGACAAGTACAAAATGATTTGTATACCTACATTCTGCTCTCCATTTGGAATATTCTTGCTGTTACATATTATTTTGAAAATCTTCAGCCCTTGCTATATTATAAATTTAATGCAATGTTAACGTCAAGAATCCTCCACAGTGCTTTCTGACGTACATTACTACCACGCATCATGGGAGTTCACGATCTTTGTTCATTCTATGACATTCTCAGCTCAACTCAACGGAGCATACTGCCGGTGCTCCACGGGTACGCAAGGCAACCTCCTCGACAGGTCCATATTTTGCACCTAGGTATGGTGGGGATTGCGTAGTACTGGTGAACATCCCCAACGTTCACAACTGGCAGTGATTCAACGTCGCAGTGTCGCACACTCAAACCTCGCAGATCGCACACCAGCCACTACAACGGGAAACACCCGAATCAATCTCTGAGGCGTCACCCATCCAAGGATTAACTGGGCTTGACGTTGCTTAACTTCGTGATATTGAATGGATGTACTGTCAAGTAATGGTGATTTTCTTTTTCTGTCACAAGTTGTTAGATGCGAGTCCCTATCAGTTATGAAGGAAATAGCAAGAAATGTTATCCAGCTTTGTTTGCTGGCTGATTTGCCAATGTCCCAAATATCCAGGTGAAATAGGCGCATCACTGGATGTTTTGAAATCGAAAATTCTTGTTAAAATTGATATTTAATGTGAACAGGTCACCGCGAAGAGACCCCAGTGTACATGTTTCGAATGTCGTGAAGGAATGCTAAAACTGTATCCTAACGATAAAATGTTCGGCGTGATATATAGAATAAATAGGTATTAGGGCCTGTAATCAGATTTAAACCATGAGTAGGATAAGAGTTTTTCTGCCAAGTGGTTAAAACCATTACGCTACGAGTGGCTTAAATCTGTTCACCGACCCTAGTATCTATTTGTTTTATTTATACCATTCTCTTAATAAATAATCGAATTTGTCACTGAAAATGGAGAAAAAACGAAACTCTCTATCGAACACACATAGGTTTGTGTTGTTTACATCTGCGCTGGTGGGCAGTACTACCGTCGGCACGTGAATGCTTGATTGACAGCAAGACAAATCGTCAAAATATATTGAATTTACCTTGCTTTTTTCAGTCAAATTATTGCTAACAATTCTTAAATTTTATTTTAAATATTTAATTGTACTTTTTTTAAAATTAATAAGTCATTACAGGTAGTAGATAGTGTGCGGCAAAACGCCGCACGTTTGAATGAAACATCGCGAAGTGTGAATGTATCGAAGTCGGCAAATTCAGTCATGACAAAGGTCAAGTTGGATGTGCTTTCTACAATAGGTGTATTTATTTTTTAACCGCAGAAGCTTTTCGCCGGTAGTGGGGTTAAAAGCTAAAATTTAACATACGAGCTTTTCGCAGGTAGAAACACAGATGAGAATGGTATAAAATACTAATAATGAGCTTTTATAACATAGACCAAATGATTACAATCATGAACAATAAGCATTATAATGATAGTGGAATAAATAGTGAATACAACTGAGAACAAGTGTACAAATAGCTGAATAAAATCTGTGTCACCCAAATCTTAAAGCCCAGAAAATGATGGAAGACGAGATCTAATTAAAAAACAAAACCAAATAAAACTTATTTTTACCACTTTAGCGGACGTTCTTCGGAATATTATCTGAGTTTAGCGTGGAGGTAAAACTCAGTAATCCAACAAAATTCATTAACAGTCCGTCGCCCGCTTCCAGTCATGGTAATAATAGTAATAACATGATTTTGTCGGTGTGCCGGTTTGAAAGCGGCCATTAAGGACTGAAAAACAACCCCCCTGGCTTATTAATGGCCCTTGAGTTCGTCGCGGGCCGGTAATAAACCCTCGGGCTGTTATTCATTCCTCTCGGGCCGCTAATAAAACATAAAACCCGCTCCATTGATGTTATTATTATATTATAAAGGTTAGTTGTCTTGAGGAACGACAGGATCTGAGGATATTTAATTCTGTAAAATAATTCTCCGAGAGAAGGATGATTAAAATGTTGCCGCCCGGAATCATTAAAATCAGAAGGATCTAAGAGAATGTGCATTAACCGGGAAAACATTCTCTGGCATATCTCCCTCCTGTGCCAAAAAAAATGTGTAAGTCTGGTCCCATTGTGCCTGTCATACAGCTTTGCTGAAGTTACCAAAGTGTCATTTGAACTTAATGGAATGAATCCGAAAAACAGTGATATACTGGTTTAACCCTTTACCCAACAATCGGCCGCATCTTCCCGCGTAATATTCAAATTCAGTAGTTGAAAAAATATTATTTTTCAAAGAATTTCAACAAATCCATATCATGTGACCCCTCGTTGGAACGAGCTCGTCGAGTTCGTTCCAACGAGGGATCAGCTGATATGGTTTTGTTGATTTTTTTTGAAAAATTTGAAAAAATGATATTTAAAATAATAACTTTTGATAATGTCTGCGTTGGGTAAAGGGTATAGCAGACAGTGTTGTCTAAATTACAAACACATTTACGATTTGAACTAAAATGAATGAGTTTATTTTATTTATTCATTATTTATTCACTCTGTCTTGGGGTACACGAGAGGTTTATTTACTAAACTTGTGATCGTTAAGCATTGCCTTGAACAAGGCAACTGTTAACCTTCAAAAGTTCAGTAAATATGCCTCTCGTGTTTCACGATGTAGGTTTTGGCCTGTGGGTGGGGTCTTAATGGAACATATACATTGTTGTGATAAATTCATTTCGCGTCTCGTTTGAACACATGCCCCGAGCCGCAAACCTCAGGCCATGTTACCGTCAATACATCACAATGACGTATAGTGCTGCCAACATAACAAACGTATTATACTACAAATATTATTTTACAATCAACTTTGTTCTACCCACTGAAAAATATATACCTGCTGGTGGGAAATACTTTTGTGTATTTGCATGATGGTTCATTAATAATGTAAACGTGCAGTTGTGTCTGACATTAATGGATTAGTGATCCTATCAAACTATTTATTGTTCGTTTTATAGACAGCATTGTGAGCATATGTTTTCGTATCGTTTTACTGAGGCGGCTGAAGCTCAACGAAAGTGTGTGTTTCCGGTAGTGGTGGTGATAGTGGTGGAGGTGGGGATAAACGTCCAATATTATATTCATCTACCATGGCACGGTTTTGTTGGTAGAAAATGATAAATGTGTCCCCAAAATATGCTCGCGATATTTATTTATTCATTGCAGTATAACGACACATTCAACGGCCAGGGTCACTGAAGCAATAAGGTATATATGAATTTTGTTTGCAAGTTTCCTCTGCATTTCGTGTTAGATAAAGGATTAAGTAGACCTCTGTTATTCTACGTGGACTTTTTCCAGATTCTGTTTGAGGTGTTTAGAGTAAGGTGATTTCAAATTATACTTTTTTTCAAACAGAGTACACGCTAAATATTTGTTAACACGTTGACATTACTTTTTCAGATACACGAACCTTTAGATCACCTTCATAATATTGATTTAACTAATCTTCCTGACAGAGACGTTCAAGAGGTGAGTTTTTATTCATCCGACGTATGAGAAACATTAGGCAATTCTTTAACTCCGATTCCGTCGATCCCGAGTATTCCAATCAATAAAAGTGCATACTTCCAATGTATTTCTTTAAACATTTTCGTGGTGTGTGCATTGCATGTTAGGGGGTGCCTGTTTGTATACTGGAGGCCGCCATCTTGATTTCTATGGTAGCACGTGGTTGCTTTGTTACCCAATTTTTTGCAATGGGACAGGGTATGTTCGGAGTAAATCTAATTACCACAAACAACCCGAAAATCCCTCCAAATCACAAAAATCCACCCAAAATCACTTAAATTGACTTTATTTGATACGGATTTCCCATTTTATCAGCTTATATTCTGGTCTATTATTGTTAGTTCTGACCCTGTTCCGTGTACTCTTGTTGTTTCATATATCTAGATCATTTATAACCAATAAGATTGCTTGATTTCCCATAATCTCTATGCCGAGTTATCTCCCTTCTGTAAAATAAAAGCTTATATCTTATGGCCATATCTCGCGGAATCGCATTTTTGGGAAACACCCGTGGCTATGAAATCCTTTTTTTTTGTCGTATGAGGGTATGAGGTCTATGTAAAAGCCCTCAATGAGTCCTCATATGTTATGCCTCATAGCCTCATTGAATTTTGAGGTTTTGAGGACCATTAAAAATCCCTCAATAAGGTATAATTTACTACGACTCTTAGCCTCATTTCAGTATTTGAGGATACCTATGGCCTTGTATTGTATTATTCGAGGATACCTATCGAGGATACCTTTTAGAGAATCCTTTTTTTTGTGTCGTATGAGGCCATGAGGGCTATGTAAAAGCCCTCAATGAGTCCTCATTTATTATGTCTCATAGCCTCATTGAATTTTGAGGTTATGAGGACCATTAAAAATCACTTAATGAGGTATAATTTACTACGACTCTTCACGTCATTTCAGTATTTAACAGCCATATCCCCAGGCACCCCCAATTTCGGAACCCCTTTTTGGAAAACATAGCCGTCGGCACCCCTTTCTGTCGTATGAGGCCATGAGGGCCATGAGTAATCCCTCAATGAGGTCTAATGTATTCTTACCAACCGCTTCCATCTTGTCGCCAAAGCCCCAAAGCCACTACTGGTCTATGGTCTATCTGTCCTATCATTAGCTTCTTGTACTGGCCTTGTACCATTACTATTGACTAAACTACCATCCATTAATATTGACTTGTATCACTACTTCCTAGCTATACCTATCTCAGTCTCGACTATAACATTGATCAAGGTTGAATCAGATTTTCTCTGTATACATATAAGGCATTCTGTAATTGAGATTCCTAGCCGAGTCCGTAAAATTTGGATTCCGTGTTTTAGCATCAACACTCGAGGGTATGGAAAGGGATTCATAACACCTAATTCAACAATGACTACAAGACTCTGAACAGATACAACACGCCACTACAAAATAGCAAAGGTACAGATCCAACATAACCAAGATCGAAGTGAACATAACAAAGCGAAAGATGTCAAACTAGTCGGATTAATCGAACTAGTTGGACAGACTGATCAGATTTAGTCAATGGTACTGGTACAAGGTCGCAATGGAGCAAGACAGTTGCAGAAGCTAATGATAGGACAGATTGACCACAGACCAGTAGTGATCTTGGAACTCTGGCGACAAGATGGAAGCGGTTGGTGAGACTACATTAGATCTCACTGAGGGATTACTCACGGTCCTCATACGATAAAAAAGGGGTGCCGACGGCTATGTTTTCCAAAGAAGAGGTTCCGGAATTGGGGTGCCTGGGGATATGGCTGTTAAATACTGGGTTTGGGGCTTTGGCGACAAGATGGAAGCGGTTGGTAAGAATACATTAGACCTCATTGAGAGATTACTCATGGCCCTCATGGCCTCATACGACAGAAAGGGGTGCCGACGGCTATGTTTTCCAAAAAAGGGTTCCGAAATTGGGGGTGCCTGGGAATATGGCTGTTAAATACTGAAATGAGGCTAAAAGTCGTAGTAAATTATACCTCATTGAGGATTTTTAATGGTCCTCATAACCTCAAAATTCAATGAGGCTACGAGGCATAATAAATGAGGACCCATTGAGGGCTTTTACATAGCCCTCATGGCCTCATACGACAAAAAAGGGATTCTCCAAACGGTATCCTCAATAGATATCCTCGAATAATACAATGCCAGTCCATGGGTATCCACAAATAATAAAATGAGGCTAAGAGTCGTAGTAAATTGCACCTCATTGAGGGATTTTTAATAGTCCTCATAACCTCAAAATTCAATGAGGCTACGATGCATAATATATGAGGACTCATTGAGGGCTTTTACATAGCCCTCATGGCCTCATACCACAAAAAAGGAATTCCATAACCAGAGACGTTTCACAATAAGGGATTCCATGGAATATTGCCATTGGATATAGGTTTTTATTATACAGAAGGGCGATAACTCTGCATACAGGTTATGGTAAATCAAGCAATCTGATTGATTATAAATGATCTAGATAATTGAAACAACAGGAGTACTTGAAATAGGGTCAGCACTAACAAGAATAGACCAGAATAGCTAAATACAGTAATAATAACAAAGCTGTTCCAACTAATAGGCTCTTCTACGCTACTGGAGTATACTCTATAACAAAGGAATATGGCCAGATAGACGAAAACTATTGCATATATAGATAGAAGCAGAGAATTCTGAAAGAATTCGAAATAGTAAAACTTGTCGGGTTGTTTGTGGTAATTAGGTTTACTCCGATTCAATCGAACATACCCTACGCATACCCCGTCCCACTGCGAAAAAATTGGGTAACATAGCACCCACGTGCTACCATAGAAACCAATATGGCGGCCTCCACTATACAAAATGGACGACGGAAACACGTATCACCTGAACAAGGTTTCAAGTTCTCTAAAATAAAAACAAATTCAGTACATTTGTGTAAACTTTGGAAACATCACCTCGATCTTGAGTTGAAAATAGATTGGAGTGCCATTAAATTTGTTAAGGAAGTGTGATTTTTAGGTTTGTTGTTTTACATCAAACTAAAATTCACTTCTCATATAAAACAACAAAACGTGAGGTGTAAAAATGCACTGAATCTCCCCAAGGTGGTTGATAGCACTGATTGGAGTGTTGACCAAAAAACAGTGCTATCTCTGTGTCGATCATTCATTAGATCCAAATTAGATTATGGTTGTGTGGCTTACGGTTCTGCAAGGAAGTCGTATCTTAAACTACTTGATGTGATTCATAATAGTTGTATTAGAATTAGCCTAGATGCTTTTCAAACAATACCATTAGATTCAATGCTTGTTGAAGCTGATGAGCCTTCACTTGAGAAGCGCAGAATTAAATTGCCACTTCAATATGTTTCTAAACTGTTTACCAATCCATCAAAACCTGCCTATAACTGTGTCTCGGACCCTCAAAATGTCCAGTTGTATAACAGACACCAGAAACATATTCCTCCATTGGAAATTAGAATTAAACCCCACACGGAGTCCTCCATAATTGGATCTGATATAATAAAAGAAAACCGTGAACCATACATTCCTCCTAGCATCTTAAACAAACTACAGTTATTTTGGACCTACCAACAAGTTTGAACCGATTCCTTGCAGTTTCAGGAGGAATTTACTGAAATAAAGTCCAAGTATAGTGCTTATACAAGGATCTATACAGATGGATCTAAAGATGGTGACAAAGTATCATCAGCTGTTGTTACTGGTGATCAGGTCAGCTCAAATAGAATACTCAAGAACAGGTCTATTTTCACAGCTGAAGTTAAAGTATTACAACTTGCGCTTGAACACATCGAGAAAGTACAAGAAAGGAAGTCGATTATATTCTCGGGCTGTCTTTCCTCATTGTTTGATTTACTCATTCCCAGATTGACGAACACTCTTATTTTGGAAGTTCGTGAGAAGTTGAGTACTTTCATGTCTGATCAATATGATATCGTGTTTTGCTGGTTACCTAGATATGTGGGTATCTCTGGTAACACCAGAGCATACAGTGTAGCAAAACAAGCTTTAACCAAGCTTCTCCCTGATTTTAAAATTTCTTTCAGTGATTTTAAACCACATGTAAGTAATTACATCAATTCTGTGTGGCAGACGGATTAGGATTGAGCGACAAATAACCTTTGGAACAAATATCTTTGATCACTTATCGCCTAGTAACCCTAGCAGAATAGATAATGTAGTTTTGACACGATGTCATATTGGTCACACAAGACTTACAAGGTCATTTTGTTAGAGGGTAATATGCGGCCGGAGTGTGTTCCTTGCCAGCAAGCGAGTTCTGTGGAACAGATTCGTTTACACTGTGCTGATTATAATTATCTCAGGGGGCAGTATTCACAGTTGGATCTCTAAGAGATCTATTTTATCATACGAGCCCACACAAATTTCTAACATTTTTGAAAGTAATCAACCTTTTTTTAACAAATTTTAAAACGTTTTTATTCTTTTAAACTAGACTATTCAAGTCTCAAATTCAACAGGTTGATTCATCACTCATTACTGTTATTGTTCATACCACGCTGTATTTGCCATTTTTGTAATTAATTCCCGTTTTTATTATGCATTATTGACATTTTTACCATTGAAGTGATCTTCCCACGATATAACATTAGCGGCTGATGTGGAAGTAAGCACCAATAAATAAATAAATAAATAAATAAATAAATAAATAAATAAATAAATAAATAATGCTAATGATTAATTTAAACCATTTACTTTCATAAATAAAAATACACAATTCTAGAAATTGCAGATGCAAACGCTCAAATGGATTGGCTCCGGCTTCATTTGTATTTTCGGCACCATGCTACGTTGTACCAGCCCCCTCTGTTTATGGAAGATTCATACACTTTAAAATCACATGGAATCCAAATCAACCCAAATGTACTGCACTGAGTGAATATGAAGCCAATTGGGTTCATATTCACTCATCCCAATAGATTTGCGTTAATTTTCAACCCAAAAGTGTGCACGTTTTGTTCTAGCTAAGGGGGAATAATAGTAGTCAACAGAATAATTGTAAGAGATCCAAACATTAGATCGCCGTGTGGAGGCGATAGGACATCTAGATTTATCACAGTTGCAAGTAATTACACTCAAATGTGAATGGAATAAATAAAGTCAGACGTCATAACACAAAGATCGGCATCTCTATCTCCTCATTAGGGCGACGTATGGAGCCCGGGTTTTAAAAAAATACGGAATGGTGTATGCTTCTCTTGTTGTAACCTTACATATGCCGCGGTTGCTTAAAGACAAGCACAGGCTGGGATGTGTGTTCCTCCTTCATACCTAGTTAAAAATTCATCATTTGCAATATTCATTTTTTTAATGTACATCCGGTTTGCGCATTCCGTGATTAAAATGACCTGTTGCTTTAATGTTTTGTTTTTAATTCGAAGTACCTAGAACAAACCGGAAGTCGGAATTTGAAAACCACGTTCCAAGCATTAGCTGTTCAACCAGCAGATCTGAAATGATAACATCCAGTTTACCCCAGACATACAGAACCGACACAACTGTTTAAATAATGTTGGTATCTCAGTTGTGGTTGACTAGTTTTGTTTTACATTCGTGATAATGCTGCGACGATGTAAACCTGCTTCAGAAATTCATTTCGGATATAAATCATATTTAATTCTGTACATGATGTCCTTGAAGAACCGAGTTGTATTTCCAATGTCACTGGCAGCACGAACTCAGATACGATCATGTACACCAAAGCAGTCTGAATGGCATGTTAAAATGAGAAACCTGATACATAAGGGTTTGACAAACAAACCAAATATGACATGTTATATGTACATTTCACAATATCTTTTCAGGTTTCTATCTTTATATCCAGGGTATCCGGACCAGTCATGGGAATCAGTGTTTACGGAGTATTTACTATTGATAAGTCGACAATACTCATGGTACGTTTTTCATTCCGTTAAACAACATGAAAACCAGACAACACTTGCAAAAATAGATTTATTTTTTTTCATATTTGGTCTCGGTCTCATTGTACTTGTTGATGAAAGAGAATGTGAAACACGATAATATATACAAAACGTTAAGAGAGTAGTGCTTGTCTGTAGATTTTGGAACAATTACTCAAAACAATTTGTCCAGAATTGCCCATTATATGCTCGGTCGATATAACTTAAAACTCGGCTGGTATTACGCAGATCCCGTGCGATATAAAGCAACCGACTGCTGTTCCTTTTGATGACTTGCAACTATACGCAACCGAATTGTTTATTTCGAAACCATTATCGGACATAATGGAGGGGGCTTGAAATAGAGGGGGCTTGAAGCGGAGGTTTTCAATCACGAAAATGCAATGACTGTAATGGGTGAAGATTGGATGGATGACGAGAAGAATGAGGAAAGTTGTGCAGGAAAGTCAATGCAAACTAAGATTCAGGGTCGTAAGCGGAGATTCGTACAAATGGGAGAAAACATAGTTCAGCTATCCGAATGTCGCGGCTTCCCCAACTATTGGGGAAGCCGCGGCGTTCAGATAGCTGGACTACGAGAGGAGAAAACTTCGGATTTTGTGAAAAGAATGAGAAACAAAACCAATGTCATAAAACTCTAATAATTCTGCGAATATTTTCGTAACTATTTATTTCGGTTTAATAAATAAAGATGCTATTACTTGGTTAGTTTCATATCAAAAACAGAAATAAAATGACGTCTAAAGCATGATACTCAAGGGTGCAAAAGTTTAAGAGAGTAGTGCTTGTCTGTACGTTTTTTTTTAAAAACAAATATTCAAAACCTACTGTCTGATACGCATTAACATCAAAGTTGCTCGATAATGCATTACATTTTCAACAAAGAACATGAAAACTCAAACTGGCTTTGTTTAGAAAATATAATTTAGATATTTCTCAACGTTTGATTTAATTTAATATATATATTTTTCTTTCTAGCTGCTGGGCACCATCCTTTCATATGCGATTTTCGTTGCTCAACTCAAACCGGATGGAAGCATGGACGAACTGAAAACTTTAATAAAGTCTTTAAACTGTACAGTGAATTAATAACAGACTCTTTCCTTTTATTTTGAGAGAGGTATTTATGTGTCCAGGTGAATGGTCAGTTCATATTAGTTAGCATGTTCCTAAGGTAGCAGGTGGTGAAGTGATAACATCTACATTAAATGATTTTCTCTTTATCATCTGATAAGGCTTGGTTTGAAAACTACATTACGTGGTAGAATGATATTGATGATCCCGCCTTCGGTGATGGATTTAGTTTATGTTAAACGGATGTGTGCATGCGTGCTTGCGTGACTGGAAGGTACATTCTAAAGCAGGCTTAGTAGTCTGACTGCAAGTCCATGAAGGTACAAACCCTTTATGTTAATGTATAGCGTTATGGCGGGAGTTTGCATGAATTACTTCTACCGAAAAGAATATAATAAACAGTAATAGGGTAGAAGGAAGGACATCAAAACACAGGATTCTGATAACCAATGAAATAAACCTTTGTCAGTAAGATGTTTTATCGATACACTTTAATTAAAAATATTGCACATGGTGACAGAAACAATATGAGTAGTAGGAGATGTATGGATCGGTCCCCATTGGCAGTATCTCATGCAGGATCTCATGTGACGCCATAGACACTTGACTGGTGGCGCCGTGTTCTGTTGTCATGGTAACCCGTTCTGTTGGGACTTTCCAACAAATTGAGACAGACAACTCCAGGCTACTCCAGAGTGACATACTACTACTATTCACTTCATGGGAGAGATGTTTATAACAATATCTGTTTGTTGCAATTTGTTGGATAGTTCCTGTTGCGACTTTCCAACAAACTGAGACAGACAACTCCAGAGGGACATACAACTACTATTCACTTCATGTGAGATATGTTTATAACATTAGCTGCTTGTTACAAATTGTTGGAGAGTTCCTGTTGGGACACACTACTGCTATTCACTTCATGTGAGAGATGTTTACAATAATAGCTGTTTGTTACAGTTTAATGGAGAGTTCCCGTTGGCACTTTCCAACAAATTGTAATGGACTACTCCAGACTCCTCCAGAGTGACATACTACTACTATTCACTTCATGTGAGAGAAGATTACAACACTAGCTGTTTGTTACAATTTGTTGGAGAGTTCCTATTGGAACTTTCCAACAAATTGTGACAGACTATTAAAGGCTACCCCAGAGTGACATATACCAATACTCACTTCACGTGAGAGATGTTTATAACAATAGCAGTTTGTTACAAATTGTTGGAAAATCCCTGCTTGGACTTTCCAACAAATTGTGACAGACTACTCCAGGAAAATCCAGAATGACATATACGAATACTCACTTCTCGTGAGAGATGTCAATAACAATAGCTGTCTGTTGCAATTTGTGGGAGAGTTCCTGTTGGGACTATCCAACACATTGTGACAGACTACTTCAGGCTACTCCAGAGTGACACACTACTACTATCCAACTACATGTTAGAGATGTTTACAACAATAGCTGTTTGTTACAATTTGTTGGATTGTTCTTGTCGGGATTTTCTAACAAATTGTGACAGACTACTTCATGGCTAGTCCAGAATGGCATACTACAACTGTTCAATTCATGTGAGAGATGTTCATAACAATAGTTGTTTGTTACAATTTGTTGGGGAGTTCCGGTTGGGACTTTCCAACGAATTGTGACAGACTACTCCAAGTTAACCCAGATTACTATATTTTCACTTCATATGAGAGATGTTATAACAATAGCTGTTTGTTACAGATTGTTGGAGAGATTCAATGTGACAGATGTTTATAGATTCAATGTGACAGATGTTTATGAGTTGCTACAGTTAGAGAGTTCCTGTTGGGACTCTCCAACAATCTGTGGCAGACTACACTCAGCCTTACCTCATCTTATTTATTGTTCCGCCATTTTTTAGACCCACCACCTAGTTGCCGTGCCATTGCCTCTAATTCCACATTGGTGCTATTGATTCCAAAATCTGGTTTATTTTTACTACTTTTCATATTGTTATTGCCACAGACTGTGACCAAAGATCTAACAGAAGTGACGTTGAACTCGTATCAAAATCGTAATGGGGTCCGAAACTTGAACGTTTTCTATTGCCCTGAGGGGAACTACGGTTGGTTTTACACAAATATCCGGTTGGAGATTAAGTTGGTACTGTGGTATTATATGGCGGGTAACATTTCACTCGACGCTGTCTAGACTAATACAGAGTACGACTTTATAGAGCTGTATAATGATAAAGTGTGTTCATTGCCTGAAAATGACGATTCGCCATTCAAACAAAATGCAAATGAGTGTAGGTATTTCTCGCCGAGCGACATTCGATCAACAGCAAATTCATTAGATACCGGATTTTTTTATTCCATATTAATTGCCAGAGTTTAAAAGCTCACTGGGATTCTCTTCAACACCTGTTGTGCAACGTGCAAACGAAAGAAAATATCTTTGACAAAATCGGACTGACAGAAATATTTCAAATTCCATCAAATAACTCGTACACTCTAGATGGCTATACTCCAATCATTAAAAACATGGGACCCGAGAATGATGACGGCCGATGAGGAGGAGGAGTGGGGTTTTATATAAAAGAAGAAATACAATACAAAGTGCGATGTGATCTCTCGGTCTTTATTTCCCATGTTTTCGAATCGCTGTTTATTGAAATCATTGAAAAATCCAATCACAAAATTATTGGTGTTATTCTATAGAACAAATACACCCCCAAAAACCGATATTAATCTGTTCTTATCCAATTAAATGAATTAACTAATGTTCTAAGTGCGGAAAGTAAAAAGGTTTATATTATGGGCGACTTTAACCTCGATTTGTTGAAAGCAACCACGAACTCAAAGACAGGAGAATATATTGACCTGATGTTCAGTCAAGGATTCTTGCCCTACATGACAAAACCGACAAGAGTAACGAGTCATTTTGCTACTCTAATAGACCATATATTCACTAATAACATGTCAAGAAATACCCTTTCCGGAATAATTATTACAGATGTTTCAGACCACTTTGATGTCTTCTATATTGAATCGGCGCCAAGGTTAAATAGCAGACGAAGATTCACCCTGAAGAGAACTATAAATGCCGAAAGTATTGCTGAATTCAAAATACTCCTCTCCTTTTCAAAAGTGATGCGGTCAATGACATTACGTCCCCTGAGTTCCAATGTGTTATATGTGCCTACTGGCACATAGAACACATTGGAACTCAGGGGACGATTAGTAATTCAACCTCACTGAATCTTTTATCGTTTGCAGACGATACTACAGCTCACGGCTCCGGCCCCAATAATAACTTATTAACAGCGTATTTTAATGAGGAACTTCATAAAGTATTTGAATGGTACTCCGCAAATCAATTGCTGTTGAATGCCAAAACCAAAAAACACATACATAGTATTGAACCCAAACAAAACAAGTAACACTAATATTGACAACGAGATAGCAATAAATAATGAAATAATAAAGAAAGTTGGAGCAACCGAAACAGAAAAATCAACAAAATTGCTGGGAATAAATGGTGATGAACATTTGTCGCACAAAGCCCACATATCCCAGTCATGTTCGAAGATAGCTCGTGCTAACTACAGTCTCGATAAAGTAAAGAAAATCCTTCCACATGGGTCCATAAAAACACTCTACTACACTTTAATACATAGCCATCTGCTGTACGGAATACAGACCTGGGGTAACGCTAAGGAAGTAAAAAAAAACTAGTGATCTTGCAAAAGCGATCTTTGCGAATAAACAGCAATAAAGCATATAATCCCCATACAGACCCCTTATTCAAAAAAAGATAAAATACAAAAGGTTGACGACCTGTTTAAACTTCACGCTTGCTTGTTTGTCTTTGACTGGAAAAATGGTAGACTACCAGCATCCTTTCGCGATATCTTCGACACCGTGGACAATTCGTCTGGTAGGGCCACCAGACAGTCGGGTCTCTTCCACATGGAAAAAACGCGAACCAAATCTCTAGACAAACTTCCTCTGTACGCATTCCCCAAAAATATGGAACGCCCTAGACAATATAACTCGTCATATTAATGATAGAAACATACTCGAGAGAACACTGACTTCAAACTTTATATCATCATACTCAACCGACGTCCGCTGTAATAACCCCTATTGTCCAGACTGCACATTTTAAACTTGTAATTCTTCAGGATTATTGAACAATATTGCGTTTGGCAACTCTTTTTTGTTATAGACAAATGACGTACTCTGCACAACAATCTGGACCTTCGTCCGATCTAAACTTGCTGCACGTGTCCGCGCCTTCACGATCCGCGTAGCCCCATCAATACTCAGCAATTTTCAACCGAAACACACCCACCAGGCCTATACTCTCAAATCTGGATGTATCATAACGCATACATGTCCTCCCTGATGTTACACAGGACTCGTCGGTCAACGCACATGCTGAGCACTCATAAATATGTGATCAATGGTTGTGCTGACCGACGTGGACTTTGTGCCCCAAACATACCAAGTGTCATCTCGACGCCGGTTTCGCAACGAATTTTCACAGGGACTTGGAGTTTCAGGGAGTTGTGAGGTGGGCACGATAAGCAGGTTGCCTTCTTTCAATTTGAAACCACCAGTCTCCAGCCACTATAGGTGTAAGTGTAGGACGGAACCTGTATTTGGAAGTAGCATGCCCCCAGCTATGAAATTACCCATGCTCTGGCATCATATATCAGTTGCATGTAATCTACTACATATAAACAATTTTTGATCACAATCAGTCTGCAATTCCATGGGGGTAACAGGTAGACAGCTAGTCTGGCTATGTCAGCTCCCTCTGTATACACATCAAAATTACTTGTACTATATAACTGTAACTGTTTTTTTAAGTATACTGTATACTGGATCGCCCCCCCCCCCCCTCCATTGGCGGGATCTCATGCAGGATCTCATGTGACGCCATAGTGACTTGACCTAGTGGCGCCGCGTTGTGTTGTCGTGATAAACCGCATGAGCGGCCATCTTGTGACGTCTCTCCCATAGTGATACGTGATGTGAGTTCGCATGCGCAACGCGTGTTGTTAGGCTGATACGTATTTCCGTTGTCCATTTTGTATACCGGAGACCGCCATCTTGGTTTTTATGGGAGGACGTGGTTGCTATGTGACCCAAAGGCTTGTAATAGGACAGGGGTATGTTCGGAGGGTATGTTCTTTTGTACAAGAGTAATTTCCCGATTCGTAGAATCGCCCAAATAAACCCGACAAGTTTTATTATTTCTAATTCTTTCAGAATTATCTGTTTCTATCTATCATTGCAATAGTTTTCGTCTACCTTGGCATGTTCCTTTGACCTTTAATATACTCCAGTAGAGTAGAAGAGCCTATAAGCTGGGACAGTTTTGCTTATTATTAATATATTTAGCTTTTCTGGTCTGTTCTTGTTAGTTTTGAGCCTGTTCCGCGTACTCTTGTTGTTTCATTTATCGAGATCACCAATCAGATTGCTTGATTTACCATAATCTGTATGAAGAGTTATCTCCCTTGTGTATATCAAAAGCCTATATCATTCCCAAAGCCAATAAGCTATCGAGTTGTTACTGGAGTCATTGCTCGAACGACTCGAAGCACATCGAGCAAAGTAGGTTTGGAGTAATTGCTCGATCGAGTGACTCGACAAATTGCACGAACGAATCGAAGCCCATCGAGAAAATGAACTTTAGAGTAATTGCTTGTTCGAGTGACTCCACATACTGCTCGTCAACTCATTTAGGTATTTGAGGATTCCTACGGCCTGGTATTACATTATTTGAGGATATTTTTGGGGGGATACTTATCTAAGGATACTATTGCTTGATTGGTTCAGCCTTCTGGGCCACCCCAAGACACACCTATTCCAAATTTTCCCAATAAGCTATCGAGCAGTTACTGAAAAGTCATTGCTCGAATGACTCGAAGCCCATCGTTCAATTGAGCTTTAGAGTAATTACTCGATCGAGTGAATCGACACACTGCTCGAACGACTCGAAGTCCATCGACCAAATGAGCTAACGAGTAAATGCTCGTTCGAATGACTCGCACATACTACTCTTAGCCTCATTTCAGAAAAACTGGATTTCGAATGCCATATGTTTTCGAAAAAGGATTCCACAAATGGGATTCCAAAAAGGGATTTCATAAGTGGGATTCCGTCTTACGTCGAATGACTCGCACATACTGCTCGAACGACTTGAAGCCCATCGAGAAAATGAGCTATCGAGCAATTGCTCGTTTGAGTGACTCGCACATACGACTCTTAGCCTCATTTCAGAAGAAGGGATTCTATAACCACAGACGTTTTCCAAAATGGGATTCTTAAAAAGGGATTTCATAAAATGGGATTCCTATCCGTCTCTGTAAAATGGGATTCCGTGTTTTAACATGAACACTCGAGGGTATTCCTCTTGCGTATTGGAAGAATTTTAGTTCAAATGGTTGTAGTTAAAACAGTTGATTCAGTTAAAATTCAGCCAGATCACCTTCGTTATATTTTCATTAGGGTTATAGTTAAAAAAAATCATTCATTTCAAAATAGTTCACAAGGGTGTTAATTATGTATGCCTTCAGAAAGGTTATGGTTCAAAAATACAGTTCATTCAAACAGTTCAGAGGGGTTTACACTGTTATATTTTCATTAGAGTTAGAGTTCATTCAAACACTTCAAAGAGTTAACATTGGGTTATATTTAGGGTTATAGTTCAAAACGTTGTTCACTTTGTTATTTTCAATTCACTTCGACAACTTCATTGGGTAGTTCTATTTTCTTCACTTTATTCTGTTCACTTCGATCTTGATTGTGTTTGATCAGATCGGTTCGCTCTTCGTTCACTTTGTTATGTTCTGTTCACTTCGATCTTGGTTATGTTGGAACTTCGTTCACTTTTGTATCTTTGTTGTTTTGTGGTGGTTGGTTGTCATTATCTGTTTCTGTTCGGATTTTTGTAGTAATTGTTGAATTGGGCGTCATCACTCCCTTTCCATACCCCCGAGTATTGATGTCAAAACACGGAATCCCATTTTACAGAGTCGGATAGAAATCCCATTTTTTGGAATCCCTTTTTAAGAATTCCTTTTTGAAAAACGACTGTGGCTATGGGATGTGCGAGTCACTCGAACGAGCAATTGCTCGACAGCTCATTTGTTCGATGGGCTTCGAGTTGTTCGATCAGTATGTGCGAGTCACTCGACGTAAGACGGAATCCCACATATGAAATCCCTTTTTGGAATCCCATTTGTGGAATCCTTTTTTCGAAAATATATGGCTTTCGGAATCCCTTTTTTCTGAAATGAGGCTAAGAGTCGTATGTGCGAGTCACTCGAACGAGCAATTACTCGTTAGCTCATTTGCTAGATGGACTTCGAGTCGTTCGAGCAGTATGTCGAGTCACTCGGTCGAGCAATTACTTTAAAGCTCATTTGCTCGATGGGATTCTAGTCATTCGAGTAATGACTTTTCAGTAACTGCTCGATAGCTTATTGGGAAAATTTGGAATGGGTATGTCTTGGGGTGGCCCATAAGGCTGGGCTATACAAGTAATAGTATCCTTAGATAAGTATCCTATAAAAATATCATCAAATAATACAATACCAGTCCATAGATAAAAGTAGAGCATTCTGAAAGAATTTGATATCGCAAAATTTGTCGGGTTCATTTGGGTAATTCCACGAATCGGGAAATTACACCTTTACAAAGGAACATATCCTCCGAACATACCCCTGTCCTATTATAAGCCTTTGGGTAACATAGAAATCACGTGCTACCATAGGCACCAAGATGGCGGCCTCCAGTATACAAAATGGACGACGGAAACACGAATCACACTAACAACACACGCTGCGCATGCGCACTCAAATCACAAATCACTTTAGGGATAACGTCACAAGATGGTCGCTCCCACGGGTAACCAGGACAACACAACATGGCGCCACTAGGTCACCTGACTATGGTGTCACATGAGATCCTAGCAATGGGGGCCGATTCATACATCTCCTAGTACTACTATGAAATATTTTTCCTATGCGGGTATATTTTTTATCCATACCTTTTCGTACTGAAGGACGGGAGCCGGATTAAAAAAGGACAGCAAATAGGGATAAACCATAAACAAGATTGGATGCTCTATCAGATGCGCTCAATTGCACATATCAAATACAGTGTCAAACACACCAGTTTTCATTTCTTCTACGAGCAAAGCCATGGTTTAGTGTTGCTGTAGATGGGATTTCATAGATTTGGCGCCGAAAGGGCCGAAAAACTCTTTCACAAGTGGGTAAAATTTACATAGAGGTAACCCAGCTATTAAACCGGTTAAAATGAAAAACAAAATAAATACAAGCATTCCTTGTAACACAAAGTCATGAAACACAGTTTCGATTATTTTAAAACCATTGGAATCAAAATTTCAGCGTTTTATTCTCACTAACAGATGTCCCGTGTGTTTGCTGCTAAAAATTTTATTTAAACAGCGCAACGTCTTCCGAAAAGGGAACTTACATCAGTTTGATTGAGTGCTTACAATAATAACTCTTTATTGCATATAACATTCAGTAAGTTATTGTTAGAGTTCAGCATCATCTCTGCTGCTGTATCCATAAACAGTAATGCTTATTAGTCAAGCAGGACATAAAGATTTCAAGCTCATACTTGGCATTCGTTAGAACTTCAATGAAAGATATATTTGTTATTTTACTTTTCTGGCGTGATATTGTTTGGAGTTCAGTACAGCTTCTGCATTATTGTTTCATAAAGTTCACAGATTGGAGATACGTTCATTTCATGAACTCCTCACTGGAAAAGAAGCGAGGTGGACTAGTGGAGTTTCACCCCCCCCCCCCCCCCCAACACGCACCTCAATTTTTGACCAGTGATGCTCAAAAAAAAAAAAAAATTGAAACTAGTAAACAAAATGAGCTTAAATGCTTGTTATTTCCCTTCGCCCACTTAATATCAAAAAGCTTGCTTTTGAGTCGGCAGTTATCCAAGTCGAAGTTGGCGACGAAGTAGTGACTTCCCTAGAATTAGCGTATCAAAGTATACAATGTTTGAATTTTGTCGGAGCTGGGTGATGCTATGGATGTAGTGGACTACCAGCACGGTGCTGGTGCTGGTAACGTTGGTTACATTGGTGGCATTGGTACGTTTCGGATATTGCTTCGACGGTTTGATATAACAACTTATACAGAATGCATCAGCATTTCTGAAAGAATTAAAATTAATATTGTTTCGTCATTTGGACAACTGTCTCATTTTGTAATGTGCCACATACACAACCGCATAATTGGTTTCCGAGAATATCGCTCTTTTTGCAAGCTGGCATTGAAGCATCCAACCTGGATGCTTCAACTACAACACTGTTTTGAGACACTTAATAATGATTTTTCCCAAAATGTTGGAATTGTTGGGGGCCGCTAAAAGCTTGCAATTGTTGTGGCCCTTGGGAGACGCCCTAAGCTCGTTGTATGGGCGTTACCCCACTGCTGGTAGTCACCCCCTAAAATTACCCAGATTTCTTCTCATGTCACATTTTGTTACATCACTTTCTGGAAAAACACAGCTTACATTCTAGACTCCACTTTCAGGCCCTGCCCTCTATCCATTGAGTAATTTTTAAATCATTTTTATCAGATCCAGTCATGGTTGCTCGGAAGTCACCATGACTGGACTTGACAAAAAATCATAACAAATGTAATTCTGGAGACCAAAGAGCGAAAAAGGATTATTCACTTTATGAGAGAAACTGGCTCAATGAAACCACATGTTAATAATACTGTTACTGGGATGCATTTCCAATCTTTGCACCAATAACCTTCACCCTTCACCCAGTTCAACCACAGCAATTAGAAAAGTCCACATTATTTGGGGTAGACCTATCAATATTTTCAACGTTATGACGTATCATATTACTCATACCCAGATATTCATCCGGTTGTGACTGCGCATGCGTCAGTTTTTAAGAAAATACTGTCTAAATTTTAACACTGTTCTCTCTGAGGAAAATAATTCAAACATTATTTTCAACAAGAACAGGTTAAAAGAGGAAGTTCCCCCTGTTATGGGCATTTAGTTCATTCTTTCTTGTTTTACATGCTAGTTTTATATTATTTATTTGATGATTTTTTATTGCTTCCATCTTTAATTGAAAATTGTTCCTGAAAATTGAGTATAACGTATGTAAATTTTACGAAATTAGTAGACCACTGGTTCGTTTTTAGACATTTTAGAAAATGTGTTGCATCTTTCCCCTGTTATTTTAGTAAACAGAAAAGAACACAGAAAAAAATAAACTAAACATTATAGGTATTCGCGAATGTTTTTTTGCTTCCATTTCCCGCTAAAGATTAGTATTTTTCTTAGTTGTTCGAAAAGGACTTTCTCTGTCAACTCGTTTATCCTTTTGTCATACGGGGGACTGCTTCTTGCTCGAGATAAAGAACGAAAATGTATCCAGTACAGGATGATTTTCTTTCACAATTTCATGTCAAGGGTGGTAAAAAACCTTCTATCACGTAATTTTATTTTTTCAATAATAAATTTTTAATTTTTCGTTTCAAGTAGATGAGTGGTTTGAAAATGAGTTTATGGTTTAATGGACTTTTTAGCTTC
This sequence comes from Pictodentalium vernedei, assembly GCA_031216915.1. Taxonomy (NCBI): domain Eukaryota; kingdom Metazoa; phylum Mollusca; class Scaphopoda; order Dentaliida; family Dentaliidae; genus Pictodentalium; species Pictodentalium vernedei. The sequence goes on from CM062290.1 coordinate 408,863,292, forward strand.
GAACACAAATTATGATTCTACTCTACATGGATCAGTTTTATGAACTTGTTTACCCATTTTATTTTGTTGGGGTTTAACCCTTTACCAAACGAATCGCCCGCATCTGCCCGCGTAATATGCAAATTGAGCAGTTGAAAAAATCAGATTTTTCAAAATATTTTAACAAAAGCATATCATGTGACCCCTCATTGTAACGAGCTCATTGAGCTCGTTCGAATGAGGGGTCACATGATACGGTTTTGTTGAAATTTTTTTGAAAACATTATAAAAAAAATATATTTAAAATAATAAATTTTGATATCGTCTGCGTTGGGTAAAGGGTTAACACTTTCAACAGCCAGGGTCAGGTCCTGTAGGTATAATTTTACGTGTGGGAAGATCTGGAGAATCAGGACAGAACCACTCAACAGCAGCGAGCAACTGTCAAGCAATTTTATGAAATAAAATAAACTCAAATTCGGATAATTTATTTATTTATTCATTTATTTATTTATTTATTTATTAAAATATTTTTTATTATTATTTTTGTTATTTTTTATAGTTTTTTTTAAAGTTGGAGACCATTAAATAAATCTATTCCATACACTTCTGTGGGAAATCCGCCGGAATGTATCTCTTTTTTAGATATTCATTTTTAAGTGTTATGAAAAATTTAGCAATGTATCAACCAAACACTTCTGTGTTTGTGGTATTCTATCAGTTTGGAAGAAACCTGTATAATTCTGAAACGGGTGAATGAACCGTTTTAGCGCGCCGAAGAAACTCCCAGGTACTTTGAGTAATGAGCTCGTTCCAATGATGGGTCATAAGCTATTTGTTTGAGACAAAACATGAAAACATAATAAAATTTGAATGCGTAACTGGTCTGGCCCGAAACATAGTACATCTCAATAAACCTAACAATTTGTCCATTGACAAAATTGAAAAACAGCTTTCGCACTTACATTGTTGGTTGCCAACGCTAATCCCTTTAATAATAGATTGTTTGCATGTTTGAGTATGGCATATATCCCACAAATCCAGATGACAATCAACATCATTTCCTCTCTGACAATAAGTGGACATATTGTTGCTTAGTTGCATTTGCTGTTGTGTAGTTTTGATATATTTTTTTTATTCTTTTTCAAGAATTCCAAATGTATAACCCCAATATTGTGAGTTACTCCCTCTGTTTCAAGCCGACTTTTTATGCATCAGTTTGTCGTGTTTTGTAAGTGATGACTTTTGAATTCTCTCAACGCACAAGATTTTTAAACTGAGAGACAGACATGCGGACACAATTAGCCATAGCTGCATGAAAGTGACCTTAAACACCAATAAATAAATAAATGAATAAATACATTTACTTATTTATTGGTGTTTAAAGTCACAGTCAGCATCTGGGCTATATAATAACGTAGCAAAATGAGCCAATCATTTATGCCCATTTATCCCGCTTACCGAGGCTTACACCTCAGCGGCGTTGGCTACCTGGTCCTTTTTTACCAGTGAAGGAGAACAATAAAACTGTTGCTCACCGCTGGTAAGTGTTTCTCTCTGGATTCTCAGTATCTTCCTCCATCTGCAAAACTGCCCGGCATGACATCATTATGGTTGTAGAAAGTGCAGATAAACCCCAAATAAAATATTATGTTGCTCGTCGTAATGAATCGACAAAACACATATTTTAGTCTATATGTCTGCAATGTTGATTAAGTTTTCTCTTAAGTGTACTGGGGGCAAGACATATTTCAAGACAGATCAGCTAAACGGGCTTTCGTAATGCAGGAAATACAAAATAAAGGAAGCAGAAACGATAATATTACTTTAGAAGATCTGGAATCGATGAGTGTACAAGGTATTAAAGCTAAACTTTCTGAAATGGGAATAAAAACAAGGTATCGGAAGAAAGAAAAACTGATAGATCTTCTCAAGTCTAATATTAAATAAATAAATTAATGAAATGGTTGTATACATATATCAATTATTATTTTCAATAGGCAGCCAAATGGCTGCCCATTGAAAATAATGACTGATCTGTGTTACTTCGCAGCGGCATCGTGGTACGCAGGAGTGTCATTCAATTATATCTGTCCAATCGTTGGGTCTTGAATATAACATAAATATATAATATATATGTGAACGTTCTCTGAGTGAGGAAATGGTGCTTTTTATAGGCATATTTTCAAAATTTCTCACGAGAAAGTTTGAAAATAAGCCTATGAAAAGCGCCATTTCCTCGCTCAGAGAAATTTAATTTATGGCATCTCGAAATAAAGTCATTTCTTGTCTCGCCCCCTGTCGCGAAATCTAGCTCCCCTGTCGACAGTTTTCTGGTACCGCCATAGTGATATTGAACACAATAAATAAACATTACATAAGGTATGAATCTATAATCACGGAATTTAATTTGGACCACAACAATTTGTGGCGTCTAAATTATATTCAGTGATTTTATATTTCATTCTGTATATTGGTTTCGCTGTATAGTTTGCCTTTGTTGTACAGCTGGGTTCACATTAGAGTCATCAGAAATTGCAAAATGAATGAAAAGTTATTACTTTATCGCATCTCCCGCATCGCATATAGTGCGTAAAGTCCTTAATGGATCACAACAAACAGGCTATCAAATACTTTAATAATGTGTAATTTGTGTATATCATGTGTGCATTTGTAGTTGTGCTTCATTAAATATTTTACTTCTTCTGTATCAAGATTATATTAAAACTTGTATGTCAATTCCCAAAATAAAACAGTGATCTTATACGACACTTGTGTTCTTTCTTTTATGCAACAGGGGTTTCGACATTGAAAGCCACAAATCACCTCCACTCTGTCTCGCAACGGTTTCGCAAGCAGCTAAAAAATAAATGATTTCTTTTATTCACCGACTGTTCACGTGATGTGTTTTCACACCTGAAGTGCATTAATTCATTATTTGTCCACCGAACACTTTTCTGGACATGTGGCCGGAAAACCGGTAACTCGGGATCAAAGAGTTAAATTGTATATAGCACATTACAGTAATTGCAATGTTGAAGGCGAATTTACGATGACATAACTGTGATTGCAAAGTTGAATGCGAATTTACGATCACACTACTGTGATTGCAATGTTAAGGCGAATTTACGATCAAATGCAACTGTTTCGCGATACAGTCGAATTTTAACTGTTGAAAAATTGCGAAAACAGTTAATTGTGTATGTTATTTGTCTTTGTTTTGTATTTATTTTTCTATTTCCGCTTTTTAATCTTGTCCTCAACCTCCACACAACCCTGCATTCAGTTTGGAGTCTGCCGTTTAAACGGATCACATAACAAAACCAACTTTTTATCCCAAAACGCTAGGAATATTTGCTTCTCAAGGTTCATTTTCTAGACGTCCAGACATGAATTGAAACAGTGCAGAGTTACATGGTCGTCCACGGAAGTGTAATTAGAAGTTAAATTCGGGCTTGTGCTGGCGGTGTGGGGTGGGGAGGGGAGGGGAGGGGGGGGGTATCCTTTCTTTCCGAAAACGCCAGCAATTTCCATTTCTTAAAAAATATTTTCTAAGTGTCTGAACATAGACCTAATATCGCGCAAAGCTGCATGGCCGTACGCAGAAGTATAATTCAAAAAAAAATTTGGGCCTGGGGAAGAGGAGCCACGGAAGACGCCTTCTTTTTCGAAAACGCCAGACAAATTCGGTTCTTCGGTTAGGTTTTTATAATCAACAAACATTTGAGAGTGATCGAGCTGGAAATCATGGAGGTGTGCTATTGTGTAATTAAAAGCGATTTTGGGGTACCCCAGTCCTAAATGCCAGGAATACGCAACTTAAGAAATGGGTGTTCGTCGATCGACTTTATCAGCATTCCCATGTTTAGTCACGTGGGGTGAGCCCATGTCACATTTGTTTTCAAAACGATAAATACGTGTAAAGCGAAATATGGAGCAAGCGATTCAGGTTGCGGCCAATTGCTGCACAGGTCACTAATTTTCTTTCGTATAACACAACTATGGCACGGGTATTGACAACACTTTATTAAAATTAATGCATTTGGAATGTTAAACTTTCGAAGTGGTAGTTCAGTAACGTTTTATAATACAAACAGGATATGCAAATCGATTTCGACTGTATGCAGTCACATGTCAGTGTTTTCTCTGGTTTCCTGAGCCTTAAATTTTGTTTTCAGCTGTGCTTTATAATAGTATAAATACTATTACAGCTGACACTTACTGTAAAAGTCAAGTTCTGCACAGATGATCGAGCGAGTAGTATACCAATATCTATTTACTTGACGCCGAGTTCAGGTCCGACATTTTCTGTCCAGCATTAAGAGCGCCAATTAATCCACGATGAAGCATTCCAGCCGCTCGTGAGACAACATGGCGAATGAATGTCTCCTCTATTGTTTAACGGAACTAACAACTCGAGGGCATCAAATAAAAAAAAGAAAAAACGAAAATTAATTGGCATTTTTTGAGAATAGCAATAGCTAGTATTGACGGTTACATTGGGTAAAGTGTTAAAACCCTCTGGGCTCTTCTGCTGCGTAGATTTATGCATTGTTCTGAAAACTGACATGTGTTGCCCTTGAACATATGTAGAATTACTTCCCTTGGACCAATAATTGGGTCGAAAACGTTGTTTCCTTTGTGAATATAAACAGTTTGAAAAGTTATTTATTTATTTATTTATTGGGGCTTAACGACACTTTCGACAGCCAGGGTCACCTCGTGTCGGACTTTTTACGGGTGAAGGGAGCCGGAATACCTGGAAAGAACCACCGAGCAACGACAAGCAACTGTCAGACTTCCCAACGAACTACGTCACACAAGTAGGGCTATCATTGGTTGAAGACAAGTATATATTGGCGTGCAGTACGCCTTAGCACACAACGCCACGATGGCAGTCAGATTAAGTGCCTTGCTAAAGGACACCACACAGTTACCCTGACAAGGATCGACCCGTTGACATTCAGGTTAAGATCAATGCAGTAACCTCTGACCACCCCTCTCCGAGTTTGACAAGTATGCAATAACACAATAACTGTGAGTAATGGTGGGATGACTTTGTACACAGATGTACAAACTTGGTTGAAGATAGTCGTTGGAGAGTGTGAGGCCGGAGGGTTCAGGATGGTGTGTTCTTTTTACACATGAATGCGAGTATGAAAACAAAATACGGGATAAATGTTACAGATTATTTGACGATGAACGCGGGAAGTCATAACCAAGATGCAAGATTTATATTACTATAGTTGTGTCCTTCCGGAGATGGCATCTCTCGAAGAAAGGGGTTTGGCGCGAATCGTCGGTAGAATTAATGTGTAACTGAATATAAATGCTTGACCAACGGGATGTGTATATATGTCTCATCAGGAGGCCTGGCAATACAACTGTTTTGATAGGAGCTACGGTCTGTACCTTATCCTAGAAGATCTGTGTTCAACAATCATTGAACAGTCGTTGTGTTATTCATAAATCAGATATATATAACAATGAATATCTTCAGTATTATAGTAGTATGATCTTATCCAGACCCCCCTCCTATTTACACCACTCCTTGGGCCGGGCGTTTTTTTCGGTTTTCAAGTTCCGTTTTGGTTTCTGTGGTGAGACTTGCCAAAAAAAAAAAAACGGACGGTAAGGGTTTTCTCTGTTTTTCCATAAACTATCTTACAGGGGCGAAACTGGATTAGTGACCATTATGGATTCTCGTCACTTGGTCTATCCAGCAAAGTTTCGAATGCGTCGTGTTCTAATTGTCACGGTGGTCGAATTAATAAGAGAGAAAACATTACAGTGAGAACACAACATAGATTAACCCTTTACCTAACGTAGAAAGCAGACGACATTTGCAAAAATAATTCTTGAATAACTAATTTTTTTCATTTTTTGTCTCAAAAACATAGGTTATGACCCCTCGTTGGAACGAGCTCGACGAGCTCGTTCCAACGAGGGGTCATAACCTATGTTTTTGAGACAAAAAATGAAAAAAATAATGAAAATTAATTGGCGATTTTTGAGAATAGCGCTGGCCGGTTTTGGCCGTTACGTTGGGTAAAGGGTTATTAGAACTTTTATTCATTTGTTATTCTAATTTATGTTTTTGTTCTTTTTTCTGAATAGGCTTAGCAGCTGCTCCGCTAGAATCTGATCAAAAGGTAGTTAGGCTGAACTCATAGGGAATATTTATAGCCAGCGCTCTATTGCTTTAGGTGGTTGAAAACTACTAGCAAATGTTCAATATGGGACATTTCATCATGACTAAACACCAGGATATTGTCTAAAAATGCCAAAGAAAAATCGACCATTCCATCTAGAAGCACTGTCACGAGCTCCTGAAAATAAGACAGCACATTATGTAATCTAATGGCCATGACATTTAGGGAACTTTAGGGAACTGCAAATTGCCAGGTTTGATAGAATTGAATATCAAATTGAATTGTGAAAACGAATCAAATTCCAAACCGAATTTCGAATCGAACTTTGAATTGCATCACAGTTAATGGATACATCATCAAAAGAAATAATGACCCCGAATATTAAATGTCACACATTTATGTAGAGTGTATGTTTTGCCTCGCCACTTTCCATGCCAAAAACTGAGATATAAATCAGTATACTAGCTATTGACTGAAAATATTCGAACAGTTGACTTTGTAGCTTTTAAATAAAAGTGTGGAATTTCTAAAACGAAACAATAATTAATTCAACGCTGAGTGGAGGTGATCCACGTGTATATCAGAGCCTGTTCTACTTCTTTTTTATATTATAATTAGGGGTATTCTTTTAGAAAACAGTTACTTTTGATGATGCATCTAGTACATGTGATTGAACAGAACAACACTCAATATATAAACAGCTTAATTACTTTTCAAAGTTCAAAACTTAAAACATTTTTATAAACGATTACTGGTCAATAAGTTGAAATGAACAGTTGTAGCAGTGACAGTGTTTGCAGTGATGTAGCTACGACTGTTATACAGTTGTAGCTACATCACTACAAACATTGTTACCTCTACAATACAGTTATGTTTCTTCTCAGAACCGTCACAAACTTATGGCTGAAGTATATTAAAAAATATTCGAATTTTCGACTTCAAATCGAATCGAGTCAAATATTGACTTTCGAATTGAATTTCAAACGTTTGCAGGACTCTACTATTTGTGACATTGAACTCATATAAGCCTTTGTGACGTGTGAAAGCCATCCTCTGTTTATCAGCTTTGTCCACTTGCACTTGCCAATACCAAGACTTTAAGTCATGTGTTGTAAAATATTTGCATCCATTCAACAAAGTGAATGCATCGTCTATGAGGGGGAAAGGCCAGTTCATTACCTTTGCGACCTGATTTAGGTGACGAAAATCCCGCAAAAATGGAGTGAGCAATTCGTCTTGCTAACCACCAAACAGGAAAATCTCCAAGAGCTCTGCGAGTGTTGAATAATTCTGGTTTCTAACATCTCCTGAATAGCCTCATCCATATTTTTCCCTCTAACAGTGGTACCATATAATCTCTGCTTTTAATAGGTTCTGCATCACCAGTGTTGCCTATTATCATTGTTACTATAATAGGACATCGCAGTTCAGATATGGGGGAAATGAAAAGTTCACACATGCAGTCAGTAGCGTGTATGCCCACCGTTTGCCTCTTGGATGGCAAGTCACCGACGGCGCATGGACTTGATGAGTCTCTGGAGGTCACCCTGTGGTATTGCATTGAAAATTACGTAAATCGCCTAATTTCTGAAGATCATGATGTCTCACCCAAAGGTCCAATTGATCCCAAAGATGCTCAATTAGTGACAAATCTGGCGAAAGTGGGGGCCAGGGAAGAAGTTCGATGCTCTGCTCCCCAAGAAAGTCACGAAAGATACACGCCGTGTGACATCAGCCATTGTCTTACTGAAATAACTGCAATCCGCCATTAGCTCTGAACAACGGGGCAACAACAGCATTAAGAAGTTCGTCCCTATATCGCTGTCCATCCAGATAACCATCGATGAGGATCAACTGCGTCCGATGGCCCAAGGAAATTCCTGCCCAAACCATTACACTACCCCCGCACGCAAGCATCAGAAAACCGTTCTCCTCGCCGGCGGTACACCCTTGCCCTACCATCAGCGCGCCGTAGATAAAATCACGATTTATCACTAAAAAGAACTGTGCTCCAACGTTGCGTAGTCCAGTTAACACGCTGGCATACCCATTCCATTCTGACGATGACGTTGGGTAAGGATTGGTCCGTGGTGTGGACGCCTACTGCGGATGCCGTGTTCAGTGAGTCTGTTGCAGACACTTTGTGCACTGATTCTATTGTTAGTTCTATCAGGGGTAATTGCTGCTGTCCTCATCGTCGAAAGGAAGCGACCCCGTAAGTGAGACGTCCTCATCTGTCTGTCTTGTGCAGGGGTTGTAACGCTTGTCGACCTGAACATGGTCGGTTGGCAGTAGATCCAGTGGTCCTATACGTTCCAATGGGGCGGTAGATAGTGGCCACAGTGACTTCTATCTCAGCAACGAGCTCATCTGAATGTATCCCAGCCTTATGCATACCAATGGCATGCAACCTCTGATTTACGGTTAACCTTAATTTTTTTTTAAAATGTCAGAAAACTAGCGGTCTTCTCATTAACCCAGGCTCTCTTGCACAACATAACACAGAGAAAATCGTCGGTCACCCATTGAATTTGACATTTCCGGGTAGCACATGCTATTTTGAACTCCGTAGCAAAATTGTATATTGTTGGGTGGACAACACCAACATGTCATTAAACTTTTTGCGCGACTTACTTCCACAAAAATGCAACATTAGAACTATTATATTTCATCTGTTTATGCTATTTTGTCACATTTGTTTCTATTATACTTTCTTTTTTGGCGCAGTATATGTTTACAGTATCGTGTGATATCCAATCTAGTCCCAATATCATGATTCTATTTTACTCACCCGGGACCAAGAATTCCTGAGGTTTGGAATGTCATTGACCAAAAAATAAGTTCAGACCACTCCCCCACAGTTAAAACTAGAAGTCCTGTCATGAAATGCGCATAAATAGCACGTTGATCTGCGCGTTAATGTACGCGTTATGACCATAGTAAAGCTATCAACTTCTGTACATATGGCCTGTGCACAAGCAATGTTTCAGCCAATGGACCTCCGGGTAACATTGCATGTGTTTACTATGAGTAACCAGGAGAAGCTGCCGTGCTTTGGATGCCATTCGATATGGCAATTGCACACAATTCCAACGCGCAATTAAGCCTAGATAAGCGCACTTTTCGTGACAGGACTTCTAGTTTTAACTGTAGGTCAGATGCTATTGCCGAAGACTACTGTTTTTTCTAGGCAACTGATTTCTATCTCCTACAAAAACAAGAGGGTTTTTTCATATACTCTTTCAAAATTTTGTGTTGATAAACAAAGTTTAAGTCCCAGAGCCGAGGAAGGCTCTTATTCTTTGCTTTGTGTATCATAACACAATCCAAGAAAGCAGTGCCAAAATTTATATCAATGTTTCAGTTTTCTTGGGGTTTGCTCCACATTTCGTTTTCCGTCCTGGTTGTATCCATGCTTTTCTCTCGCACTATTTGTGGTCTCCTGTTTCCTGGTTAACCATTATTAATTTTCTGTTCCGCTTTTATGGATTTTTTCTGTTTAGTATCCACTGCATTTGCCTGAGAAATCTTCCGAGGGGCTGGGTCTTCCTTATTTGTGGGGTTCCCCGGGGATATAAATAAATTTATTTTGTTCCATAATTTTTACATTCGTGCTCCGAGAAATGCATCTTTGGTAAACTTTGTGTACAGTTTTTGGTGTAGTGTCCATTTACTGTGCGCCTATTAGATTGCTTTAGCTCCTGACAAAATTGAGTATAATGCTCTGAACTATCACACTTCTCACACAAATCTAGGGGTTAATTTCCTTAGGCTGCCAAGTTTCCTTACTTTTTGTAGACTCACGACCTACAGATTCACCACTATTCTGCCTTTTAATTCCCTGTTATTTGCTCTATTTGAGGTACTTTTATATTGCTGCTGCTGTCTATTGGTTAATGGAATGGTTTTCAATTCCACTGTACATCTACCAGCACTGTGTCCTACTTTTGCACTGCTGCTTTTTGGAAATACGTACACTCTATTTTTCCATCACAATATTTCGAGATACATGAGCTGAATATCATGAGAATCATCAAGAATCTCCTCTCTCTAGGACCTGTAGTACCTCACTGTGTGATATGGCGTTCCATGGAACACAGCCCCGCTGTGTCCATGGTTCTTATGCTCGATGCTGGACTCAAACATAGAAACGACCTTTTCGAAATTTGCAGGCGCCTTCAATGTCATTTGCACTTTCATGTCATTTATTTTTGTGAAAATGAACCTATATTATTAGCAATCTGTCATTTCCAAACGCAAAAGTTCTTTTCCCAAGAGAGGTGTGAAAACCGAAAACTCACTTCCAACCCGTCTTCATTTTCAGAATCGCTAGTTTTATCACCACTTCCTCTTGGCTTCAACTCCCTCTTCACTGCCTATACCAGTCTCCACCGCTTGAAGCAGTGGTGACGTCAGTTAAGGGCTTAACGGTGAAGGAGGGAGTGAATAGCGCGTGATACTTGTGATTCTGAAAATGAAGACGAGTTTGAAATTTGAAGGAAGTGAAGATCTTGGTGTTGAAGAGTGGATTGAGAGTTAGAGTGATTTGGTGAAAGAGGTTCTCCAGGAAGCAGGATTGTAACAGTTCAGACGAGGACAGGCTGACAAAATCTTACGATGTTACACTGGGGTAGTTTTCCAATTTTGAAAACTTAAGTTCAACTCAAACAGTTCATGTGTGATTCCAGGTTCTGTTCTATAGATATTCCGGGTATCGTGACCAGCTTTCGGTACAGGGAACCCGGGAATTCTCGTTCCCGGGATTAAACCCTAATCGCCTCCCATTCCAAAACTCGAGTATATGACGTAGCCAACACATACATCTAAGGAATGCAGCAGCCGACGGACAAACCTTTTAGCTGTATCTTGCATCCTGACAGCCCTGTCTTGTATTTGTAATTATCGACATGAAGACGTTAGCCATTTTTGTTTTATCCACTACGATGTTGAAGCTAAATTTCTGAAATTATTTTGTTTGCATATACAGTACGTGGAGAGTGTATTATCACTAAATCACCCGTAGAGTGGATATTCCACCCAAGCAATAATTACCAATTTGCTGCAAAACATAACCAGCACAAACAAAGTTTCAGCCAATGGACCTCCGGGTTAAACCCGGAGGTTCATTGGCTGAAACATTGCTAGTGTTTTTGTCGATATGTACAAAATTTGAAAGTTATAGCTTGGGTGATAGCTCCACTCCGCGGGTGATTTAGTTACAATCCACTCTCCACGTACTGTAAGCAGTTGAAACTAGAAGTCCTGTGTCTGTATTGTGCACTATTTTGAAGTAAAAGCGCACTTAGAAAGTGCACCGTTTTCCCTATCAACTGCACCATTCTAGTAACTCAATTCCTGTACAAAAACTGCTTGTCCAACTCTGTACAATTCTGTTCTAGTAAACAGAGATCATTAACATCATTTGTGACCACTACTGGGGTATATGTACACTGTAAACCATTACCGTAATTCTACGGTTAATTACTGTCTGATGACTGTCAAATACAACGGTCTCGGGACCGTTAATTAATTTTAACGGTGTTGCCGTAGAAAAACTCGCGAATTTGATCCAATGAACGTATTTCCCCCGTCACGCTATCCAATTACGTCGCACGGCGGTAAAAATGGTGAATTATGGGATCGGCCTTGTCATATGCCACTCTGGAAGTCGCCATTTGCAAGAAGGATGCCCGCTGCTTTTGAAGACGAACAACACCGTCTTACTATCACTTTGTAGGGTTGTGGCCAAATGAATCAGTGTTCATTGCAGTCTTGGACATGAAAATCAAACAACGTCAATTATGCGTATAATTGTTTCGGTAATCATGCAGAATAGCAGACTGTTTGTACTGCATCACCGATATTCGATGAATCTTATGGCTTGTGGCCACGGATTTCCGCTAAGGCCGGCAAACCCATTTGTTTTTATTGGTTCAAGGTAAAATGCGGTTAATGATGGCTGGAATTAAATTACGGTCAAAATGACCGGTGGAAGTGTTCCAGCCACTGCCACCGGTCATTTTGACCGGAATTATTTTAATGGTAATTTTTAAGGGAAAATAAGGCAAATGATGGTTAAAATTGTTTACGGTCATATGTCCGGCAGATAGTTTCCAGGCATATGACGTACAAATAACGGCAAACAGTGAAAACAAAATTACGGGAATATAGGGCAAATGACAGTGAAACATTTTTTACGGTTTGCCGTAAGGCTTACGGTCATATGTCTGGGAACTAGCTGCCGGTCATATGACCGTCAACAATTACGGTAATTTTTTACAGTGTACATGTGATGACGTAAAAATATATTAAAAATCGATTGCACATACAGAACGAAGAGAGTGTATTACTTCCAACAATTTCCCCACCCGAAAAGTATTTATAATTGTTATTATCAGCGCAATAAACACTTGCAAAATTTCATCACATGCACCACCGGGTGCAATCCGGTGGTCCATGTGATAGAAAATTTCAAGCGCTTCTTGCGTTTTGTCTTCAAAAATTGTAAATAATTACTAAATCTATCCCACAGCGATTTAGTAGTAATCCACCCTCTACATACTGCAGTCTCAATATTTTCTTTCTGTCTGTTCGGTTCAGTCGTGAAGTCCCTACCGACGTCGTTAATAGCGCATTACATTTTGCATCGCACAGCACAGCGCTCTTGTGTATTCAAGACTACTTCGTTCTTCTGCAGTAAAGAGCGCATTTACTAAAGATCATTTTCTGCGCTAATTGTGACAGGATTTCTAGTTTCAACCGTAGAAGTATTTATTTATATTATTTATTTATTTATTGGTGTTTAAGGTCACATACTTATGCACGATGGCTAGTCATGACCGTGACAGTTTTACGTGTGGAGGAAGCCGGAGAACCCGGAGAGAACCACCGAGCAACGACGAATAGCTGCCAGCTCCCCAACATCGTAACTCGGCACTGCAGCACAGGCGCAGGGTTAGATTGTGGTTGAAGACAAGCGCACCATTGACGTGCAGTACGCATTAGTACACGGCGTCATCGTGCCCCCATGTGGACAATTGGGGTTAAGTGCCTTGCCCAAGGACACAACGCGGGAGTCCGATTCGATCGCCCAGACGGTCACCCATCCGAGGACTAACCGGGCCTGACATCGCTTTACTTCGGTGATCTAACGAGAACCGATTACCGTAACGCCACCGCGCCCCCAACTGTAAAAGTAGGAGATCAATCGAAAAATGAATGTGTTGAAACCGTTTATCAGTTTATTCTTGAACTAAACATTTTTAATTAACACTATTACTGGAAGAATTGTGTTGCTATCCATACATGCCATTCTATCCCCCGTAACAAATATGATGCGTTTGTCATTCGTGTGTTTGATTCGCAGCGTTATTGACAGGAATCAACTGTCTTTTTTGGATGGGAATGGTTGAAAACCTGATTAAAGCCTCTTAAATCAAAGATATAATTACGCGCAGAAATGTCACGAGTAAGTGAACGAAATGACACTGATTGACGTGGATAATACAGATGACATCGTTTAAAATCAATCTGTTTCGATCGCCAACAACCAACGTGAAATGGAACACATCTTGAAAAGAAGATTAAGTACGCGATATATGAGATGTGAATGTAACTGTCGCAGACCATTTGGAGCTAAATATCATTCGTGAAATTACAGAAGATAATACAGTTATAGTTATGGAATCAAATGTAAGTCAAATTTTAGGAACACTAACGGCCAGATTTACTACTCGCGAATAAATTTTGTACTCGTACATCACTAATACAGTAGTAATGCCTTGTTGCACGCGTGCCGTACACGACGGTTTGTACAGCTCTGAAATCGTATTTACGACATGCGTTAAGAATGTGATCATCAGCACGCGAACAACGAACTGACATCTCGAGCACAGCGTGGCGTTTGTACTTTGAATAACCGCTTATGTGAAAAGTCATTGTCCGTGTTCTTTTGTATCCCACTTGTTGCCCACAAATAGTGTAGATCACGACTTGTGTTGGGGATGTCAACGAAGGCACAGAGAATAATTTTACTTCTGGTGAGCGTTTAACGCTCACTCAACTAATTAAAAAAGCCGTGTCCATAGTGGAGAACAAGAAAAGTGATGTACACAGCCAAGCCTAGAAGAAAGATGAGTGGCTAAAAGTATTCCCCAAAATGAGTCAACTTTTTCCTGACAAAACACAGTGACAGCCTGTGGACTATCGTGAATTTTGGAGCCGCGTGAAGACAAAAGCCAAGAATATATATACTGCCAAAATAATTGACAAGCAGAAAACGGGGATGAAATACTGCACTGCATTCGTGGTGAATTTCACAAATGCACTCTGTTCATGACGACGATTCCCGAGACAATTCAGGAAATGTGCCATCTACAGTTAAAACTAGAGGCCCTGTCTTGAAATGCGCACAAATAGCACGTTGATCTGCGCGTTAATGTACGCGTTATGGCATATTGAAGCTATCAAATTATGTACATATGGCCTGTGCACAAGCAATTTTTCAGCTAATGGACCTCCGGGTAACCCGGAGGTCCATTGGCAGAAACATTGCCTGTGCTTGCTATGAGTAACCAGGAGAACCTGCCGTACTTTGGATGCCATTCGATATGGCAACTGCGCGCAATTCCAACGCGCAATTAAGCCTAAATTAGCGCACCATTTGTGACAGGACTTCTAGTTTTAACTGTACAGAAAGGCCAACACCAGTAACGGAGATCACGACATCGGAGGGGCTAGGTACCTCAGTCTGTTACCAAAGGCTGCGGATGGAAATCGTTGCTTATACACCCCGAATGCACATTCAATCACATTTCTGGTCTTCTTGTGAACTCTGATATGACGTCGTTCCTCTTCGGTGGTAGATTGGCGCACAGACGTTAACACTTACCAGATTCTTTCATCTGCAGAGTCGCAGACAAGAAAGCCTCGAAATAGGAATGCGAGGAATCAAATATACGTGCGTCATGCGCAAAACCATACCACTGTAAACTATATTCAAGAATTTCAGCTCATGGCCGCAGACTATCTGGGCATTGAGACTATATCATTCCTTTCTGATGACAAAGCGCTGAGCTTAGGGGCCTCTTGGGTTAGAAATTGGAATGTCTGTTCGATCAACGCAGCCAACTCTGCCGCTCGTGCCAGCAAAGTCGCGAAAGCCATCTTTGATGCAAGTTATTTCATCGACATCAGTAGGCATTCTCAAAAAGTTTTCTTTTTCCCTGCAAATTGCATGCGTAGGGCAACTAATTGCCGGCTGTGATATTTCGTGTAAATCGCCGATCATAACCTGGAAAGAACCCGTTGCACAGAAGCCATGAGCTGCACATAATTGCAAAATCAGTGGCATCGAGTGACTTCTACTGGTTTGCCGATCAATGTCTTGGGCGATAACGTCCAAAAGACCCCTCACAAATTCTAAAACGCTTTATTTAGAAATCCAACATCGTCGAGAAATTCCATAGGGTTTGTACGATCACTGAATATTCTAAAGGAGCATCGCCGGCTTATTTCATTCCGCTCTTCTTGTGCCAATTCCATTATCTGGATGATATCTAGGTATGTGGCCATTTTTCAGTCCTACTTGTATCGCACTGATGCGATCTTGACGCAACGATGTCATTTAATTCCACGCAACACATATCCCTGTCACTGATTAGAAATTCCTTTGTTATAATTTACACGGGCGTTCAGTGTAAATCGTCGAAGTGGAAAAACACCCTTCGAAAATACCATTTCGAATTTGTGCGCGAACATTGTACTGTTAACACCAGCTCAAGACTATTCATATTTCGGCGGGGTATCGTAAATCTGGCGGAAAATGTGATTTAGTTTGTATTTTTACCGATTTGTGGATATCTTTTTCCCAAGTGCTTCTGTGGTTTATATTTTAGTTTAATTATCTAATGCATGTAACACTGCATTATTCTGAAAGTATAATTGATGATCAACCATTACCAGAGCTCAGGTATCCCTTTATAGAGTAGGGCTATTGTGAGAGTGGATTAACTACTGGGATTAACTATACCCATAGAAATATTTTTAGTAAAATCATTTATGAAACTGGCAGGCTCCACGTTTGTTTTGTGTTTTCAATGCAATGGATGTTTGCAAAGATTTGTTTGCAAAACGCAAAGTCATTTGTATGTGTCTGCAGCTCACTGGTGCGTGACGGTTACATGTTACCCAAACATCGTTGAATATGCATCATACAAAATAATTGAATTCACTGTGTGACAGAAACACGAAGGATACGAAAACCCTTTAGATATCGCTCACCTGTGTAGCTATACTTGATGCGACCCATACATAAATACAATTTAAAAAAGGCATGGATACCTCCAAGCTCTCAATCCATCAGTCTAATTATGTAAGAAATTCGACGCTCTTATGGCCTAGAACCAGTCTGTCCCTCAAATAGGTATTCGCCTATGTCTAGATCCATTCGTCTGAAATATTTCAGTTGATTCGAAAAGCGAGCTCATAATTCGCTTTTCCGACCAACTGATATACATTCGGCGATATTGAAACTGAAATATTTCATAACGAATCACTTGATTTGACCGACATTTTTATGACATTACAATGAGAAATGAAGACTCACCGCAGCCGAAGTTTTACGTTTCATGCGATAGTTCCACAAACTATATTACTATATAGATATTATCAAGGGGAATTAATTATTTATTGAATGAAATATATATATATCTGGGGCAGGAAGGAATACCTGCATATCGTTGTAATTAACTCTTAACCCGCCGATTATTCTCAAGATATTTTTCATTAAATCTAGTCATGGCTGCTGTGAAGCAGCCATGGCTAGATTTGATTAAAAATCCATCTACATTTAACACGAGGAATCATTGGTGAAGAAAATTATTTTAATTTAAAGGGAGATAATTTGATTAAATGTGCCCATATTATACTTGGTCAGTGACAAGAGAAACCCTGTTCTCGGCAGGAATATCCGTCAGCAGCGTGCAAAGAGTTAAAGGCACATCACATTACTTCAGCGGTCGGCCGTGGGCAAATGTCCACGAAAACTGGGTACACAAACAGCCCATACAAAGCGTCGAATTCCATCAGAATTAGACTGATGACCTGCGAGCTTGTGGCAATACCCAAAATGAAGGCGAAGATATACTATCATAATAATGAATTTCTGAGGTGAACATTCAATGAGTTTTAAGATTCATCACCTGTAAATATCGTACCCCATATTCTAATATTCTTCTGCACGTGTTATAAAGATTACTACACCAACACGCGTCTAGGGTGTGCACGGTTAAGTTTTAGAATCTTTTCTACTGACATTTATAGAAGAGATTGATAAACCTGAATTCGATTTTCGTTAAGTATAATTACGTTGGGGTTTAACCAGCTATCACTCCTATGATAGCTAATTCCCGAAAAAAAAACAGAGCAAATTACCCTCTCTGCCCTTCATACCTCTTTCTTTTTATGACGATGGAAAAGCATAAAATTATGGTTACATAGATACTGTGCCAGTAACTCGTATGCCAGAATGAGGAGTACACACAACTGCCCCGACATCCCTCTGTATTTTGCGAATGAATAACTGCGTAACAAATTATTTTCACTGGCTGTAATGCAACCACGTTTTGCATTCTATCTCACGGCCTTCCATCTTACATAAACTACGAGCGGTTGTTCGCCGAATTCTCGCAGGAAGTCATCTGTGGCAGTGCTCTCTGGTCAGCGCAGCCTCTCATCGAGAAAATAAATCTTACAAGAACTTGGTGAAACAAAACTGAAATCCGTACCAGAACAAAGCAGGGACCGCCAGGAAAACAGCCGCTGAGTGGGGTTGCTACACAGACAATAACTCCTCTTCAGTCAAGAAAACTAACGAAAACAAGTCAAGTTCTACCTTATGGGACTTCGCTTGTAATCCGCTAGTTGGGACATTGCATTCCCTTCAAACAATTTTCCACAGAATTTGAGTTATATTATCCTAGTATAAACTTCACCCGACTTTAGCTTTTGGGGTAATCTACTCCACACATCATGTAGCGTTACAAATTGAATAGACTCTTGAATTACCGATGGGATTAGGCAACAGGCATTACAATACGGCCGTTGTGGACAGGTCACCTTCCACGTATGGGCAATATTTCCACGGACGCAAAAAAATTAGATTCCAAACACCAATTACAGAAATAATTATCAAAAATGTAATTATTTAAGCACCGCGTACAACCCGGTGCTTCATTAATTAAAAGTTTGCTGTTGATGATTTTTATTACCCGGTAAACACATGCGTGGACGTCACTAGGGGATCATTTTTCGAGGGATGCATACGAAATAGATTGGCACCTCTTATGCTTGTAATTTTAAATATTATTTTAAAGAAACGCAACAAGATAAATTTGTTGCGATCAACCCTTATAAAGGGATTTATTTTTTAGGTATGATTTTCTAACAAAGAATTGACGATTATCAAGATCGGCAGATATGGCTTTTATACTCGGATGATATGACATGCGTTACTGGGCGCAACCAGTTTATTTGCATCGAAAGAGTTCACTGTTATTCGTCGAAGGCAGTCGGGATTGGCCTTACTGGGCTTAATAGAGTGGTTCGAATTTGCGTTTCCCTATGGTGAGAAACTACTGATGATAATAAGTACGGATTAGGTGGATGAAGAGAAGAAAGAAGAGAGTTTTACAGATAATGCAACGCAAACTAAGATCCAAAGTCGCAAGATGAAATTCGTCTAAGTTGGAGAAGAGATAGTTCAGCTGTCGGAACATACAGTGGCAAAGATGTTCGGATATCTGAACCAGGATAAGATGGAACTTCGGCCATTCCCGTGAATAGAATGCGAAACAACAACGCTGTCAGAAAACAGTAAAATATCTGAGATCATTTTGTAATTGTTAGTTTAGTTCAATAATAAAGGTATTACGCGGTTAGTTTCATACCGGCCGATATATCAACCCTCGGGAATTTTATATCAGCCTGAGACCTCAGTAACTTGAAATCATCCTGGGACCGTAGGACAATGGTTGATAATTGCAGCCGATATGGAACTAACCACATAATAACCTCTGAGCATTGTGTAAGTGGAGACAACCGTTACTGAAACTTCTACAACCCAATAGGTGCGGCGACAACCCCCCCCCCCCCCCCCACGATAATTTACAGAAGGGAGCGACTAAAGGACGGAAATACTTCCTCAGTGTAAGAATGATTTTTACATGTATTTATGGTTTTTGCAGTTTGTTTTCACAAAACAGTTAAACAGTTGTTTTCAATGCCGAAAATGCAAATTGTCAAGTCAGAGGTAACCGTACACGTCAGGTGGGTCAGTAAAATTGCAATGGAAAGGCACCGAGGTCGTAAATAACCATTACGTTAATGAATCAATTTCAGGTATTGTCCTTCGAGAATCGTCATTGTCTCAGTATAATTCGGCCGTTACATACACTGTCTCCGTGGACAGGGCCCTGGGTATGCTGCCTTGAATATAATATTCCTACACAACCAATCAGTGTCCTAACATCCATCAAGTGATGCACAACATAACTATAGACGTGATAAAAGATTTTATTTCCAAATGAAACGAAATACTGTATTTTGATTGGCTGCGAGGTACGGTGTAACTTTCAACCCACAGTGGCTTTTTTACACCGTGTTTAACCACAGTGTAAAGATAAGAATATACAAGAGCAAGCTATATGGCTAAAAAATTGTAATTATTAATTCATACCTTCTGCTGGATTATGTTAGAACAAAAATAAAAATACAGGAAATTTAATATTTATGTGCAATAAAATATTACAGATATGGATGTCACTGGAACTGGCTCATTGAGCCAGTTCCAGTGACATCCAGATTTGTCTGGTTTTATTTAAGAAACTTGCAACGTACAGATTTTCTGTCAGTTTTTGCCCACAATGTTGGTTCAAGGATTAAGTACATCAATTCTTGGAAATAAATCCGTTATCCTTGTGTTTTCCAGGGTGTGCGGGAATTTACACCGGTTTGGGAACTCATACACCCTTCGGCTTCGCCTCAGGGTGTATGAGTTTCCAAACCGGTGTAAATTTCCATACACCCTGGAAAACACAAGTATAACTAATAATGTAGCTTTATCTGACACCTATGACACCTACATAGTATGGTTTGATTCATAGATTTGTTGATGGATGAACCCTCTGCGTGGTGGTATACCTCGATATATGGAACTGTGATTACAATAGCGGCCAAGCCTTGAACAAAATCTGCTCGCAATTGTTACTTCTCTTACTACCGAAGTGTTTTTGTTTAAATTTGATCTCGATATCCCAATGTGCTATTTATGAAACCTCCACCTACTGAGGTGACTGTAATGCGAACAGATCGCGAACACGTCGAGAACGGAATCGCTTTTGTGCTCACAGTACTGAAAAGAAAAAACAATAATCACGTGTCAAAACATTTTTTATCCAAGGATTGGCTAGTGGGTTAAACAAATAGTAATGCGAGCTGGATAAACAATTCGTCGTTTGTGTGTAACACGGCACCATCTCCAATGCTTTAGCATTGCAGATGGCACCCTGTTGCTCTCTCGAGACGAAACATTTTTTACATAATGCATATATTGCTATAATTTCACTACTGCCACTTTGTCGAAACAACCAACATTTGCAATATAGCTGCAAAGCTTTCGTCTCCAGAATAGGCACTACCGGCTTCTGTATAACACAATTTCTCTCGATAATTGAAAAGTCAGGACTAATTTATGGGCTTCAATTTGCTTTAATAGTCAACAAAATAATCTTCTGATCGCTCCACATGGACAGCAATTGGATTTTATGAAAATATCATTAAAATTCTCAGCAGATTATGAATTTATGATATCCCGCCTCATCAAACGAGGACGCGTTCATAAGTCTTGAAGTAAAAATATGATCTGCTGAACATTTTCATTTCAGGTTGCTCAAACGGCTGTGAAAAAAGATATTGACAAGAAAATTACCATTACACGTTTGTTGGCTCCTGTGAATACCTTTCTTACATTTATTGGCGTTTATAGTGAATTAATTAGGACAATTCGACAACAGAATACTAAATCAACAACTTGCAGAAATATATTTCATCTCACTTATTGAATTATAATTGGAACTCTGTACTGGTTTGATATTGTGAGGCACATATATGTCGTTCATGATGAAAAACAAAAAGGAAAAAGTTATAATCTGATGACCATGTTTGTTGGCGCCACACGTAGCGTTTCCTTCACATATTTAGCCACAGCATCTCTCTGGACGGTGTCAGGAACATTACAACAATGTGTGCATGAAATACAGTTGTACGAGAACGAATACGGTCTAAACATTAATAGCAACAAATTAAAAGCCGTCATCAAGAAAGCATTTGTCATTGTAATTGTCAGCAATGTTTTCATGAGCGCCGCTTTTGTGGTTTCTGAAAACTTTTTAAACAAAGACTCGCCCACCACAGCAGGCTTGCTTTTTCCACAGATAGTCGGTACACCGTATACTGTCAGCATGGGTATGTTAGCTTTCAAAGAATTACACATGATACTTCTAGGAAATGCGGTGAATGGGTTGCTTGTGTTTTTCATCTTGATGAGCTACACATTGTTCAAGGAATTCAAGTATTTAAACACACAACTAACTAGGGATCGTGCCAGCCATCTGTCCGAGTCAGATATACGGAAGGTCAGATCACGTTTCGAGCGACTGGTGGACATAGTGCATGCATTTGACAATTTTATTTTTCATGTCCCAATGATTTTCTATACCGCGGGAATAACCATTATTTGTTTACTTATGTACGGATACATTCACGGGATTATGTTTCTAGAAGAATATGTTTTGTCGACTGCATGTCTGCTCACAATCATTAGCGATCTGGTAATTGTCATGGTGGCTTCAGTCTGTTTGAACAACAAGGTATGTTTAAATTACGATTGTAGAACAAATCGTCGCCTGAGAGCTAGAATGTTCTATGTCCCATAGGGGACATAGAACATTCTAGCACACAGGCGAGGAAATATAGAACAAATAAGTACTAGGGCCTGTAATCAGATTTAAACCACGAGTAGGATAAGGGTTTTAACCACGAGGCTCATTTATACCATACTCGTAATAAATAATCGACTTTGTCACTTAAAATAGAGAAAAACAATACTTTCTATCGCAAACACGTGGGTTTGTTCTGTTTAAATCTGCGCCGGAGGCAGTACTTCCGTCTGCACGTGAATACTGGATTGACAACTAGACACATCTTCAAAGTTGATTTAATTTACCTTGATTTTTGAATTACTAATAACAATTCTTGAATTTTATTTTAAATATTTAATTATAGGTATTTTAAACTTAATAAATCATTGCTCGCAGAAGATAGTTCCGTAAAACGTCGTGTGTTTGAATGAAACATCGCGAAGTGTGAAGTGTGAATGTATCGAAGTCGTCAAATTGGGTCATGTCAAAGGTCAAGATGGATGTAGTTCCTACTGCTGGTGCAACATTTTGTAATTGGATTCCCATTGAAAACGTTTTAACCGCTGTAGAAGCTTTACACCGGTATTTGGGTTAAAAGCTAAAATTTAGGAAGGAGAACTGCCGCTGATCGCACGACCGATAACAAAACTTTTTAGCACATTGCAGGGGTAGATTGAGCTAAAAATGCTGCCGGAAAACGTTCCAAGGGAGCCGCGGACCCGTAAATAATTTTGATTTTTCGAACCAAAAGAACACTGCTTCCTTGCATCTGAAGGATCATTGAAAGTCCATATAGAGGGCATTTTCGACAGCATTTTTGTATCATCTTTGTCTCTTATTTGGTAAACGGGGCCCGAACTCACCAGGACGACCATAGTTCGGACCAATGGGAGGATATTTTGATTTTCGAACCGACTGAACGCTGTTTCCTGGTATCTGACCGATCAGTGGCAGGCTAGACTGCTGGTATTTCGAAATGTCCTCTATGTGGACTGCCAATGGCAGTCCGCATAGAGGTCATTTCGATAAACCGACATTCCATGCAATCAGATTCATTCGTCTTTTGGTCATTTTCACTAAATTTCATTCCACCTGCGGCACATAGTTCTTCAATGGAATAGCTCAGCTCAATATAGTCTTATGTGATTGGGCGAATCCGCTTTACATTTTTAGAGACGTTCCGTGCTATTATTATCCTCGAGTTGTGTGGGAGGGATGGGGAAATCTCACTCCCGGTGGACTACATTTGATACAGACACTCGGTAATCCCCGTGGCTGGATCTCACAACATGAGGATGATATTGTACAACCGAAACCCACGTGACTTCGTCGAAATCTTTATACTGCTCGTGCGTCGAAATTACTGATGGATCGTCGAGAAAAAGGAAATGAATATTCGGAAAGAGCATTTACAATTCTGTATAATTCTGGGTTTAGGTCAATGGTTTTGCAGTTCATACCATGTTTTATCCACGATATATCCATAGATGCTTGTGTGACGTTAAGCACCAATAAATGAAAAATGCATAGCACAGGACAGCGACGGGGTAATATACTATTCAGAAAAAGTAGGGGATATCCAAACTAATGTTGATATTTTCGGAAAATGGTATTGGATACGCGTGATTGGACACATCTGTATGTTACCAAGTTTAATGTGGATCTTGAATGTCACCCGCCAACGAAAACTTCGTGTAGGTTTTACGCCCGCGCGCCGCGTTAATGGATGTGGGGTACGTTTTGAAATTTTCATTTGTACTAGACGGGCGTTTTCGGAGGTCTCGCCGTTCTTTTCTTGGTATAAACTCGTTCATTAATAGTTTCTGGTCGAAACGTAACGTTTGAGGTATGCGAAGACTGACACTTAACAAACGTTTACGTGCCGTTAGCATGTTGGAAGCTGGCAACAGACAGACTGCAGTGACTCAAATACTCAATGTTACTCAATCGGTGATTAGCAGTTTGTGATCACGCTACCGTAAGACAGGCAATGTTGATGACAGACGTTGATCAGGTCGTCCAAGGGCGACAACTGCTAACCAGAATCGTTTCATCCGAACCACAGCATTATTTAACCGCTATCAAAGTGCCTCTGAAATTGGACAGCAGCTGCACCGAGCGACAGATGTGCGAGTCTGTGGTCAGACTATTCGAAATCGCCTACACAGCTGGAATTTGTACGCTTGACGACCTCGAATAATTCCACGTTTGACTGAACGTCACATCGCAGCAAGGCGTAAATGGTGTGGACCACGACAGCACTGGGGCAATCGTCGATGGAGCAACGTCATGTTTTCCGATGAATCCTGGTTCACTCACGACTTCCACTGCAGGCGAAACAGAGTGTGGCGGCGGCGGATCGAACGATACCATGAGATAACCGTTTGGCAGCACGATCGTTGTGATGATGGATCGGTTATGGTGTGGGGAAGTATAACCATTACACGCAGAACAGCATTACATGTCATCCAGGGGCGTGTCACAGGGCAGTACTACCGTGACAACACGTTAGCAGCTCGCGTGGTGCCACTTGCGCGGCGTCACGGCCGTTGATTCATTTTCCAAGATGACAATGGAAGAGCACACAGGGCCCGTGTCGCCAAATAATTCCTCCAGGAGCAGAACAGCACTACACTGCCTTGGCCAGCACTAAGACCATACCTTTCACCAATCGAGCACCTCTGAGATATGCTTGGCAGGCGCCTACGACAACGCCAACAACCCTCTTCCAATGTTCAATTCCTAGACCTCTTCAGTGTTTTAAATCCAAACCAGTATGGGTTTAGAAAAAAAGCATAGTACTTTACACCCTATCATGCAGTTGTTAAAAACTATCTCGGATGAAAATAACAAATCATGTAAAAATAGCACCTTGGCTATATTTCTTGACTTCTCCAAAGCATTCGATACTATAGACAATAATATCTTACTGATGAAATTAGATAGATACAGCTTCAGGGGATTTAGTAATGACTGGTTTAGAAGCTACCTAACGAAGATAGGTACAATATGTGACTTAATGTGATACTAAATCAAAACAGGCCGAAATAACATGTGGTGTTCCGCAGGGCTCGATCCTAGGCCCCATCCTCTTCCTAATATACGTTAACGATACATTTCCGGCAACATCATTGAATCTATTTTCTATCGTTCGCCGATGATACTACTGGTCTTACCACAGTTAATAATCCAGAATAACTGGTTAGCTACATCAACGACGAATTACAGAAAATATTCGAATTGTGCTGTACAAACGCTACAAAAAACTAAATATATGTTAATCAACCCATCTTCTAAGAAGACGGCAATAATCCAGTGTAACATAGCAATCAATGGTCATGTCGTTGACAGAGTAAGTACAACTGACGCTGAGAAGTCCCATATTTCCCATATTTCTTCCAAAACTGCCTTGAACAGAGCCAAATCCATACTTCCCCGAGACGCTATGAGAACCCTTTGCTATGCGCTAGTGCATTCCCATCTGATGTATGGAATAAATATTTGGGGTGACGCCAAAACTATTAATAAATTATTCCTTTTACAGAAGCGATCCGTCCGTTTAATTAATAACAGGAGATATAATGCACATACCTACCCCTTATTTCTAAACAATAGAATTTTAAAAGTGAATGAACTTTTCAAACTGCAGTCGAGTCTGTTTGTTTTTGATTGGTACCACGGTATGCTGCCTGCATAGTTTGGTGATTTCTTCAACCCATTCGTTGATCGAACTGGACGAGCCAGTAGACGAACGGACCTCCTTCTCAATGTTAACAGGACAGGGTCTAAATGTCTTGACAGCTTACCAACCAACACTCACCAGAAAATATGGAATGATCTCGACATTGAATTGCGTTCCGTAATGAACAGAATTGTTTTCAAAAAACAACTCAAATTAAAATTACTCTCCTCACACACAGGAAATGTCTACTCTGACAATCCTCACTGTCCTGACTGTGTTATATGAGGAATACAACCCTTAGCCTATCTGGCTATTATTTTTTGTGAAAAAACAAACTGTATTTATTATTATTATTATTATTATTATTATTATTATTATTATTATTATTATTATTATTATTATCTAAGGCCTTTCCGCTATATATACTTGGAGTGTGTCCAAATCGCGACACGAGCTCCATGCTGTCATAGGTGATAGGTGATATTCGCTTTGCATAGCACGTAAGTTGTGTCCTACAATTGCTTAACCAAGATAAGGTCTGGACAATCTCGTAATCTTGACTATTCATGCCCGCTCTCAGATACGTAGCGACTAAATTTGACATAGACCTAGAATATTTTGCCGATCCACCAACTCACTGGTATCTTAGTGAATGTTATACAGCATGTTTCCACCGTTATATTATACAATTTATATGACTCATACTTCTGGGTGGCGACAGGTAGACAGCCAATCTGACTATGTCGTCTCCCTGTCGTATATTTGCTGTGTATTTATCTAATTAATGCATATATGATATCTGAATAACCAAAATGCTTGTATACTGCAAAATAAAGTACCTACCTACCTACCCACCTACCTACCTACCTACCTACCTACCTACCTACCTACCTACCTACCTACCTACCTACCTACCTACTACCTACCTACCTACCTACCTACCTACCTACCTACCTGCCTTCTTAAAACCTGCCTTGCCCAGTTCGGATGTTTCTCCAAACTCAGGAGAACACATCGGAGTTGGGCACATGAGATCTTGGCCGGGCTCGTTTCCCATTACGAAAGCTGTTTACAAAATTTAAAGTCACAGGTTATTTCGGCCAAATCTTCAAAGAACCTGGACTTTGACAAGGCTGTCATTCAAGCCTTGAAATGGGGTAAAAAAAATTTCAAGACCAAGTTGTCTGATAAGACTATCGAGGCCTTCCAGTCTTATATTTCGGCTATAAACCCCAAGGACGCAAGAAGTGGTACGAGTAGTAGTCCCAAGGCCGCTGCTTGTGCAACTCCATTGCCTCAACGTACAGGAAAACGTGCCAGATCACGATCTCTTTCTTCGCCTTCTCTTTCTACCTCTTATTTCACGCCAGGTAAACGGCCCAACTTGCAATTGTCTCCCGCCACACGTTTGGCCTTGGACAATTCCAAGTTGGATACCGCGACCGGGGGTGGTCCTGTTTCTTCTCCTAGCTCTTCTCCTGTCGCGTCTACTTCCTCCGCAGTTCAACCAGTGGCTTCGTACTCGGAAAACCTGAAATCGCCGGTACTGAACCGCAAATCAGTATCGCCGAGCCGCCATTTTGAGACCAAATTCTTCAAGTTTCGGCATCAGGGCGGCAATCAAAAACATACTTGGCACCTTCCCAATATTCGAAAGAAAATTCTTTTGTTTGGAAGTTCAAATTTAGCACGTATTGATCGAACCCCCCATTCGGACATGCAAATAGAATGTTATCCAGGTGCCAATTTTAAACACTTTCGGACTATAGTGAAAAATTATAGAGGCAACTGTACTCCCGAAAAAATTATCCTAAACGTTGGCATTAATTCCAGGGGAGAAACTCCGGGTGATGCTTCCATGCAGCTATCACTGATGGTAAGCGAAATCCGGAAAAAATTCCCGTCTGCGAAAATATTTTTTGCAGAATTAAATTTTTCAAAACGTCTCCATTTTGCGGAAAAGGAGACCCTAAACCGCATCAATAAGGCACTTTTGAATATGCGAAACATAACTGTAATTCCAAAATTACCCGAAAAGGAATTCAATGTGGTTTATGATTTGATCCATTGGACACCAGAAACTGCCAACAAAATTTACGATCACTGGTTGAACTTTCTATCTTTAAACTAATTCAAGGCCAA
Organism: Pictodentalium vernedei; assembly: GCA_031216915.1. NCBI lineage: Eukaryota > Metazoa > Mollusca > Scaphopoda > Dentaliida > Dentaliidae > Pictodentalium > Pictodentalium vernedei. The sequence continues at coordinate 408,891,224 of CM062290.1, forward strand.
GGTAACAACCGCCTCGAAGATCTAGGGTTAGGAACAAATGTGGTTAACCTGTCTGGCACCGATAACCTAACACCCGCAGAGAAATCTTTATTAGATCGCGGTCTAACATTTATACCAACTCCAAGGCCGAAAACTGGCATAGCGGCAAAACTTCCACCTTCTGATTATCTTTGTTTTCATAGAGAATTAAAACTTGCAGAGTTCTTCAAAAATGAAAGGGGACAAAAACCTCCATTTACAGCATCTACAGGGTGGATACCCCCAGATAGCGCGGTCGATTCTGAAATTATACAGGCCGGTAAAAAGGTTACTGAACGAGTTTTTGATTTAACCCTGCTCTCCGATAAAAACAATTTAACAGCCGGTCAAAGGAGAGCACTCGTGAACCTTCGTAAAAATAAAAATCTGATCATAAAACAGGCGGATAAAGGTGGCGCAGTTGTAATTTTGTCTCGAGAAAATTATATCAGAGAAGCTATGAGGCAACTTAGTAATATAAAACATTATGACAAATTAGCCAGAATTATTTGGCCTTGCAACAAGGAGAAATTTGACAAAATCCTCAAATCTCTCCTTGATGAGGGTCATCTTTTCAAAAGACAGCTTAGGTATCTGTCCCCTTCACTCACTGCTCAAACAAGGCAATTTTATATCTTGCCAAAAATTCACAAAAATCCATCAGTATGGACGGATAATCTAACACCACCTGGACGACCTATTGTTTCGGACTGTAATTCTGACTCTTACGCAATATCTGAATTAATTGACTATCACCTCAAACCGATAGCTAATAAACACCCGAGCTATATAAAAAATACACAAGATTTTCTATCCAAAATTACAAATTTAAGAATTTCGAAAAATGCATTCTTGGCCACTATGGATATTGACTCCATGTACACAAATATTGACATAGACAAAGGAGTAGAATCTGTAAAAACTGCGTTCGGAAAATATCCTGACACTCAACGCCCAAACAAACAGTTTTTAGATCTATTGGAGTTGAGCTTGAAAGGAAATGATTTTGAATTCAATGGAGATATTTATTTACAAATCATGGGATGTCCGATGGGTAAGAGATTTAGTCCAAAGTTTGCAAGTATCTACGTTGCTGAATGGGAGGAGGGGGTTTTAAACAAATGTGATAAGCAACCCCTTGTTTACCTCCGATATTTGGATGACATATTTATTATTTGGCAACACTCCAGAGAAGACTTTGATCATTTTTTTGAAATTTTGAACAGTCACGATCCTAACATCAAACTTAAAGCTACCATAAGTCAAGATTCTGTTGATTTTCTAGATGTGACAGTCTACAAAGGCAAACAATTTCAATCCACCGGTCGGCTTGACTATAAAGTATTTTTCAAACAAACCGATTCACATCAACTTTTACATACCAAATCATTCCATCCACCCCACACTTTCAAGGGCATCATAAAATCACAGTTCATACGGTTTCGCCGCAATTCGAGTGATGCGATAAATTTCAACGAGGCTTGTTCTATTCTCTTCAGGTCACTGAGATCGAGGGGATATTCAACTCGCCTTCTCAGAAGTCTAAAATCTGAAACCCTTCGAAAATTTGAAAATTTTGGAAATATCAATGATTTTGAACCATCAAAAATTGAAAACAATAAAGTATTACATGTCAAAAAAGGCACAGTGATGCATTGTGACAAGCATCGCTGCAGATTACATACTTTTATTCCGGATAAAAAAGATGAATTTTCGTCGGAACAAACAAAAAATCACTACCAAATTCGCAGCTTCCTCCACTGCGATTCACCTAACGTGGTTTATCTCATCACTTGTAATCGCTGTCGAAAACAGTATGTTGGTGAAACTCAGAATCCATTCCGTGAACGAGCTACACGCCACAAACTGGATATAAAACACAATTATGATACTCCAGTAGCAGAACATTTCAATCTTCCTGGCCATTCATTAGAAAATTTCAAAATTCACCCGATTGAGCAACCGCCTATTAAAGAGACCGAGTCGGAAACAGACGGGTACAGTAAACAAAGAGAAGCTTTCTGGATCGACTGTCTTCAAACACTATGACCTGTGGGAATAAATAAGTCTAGAGGACAATTCGAAAAACAGTCCATCATTCCATTCATTCTGACTTATAACAGAAATAATGTTGAAATTTCTAAAATACTAAAAGAGGAATTTACTTTGGTGAATTCAAAATTGTCAGTTCCACTAAATCGTAGACCTATCATTGCCTATAGAAAAAACAGAAGCCTGCGCAATCTCCTCGTTAGGGCCAAACTTGAACCCACCGGGGAATAGAAAAAACTTCAGTTTTTGCCAGTCAGGTTAACCAGTTTCCTTTCTCTCTATCTTTAACTCTATAAAAAAAACTTTTCCAGGAGGCCAATCTGGCCCACTTAAAACAAAACAAAAAAATGAATAAAAAAACAATAAAAAACTTTTCAGATGTTTGTGACCCAATGGGAACGCCGAATTCCTTTTTTACTTTGTCCTGTCGATGCAGTTCCCAGTCAAAAGCCTAGCTTTTTGACTGGGTACTGCATGGGCGGGAAGGGAGGGGCGGGTGGATTGGACATTTAGTCCTTCGGCGCGGCTCATTGGTCGCAAAATACCATTATTATTACGTGGCATATAAAAAGTAAAAAATGTTTCTCAGTAAACATCTGTGCCAGTGCGTTTTCTCAGTTTAAAATACCTACCTACCTACCTACCTACCTACTCCCGAAGAAATTATCCTAAACGTTGGCCTAAATTCCAGGGGAGAAACTCATTTGATGCGTCTATGCAGCTATCACTGATGGTAAGCGAAATCCGGAAAAAATTCCCGTCAGAATTATATTTTTCAAAACGTCTCCAATTTGCGGAAAAGGAGACCTAAAACGCATCAATAAGGCACTTGTGAATATGCGAAACATAAATGTAGTTCCAAAATTACCCGAAAAAGAATTCAATGTGATTTATGATTTGATCCATTGGACACCAGAAACTGCCAACACAATTTACGACCACTGGCTGAACTTTCTATTTTTAAACTAATTCAAGGCCAAGGTAACAACCGCCTCGAAGAGCTAGGGTTAGGAACAAATGTGGTTAACATGTCTGGCACCGAAAATCTAACACCCGCAGAGAAATCTTCATTAGATCGCGGTCTAACATTTGTACCAACTCCAAGGCCGAAAACTGGCATGACGGCAAAACTTCCACCTTCTGATTATCTATGTTTTCATAGAGAATTAAAACTTGCAGACTTCTTCAAAAATGAAAGGGGGCAAAAACCTCCATTTACAGCATCTACAGGGTGGACACCCTCAGATACCGCGGTCGATCATGAAATTATACAGGCCGGTAAACAGGTTACTGAACGAGTTTTTGTTTTAACCCTACTCTCCGATAAAAACAATTCAACAGCTGGTGAAAGGCGAGCGCTTGTGAACCTTCGTAAAAATAAAAATCTGATAAAATAACAGGCGGATAAAGGTGGCGCAGTTGTAATTTTATCGCGCGAAAATTATATCAGGGAAGCTATGAGGCAACTTAGTAATATAAAACATTATGAAAAATTAGACAGAATTATTTGGCCTTGCAACAAGGAGAAATTTGACAAATTCCTCAAATCTATCCTTAATGAGGGTCATATTTCCAAAAGACAACTTAGGTACCTGTCCCCTTCACTCACTGCTCAAACAAGGCAATTTTATATCTTGCCTAAAATTCACAAAAATCCATCAGTATGGACGGATAATCTAACATCACCTGGACGACCTATTGTTTCGGACTGTAATTCCGACTCTTACGCAATATCTGAATTAATCGACTATTACCTCAAACCGATAGCTAATAGACACCCGAGCTATATAAAAAATACACAAGATTGTCTATCCAAAATTACAAATTTAAGAATTTCGAAAAATGCCCTCTTGGCCACTTTGGATATTGACTCCATGTACGCAAATATTGACATAGACAAAGGAGTAGAATCTGTAAAAACTGCGTACGGAGAATATCCTGACACTCAACGCCCAGACAAACACATTTTAGTTCTACTGGAGTAGAGCTTCAAAGGAAATGATTTTGAATTCAATGGAGATATTTATTTACAAATCATGGGTTGTCCGATGGGTAAGAGATTTAGTCCAAATGTTGCAAGTATCTGCGTAGCTGAATGGGACGAGGGGGTTTTAAACAAATGTGATAAGCAACCCCTTATTTATTTCCGATATTTGGATGACATATTTATTATTTGGCAACACTCCAGAGAACAATTTGATCATTTTGGGGAAATTTTGAACAGTCACGACCCTAACATCAAACTTAAAGCTACCATAAGTCAAGATTCTGTTGATTTTCTAGATGTGACAGTCTACAAAGGCAAACAATTTCAATCCACCGGTCGGCTTGACTGTAAAGTATTTTTCAAACAAACCGATTCACATCAACTTTTACATACCAAATCATTCCATCCACCCCACACTTTCCAGGGCATCATAAAATCACAGTTCATACGGTTTCGCCGCAATTCGAGTGATGCGATAAATTTCAACGAGGCTTGTTCTATTCTCTTCAGGTCACTGAGATCGTGGAGATATTCAACTCGCCTCCGCAGATGTCTAAAATCTGAAACTCTTAGAAAATTGGAAAATTTTTGAAATATCAATGATTTGAACCATCAAAAATTGAAAACAATAAAGTATTACATGTCAAAAAAGGTGCAGTTGTGCATTGTAACAAGCCTCGCTGCAGATTACATACTTTTATTCCGGATAAAAAAGATGAATTTTCGTCGGAACAAACAAAAAAAGCACTACCAAATTCGCAGCTTCCTCCATTGTAATTCACCTAACGAGGTTTATCTCATCACATGTAATCGCTGTCGAAAGCAGTATGTTGGTGAAACTCAGAATCCATTCCGCGAACGAGCAACACGCCACAAACTGGATCCAAACACAATTATGATACTCCAGTAGCAGAACATTTCAATCTTCCTGGCCATTCATTAGAAAATTTCGAAATTCACCCGATTGAGCAACCGCCTATTAAAGAGACCGAGTCGGAAACAGACGAGTGCAGAAAACAAAGAGAAGCTTTCTGGATCGACTGTCTTCAAACACTATGGCTTGTGGGAATCAATAAGTCTAGAGGACAATTCGAAAAACAGTCCATCATTCCATTCATTCTAACTTATAACAGAAATAATGTGGAAATTTCCAAAATATTAAAAGAGGAATTCAATTTGGTGAATTTAAAATTGTCAGTTCCACTAAATCGTAGACCTGTCATTGCCTATAGAAAAAATAGAAGCCTGCGTAATCTCCTCGTTAGGGCCAAACTTAAATCCACCGGGGAATAGAAAAAAACTTCAGCTTTTGCCAGTCAGGTTAACCAATTTCCTTTCTCTCTATCTTTAACTCTATAAAAAAAAACTTTTCCAGGAGGCCAGTCTGGCCCATTTAAAACAAAACAAAAAAAAAGGTATAAAAAACAATAAAAAACTTTTCAGATGTTTGTAACCCAGTGGGGACGTCGAAATCCTTTTTTACTGTGTCCTGTAGATGCAGTTCCCGGTCAAAAGCACAGCTTTTTGACTGGGTACTGCATGGGCGCGAAGGGAGGGGCGGGTGGATTGGACATTTTGTCCTTCGGCGCGGCTCATTGGTCGCAAAATACCATTATTATTAAGTGGCATATAAAAAGTAAAAACTGTTTCTCAGTAAACATCTGTGCCAGTGCGTTTTCTCAGTTTAAAATACCTACTAGCGAGTGCCAGATCACTGATTAGCCCAAATGAATTTCTCAATTTTATGAAAAAACGTATTTTCAAACAATGTTGCAATTTTCAAGCAGTCCCTACCTAATTGCGTTTTGCGAAAATTGACCTCCGTCTATTTTATTACCTCCCGTCGGGGAATAATCTGATTGGGGTTTAACATCAATATGTTAGCCACCCTACACAGTTTTGGGGTCCCAGCGGTTTGGGACATTGCTTGTGGTTGATGACCTACGTTGATGCCTTGGGTGTTCGCTCTCATAGCTCTGGCTGGAGGAACTCATAGAGGACCTTCAGCCAGAATATGGGACCGGATTACCGAGCACTGTGGGAGTTACTGACCAGATATGGTGTTGCATGGTGCTCTGGCGCTGAAACATCCTCAAAAGGATTGTTCTCATTTTGTTTTTATTTAGACCCTTCCTTCATCTGACTAAATCTTTATTTGATCTGTTTTAACACAATATTTGGGTGGGTTTTCGAATTGTAAACTCGTAATTTTAATGCTCACTTATGGAGAAAACTTTCTCTGAGCGGAGCCTCGAAATTTAACTAGTAAAACAATTTTGTCTTCAAATTTTTTTCTCGTTGATTATAACGATCGATACATTACCGATATTGAAAACATATGGGAACAGTAACAGCAGGTGTATTACATCACAAATCAAAGTTGAAAACAAACTTCCTTTCACTTTGGACTATAAAATAAATTACCTCACACTGTGCTTGATAACTGTTTTATCTTAGCGGACTCGAGCTTATTGAGAGAACACACATGCGAAACAATGAGCCTTGAATTCCACACCACAGCTGAGATTAATCGGTTAATGTCTAATTCGTCAGTTACCACCATATAGACAAACTGACCCGCCCACCCATAATTTTAATTAAGTGGAGTGTTCCTTTACCCCAAACTCATTGTTCTCTAAGGCTTTTGACAAAGTAAACATATGCGAAACTAGTTAAGCCGGACGGATTCTTAGAACTAGGAAGGATTGGCGATCAACCAAAGACACAAAAAGGTAGCTTCAATTACTTCAAAATTGTTTTTATTTTATTTCTTTTGTTATATCATTTTAGTTTTATTTATTAGTTGTTTAAGGGGAGGACATTCTGTCAACAATGGTTTTTGGACAAAATAATAAACGGAGAACTAATCCACAGTGCACTGCTCATCTCTCAAGAAATGGGACCTTTGATCCATCTTATGGAGATTTCTCCAGATTGGTCAACGCTCTATTCCGGGTGATACAGTGCTTTCACCACTTTGGTGCTTCATAAATTAAAATTTTGCTGATGATGATTTTTATTATCCACTTGAGGATTACAACCAGTCTAGGACGCCTGGACTGCTGGCGAAATTTGACTGTTGCAACTAAACTCTCTGTACACTGATGTCAAAAGACATAAATTGAAGTAACAAATTCTTTCATAATACAGCTATGAATTTATCCTATTCAATGTTGAGGAGCGCGGTGATCAGTGGTTAGAGAATTGGACTTTAAACAAAAAGTCCGACAGTTCGATCATGACCCACGGCCTTTTCGCTGTGTCCAAGGTGGACAATACACCTAACCCTGATTACCCTTGAGGCCGAACGAGGACACTGTTTCCCAAGGCGTGCAGCACGTTCGTTGAGCACTTGCCTTCAACCGCTGCTGAATCTGGCTGCTTGCACCGGGTTTGTACATTGGAGAGTCTGACAGTTGCTCACTGCTGCTCGTTGGTTCTTTCCGATTACTCCGCTCTCCACTACCTGCGAAATGGTCGGATACGACATGGCCATTGTTGCTGAAAGTGTCGATAAATTGTACAGTACAGTCGCCATGGACTTGTGGTAATCCACACGTGGGCAGTGGTGTCAACGCAAGCGTTTACCAGCCAGTAACAATCAGCAGCAGCCAAATATTAATTAAAGAAGCACCGGGTTGTACCTTGTGCTTCATTAATTACATTTTTGATGTTTATTCTTGTAATTAGTGTTTGGAATCTAATATTATTGCGTCCGTGGAAACATTGTTCACCTGCGGAAAGTGACCAGTCCACGGCGGCCGTACTGTATCTAACAGACAAATAATTCATTGTTGTTGGGAAGAGTACATTGTGGCCCGTCAACCAAGATTAAACTGATTAAATTCCCAGGTGCTTTATTAAAAAAATAGCGCCAAGATTTTATATTCGACATCGGTGTACAGTGGGTTGAAGAAGAATTTTGTTAATTTTCATTGCATGTGGCGTCATCTACTGATGGTTTTGAAGAGAAATCTGGCATTGAGCCATATGTTTGAAACGGTCATATATTTACCCTAAAAAGTGTGTGTGTTTGTGTGAGTCGCTCTCTGATTTTCTAACTTTTTGAAAGTGCGAAATTAATTGTGTTGAATTGTCACTGTTGTGTTATCAGATCTTCTTCAGTGGGAGAGCCGCGAAGTTTACCTCTTCCCCCACTTCGACCAATCGCCTCTTTCAACTCTGAAATTTAATTTGCACTGAATTTTTTGTACACTTCTCTTATTCTTCTCCTCTTCAACCTTATCTTATTTATTGTCACCATTAATTTCTCACAGAAACTATCCCATTTTACATGGTGTCGTCAGTTTTACTAATTGATTGGTTTCGACGAATAATGTGAAATATCTCGCTCTGAATAAAATGGCTGCGTCTAGTAACACATCAAGGGAGACAACTCTAGCTTGGTTCTTGTGGCAAAGATCAGCGTTATCTTAGTCGGGGTGGAAGACATATCAGCAGAGCTCAAAAGTGGGCAATTCTGGGAAAGAAAATTGTATCTTATAAATAGATCAATGTAATTATGTTAATTCGGAGAATAACAATGTGATATCCGTAAGTTTGGAATGTATATGAATGCGATTATGCTAATTCGGAGAATAAAATTGTGATATTAGTTTGTTCAAAAGTTATAGGAATGAAACTATGTTTTCCTCCTCCACTGAATATTCCATCGTGCGCTTTTTCAGATACATGAACCTTTGGAAGAATTACACAAAATGGATTTGTCTGGTATGACGGATACATCGATGCACGAGGTATGTACGGATTTCATCTTTTGACAACATACTTTACAGATGGAAGTACACATATCTATTCCGAAATGGCTCAAAGAGTATTCTTTCCACTTTTGTCTTGTAGCGGAGTCATCCGAATAGATCATTTCCCATGGAATCGATTATGGGCCCAAATATTCCGAAACAAGCAAATATAAACATCGAATATGCAAGATCGCTCATTTTACTGTTCGTGGCCCATGCAGTACTTGAGGCAAGGGGCGTCGGCCAGGTGCGGTGGGTGTGTAAACATATTCGGTTTCAATTGACTCCCGTCTCGCCTGATTAAATATTTCATCTAATGATCAAGGTATCCCATCCTCGAAGACATACCTTAACCCTTTACCTAACACGAAAAGCAGACGACAATTACAAAAAAATCCTTGAATAACTATTTTTTTTCATTTTTTGTCTCAAAAATATAGGTTATGATCCCTCATTGGAACGCACTCGACGAGCTCGTTCCAAAGAGGGGTCACAACCTATGTTTTGAGACAAAAAAAATGAAAACATAATGAGAATAAATTGGTGATTTTTGTGAATAGCGCCGGCCAGTTTTGGCCGTTACGTTGGGTAAAGGATTAATGGTTTGGTCGGAATAGTCGGCTTAACAGATCGAAAGTCCACGACTTTCTGAATTGCTTTCGTTAACCATATTCGAAAATTTCATTTTCAGCTCTCCGATTTCGTCGCGAATTGGACCCAAATATGCTCTTCGAATCGAACTGATGTTCGAATATGGTATATTTGCAGGACCCTGTCTTGTGGTTGACAAATCAAAATGCTGCTCAAGAAATTGTATTTGCTAGTGTAGTCCTTAGTTTTGATGGTTAAAGAGTTAACCATTTCAACGCGGTGTGCATACATGTTTGCGTAAATGAAAATTCGTTATCCCATTACCAAACAACATGATCTATTGAATTATTTATTTAACGCAATATCAACAGCTACGGCTATATCGTGGCCAGTAAAACATGTCAATTACGAAGTAAAATGATAGATTAAAATTAAGAGATAATTACAATAAAATAGCTAAAACACAAGTAGTTTGAGTAGTAACAAGAGATGATGCGGGGCCAAGGAAGAAAATCAAGGGGCCTAAGTATCTGAACATGTTGGGCTAAAGGGTCATAACTTTAAAACCTACCATGTTCAAATACCCAGACCAATAACCCTGGCACACCGTTTGAGGGTTTCCTAAATTGAAAGTAAAACTTCGGAAAAGGGGGTGGGTGAAGGAAGAGGGTCTTCTGTTTTTCTGGGAATTTCCTTTTGCTACATTGAATCTTTGAATCTTTTTTAGACACTAACCAACGAATGAAATCTTGATTGAATGCGAATGTAAACCTGTGTAATTTCTTTGATACCAGGAATCTGGTTATAAAGAATAAAATTGAATTGGTACAATTTAATCCATATATATCAGTTTATTAAATAGGTTGACTACTTCAAGAAATAATAGAATTTTGTGCGGGTTCGGATGATAAAATATATTTCTGAAAGATCCAACGGTGAAATACTGCCATCTGACATGATTAAAATCAGAGCAATATAAAAAAATATCTTACCTCCTACAAATATCTGGGAATTTCTTTGGTTCAAAGACACATGCTGACTGCATATAAAACCATATACTGTCTGTCAACATCAGTACACGCTGACAGCTATGGGTAATCTCCCCTTTGTTCATTGATTATTCAAAATTGCGGCAGCCGATAAACGCTTCAAGTTGAAAGATTGAGTGTTGGAAGCCCATATTTGGTCTGAAGTGCAGGTTAGGCAACTTAAAAGACTTCATATTATGTGGATGTGTGTCATGTTACCTTCGAAATGAAACTGTTTGGTATGTATGAATTTGCCTTGTTACAATTTATGGGAGAGTGCCTGTAGGCACTCTCCCATAAATTGAAACAAAGCAAGGACACGTGAACACATTGTGAGAATTCTCTCATTTAATTTTGATCGCTGTTGTTATTAGGTCTGTGCATCGATGCAGCAGTCGGTAAGATATATTCGTTACACAGTTTGCTAGTGGACTAATATGGTATATATGATGTAAGTTAATTCCATATTGGACTCGAGCTTCGCTCTCGTTATATATGAAATTAACTAACACCATACATACCATATTAGGCCACCAACAAACTGTGTAACTAATAATATGCTCCACAGACAACACCCGCTGGCAGGGCACACACTCTGGTCGCATATTACCCTCTATTGAAAAGGAAAGTGTAAGTCTCTTGTAACCAATATGACCCCGTGTCAAAACTACTCGATCTTTTCTATAAAATTTACTAGACTAACAGTCATACCAAATATTTTGGTTGGAAACGTTGGAGCTTGTTATTTCTCACTCTATCCCAATCCGTCTGGCACACAGACTTCATGAACGCATTGATATGTGGTTTACAATCACTGTTAGGATTTTTAAAGTCGGGTAGGTGCAAGCAAACATATCATGTTGGTCAGACAGAAGAATATTTTACTTCTCATGAAGTTCCAAAATTACAGGGTTCTTAAACCTGGAGTTGAGTAAAGCAAGCAACCTCAGACGTAGACATCATTGTCCGCGCATGGATTACGACTAGTCCACGAAACAGTATTTTTTAAGCTTCATACAGTACGGCCGGTCACTTTCCACGAGGTGAGCAGGATTTTCAAGGACTCCGTAATATTAGACAGCAAACACTATTCATGGGAATAATCATCAACATTTCAATTCATTAATTACAATTTTGCTGCTAATGGTGTTTTATTACCTGGTAAAAGCATACGTGGACTTCAATGCCCACGTGTGGATTACGACCAGTCCACGGTGATTGTACTGTATTGAGTTTCATATTAATTAATTTGTTACATGAATTATATGAATTTTGAGGTGATGTTTGTGCCTCATCGTCCCCTTTACCCAAAGCAGACGATAAAAAAAATTATTATTTTAAATATCATTTTTTTTCAATTTTTCAAACGAGGGGGTCACATGATATGGCTTTGTTGAAACTTTTTGAAAAATTAAAAAAAAATGATATTTAAAATAATAAATTTTGATATCGTGTGCGTTGGGTAAAGGGGACACATGATATGGTTTTGTTAAAATTTGTTGAAACATAATATTTTTTTCAACTGCTCAATTTCCATAATACGCGGGCGGGTGCGGCGATTCGTTAGGTAAAGGGTTAAGTAAGCTTTACTTAAAATACTGTGACCTTACCTTTTCTCTCGATATTGAATATATCCTCTAAAGTTTAAAATTGTTAGCCATTACGTTTCCAAATAGTATAAAGACAATCAGTCCACTCCTGGCTAACATATTTTAATTTTATCGTTGCATACACACGTCAGACCATGACCATTTTAGCGGAAATTCAGTATCATACACCGGGTATCGGGCTGAACGTAAAATGGAAACAAATTTGAAATCCTCCCTTTTAACCTCTTTACATCATTCTTTATTTAGCTGGAAGTGTTATTCACAAGCAATGGCGTTCGATGTTTATTACCTTTAATGGTTTGCTTCCAAAATATAGTTTGTGGTCCATCGAATGCCCAAATCGAGCACGCATCCACGGGCGTCATAAGCCTTGTTTTAAAGACAAAGAATAGACGTCTCTACTTTTTCAAAACGTGTTTTGCAAGTTTCGTTCTTGTCATGCTTAGTAAATGCCTAAGAATTATGTCAAATGTTAAAAATGCAGAAGAAACGTCATTCTGGTTTCCGTTTCGTCACAGGGGTTATATGGGTTTTGCCACCTGTAATCGGCCGTCAATTTGTTCCATTAATGTATAGTTTGGAACAAAGACGAATACTTCGTAAAATCAAAATTATTGAAAAGTTGTCTGCAGTTTGTGTCTCTTTTATGGTTAGAAAATATGCGTTTTTTCACTAATGCAATCATGTTCGGTGGAATGGACGCGATGAGCAGTTCATTAAATGTGCGTATACATTTTGCATTTGTTGGGTATCTGTAATGATATAACCATACACCGATGTTACGAAGCCCTTTTTTCAATAGTTTGTTCTAAATGTCTGCTATTGACAGCCAAATTATCTTAGACACAAAATGTATGCATACTGTTTTCAAAGAGTAAACATTATTCCATCGTTGATACATTTTCTCTCTTAACAGTTGTTTTCTCCTACTGAATGGTGTTAATTAGTAATAACAGTTATACAATTGAAATAAAAAAAAACACAGTACGCATTTTGAAAAGGAAAAACAATTGGTTGGCGGCGTTTTGTTGGTTTAATGTTGGAGTGATAAATTGCTTCACTGGTGGAGTGTTGGGAGCCAACATTTGGTCTTTACTTTGAAGTGCAGATGCACATCTTAGATGCGTAGTATTCTGTGGATGTGCTTCATATTGTCCTTGGAGGGACATTATTTAGTCTTTAGGGATTTGCTTGTTACAATTTATGGGAAAGTGTCAATAGGCACTCTCCCATAAATTGTAACAATGCAAAGAGAAGGGAACAGATTTTGCTGACCAAAAATAATTTAATACTCAACCAATTAGAGTGTTTATAGTTTGATTATTAATCAAAAAATTGTTGCCAACCAGATTTGTTATGAGCACATTAGAAACTTGCTTCTAACTGACTCTAAAACACATTGAACATAAAACATTTTTGTATGGAAATCAAGCCTTTCACATATAGCCCTGGTTTTGGGTGGGAGCTCTCTAGTTTGCTGTAACGTTTCGTTTGTCGCTAAATCACGTGCAGCTCAAATATATCATTGCAGGTTTCGATTGCGTAGTAGTAACCTTAATTCTCATTTAAACGACAATCATGTCCGTAATAGTACTATCAACCTTCTTCGATTCACTGTAAACATATCGACACTTCATGTGGATCGGAATTTTTGAATAATCAGGAAAACCATCTTGTTTCTATTGTCTGCTGAGGATCAAATTACCACATACGATGATGACTATATGACGAATTTACCTCCTTTTCTATAATCCTATTCTTTCCGTTTTCTTCGCATGGATTGCCATCAAGGCTGCTTCCGTCTCACTTCTAAGTAACGGTGTTTCTGCTGCTTACTTACGAGTGTCTTGAATGTGAAGGCAATGTATTGTCCTCTCAAGCTGGCACCCCCTGTTTTCCATTGCTCCTCATCCTTGTACTTTCTTTTCACCTTTTTATCATTCACATGCAAGGTTCAAACAATATCATATATCGACGCCTGGTAGTTTGATTCCCTATCCTTACCTTTCTACTACGAGAATTACCACCAACTTTCTCACCGGTTTTGTTCCTGGACGGTGTGTCGTGTCCTTGCAATCGCGGTTACCTGCTTGCGTCGACTACGAGGCAGACAAATCAAATCTGAATGATCTCTCGGGTATTTGCTCCCAGGTCTACATTTTTAGGGCCAATAGGCAACCCTCACTGTGTGCATGGATGCGGTGCCCCGGCTTGGCACGTGGCTAGTGATCGAGTTGGTGATCGACCACAGGACATGGGTTTCATTTGTCCATCTGCTATACTATACCAGCCTTTTGTGTAAATTTATGAATGACCCCGGGAGATGACTAACATAAGCTCCAGGCTTTCTGCCAGCTCTCCCATTACATACTAATATGGTATTTTGTTAGGATGTGTTCTATTATTGATGTTGACTATATATTTTGTTACTTTTTTTAGTGTTCAATCCTGTAACATATAGCATACTTATTGAATAAATATTGTTTAAACTAAAACGCATTGAACATAAGACATTTCTGTATGGAAATCAAGCCTTTCCATATAGCCCAGATTTTGTGTGGGAGCTCTCTAGTTTGCTGTAACGTTTCGAAACTGCATGGATTATGTGTCTTGACATTCTCGATTTGATGATGGAAAATGAAAATAATATTAATTAATGCGGTGGGATTTTGTTTTATCATGTTTTGTGCGAATATTGTTTCCATATTCGCCGGTGGATAGGCGATGGGTGCATTTGAGTTCCAGGGAAAGTATTTACGGTTATATCTTTGTGCTAGTAACTTTCGGATTGATTTTTTTTCCAATATCGGATATTTGCAGGATCTAATACAAGTATGAAGGGTATAACCTTTTGAACTCGTAAGACCGATTTTTCGGTCCAAGTCATAATATCGTTCCATTTTTTTTGTCTTATTATAAGAGGTCAATACGGGGGGCATTGATGATAAAATAATAACTGCAGTCTGCAGCCAAAAGGCTGCAGACTGCAGTTATTATTTTATCTCCCCTGTATATTGATACCGGACTGACTCATCTCATAGTAAGTGTATACCAAGGCGATACCATTCCAGGAAACGAGGGTCCAAAGGGTTAACATTTACTCGACTAATCAGCAGTATTCCTCCGCGTACTTTACAAATTGAGCCATTGAAAAACAATTCAACAGAACTTTTATATAATGTGACCTCCTATTGGAACGAGCACGTCATCTGATATGGTTTGGTTGGAATTTTGTGAAAAATTTGAAAAAAAGCATGTAATTAAAATAATAAATTTTGACATCGTGTCCGTTGGGCAAAGGGTCAAGGATATACAGAAACTTGGAAGCAATTGAACACGTGTGTGTATTCAAGAGACGATATGTGGATTTATTATCAATGTATCTGATTACAGTTATTACCTAATGTAAATGAGCCGGAATATCCAAAACAGCATGCATAAATCACAAAAAAGTTTTGTTTTCTGGGTTTTCTTTTTAATGGAGTTTAATGCACTTTCGATGGCAAGGCAGGGCCACCTCGTGTCGGACAATTTTACGGGTGAAGAAAGCCGGAGTACCCGGAAAGAACCGCCGAGCAGCGGCGAGCAAGTGTCATCAACCCCCAAACGTACTAAATCCTCACAAGCAGGGTTAGCATTGGTTGACGACAAGTGCACCATCGCTGTGCAGTACGTCTCAGTACACAGCGCCACCGTGCCCCCACAGGCGTCGCTAATCGGGATTAATGCGTTGCCCAAGGACAAAACTCATTTACCCTAGCGGGGATCGAACCGTGTACTTTTTGGTTTGGAGTCCGATGCCGTAACCACTAAGGCACCACGCTCCGACTCCAGTAAGTGAAACTAAAATGTTTATGAATGCGAAACAATTTCTACATTGTTTTCTTTGAAAACCACAGACGCATACTCACGATTGTATGAATGAGAATCCGATACGAGCTAATCCTGGCTGTGGAAAGAGTAAATACATCAATAGTTTGAATGGCAAAGGGTTTAGACATCGAGGGCGCTATAAAAACAGCTTTAGTATCCAACTGCAGATAAACAATAAATGTTGTGATGCATATTCGATACTTTGTGTTGTCGAGGATGTCTGGAAATCGACCAGTGCTTATTAATACAGTGGCTAAGTGCAATTTGTCAGTTTAGGTACGATTTGTTAAAACCGCCTATCTTATAGTTTTTGTTTTGTACACCATTTATTTGTATATTCCTGATACTGAATGTTGACCCTAACTCCTGGCCTCGTCCAGCCCTGACATACAGTATGTGGAAAGTGGACTGTGACTAAATCACCCGCAGAGTGGAGTTATCACCTAAGCTGTAACTTTCAAACTTTGTACATATCGACAAAAACACAAGCAATGTTTCAGCAAATGGACCTCCGGGTTTAACCCGGATGTCCATTGGCTGGAACTTTGCTGGTGCTGGTTATGCTTTGCAACAGATTTGCAATTATTCCTCGGGTGGAATCTCAACTCAGCGGGTGAGTTAGTGATAATAAACTCTTCACGTATTGTATATTCACCATAAAAAGTTCTGCGCTATGTCCCTGGACAAAACGACCAATCCCGTGTGTCAGTGTGAGGGCATGTGTACGAATGAGTACTGCACGATGATGGTTCATTCAGAATCTGACAGTTGCTCAGTGCTGCTCTGAGGTTCTCCCTGAGTACCCCAGGCTTCCTCCACCTGTTAAAATGTTCGACACATTGTGACCCCGATGTTGAAAGGGCCGGTAAACCCCAAATAAACAAACAGACAAACAACCATAAAATCACACATTCCACTTACACTGAATTTATAATTGATATACTCGGTTAGTCTGAAACATAACAGTTACTGATACACAGATAGAAGGAATACAGCAGATACTGATGTTTCAGGGGGGGGGGGGGGGGGGGGCAGCAGCTACCTGAAATGGTCCCACCATCTCCGTCAAGAAAAGCAATAGGTATGACCTTATCGAATTTACTTGTTTCATTAATAGCGAAGCAAAACAGTGCATGTGGTGTATCTCATCAAACAACTACTTATTTATAAACATAATCAACCACCGAAAGCAAACAAACGGCTATTAGTCTATTTTATTTTTTGCCCAGTGTGACTGCGTTGGATTTGTACCTTAACGTTTTACTGTTTGGGTTTATTAACCTGTAGCATATAAATTAAAATTTTAAACAAGTATAAATGTAATTTTATAAAAGGTTTGAAATTTGTATTTATGAATCTATTTTATTCCTAATGGACCAGTGCTTAGGTGTTGGACTCCTGAATGCCGGCGGTTCAATTCCCGGGCTGGGATCAGAAATCACAATTTCAGATTCTTCGAAAACACACACAGGCCCGGGCCAGTCTTGATCTGAGGCTAACCACAGTACTTTTGCACGTATTGCAAGTTGATGTAGCTACAGTAAGGAAAGTGAACCAAGTATTCATGAGAACATCATCCAATAAGATGGGTCCCAGACATCGTTTGTTGACGGAACTCACACACGCACGCATGCCAGTCATTGTGAGGGCTTGTTTGTTTTCTTCTCGGTGACAAACAAGTCCCCACAACATAGAGAAAACAAATCCTAGTCCATTGTCTTCTTTATAAGGACATGGAAATACAAAGGGAGTCATTATGGGGAAGCAAGCACGATTGTCTATATACTTATACCCCCTCTTCCTACACGCACATAGTTGTATAATAGAGAATTTGACCAGAACAGTTATATTTTTTGTCGCACATGACTCGTATTGCTCGTTTCTGTAGTTTGTACAGCCGGTCGGTTGCTATATGTCTCCAAATGTGTATGCCGTATAATAAATAGCTCTGAGCAAGTGAAAAATATACAGTTTTGAGTGCATATTTTGAAACCGTTCTTTTTAGTTTATTCATGCAGCATATGACATGTGACACTTTGGAGCAAAGTGAATCAATATGGCTAGAGACATTTCTTTCAGATTGGCGGTTCCCCAATAATCCAAAGGGCAACTCATTCATTTTAGTTTGACCTGGTTTGTTTTGTGTTCGTTTTAGGGGAGGGGCGATGCATGAGCATGTAATTGCTTTTATCGATATTAATTTTGAGGTGGTTTGCTCAACACCATTTATATAAATTGTTCAGTTCTAAGTTAGCGCGAGTCTGCAAGGTTGTCACATCCGGCCCACTGGTAAAGAGCGTTGTATCGTCGGCAAATGATAGGTGATTCATAGTCGTAGCTTTAGCAATGTCATTGACGTAAATTATAAATAGCATAGAGCCTAGTACAGATCCTTGTGGGACACCACATGTTATAAGTCTGTGAGGTGAAGATTGTTCATTAAATTCAACATATTTTAAAGTAGCTTTTAAACCAAGACAGACATATTCTCCCAATGCCACAGTACTCGAGTCTGCAGAGTAAAATATAATTTATCGTGTCAAAGGCTTTTGATGGGCCCACGAATATTGACAAGGTGGAATCTCTTGTGGTCGTTGTTTTCGGTTATAAATTTCAAGAGTTGGGGTATTGGTTGTATTGTTGCGTGGCTTTTACGAAATCCATATTGGTTCTTGTTGAGGATATCAAATTTGTTTCCAAATGATGTTACTCGTTCACACATCACTTTTTTCCATCAATTTGGAAAAGGTAGGTATTATGCTTGTAGGTCTATAATTGTCAAAGTCATCTAAGGCTCTCTTTTTGTGAACGGGAATTACTTTTGATATTTTCATTTGATCGGGAACCATTCCAGATGAAAAAGATAGGTTCATTACATGAGCTAATGGAGATGCAATGGTTGAAATTGTTGCCTTAAGGAGTCGTGACGAAGTGCAGTTGAAGTCTGCACTGATTTTGTTCTTCATTGCACTAGTTATATTTATAAGTTCAAGATCACTGGTTGGGGATATGAAAAAAATGTTTGTGTCAGGTAACTTCTAAAATTCGTCTCTGATGTGAAAGATATTTCTTGAACTACTTCTTGTCCAATCGTCTCAAAAAAGTCGTTAAATATTGTAGCAATATCAGATGAGTCGTCGATCACACAGTAACCTTGAGCAAAAGACGCGCATCGACTTGGTAGAGTTTTGGATTTTTGATGTGTTCCCTTATGATTTCCCAGGTTTTTTTTCATGTCATACTTGTTTTAGTCTAGTGTTTGTTCATAGTGTAAATTGTTGCTGATTCTTTTAAGTCTGTTTTGGTTTCTTGAATAATCCTCATATGCCTGAATATTCTCATCACTTGGGATTTTCAGTTTTCACTTGTACAGCTCATTCTTTTTTTATAGATGTTATTAGACCTGATGTCATCCATGGCACACGTCTACGAGTATAGATATTGAGGAACATGAAATAGGGTTAAATCAGACTTAAGGACCCTAAATGTATTAACTCTTTGCCAGGAACTGGGTATAATATCCCTTAATGGTAGATGAAATAAAAATTATCTTTTAATCTTAATTGTTTTCTGTTCAATTGATGTATGTACATACATCAATTAACGTTGTGGCAACAAACGCAATCTCTATGATATTTACCATCAAAGTTACTAATACCAATGGGCTGATGCATCGTGGCTTGACAACTGGTTTAGCGTTTGTGTTTTTACTTCACCTTTGGCAAAAAAGACCAGCCCAACACAATAAGGAGAGATAGCTTCACAACAGAAGCATTCGCGAATAAGCTTGAGGCCAGACAATTACTCCCAGATTATATGAAAATAACATTAAAGACACAAACAAATAGTTTGCATCCGTCATGAACTGGTGCATTTATAGTTATATGCGGAACACAACATTACTACCAAACGTCTTGGAAACATGAATATAGGATCATAAAGCATAACATTTATAATTGTCTAGGCCAGGACGTATCGGGTTTTCCAGGACGAACTGTCACCAAAAAGAAAATCAAGGTCATACCGTACAAGTTTTGAGAAGGCTTTGTCACCCCCAGCTTTGTTCCGTCAATTCTTATTTTTTACGATACTCCAAGAGATGTTTCTGTTAACAGCTGGACCTGAAATCTTCTCTTAAACACTACGCTTGTTCATAAAGGCCATCACGGTCACAACAATAACCCTCCATGTCGCAATAATGGAATAAATGCAACGCTCGCCTACGTCATGCCCTACTTTGTGTATTGAATAATATATGTTTACCTCGTAGGGAGCGCGGTGGTTCAGTGGTTACGCCATTGAACTTCAAACCGAAAGGTCCATGGTTCGATCCCCGCCAGGGGTAACTGCATTGTGTCCTTTGCGCAAGTTTCTTCATCCCGATTGCCCACGCGTGGGAACGGTGGCGTGGTGACCCGAGGTGCATTGCACGTTGATGGTGCATTTGTTTTCAACCAAAGCTAACCCTGTTTGTGCGAAGTTAGTACGTTGGGGAGCCTGCCAGTTGCTCGCCGTTGCTCGGTGGTTCTCTCCGTGTACTCCGGCGTCCTCGAACCGTAAA
Source organism: Pictodentalium vernedei (assembly GCA_031216915.1). Taxonomy (NCBI): domain Eukaryota; kingdom Metazoa; phylum Mollusca; class Scaphopoda; order Dentaliida; family Dentaliidae; genus Pictodentalium; species Pictodentalium vernedei. Next base: position 408,911,704 of record CM062290.1, read on the forward strand.
ACTGTCCGGCACGAGGTGACCCTGGCTGCCGATAGTGTCGTTAAACCCCAATAATAAATACAGTAGCGTTCTGCAACTACCAGCTAACACTACCGCTACGTCTTAATACTTCTGTCATTAGTATTGAATGCCATTGCTGTTGTCCATAACTGATTTCTGCTATTATCATTTCCTTTGGGTGTTACTGGCTTTTGTTGGCGCCATTAAAACCGACCTCTATTGATGGTCCCATGAATAGCTTCCAAACAAAACTATTAATGTTTCTACATGCAACCTCCACTGCCGGTCGTTTGGTTTCCTTTAAACTCTACTCTTACTACTTCCATCCCGAGGGGACCTTGGATGTAGAGGTATAGTTAAACCCAAATAAACAAACAAGCCAGCAAACTGATGCTACTGCCAATAACTATCAACCTCCGATTGCAGCCTAAATATCAGTTACTCAAAGTTCTCCAGTCGACAGTCGAATTATGTTACCAATTTAAGCCTGGGGGCAGTAAACGTTACCTGGTCCATCGCCTATGTGTAAATTCAATCGTTTGAAATATTTCAATTGTTCGGAAAAGCGAACTTATGGTTCGGTTTTACGACCAACTGAGATTTTTTATCAAACTGAATCTAAAAATATCCTACACATTATTTTACTTTGAATCGACGCAATAAATGTTTCGCAACTGAAACTTCATTTCACAGAACCTTCAATGACTTTACCAATAACATCCTTTTCTAAATAATTGTGAATGAAGCCCCACCACTGCTGTACTTTTTTATAATTACTCGGTGTTGATCCACCAATTGTGCTAAGGCCTAAAAAAGTAAAAGATTTGTTTTTCAAGCTCTTCCTCGTTGTTCTTTTGTTTGCCGCTTTCTCCCTTTTATAACCAATGAAAAATGTTATGGTTTATGTCTGATATTTTACCGAAGTTAATAAATTCATAAATTAGACTCTCAGGCCTAAAACATAAACAAACGAAGAACATGAACATGAACTTTTACACAAATTAATAAAATTGATAAAGCCTTCTTGCGCTCAAGGGACGAAATACACCACCACTTAAGCTATTCCGTAGACTATAAGGCCTAAAACATAAAACAAACCAAGAACATGAACTTTTGATGGGAAATAAATAATTACAAAAATAAAAAAAAGCCTCAGCTCACATACAATTTTACAAAACTAGGCCCGCAAAACAGAAGATCTACTTTGTGGGGCCAAAAAGTGATGTTTTCATGGCGGATTAAATGCTTATTGACTGGAATATCTATACATGTAACCTGATATAATATTCGTAGGCTAAGTTCGGAAACGTAAACTAGATTTTCACACCAAAATACGATTTTATAGGAGAAACAGCAACACTTTTTATTCAGTTTATGATTGGGTTCCATGTGGCGTCATGGGGGGGGGGGGGGGGGGCGCACAGTGGGGGGAGGGGTATGGGGGGGGGGGGGGGGTGGCGGTGGCGTTGCGATAACCGGTTCTCATCAAATCACCGAAGTTAAGCAACGTCGAGCCCGGTTATTCATTGGATGGGTGACCGTCTGAGCGATCAATTCGGACTCCCGCGTTGTGTCCTTGGGCAGGCACTTAACCCCGATTGTCCACATGGGGACACGATGACTATGTGTACTAAGGCGTACTGCACGTCGATGGTACGCATGTCTTCAACCAATCTAACCCTGCCTGTGCTGCAGTGCGGAGTTACGATGTTGGGGAGCTGGCAGCTCCTCGTCGTTGCTCGGTGGGTTCTCTTCGGGTACTCCGGCTTCCTCCATCCGTAAAACTGTCACGGTCATAATTAACCATTGTGCATAAGCATATGACCTTAAACACAAATAAATAAATATGGGGCGTCATGAACTAGATGTAGCCGAGAACTCTTTACACGCGCGTTGAAACGAAGCATTTTGCGCTGTTGTAGCCAGTTTATAAAAAATATAGACCTTTTTTTAAAAAAATACGCTTTTTTGGAATTTCGGTACGTCTGCGGCTAATTATACGCTGTTTCTAGCACATATACGACCTTCCAGAAGTCGAATTGTTTGCGAAGTATACGACTGTTCGCGGCGCGCTACTTTTGTCTTTCATTCTTGTACATTGTAAAACTGACTGCCATTGGGAAACGGGACATGGCCGTTTGGTGTGCGCGCGGGGGTGGACGTGGGCATGTGGGCAGATAGCCTCTTTCTCGGTGACAACAATTTATTTACCACATTCGTGAAGAGGGAATCTGACATCTTGGAAGAACATAATATTATAAGTCTATAGAATGTAGTTCAGTGCATACTTTGCAATAGCGAAGGGAATGTGACATTCATTAAATGCCGAAAAAAAACCTACAAAACATTATGTAACAGGCCATTGATCTGGGCAATATCTCTATTCATACAGTTACAAGACCACAATAAGTAATTATCCTGAAAAAAAACTGTATCAAAAAATGGCATTGAACATCCACACATATTATTCAGCTCTGACAGTTGAGCTATTAGGATGTGCCTTATCATGCGATCCCGAATAAATCGAGGTGTCAGAGCTTTATGAGACACAGGGAACTTACTATTTTGTATTTGGATTTTCCAAAAACTAAATTTGAATGAATGCCCCCCCCCCCCCCGAAAAAAAAACCAAAAAACAAACAGGCACCTTGCAAAGTACCATTTTCTGAAATAATGCAGGTGTTTATTGTATTGCAAGCTGTATGGATATAAAGGGCAATTGATGCTTACAACTTACATGCGCCAGGATGGTAAGGAACTTCTAATACTGCTGAACCTTTAATTTGTCCTTCCTTCAAGTGAGAATCGCCAAGAAACCAAGCGAGTGACAGAGAATACGACGATTGAGGAAACTGAACCTAATATAATTATGCCATAAGTAAAAGCAATGCTGATATTCGTTATCAAAATGAAGCAACATTTTGATGAACTGGTAAAGAATATTTCTTTGAACACTGATTTCGATGAAACAAAAACAGTCTATCAATATTGAAAAAAAAAACATTTTTTGATTTTTGTTTTTCCTTTGAATATACAGTCACGTAGTATGTACCATATTTTCGAAATAATTATTGTACCCGAATCACTACATGGAGGTGGTTAATAACTGTCATAAACTGATATTAAACACCAACTCTTTCGAGTCAACGGAACATGTACAACAATTGTGTTTGAGCATTCAAAGATGATGTTCGTTGACAGCTCGTTGTCCGAGAACCACATGATTCAGTATTCTATTGGAACATAGAACATAATGGTTCTAAGGCGACGAGCTGTCACGAACATCTTCACTTTTCATAGACACATAAACTGATGGCCAACAAGCGGTTACAGGATCAGACACTAACTCTATCGAATCAAAGGAACATAATAAAACAATGTGTTCGTGCAGTCAAAGATGACGTTCGTTGACAGCTCTGTTATAGTGGGAGTTGATAAGCTTGTGACATCTGTCTTAATGCCTGGGGTTGATGATCTGTCAGACTTGTGCTTTGCCATGACAAGGAAAGCAATTGCTTCCCGCTAGATAACGGTAATCTAGCATCCATTAAGACACAACGGGTGGAATTTCTATTCACAATATAATTTCACGTCTCCGTTTCGAACGTCTCACATCATGTAGCGCGGCGTAGTTTATGGGTAGAAACAGTAATAGACATATTCTATGAATTGAAACTGACGCCATATAAAATCTTTTCTTTCACTATGAAGGAAAGTCTTGATAACTGAGTCAATTGTATAGATGTGGATGTCACGGCTATGTCCCATCCATTTTGATGCCATAATTCAGAAATACAATGGCTAACCTGAAACAGAAAATGAGAACAAAACAAGTTCTGTCATACCTTCAGTGCGTGAATCTGAAGGCAAAATCCAAAACATTTCCATTTTCCGGAACCATCTAACTATTTGATAAATGATAAAACAACATTTTAGGTATGCGGTAGTTTGGCTGGGAAGGGTAGCTTTCACACTGCATGCGACACGAGCGTTGCGTTGGATGCGATAATTATAAAATAGCTGATGTCTTTGTTCTTTTTGCGGTTTTGCCACAGATTGGTGTCTGTAATGCAAATAACAACTGATAGAGATGAGTCCAATGTGCGAGCTAAACATAAAATTCGTTGCGTTATAATTATTATCAATGATTTTGTATTTAAGCTTGTACATTGGGCTAAGTAAATTCTGTTACCGCTTTTGATCTCCCAGTCTGGTATAGACATAGACACCAACCACTAACCAAACGATAAACAGAACAGAAATATCGTTGATTTTATGATTATTGCATCGCTCACAATGTTCGTGTCGCATCCAGTGTGAAATTGCCTTCATCTTTCGTTTCCCCTTTGGTCGAAATGCTCCCATACCACTATACATTCTCCAGTGTGCAATGTTCATTTTTGCAGGTGTCAGAAAAGAAACGAGAAATCAGCCTCAAGTTAATCCATGAGGATGCTGAACAAGAGTTAAGGGAGAGTCCTGTAATTTTGGTTTTAGTAATGATACGTATTTTAGCTCCACCATTCTGATAACAAAGACCAAAACATATCCTGTTAAGGGAACAGAAAATGCAGTTGGTCAGACGGCGGTTGAACGGACAGACGGACGACAGTATGAATGGACACGCGAGATGTTTCAGGGGTTTCGTTTCTGTCATATTTACGCACTCCATAAATAGTTAGAGAAACCTCGTTTGTATAAGAATAAAGTACAGTCGCCGTGGACTGGTCACTTTCCACGCGTGGGCAATATTTCCACGGACGCAATAATATTAGATTCCAACCACTAATTACAGGAATAATCATCAAAACTTTAATTAATGAAGCACCGGGTACAACCCGTTGCTTCATTAATTATTATTTTACTAATGATGATTTTTACTACCTGGTAAACAGATGCGTAGTCATAATTGCCCACGTGTGGATTACGACCAATCCACGGCGGGTGTACTCAGTGTACTGTACACTCTTCCTAACATTAAAACACGTTGACCTCTGAAACCACACACTTTTATTAGGTTTAACTTACATGGATTGTCACAAAAGTCAAAGGAATCTATTCAGTATTCTGGAAAAAGAAACTCTCTTAAATTTTCTGCAGTGCATTAAAACAACACCGACTCTGTGATATCATACGACGTTATGACATTGGCACGATTGTAGGGAATCTTGCAATTTTGATTCGAAAACGTCGTATAATTTATACGCCGTTTCCGAAATAAGAAATCATCTGACCAATCGTCGGCTAAGTTCGAAACCGTCGTATAAATGAATTTTCTCAATTTGGCGCGAATTTTGTTTTTGCATCATCGTATTCTGTGAGTCTTTTTACATCGTATAACTTTATGCGGGTGAACTACTCCAATCGGAAAGCTGTATTTTCTCATGTAACAAAAAGTCGTAATTTCCATTGGTCGAGTTTCTTATTTCGAAAATGTCGTATAAATTATACGACGTTTGCGAAATAAAATTATCAGATTCTCTGCTCTGCCGCCAACATTATGACGTCGTATATTATGCTGGCTGTTTAAAAATTTGTTCTTCACAGAATTTTATTCAAGAAAGTTAGTCTTCCAGAAAAAAGACGAAGAACGTTTGACTTTTTGCACCATCGGTAAGTTGAACTTTATAAAAATAAATATTGTGAATTTCAGTTGCTGATGTGTTTGAAGAAAAGGCGTGATTTTTGTTTGTAAAAAAGGATACTTTTCTGGGCCTGTGTTTGATCACGTAATTCCACTTAACATGCCGACAATTTATTTATTCCGCATGGTGCCGTGCGTCTGTGTGTTCTACCGTCAAGTTGTTTGTCCACCTTTCTTTTTAGCGCACCGACCTTTCTTTAATATTTCCTGTAATGAGCAGTATAATGTAATATATTGGTTATGGGAACGGGTCAAGTCGCCCTCGGGTCAGGTCACCCCGGGTCAAGTCAAGTCGCCCCTGGTCAAGAAGTCACCCCCAAACAAAGATCGGAAATATGGTTGGCAACTGGGGTGATGGGATGGAACAGTTATGTTGTCTTTATTAGAACAGTTCCGTCCCATCTCTCATGTTGACGATCATATTTCTGATTTCTTTCTGGGGAGACTTGACCACAGCTCGGAAATATTTTTGGCAAGGAGTGATGGGATGGAACAGTTTCCGTGCCGTTTACGTTGGGGGGGGGGGGTAGATTGCACACACACACACACACACAGAGAGAGAGAGAGAGAGAGAGAGAGAGAGAGAGAGAGAGAGAGAGAGAGAGAGAGGGGGGGGCAAACCTTCGCAAAACTTACCGCTTTTATTCACTACCGATAAGTCGCTCGATGAAGCAGGTAGATCCTGTCAGTCATTTTCCCCGCCTAGTAGGGAATGGTTTTTACGGGTTGTGTGCCCGCGGGGGACGATGTGGGACTATGCGCCCCTTGCGACCCCCGTTAGCAATAATTTTTCTTTGCCACTTTGTCTGTTTAGTCAGCTAGGCTTGTGGGATGAATCTCTGCAGCTCCGCTCTAGGCTACCACAGAGAGATCTTTAGCCTGCACAGGGAGTGTCCCTCTCTGCACAGAGATTAGCCATTTTACGTCCCCATCCGATAGGACGGTGCATTGTGACAGGATCAACCCCACAATTGTTGCTGACAGAGAGTATTCGGTCAACACGATGAGGGAAAAAAAATTCTACCAGGTCAACTCGCCCCTCAAAACCGGATCAACTCGCCCCCGACTGGGTTGACCCGAAAAAAATAAGCGGGGGCAACTTGACCCGAGGGCGACTTGACCCTAAACCTTGGTTATATATCAGGCTGTCCTGGTAAGCAGCTGAAGCGAATTAAATGTATTAAAAGTACAGAATTTCCGATACATAAATGTCAGAGCTTGTTGAGTGCTGTGTGAGGGTATCTAGGGATTGGCATCTAACTTGCTCCGTACCTTAGGCCCTTGACAAACAGTCGCTTGCTTTAGGGACAAATAAAGGAATGGGTGGATCCTGACACGATTTTACCAACAAACGATTTGTTGATGAAGATGCTTCCCGGTATCGAAACGGTTCTAACCCCCTCCCCGATGTACGTAGCAAAAGTTTGATTCATTGGCTTTTTTTGACATCTGCTTTTCAGGGTTGCTGATTTCATCAGAATTCATGACTTCCAAATGGTTGCGTCACAGTAGTGACATCCACATCTACAAAATAGACTTGGTTACAAAGACGGTACTTAGCAGAGAAAGGGGAGACTTCGCACGACGTCAATTTCAGTTCATAGATCATGTTTATTATTGTTTTTACCCACAGACTACTCCAAGATACCTTATGCTAGACGTTCGAAACGGAAACGTTAAATCATGCTGTGAATGGAAGTTTCACCCATCGTGTCGCAATGGCTGCTAGATTTCCGTTCTCCAGGGGTAAACAATTACTTTCCTTGTCACTGGCAAAACAAACTTCAGATATATCACCAACCACCACTCCAAAGGCACACGTCGTGCGCTCAGTAACTTCCATGAATAGAAAACATGTTCCGAGTTCATCAACCGAAGCTTCAACAAAGACCAATCACAGCCCGTTAGCTGCTGTTGCTACAGACTTTGCCGAGAGTGCACAGACTGACTGTTGTTGTAACAAACATTAATAACTGCACACCGGCCATCACCGCAGCTGAATCTGATTCCATCCCGATCGATTTGGCTAAAAATGAGACGTTTGACAAATCATCAGCAACAGGAACAGAAACAGTCTGACTTATCTAACACTTCTCTAAAGGTTACAGGCGATTCATTACCTATCTGTGAAACAGATCCCATAGAAGCTTCACCAGCGGTAACTGAAACAGGGGTAGATTGTAGCACACAATCCACCGACGTGAATATGAGTGATATCATCTCTCAATTTATTGCTATAATTGATGGTTCCGACAAAATATCAGTGGCAACATTTTCTGAATTTGAACAAACAGATGACTCACCGAACTCCGACATTTCTATAGGCGGCGCTTGTCTACCAGCTGCATTTACTATAGGGTCTGCTGACAATTCAGCAGCTTCGTGCATAACTGGAACTGTCAGAGGTTCAGCAACTGGTGACTACTTGGCACCAACTTCCACCATAGCAGATGATGAAGGTAGTCAATTGATCACCGCAAAATTGGAAAATGTAACATGCGCTGATGCGTCGAGAACAATACATTGTAGGATAGTGAATGGATCTTGTACTGCATTTGGTGGACAATTTGATCATTCTTGTGAAATAGGGTCTCCACAGAAACATTTTACGGTGAAAAACATTTCTCACAGTTGCAGAAATCCTACTGATTTATATCAAGTGAATCACAACATTGCATCAGTTGGTGTCGAAACTGAAAGTGGGGAATCGCAAATAGACCGCGCAGAAAGAAAGCGAAACAAACGACCTTCCCCCGTTAATTGGGAAAAAAATATAAATTCAGCCAAACGCATGAAAGGTGAATCTTACATGGGCAAAACAAAGTGTGAAGGGAAAACTAAGTTTGTAAAACAAAAAGCAGACAGAAAAGTTAAAGAAAGAAAGTGTAAACCTCTGTGTCTTAAAAAATATAAATGCAAACATTTTTCGGATCAAGATCGCGAACTTATATTAAATTCTTTCTGGAAAGAGATGAATTGGTATATAAAAAAAAACATTTGTTGCCAATATGGTAACCAAAAAATCGTTACTTAGTACATCTGGTAGAAAGCAATTTTCTTATGGCTACAGCCTGAAAAAAAAAAATAATATTGAAATGCCTGTTTGTAAAGAAATGTTTCTTACTACATTAGATATTGGAGAACGGGCATGCTACGCATGGCTGACAAAGTATGATAGTGGTTTGTTGGTTCATTCACCACCTGATAAAAGGGGTAAACAAAGTGAGACGTCAAAAAATGTTGAAAACAATATAATGACATTCTCGAACGGCCTACCCAAAATGGAATCACACTACTGTCGCGCGTCTTCCACAAAAATGTATTTAGAACCAACTTTTAAATCATTCGCAGAGTTATACAGAGAATATGACAATAAAAGCACCAACGAGGGGCGAGTTACAAGCTCCCTAACTACTTTCAAAATAGTGTTTGATAACTTGAATCTATCACTGTTCAGACCCCAAAAAGATCAATGTGACACTTGCTGCTCATATCAGGCAGGGAATCTTGATGAACAAGTACACGCGCCCCATGTGGCAAGGAAGAACCGAGCCCGCGAAGAGAAAATTCGTGACAAGGATAGAGCTTCGAGAGACAAGAGTGTGCGTGTCCTGACAGTCGACAAGCAGTCTGTTCTGTTAGCCCCTGCTTTAAAAGCAAGTGCTTTATACTATAAAACAAAACTATGTTGTCATAATTACACAGTATATGATCTGGCTACTAAAGACGTGGTAGTATACTTTTGGAATGAGTCGGAAGGCGATTTAAACGCTGATACATATTCTTCATGTATCAGCGATTGTATCGCATCCCTTCCGGATAGTGTCAAAGAAATAGTCATGTACAGTGACGTATGTACCAGTCAGAATCGCAATGCCATACTGGCAAACGCGCTCCTTAAGGTTTCCATGGAAAAAAAACATAATTATTCAACAAAAGTACCTTGAAAGGGGTCACAGCCAAATGGAGTGCGACTCCATCCACTCAACGATAGAATCGGCACTCAAAAATAGACCAATTTACGTTCCCCATAACTATGTCGATGCTATTAAAATTGCTCGTAGAATGCAACCTTATGCTGTCAAATGCCTGACGAACGAATTTTTCAGAAACTTCCGTGAACTGAAATACTACAACTCTATAAGACCCGGAAGTAAACCTGGTGACCCTTGTGTTGTTGATATTCACAGTCTTATGTTTCTACCAGAGGGGAAAATTCTCTATAAACTGAATTTTGACGATGAGTACAAAGACATCCCCAAAGAGAACACAAAGGCGAGTGTGTTCGTGGTTGGTACTGAACTTCCCCGCCTCCACAATTCTCGAGTTGCGATAAAGCGAAGCAAGTTTGCAGACCTCCAAGATTTGAAAACTGTTATACCCAAAGATTTTCATTCCTTTTATGACAGCCTTCCCCACACTTAACTCTTATGCACTTTCAGTGCGTTTTTAGGGCAGATATTTATGTAATCGTCAGAGCATTACTTGTTTTCTTTTCTTTTTCTTACCATCTGTATACGTGTTAGTGCAGCGCAGTAGAAGCTGTTGACAGTACTGTTGCATGAGGTACACTGTCGAGTGAACGCCACAACAGTCTATCGTCTAGTAAAAATTGAATCTCGCGATTTCCAATCAACAGTACTGCAAGTGTTGCCAACATACACCACCGTTGGAAGTCCAAATAGTATTAATTTTGGAATTGAAGTTTTATATTATCTTTTCAATAATGTTATATCATTTTCAATAATGATTGCGTTGCCCGAGTACTGGAATGTCGTATCCCCTGCTGTGACATACGACATTCTAGCACTCAGTCGACGATTGTACTCTTCGATCTCTGATTTTGTCGTTGCCCGGGGGCATTAATATGATTAGGTTGTGTTCACGACAGCAGTGAACTCGTTCCGTGTGAACCAAAAGTTTCTGTTGTTCATTTGACATTAGAATATCTTATACAGTTTTAACACGTGCTTTTTTTTTCTTCAAAATGCTGATAGCTTTGCCCAGGTTTTTATACAATCATGTTATATCCTTTTCAGTATTGACTGCATCGCCCGAGTACTAGAATGTCGTAACCCCTGCTTTGGAAATACGACATTCTAGCACTCAGTCGACGATTGTACTCTTCGATCTCTGATTTTGTGGTTGCCCGGGGGCATTAATATGATTAGTTTATGTTTTGTTATGACACACATGATGTTCACGACAAAAGTGAACGCGTTCCTGGGAACCGAATGTTCCGTTATTAAGTTGACAATAGAACATATTATAGTTTCCACACGTGTTGTTTTTCTTAAATACGGTGGTAGCTTTGTACAAGAGTACCTCGACACTGCGACCGCTCATAGATGGAACATGTGCAAGGGATATTCGGAGTTTGTTTCAAATAAAAACTATTTATTTGGCTCAGAGATTGGTGTTTCTTCTCAAAGCAAGTCATGATTAGACTTTTCCTTTGACAACATATCTGCAAAAATCATTTCACACATTTGTTACAGATACTCCAGAAGAGAGAGAGAGAGAACAAAAAACAAACCAGATCATTTTCATTTTTTCCGAACACCCCCCCCCCTCCTCCCCCACCATACTCCCCCACTACGATATTTATTGGTTTTAATCCAGTCTTTCCCGGACGGACGTTCGCACATCAGAACACCAAATTTACAACATCTTAACTTGAGCAGTTTGCGGCTTTGCTGTCCTGGTGTGTTAACTTCCACTCAATCAATTCTCTACTTTTTTATCATTGACCTATGAGGGATGCCATTTTTAGTATTGAGTGTGTGACATGTCTACCGCGACCCCACCGTCACGACCCCCCCCCCCCCCCCCCCAACACACATTTGTAGCAGTGCATGGGCATACAAAACACACAAATTCCGTAAAGATTTATAATATCAACGAGTTTCATTTAAACTCTCAGATATTGGCTCTAAAAAGAGGCGGTACCTAGAATTTCAGCTTGATTACTATATCAAAAGAAAGCTTTTCACTATTTCAACCTATTTCTCATGTGCACGGGACAGGATAAAAACCTTTTCTTCTTAAAAATAAGTGAAACAAAGATTACAAAATGGAATACATTATTCTATGCGCGAAACGTCGTAAACTTCGATCACGAGAAAATTCCCATTTCAAGATAGCGTATATTTTGTTGCAAACATCGTATAACTGACCGCCGAATTCCAAAAAGACGTAAATTTATAAAACTCGCTTATAATGACAAACCGACCAAATTAGCTCAAAACGCATCCTTTCAACATGTCCGTAAAACGTTCCCGTTTGCAGCAATACCACGATTCCCCCCAAAGCCGATTCATTTACTTGAAAAACAGATTTTTGTGTCTCCTGAAAAATCGTGTTTCGGCGCCAAAAACAGGTATACGAAGGTTTCGATCTTAGCCGACGCAATGTCAAATTCGACTTTCCGTCAGGTGCGCAAAATTCAACCGTTTGATTGGACAGGGCGTGACATCCAAACTTATACGACGTAAAATGACTCGTAGAATCAGACGATGAAAAACAAATCGCGTCTAATTGGTGAAACTCACTTATATGACGTTTCTGAATTTATCCGACGAATTATATGTATATCTGTGAGTAAAAAGTATGTAACATTAAATCAACGCAAACTCGACGACAAAAAGGTAAACAAACATCCCGTAATAGCGTGGGTTTCCTTACACACATTTTGGGCGACTACAATACAAATCATATACGGGTGCGGACAATTTCTTCGTTTTCTTTTTATTGGGGTTTAGTGGCACTTTCGGCAACCAAAGACTGCTCGTGTCGGACAGTTTTGTGATTGGGGGACGTGAGTACCGGCAGTGAACCACATATAAGCTGCGATCAACTGTCAAACTCCTCACCGTACTAACTCCGCACATGCTGGGTTGAAGGCTAGTGCACCATCGACATCGACGTTCAGTACGCCTCTGTTCACCGTGCCCTACGTGAGTAATTGGGATCAAGTGCCTTGTTCAAGGAAGCAACGCAGTTACATCAAATGGGGATCGAACCTTGGACCTTTCGGTTTGAAGTCATACACCATCGGTGTCATCGGTTTGGGAACTCCTACACACTGAGCCAAAGCCGAAGGGTATATGAATTTCGAGACCGGTGTAAACTCCCATACACCATGGAAAACACAAGGATAACGGATTTATTTCCACGAATTTTGGTGTAGTCAATACTTTAGCCAACATTGTGGGAAAAAACTGACACAAAATTAGTACTTTGTAAGTTTCTTAATAAAACCAGACAAATAGGGAAGTCATTGGATCTGGCTCAATGAACCAGTTCCAATAACATCCAAACCTGTATTATTTTATTGCACATCAATACTAAATTTCCTGTATTTTATTTTTGTTCTAACATAACCGAGCAGAAGGTATGAATTAATAATTAAAATGGGCGCTTTTTCAGCCATACAGCCTGCTATTGTTTATTGTTGTTTTTACAAAAACAAGCTACTGTGGATTGCAAGTTACACCGTACCTCTCAGCCAATCAAACCGCAGAATTTTGTTTCATTTGGAAATGAGTAACATTATATATTAGATCAGATTTTCTTTCCCAGAATTACCTCTTATCGAGCTCGGCTGTTATGACTTCAAACTCAACGCAATCAGTTTGTTTACATAGAAATCGTACATTGTTATTCATCGAACTAAATCAGGAATATTTGCTCTCCCTGGCATAAAGTAGTAGACTGAAGCTGAGTTTTGTATTGTGAAGAATTAATGGTGGAAAATAAGTGATGATTATGTGTATTAAGAGAAGAAAGAAAACAGTTGTACAGAAAATAATTCAACGCAAATAAAGATTCAGAGCCGTAACAGACATTCGTCGAAGTTGGGGAAGTGACTGAGCTCTCCGAACATGGTGGCTTCTTTAGCGGGAACTTCGCACTTTGTAAAAAGAATGACAAACAATAACATTGGCAGAAAACCATAACGGATCCGAAAACATTTTATAATTATTTTCTGGGTTTAATAAATAAAGGTGTTATTAATTTTGTTAGTTTCAGTTCGGCTGAGATATCAGGTCTCGGTACCTTCATGTCAGCCTTCGGTTTCAGCCTGACATGAAGGTGACAGGGGTTTATATCAGGGCCTACATGAAACTAACCCCTATTTCTAAAACAAAGTAACAATACCTTTAACTTATCAAGAATCAAAGCAGTTCAGTACTGGAGGAACAGGACACAACGAAACTATATGCAGTGCACGGAACATATTTTGTCTCCTTATCTTGTTATCTGGAAAAATTATCTCACGCAAATCCGTCGGTTCGGAAGTCCAATCTGTAACCTCAGTTCCTAAAAGCACCCCCCCCCCCACCCCTCCTCCCCCTGTGTTTGACCTACCCGTGTTTATCGTGTCATTCCAGAGGGTCCGTATGAAAACGCTCTGGTAGCACATTGTTTTTCAAAGACATCAACTCGTTATGGGCTGGTGAACGAAAATAAATCTGTCTGGCAACTGTTAAGACCTGGCGAAATATTACTACATGAACGTAGTGACGGCTGTTAACAAAGACGCGATGGTTTTGATTTTGTATCCCTTGTGACCACTTTTAGTTTTATGATGCCGAGCCGCTTTCAAAGAGTGATGCTTTGGGCAGGTTACGAATTCTAACATATTGTTAACATATGTCCGGATCGCAGAACTGTGGTATTCAGAGTGTACATCAATGTAGTATTTGAGCGAGTGTGTAACTGGAATTCGTTCATAGCTTTATTTTAGCTTTTATCCCAAATGTTTAATAGGGAATTGACGAGTAAGTTATAGAGCTTATATTACCGTACGCACTTGGCTCCATTGGGTGGTTAAGTGGAGAGCATTTCATAGCTGTAACCTCTTATAGAACAGCCGCAGTGAACTTGTCACTTTCCACGGGTGGGAATATTTCTACGGGCGCAATAACCGTAGATTCCAAACACTAATTGCATGAATAATCATCAAAATATTAATTAATGAAGCACCGGGTATAACCCTGTGTTTCATTAATTAAAATTTTGCTGCTGATGATTTTTATTACCGAATAAATGCATGCGTGGACATGAACTCGCACGCGTGGATTAAGACCAGTCTACGGTGATTGCACTGTAGCTTTTCTCTTCCCGAATAATACGAAGGCGACTATAGCCTATATGGAGCGCGGCTCTATCCGCACATAGGACAGGTCTTTTATGTTTCCACTCAATAGGAGGGTACGCCGTGATTAGTGTCAAATCCACAAGCCCAATGGGGTGTTGGACACCTTGATAACTTTTCCGTTCTAGGATCAATCGCGGGACCTCTGACATGAGAGGGCACCGCACTCGTCCACTCGGTCATAACTAGCCTTTGTTTCCTTTTACTATACCTCACAATGGGGCATTTTGATTTTGGGATTGACTGAGATGGAAATGGGATTTATTGTTCGGGAGTTTCATATAAAAATGAGTTTAGACATTCATGTTGTCTTTTAAGGCAAAAATGTCTTCTCTCCTATGGTGTTACTTTTTTCATCATTTCAAAAAAAAGCAGGTAAAACCAAGGCACTGGTCTCCAAATCCGTGAACCAACCATGGACCAGTCCCATCAAGTTTACAGCGAGTGTTGTGAAAAAAGATAGAGAACATGGCGACATCCCTCACTTTAGCTTCACGTAGTATTATCCCTGACATTGTGTGATTTCTTAATGATATAAAAGTCCGTTGGAATCGGCTATGATTCGTTTCTACAAGGTGCAATGATATCTTGCAAATAGTTTAATATTATGGTCGATGTATGTTCAATGTCAACCTACATATCATTCCTGCGCTTTTAACTCATACTATAATTAGATTATCGAAATAAATTGTTCCTATAGAATGTGTTTGCGTGTGTATTTTGGCATTTTGACGCTGCTCCACCGGATATCTTCTCGGTACGTTAAAGTACTGTAGAGTTATTACTCACTAATTATTCATTTACGCTACAAGTGAATGATACAGCAGCTGACAATATGTCAAATATATTGCACGTTTTGGACATGTATTTTGTTTATTCCTGAGCTTCCCAAGACAAGTGTGCGATATTGTTTCTTGATAGGGGGTGTGGGGGGGGTGTGGTCCCGCCCATGAAGCCACTTGAGAGTATCTGTTGTTGGATCACATTTCTGAAGCGCCATTAACTTTGTGATCACCTTCTGTAGATTACTACGCGACGCCCAATGCAATAAGAGACTATTGTTGTATATGTCAGAGTAATTGTAACGTTTTTTTATGCGGTAAACCGTTCGATAGGTAACGGATAGGCCGAACTGAGACTTTAGTGTAATTATATAGCAACCAAAACAAAATGCGGATTTGTTTACTTCACGTGATTTCATTATATCCAGCAGCAATGGAGTTTGTGTAATAAAACTGGGGTTTCGGGTTAACAGAACACGAAAACCATTTTTGAGCTCGAGTCGTTCAAGCTTTTCTAATTGCAGCAACTTATTCCGAATTTAGTTAAATCATTTTAAGTGTAAAATGCGAGTAATATTAATGCTGCACCTTTGCTGAAAATCTGCACCTTTGAGATTCAACATCAGAATGAAATAAGTATTGTAAGCCGCGGGACAAACGTGTGTATACAGTTAAAACTAGAAGTCCTGTCACGAATAGTGCGCTTATCTAGGCTTAATTGCGCGTTGGAATTGCGCCATATCAAATGGCATCCAAAGCACGGCAGGTTCTCCTGGTCACTCATAGCAAACACATGCAATGTTTCTGCCAATGGACCTCCAGGTTACCCGGAGGTCCATTGGCTGAAACATTGCTTGTGCACAGGCCATAGGTACAGAATTTGATACTTTACTTGGGTCATAACGCGTACATTAACGCGCATATCAGCGTGCTATTTGTGCGCATTTCATGACAGGACTTCTAGTTTTAACTGTATGTCATAATTTATGCTATGAAAACAAACTCTCTAAACAGTACTATGATCAGATCAGATTGCGACACAATTGGATTGGATGCGATTGCGACACCTTTACACCATTTGGTTCAGATTCCATGAATAAAATTCATCGAAATCAAGAACACGTCAAACAAAACGAAACGAAAAGAAGCATCTCGTATTATTATGTACTCATTCGTCAGGTGAGATTACATAGTGTTGTGATGAGGTGAGCGGAAAGAGAATTTCGAGGTGGCGATCCGGTCCAATTACTTTGTACGCTGTTATGATCAAATTACCGTAAATATCTTTCAGGAGATGATATGGGCATCGCGGTCTGCAGAGAGTTTTAATGCTTCAAATGAACCGAACGCGACGCGAACGTTACGACGGATAATAATGAACTATTTACTTTATAAATTTTGAATTCAGACATATTGTAATAACTTCAATTTGAACCTTATTTTCGAACAAAGACGAGGATTAAACTGAGTCCACTGTTAAGTGTGAACCAAACAAACACTGAATGTGATTGTGAGCAAAAAAAAAAAGTTTTGCATATGAATAATCAGTGATATCAAAATTTAAGATTGCACACTCTCCCGATAGGGCCAATATTTATGTTCTCGTTACACTGAACATAGAATATGAGAGTCACACTGTAAATATGACTCGGCTGGAGATATGGGTATCGTTGCCTGCAGCTTGTAGTTATGTTGTTACGTATCGAACTCGAAGTGAGCGTTGCGCAAGAGTAATAATTAAGTATCTGCCTTAAGGCTTTGGATCTTCCGACAAATGAGATGCCTCTTACTAGAACCTTGGTGGTCAGCAGAGACAGTAACCTGAATCAACTGAGCAAAGGGAAAACCAAGCACTAAATTGGACGTCATGATTCGTTACATCAAATCGTTCCTTGAGAGCAACGAGGCGCCATCTGCAATGCTTTAGAATTGCACGTGGCGCCTTGTTGCACTCAAGCGTCGAACAAATAACCAGTCATTTGATGTTCCTATTCGCAGCAAACCTCTCACGTAAGGCGTTACAGTAAAAAATACCAGTTGCGCGCACTTGGGCGGTGAACGTGGCTCTGAGTGCCACGTTTGCCGCCCAAGTGTGCACGACTAGTAATTTTACTGGACCTGAGTTAATGGAGTTTAACACTGTGAAATATGTTGAATTTAATGTTGATGTTTTGAGGCTCGACTTATCTTGTAGTGAACGGACTGTGATCACTGTAAAATATGTTCAATTTAATGTAGTACTTTCGAGCCTCGACTTATCTAGTTGTGAACGGACTGTAAACCCGTAAAATAAGTTCAATTTAATGCAGTTCTTTCGAGCCTAGACTTGTCTAGTAGTGCACGTTATTACAAGCGGAATCGGCATCGGAATCGACCGATTGTGAGCTCAAATAACCAGTATTCGGTCAGCGGTCATCTTTGGTAATCGGTTGAACACTATCCAACATATGTGATTGTCGTTGTTCAACTCAAACCGGACGGTAGCATTGATGAACTGAAAGATTTAATAAGATCGTCAAACTGTACTTTAAACGGATAACAGACTTATATCGGAACAGAGACAATCATATCAAGTAGCCAGGTGAAAATGAAGAGTAATGTAAATTTGAATGTTTCAAAGTCCGCGCGCGATGATCCATGCAACAATAACCGCATTATCTTTTTTTTAATAATTCACATTGGTGGTTAGAACGCAAGAGAGATAATGCTTATCTGAGTTCAGCTCTCTCTCTCTCTCTCTCTCTCTCTTTATATAGGAATCTGTCTTCACGGAAATCTTTTACGAATTGTGGATAAGCTGCAATCCCACATTAGGCGATGTAGGTAATTTAAAGTGAAACGGGTATATGTGCACAATGTGGTAAACAACAGGTACATTTTCTAAGGCAGGCTTTGATGTAGGATTGTAGCATTTATGATTGCAGTAAACGTGTACTTTGTTCTTTCAATCGATGTTAAGTTTGACTTGTTGATTCGACGCTTAAATATGCCTAATTGGATATTAAAATAATTATTGCTGGCCACTCCTTCGAGGGAACATTTTGTCAGAGAATTTAAATTAAATTTGTATCAGGGCTGTTGTTGAAATTCCTAGCTTTCTTTGCAACAGATTCATAAAGATTGTTAAGTACATAGTTATTAAATTTCACAACTGAAACGTTTTCAATTCATTAATTCATTGTATTAAAACTGGAACCTCGCAAAGGAGATATAAAGATAGAATGAATATATAATGTGTCAAAATATTAGTTTTTATTCCATAATTAGGTGTCATCATAATTACCCAGAAACCATTTGTTTAATAATTATTGCCACAAGTAGAAACAATATTTTGTTTATCTTAAAACATTATACAGTTCAATCGCCCCCATACCGTTTTTCATCTCGATCAAAAAATCCACCTATCAAATAAGAATGGTTCACTTATTGGTTTACACCATGGTGAAATATTATTTATTTATTTATTTGTGTTTAAGGTCACATACTTATGCACAATGATTAATCATGACCGTGACAGTTTTACGGGTGGAGGAAGCCGGAGTACCCGGAGAGAACCACCGAGCATCGACGAGCAGCTGCCAGCCCCCCCCCCCCCCCCCCCAATATCGTAACTCCGCCCTGCAGCACAGGCAGGTTTAGATTGGTTGAATACATGCGCACAATCGCCTTAGTACACGGCGTCATCGTGTCCCCATGTGCACAATCGGGGTTAAGTGCCTTGCCCAAGGACACGACGCGGGAGTCCGGACCATGGTGAAAGCATTACGTCGTAACCTCTTTGTCTGCAATTGTAATGACTAAATCAACTAAATTTAATAAATACATATCACCACCATTATGTACATATACACATGCTGTTTTATGGATGAGCTCTTGTTTCCAAGGCCATATCTCGCCGAGTCGAGATATGGCCTTAGAAACAAGAGCGAGATTACGATCTCCCATTTCGTACATAATCATATTGGTGATGGTGGGTTTATCTTACTCATCTCATCGGTAGTGTCAATAACTTGGTTAACCTTCATCCTACCGAGCAGGGTCTAAATGTACCCCACTTCCAATTTGTTGGTTTACAGCTTCGAAATTAGGAACATACCAGCGCTTGTCTTTTTGGTCTTTATTTGTGAACCTTTACGGAAATTGTAGCTGGATTGTCACCCGGCTACCGACATCTTAGGCGTAAATGGGAGATCACTTTTATTTGGGGTCCGAATGGACCCCAGTTTGGAGATTGAACTCAATTTAATTTGTGTTTACCGGTTGTGTTTGTTTTTCGATAAATGATGGCGGATGCAAACGCTAGAAACGCGAAATACACCACTGCTGGGGTTCAAAAGGCCATATTTAAGGACCAAAAAGAATTAAAAGTGGAAGACTCTAACCACATTTCCAGCACCTCCAACCATAATGACATAAAATTGGCAGAATAATCGGCAAGCAAACTGACGGACAACAGCTCTCCAATCAAGAGGTAGAGATAGGGCGTGGATGTAGTTGGTGAAGGGATCACGTCCATTAAAATCAGCCACAGCATAATGGAAAGGTCGTTGAACATTCCTTTGAAGGGAGAAATAATTCAGTTTGGGACAGAAATCCACCAAATGTTGGAAGACAGCAGCCTCAGGATATCATAAGATAACAACCCGGTATAACTAATGCTGCAGATCGTAGTACACCTGCAGACTCATCCAGTCTCTCCATCACCCCCAGTCATGGTGGAACTTAGGTTAATCAGTTGGAATTACAATAAATTGTTAAAAAATGTCCAATGTTGATCATAAAATACAAATTTGAATGTTTTGGTACCTTATGTGCTTATTTTTTTATTATATTTTTACTGGGGTCAAATGGACCCCTGTCAGCAGGAGTAGTAGGTAACATCTGTTGGGTGGATAAAGGTTAACAATTTTTGTTAATTTTAGATTTCATTTTCAGACTCGAGAAACACTTTATGAGGCTGCCTTGATCTTTTGCGATCACAAAATAATTATAATGAGCACCTTTTAGGGAGCGCGGTGGCTCAATGATTAGAACATTGGACTTCACACCGAAAGGTCGGCGTTTAGATCCCGACCCGAGTATCTACTTTGAGTCTTCGGACAAGATATTTAATTATGATTGCCGTGTACTATGGGTTGATAGTGTACTTGCTGTCAACAATTGATAACTCCACATGTGCTGGGTTAGTAAGTTGGAGAGTAAGTTGGAGAGAGTGTGGCAGTTGCTCGCAGCTACTCGGTGGTTCCCTCTGTGTCTTCCAGTCCCCCCCCCCCCCCCCCCCCGTAAACCTGCCGGGCGCGATATGCCCCTTGCTGTTAAAAGTGTAGCCAGTGTTCAATAAGCAAATTATCAATAAACGCGTTTGTAATAAAATCCGACATTACTGGTCCAATGACTTTGAAGACGTTATCTCGACGCATTGCCTGGACTCTTTAACTGCGCTTTATTTCAGCTTGACCCTTTCGTGCGATTCAAATACAGAACCAGAAAACGGTTTTGTTTCACGGTTTAATAATTATACTTTTGAGAAGAGTCTTCCAACTATAATATACAAATGTATATTGTATCTCGTATAACCTTTCAAACTTCTACATGCAATGCTCTATTCTATTCACGCACATGTATACAAATTGAACTAAGCACACACTTGTATACTGCACTTTCATGACACATAATGTATCAGTGGCAGCTGATACACAATGCGTGCGTGCAACTACAGACCCAATACATTTATATTCAACAGAACAAGAGGCCGGGGCCGTTTATCGGAAATAAATGACCAGGTGTTTCGTGGGCATATAAAAAAAAGTTATTCCTTTAGTGTTGCCAGCGGTGGATGAGGTCAGGGGTCAAAGGTCAAATAGGTGCATTTTACAAATTTTCAAGAAAATACACAAAATTCATCATACTATCAAATGAACATTAGCCGAAATTAATGTCACTGCAAATAAATGAGTAATGACACTTTCTATTTTCTATTTTACTCTAAAGTGTGAAGACATATTGACAGAAAATGGCGAATATTTCCAAAACGGTTAGACTTTTGTGAAACAAGCAGGTCTGTTAGTGAAACTTAAAAAAGCAAACTTCCCGTGTCTTCAGCTATGTCTAATGATATATGAACTTAGACAGATAGTCACTGTTGTTTTCTAATGCATATACATCAGTCTCAATGCATTCCCTGTGGTGAGGATCAAGGGGGGGATGTGGGGGTATAAACAAAAGTAATGTATAATGCACTGTATGTGCCGACAAGTGGAGAATATAATTCTCATCACGTTTTATCTGAAGTTTGATGGATATTTGTGGAAACATTTGAGAGTATAGCCCTTGAGAAAGGATAGTTATTAAGATTAACCAAATGTACCCAAGTTCATGTGGAAGGTCAAAGGTCAAAATACCACCCAGCATCCGAAAAGTTGTTCAAATTCTTCTTGCATTTTAAAGATGAAAAAGGACTGATATTTTTAAAATGCTAATTCAGCTTCGATTTTAATCAGCAACCGCTATATTCTCATGACAGAATAACATTATCATGGAATATTCACTCTAAAAGGGACAAATGGAATAATCTGTAAGTATCATGGTGGAAAAACCAAAAACAAAAAATAAATTGCTTATTAGTAATCTGAAGTGATGATGTTTATTTTCACTGGATTAAAATTCAGATTTCTTCTGGTGATGCAATGTTGATACATTCCTTTTTCGTCTCTGTCAAGGCCAGTGACCCACGAATAATGACAGATCCAGTGTGTGTCCTACGTACAGATGTTCCATGCCTTCTAGATGAAAACATCAAAAGGTTTGACCTTGAAAAGTGGGACAAAGTCATCAGCTAAGAAAAGACTGCAACGTCCCAAAGGTTTACAGTCACAATATTGGACGATATGTACACGACTACCAGGTGAACTCTCCAATGAATGCGGCTACCACAGTACCTGCTACAACAAATGCAATGCTAACCTTAAAAAAATAGCATCAGGGTCTGAATGTAGGCACACACGTTTTCTTAGGAGCAAGGCTACACCTCTGGCATCAACGTCAATCAGGTGTACTTGCTTCTGTTTGCATATTTTGCTCAAAAGCCAGAAAAAGGAAGTGGAGGTAACCCTTATTAACTGTGAGTAAAGACGGCGTAAATGAAAACATTAAAGATTCTAAATGACAGACCGATCCTTGCGAAATTGGGGGCATTGATTTCCATTCAAAAGAGGTGAAATACCATAATGCATGTACAAGAGAATCCCCAATTCAATCACGTTCTGTAATGAAAACAAAATCAACGACAAGTTAGCGCAATTCGCAAGGTATAGCTTTTGGACTTTTGTTTTCATATATTCAGACATCGGTTATTGACAATAATCGACCAAAGTACCTAGGTTCAATACATCGTCAGTATTGTCATTTTGTGGATAGTGTTACAAATGATGACAACGTCAACTGTTGACTAACTGGTAGTAGGATAGTTGTTGATATTTTGAATAGTTTTGGGCACTCAGTAAGTTATAGCGTGGCAGAAGGCATTGAAACCGAGATAACATACTCAATATTAGACAAGGATAGAGCACTACAGGGATATGATCCCACCGTTCTCAGGTTTGAGTACTGGAACTGCATTTGGCAATTATGATGAGCTAACAGAAACCCTATCCGGCAAAGACACCCTCCATGACACAATGGGCACCTGTTACCAGAACAAATCATCAGTGCCACTTGTTATTTAGATTGCGAACGTACCAAGGAATATGCAATATCAGGAGGAAAGCCCCAATGAGCTCTGCAAGTGAAAGGGGCGCAAGTAAGACCCACTAGGTAGGACTATAGCACCTCACAAGAGAATACCATCCATATCATCATTTCCATATGATGTATATGAGGTTAATCCCCCACAATATTTAGGCAAAATCCAACGAATGAACCAAATATGGATTCTGTCCTGTTTTTTACAAAGCTACACACCCATGTGGAGGGGGTGGCATTATCTGCTGCACGACATAAGCCTCCCCTGCAGACATTAGGATAAATAGAGAACATAGATTTACCACCAACCAGACTAGGTGTCGTACAATCAACACTACGCTTAGCACAGAAAGTAACACTTGAGTGCGGAGAAGAGTATGCTGTTGTCCATTATGATCTGGCTATTGCCAAGCTAGCCCTATAGATTCAAGCACAATAATCTCCTATGATATGATAACTTCATTTGCTTCGGGGCATTTTAAAATACTTTGGTTGATTTATTCATCAGGTGTAACTTTGGTATTGTACGATGTTGCTTAGTGGAAAGCATTTCAATCGTTGCAAACGATTGCACCCACTTCTTGCACAGTTCTGCACTTCCGTCAGTTTGTTGAATTGCATGGAGGTGTTTCTGATGAGTTAGAAACGGTGATCAACCCCTTTGCCGAAACTCCATCCGACGAAAGTCTGTCAAACATTCTCCAGTCTGATGCATGTAACCATTTGCTAGACAGATACAACCAGTACACCGAATGCATAAGAAGTGGTGAGCATGGAAGACAGCTATGTTCTGGATAGTCTAAATTGATCTGGTGCATGTTTACTTATTTGATTTTGCATATCAGACAAATGATGTAGATCTCTACACCTATTCCCTTAGTCTGATGTGCCCCGGATTCTTTGTAACGCATCGCCCCAATTATGCCACAGGGATGACCAGGTTTCTCTTCAATTTGCTGAACATGGACAACACGCATGGAGGGAACATGACATGTTTAAAACCCTTTGATACTTTTGTACGTGTTATTACGTACGGAATCAAACAGCACGTTGCTACTTTGTGGTTATTTGTTTCATTAGCACTTTCCGATTTTTTAAAGTTTTAACCTCGAGTTCCTATTTTCTCCCGAATAGTGCTCAGTGATAACCGTTCAGCCAAATGTTATCGCAGATTAAAATACTGATATAACCCTGTAGTCAAGACTTCTTAACTGGTTGAGTGCACGAAGCCACTATCGGGGATTTCCAAAAATGAGGATACCAGAGCAAAAGCCAACACTCTCCTTGCTTATAATTCATATTCAGACAAACACAAATACTATTTTATTTATAAAAAAATGTTATGTTACAAATTATTGGCGAGTGCCTGTGGGCACTCTCCTATATTTTGTAATAAAACAAGTTTGAATATTAAATTCAGACCACCAAAAATAATCTAGCCCTCAACCAGATAATAACTTATGTGAAAAATATCTTGTTATTTGTACATTCCGACGTTTGACGTCGCATTTTGAGAAACGTTGAAGAAACGGAATTCCCAGTGACGTTTGAACGTCAGGATAATTAAAGTCTCAAAGGGTTAATGGATGCGCCCTCTCTATTGAGCGCACAACAAATAATTGCTCACGCAGTACTGTAGATTTGACAGTTGAACAGGCTGTTAATAAAGATGCTGCATCAAGACAAGGTGGGATTGCAGCATTTACTCAGTGTGTTGAGGCTAGAAAAAAAGGTGAACTCTTACCAGATCTTTCAGAGGAGCTGTTGTAAGGTGTATCCTTGATATGGCTGGTCTTACACTTAACGAGGAAACTTCACTACAGCTGAAGAGATACAGAGTGAAGCGGGACAACGCGGACTTGCAGTCAGTCACGGGAAGTCTGGAAGAAACCTTGAAGCCATTTCAGATTAACCTCTCTGGCCTTCACTGCCTCTCAGCTGGTCGTACAACATCTGCTGAGGTAGAATATGATCTCACAGGAGTCATAGACAAAAGGAAGGTATGGTATCGAGAATCTGTCACACAGTGCCAGACAGACCCAAAGCGTTTTGAAAAGCCAATAAAACATCGCAAAGTTAAAAACTTCACAAGTCTTGCAATAAAGACACAGCTTTCAACAAAAGACCAGAAAATGAATGAGGTCAGATGCACACGGGACCTTTTTGGCAGACGACTTTTTCTTGTATTTACAAAGAATCTTGATTTGGCTACTGTTCTATCCTTTCCTCTCACAGAAGTTCCACTCTCACTTTGTCACATCAGACATCAGTGGAGCCATAAACAAAACAAATCCACCTTAATGAGGAAACTGGAAGGGACGGCCGCTAACGACACGGAACCTTCTCATTCTGATGTCTACATCCTTAATGCCATGTTTTTCTTTGCGTTCTAATCTCTTTAGCAATACTATAAAGTGCTGATGAGATTCACTAAATTCAAAATGAATTCTTATTCAAAAGAACAATCATCATTATCAGATTACAGGTAGTATATGTAGTTTGAAAATCTGACATTTTTAGAATGTCGCTATACGGTGTAATGCGACCTTCAACTTCTCACATGACCTTGGGTGCCTTCGGTTAATCTTGATAATTACTAACCTTTCTCAAAGCCTATGCCCTAAAGTGTTTCTACAAACATCCATCAAACTTCGGATACATTCACTTGTCAGTTCATTCAGTGTATTGTGTGTTACTTCTGTTTATACCTCCAGATTTCCTCCTTGACCTTGACCCCTAGTTGTGCAATGAGACTGACCAATATGTATTGGAAAACTGCATTGAATGTTTTTCTTCGTAAAGCATTAGACATAACTGAAGCCACAGGTAAAGTAGAAAGTGTCATTACTCATTTATTTACATGGATAATAATCTTTGCTTTTGCTCATTTGATAGTGTTATGACGTTTTGTGTATTTTCTTGAAAGTTTGTAAAATGCACTCATTTGGCCTTTGACCCTACCCATGACATCGTCCACCACTGGCCACAGTTAAGTATTAAAATTTCTTATAGGCCAATGTATGCCCTTTCTAAAATTACCCACCAAATACCAGATCACTTTTTCCGATAAATAGCCCCGGGCACTTGGGCTATAAATACTCCTTTTCTAGACCAGATGAGGATCCTACAGTATCGTCGCGTGGACAGGTCGTTATCCAAGCGTGGGCTGAGATGTCCGCGCATGCGTTTACCAGATAATAAAATTAATCACCAGCTCAACTGGTTGTACCCGGTGCTTCATTAATTCACTTGTTATTCCTGTAATTAGTGTTTGGAGTCTAATATTGTTGCGCCCGTGGAAATATTGCCCACACGTGAAGATTGACCAATTCATGACGGCTATACTGTATACTCCAAACTTGGAAAGTTTCATGAATAATAAATTGCGAAAATAAGACTGAATCAAGGGGGAAAAACGAAAAAGAACCTGGGTATCAATGTTCACGCTTTTCGGATTTCAACAAGCGAGATTCTCGGTTTTGTGGAGATAAAGAGATTTCCGTCCGGATCGAGGCCAGTTGGGGGTTTTCGCTCACACTCCATTTATTGTGATGTGATGTCCTTTTGCTCACGAAATAAATATATATTATTTCATATCACAGTTATAGAGATTCCAGTGCATAAGCATTTCACAGGCCTCATAAACAACAAGTTTACAGACTAGAGTCGCAGTGGACTGGCCGTAATCCATGCATGGCAATGACGTCCGCGTATTCTCTTATCTGTAAATCACTCGTCGAGGAGAGTGGAACGTCAGGTTCACCTCTACACTCTATTCTGATATGTGTTAAGCGTATTGTACAAAGCAATATACATTAACATAAGTGTAAGTGAAGATTTTCTTGGGAAAATACAAGAATGTATATAAATATGTATGTATGTAAATACTTTCCTTTCTTGTGCAGCAATAAACAACCCGTTGCTTCGTTAATTAAAATTATGCTGCTGGTGAGCTTTAGTACCTGGTAAACGCATACGTGGACATCACTGCCAACAAGTGGATTACGACCTGTCCACGGAGCTTTTACTTTATCAGTTATAACTGGAAAAAGAACATTAATACATGTATATCCTTTGACAAAACTATTGTCCTTTCCATAACCCCCCAGTGGTAAATAAACTCTGGAATAATACAAAATCAAGAAAATATCTTTCAGTTTTCAGCTCCCGATTACGTGTAATATATTTAACTTCGCCGGCGTTACGTTTCTGTGATTTTAGCTCGCTCGAAAATTATATGAACGAATTTTTTAATTCTCTATGGGAATTTGTGTGTATTTTCAGAAGAGCGTCCATTTTGCAACAATGCACAAGTGACGTAACTGGGACCGTCCATTTGAGAACAGGTAAATTTGAATTTTCACGGCTTGCGTTTGCAGAAGGCGTGTTTTGACGAAGTTGGAATATCAGTTCGTCGTAATGATGGTTCAAAATAAAACTCAAGTCTTGTTCAAAACGCGTTAGTGAATTAGTGAATAAATAAAATATACATGTATTGTAGTCGTGACGTAAATTATTTTATTAATACGTGCCGTACCAGTTTTCCAAATTTGTCATGTCTTGCCGACAACTGCCCTCAGTATGTTTCTACAGGCCTCCATTTAGGCTTTGATTGTTTGTGAGACAGTGACACGGGTACAGGCGAAAACAGCACCGTGTGAAATCCGGGACCCGTTACTTTCGGTTTGGCACAGGAGTCCGGATTTCTTGGGTTTGGATTGCCCCCATCCAAATATGGCCTAAAAGACCTTGTTTTAATTTTTTACCTTGGCACGTCCTTTGAATTCGCCCCCCCCCCCCCCCCCCCACACACACACACATACACAAGATTCTGATTTCTGCGTCAAATAATAAAGAAGGAGCTGTATCGTGAATCCAGGTTGGATAGATTCCAGGGCCGAGGAAAGGGTGGGGTTGGGGGAGGGGTGTTATTGCTTTTAATGTTTAGAAGTCACTGCTAAACAACAAGAAAACCATGAGATAGTTGGGAGGGGAGATGTATCCTCTCATTTTTAACTGCTCAATTTTCCACAAATTTATTAGAGAACCATAGGCTGAATACTCGGTTTCAAAACGAAACACAGAAAAAGGCAGAATTTAAATGAATTAATTTCGCCATCGGAACTGGTGCCGTTCTCGCCACAATCAGTTGGTGCCGTTTTCGCTCACTCGGTGCCGTTTACTCCAGGTGCCGTTTTCACACGGTGCCGTTTTCGCTAAAACCCGACACAAGTCCAAATAACCAATTTTCTTTTAAGAAAGTATATAACTAATAGCACGAGAGAATTGGCATCTTCGAATACAACCCTGACGAATACGTATAATCACTAGAAAGCTTATTGGAAAATTGTAGGTGGGGGGGGGGGGGGGGGGGGGGGGCGTCACGAATACGTCACTTCGTGATCACGCTGCCCCCCCCCCCCCCCCGCCATTTCTCAGCAAGCACCTGATAAATCTTCTGAGGGAGAAATCACTAGGCAAAGTTGATCAGAGAATTTATATAATATTAATCATATTTCGACATCACTGATTATACCCAGCACAGGCGTATATAGACCAACGGGCCAACTTTTTTTCTATTGCTGAGGGGGGGGGGGGGGGGGGGGGCTGGAAGATTTTGCCCGAAAAGTAACTACGTGCGTAGCCCTGGTGTGGAAGTTGGTGAGCGTGTCTTCTTCTACTGGTGGGATTAAGGGAACCCTCCCCGGGAACATTTTTAAAAATCTGATCCGCTTGATAGTTTCTAGAGAACCCAGACTACCTTTCGAACCTTGTAACTGAAAGAAAAGACGATCGCTTTTGTAGAGGTGCCTGGCTGAATGTGTTCGAGCGGTCTCGTATGGTATCAGTCAACTGCAATAAAACAGATGCTTCTCGGGATTCAGCTGGAGTAAATACGTGTAATGTAAGGCCTGTGTGCCCATAGCATTAGAGGATCGAACCATACAGATGGATGAGGCTTTAACACTATTCACGTGGGTCGATATACTATTAATAACAGTTTGGCTGGCCGCTGATTTGCCGTGGTTCTCAGTTGAGAAGGTTTTGGTTACTCACGTGCTTCCAACTGCTTCCCGATTCCCACGCATCTTTCCTCCCAATACTGAGAAGAACTGCTTGAAGACACTCTGTACCCCCATTCTTCACAATCCCTCCAATAAGCATACTAACCATCGCATTTGTGTCAAACACTAACCACGTCCTTTATTCTCCCATCCCACGTCCTCATTATACTACTCCCAGTGAATTTTGATCTAGAAGATTGAGATTTTGGACTTCCTAATAAAACTTATTCCAAGGTCACCACTACGCCCAAGTTACACATTTGGCTCTCCTTTTCCACCGTCTTTCCCAATTCCCCCTAATCTCCAGTGATCGCGACCTCAGCTTGAACAACAGTGACCACCCCTCCCCTTACAATGGTGCCATTGTCAAGGTACTTTTCAAAACCTGTCTACTCTTTGTCACGCAGGCCACACAAAGACCTCTTTCTTTTGACCTACTCTCGCCAATTTTGGGTACAATCCCCATGACTCTTTCTCTAACGGTTTTTTTACCTTTGGTTGTCTCTATTTCTGAGTTCGATACATCGTTTGGATAAATCCCTACAAACTTCTACCATTACTGCAGTTAATTATAACGAAATTTTTAAAAACCCCAAGCTATGAATTATTATCTCGACTGTCTAATATTTCTACATACCTGCGTTACTTCCACTGGGTCCAGTGGCGGCTCAAAGGTGTCTCCCCTCTGGATATACTTTAGCAAGGGGCATCATATATGCCCAAGACCTAAGGTAGGATGCTAATAGAATTATAGATGGCGGCGGGGAGTTTCCCCGGGAAAATTGAAAAAAAAATTTCAATCCCCGAGGGCTTTTTGGCCACTAAATAAACTATGTTCTCATTCAGCCTGCAATATTTTTCAGTGGATAGGTAGATAGTGTGACATTTTATATAATAAAATCAATCAGTAACTGGAGCTTTCGGCCACTTGGCCTTATTTGCCACATTGTGGGGACCTAGTGAGGAGACCTAAGAAGTGATGTCACAGTAATGTGACCCAATTTAACTCATGTTAGATTGTCATGGTAGCCCGCGGAAGTGGCCATCTTGTGACGTCATCTCCATAGTGACACGTGGTCTTAGTGCGCATGCGCAGCGCGTGTTGTTAGGGTGATAGTACTTCTGTCGGACATTTTTGTCTGATGGAGGCCGCCATCTTGGTTTCTAAGGTAGCACGTGGTTGCTGTGAGCCTGAATGGCCTACACCAAGACGGGGGTATGTGCGGAGGGTTTGTTCGTTTGAATAGGAGTAAATATGATTACCCAGAAAGACCCACCAATCCATCCAAACCACCCAAAACGACTATTTGATGTGGATTCCTCACGAATCCTTCTTTTTTCAATAACAGGTACGTTCCTTTGTATAAGAGTAGTTTTACTTTGTAAAATTACCACAAACAAGCCGACAATCCCTCCAATTCACCAAAATGCGCCCAAAACAACCGTAACGGACTTGTACTCCCCATCTTGGGTTTTTAGTAGTAGCACGTAATGCTATAGGATCGAGAGTATGTTCTATTACACTAAAGTACTGGTCCAGATTTTCGAAGAACCCTATTTTTGTGCCTATTACAGATACTACTCTAACACTAGCAGTATGTCTAGCCCAAACTAGCTCTAGTTCGTTCCCTCGTCCAAGTCTTATAATCACCA
The DNA here is from genome assembly GCA_031216915.1 of Pictodentalium vernedei. Lineage (NCBI taxonomy): Eukaryota > Metazoa > Mollusca > Scaphopoda > Dentaliida > Dentaliidae > Pictodentalium > Pictodentalium vernedei. The sequence goes on from CM062290.1 coordinate 408,942,748, forward strand.
GTGCTTGGTTTCCCATAACATGTATGCAGAGTTATCTTCAGTGTGTATAACGAAAGCCTATATGATTCTTATAGCCACGAGTCCATCGAAGAGTTACTGAAAAGTCATTGCTCAAGCGACTCAAATCCCATCGAGCAAATGAGCTATAGAACAATTGCTCGTTCGAGTGACTCGAACATACTTTCTTCGACTCATTTAGGTATTTGAGGAAAGCCAGTATACAAAATGCCCGACGGAACAGCGTATCACCCTAACAACACGAGCTGCGCATGCGCACTAAGACCACGTATCACTATGAAATGACGCCACAAGATGACCGCTCACGCGGGCTAGCACATCAACCAAACTTGACGTAACTGGGTCACGTGACTAACTTGGCGTAACTGGGTCACGTGACTATGACGTCCTTCCTAGGTTTCCAATTAACCCTCCCCCCCCACCCCCCATGTGGCACGATCTCCACATCTAGTACTGATGATGTTACATAAATGCACAGTACATCATGCAGGTAGACTTTCAGAATTTCAGAAATACAGTTAACATTAGCGTCCTGCGTGATGAAGTTTATATTTTTTATAATTGTTGATAAAGACGAAGTGACCGAACACCCAAGATATCAATCACTTCTATTACACGTGGAACGACAGTCCCCCACCTTCCCAACACTTAATTATAAATTTGATAATTTTTTCCCCACGGGGCGCCTGAAGCTTAAGCGCGCACACTGATAATATGGTAAATTTTCTGGATTCGATCCCGTCAGACATGCATTCACTGTCATAGCATGAAACATCAGTGATGCAACAAATCCCGAAACCCAAACTAAATGCCAAATGACACCTCACTATTAATTCTATTATCATATGATACTTGTTAAACATATATTGGCCTATACAACAGAACTAACTGTCGCAAATGTGAGTAGAGTTTTACGTTGTAATACCATCACGCTGATTATATCATCAAAATTATTGTGATGTGTATGGTAAAAATTACGACAGATTTGATGGCCGGCGAAAAGACTGGACATAATCAGTCATTGGTGGTTGACTTTTTGTGTGATATCTTCCTTGCCTTTAGCGCTGCAAAATCTTCAGTCTACAGTGTCCACGTCAAGTCGTTTAATTCCCGATGACTCAATAGCTGTCATCGCGCGGCCGCCTAATCTGTCGCGGCACACAGTGGATCTGACATCGTTTTTTATAAGAATGAGGAACCTCTATTATTAAATATAGATACTCTCAACAGGTATCAGGGAAGTAAAAATTTGAATTAGAGTTATCCGCCTTGAATTAGAGTTACCAGCCTTGAAAGGTTGCACTCGGAAATGATGCAATTGTTACGGAATTTAGTAAAAAGGTTATCGATCTACGATCGTAAATTCTGACTCCAAGCGTTGTGATCAGTTTAAACAGTATTTATTGCAAAAAAACAAAAAAACAAACGATAACAGATAAATTGCCAACATGAATATGAATTCGGCAGTAAGCTGAACGCTTATACAAGGCCGTTTCCACCTACACAAGATCACAAAGAATCGTCGATGACAATAGCAGGTATGAGTATCAAGTACAAATAGTGTTTATATGCATTATAAAAGCGTTTGAATAGCGACAGTAACTAATCTTGTATGGAAACAGTCAGGGATGGGTTGAGCTGCAAAAAAAGTTGGAAAGTGCGGGGTGAATGCATTCATTGCGTAGTTATTTATTTGTGTCTAAAGTCCCACACCTACAGTACGTGGAGAGTGGATTGTAACTAAATCACCCGTGGAGTGGGGTTATCACCCAAAGTATCATTTTCAAATTCTCTACATATGGACAAAAAATACAAGCAATGTTTCAGCCAATGGACCTCCGGGTTTAACCCGGAGGTCCAATGGTTGGAACTTTGCTTGTGCTTATTATGCTTTGCGACCAATTTGCAATTATTGCTTGGGTGGAATCTCCACCCTGCGAGTGATTTAGTGATAATACACTCTCCACGTACTGTATGCGAAATGTCTAAGCGTGACGTAAGATAGAAGTATAATCAAGGTAACACCAATTATTTGCCACACAAGACGCCCATTTGGAGGACTTTCACCCAAGCATTGATAACAGAGTCACGGTTGATCAGAAGGGCTTCTCCTGTTTACCACTGTAAACAAGTGTAGCTTAATTTACAGGCATTCCCACGGAGATCATCTTGATATTAATTGTGGGTTAGTATTTATTATAGCAAGTATATACAATGGGCTAGTACTACATTGGGGTTAATTAATGAATCGCTTACTTGATAAAATAAAGTTGTGTACCACTTCAAAGATAAGGCGGTTGTCGTCATTACTCAGGAATTCTGAACCGAATAGAAGTGTAGAGGAGCCCGCTCCAAACGGAAGGAGATTAATTGAATAATGACGAGCATCGGAGAAAATTGGACACTGCAGGAGAAAATGAGCGGGAGTCTCTTCCTATCCACACTGGCAAAGAGGGGTTGGTGATAAGTGGTTGCGATATAAGTGAAAATTGAGGTTACTACATCCTAGTCTCAATCTACAGTGATATATTTGGGCTGTGCGAGATTTCGATCTACAGTAGAACCTTGGCGGTCGTCGGTTGCCATGCCATCGTTTAGAAAAGTCTTGAGGTTCGTCAATGATGAGTTTTCACGCACGGACAAGGGCAAATTATTCCATTGGTCAGTAACGCTGGGTAAGAAGGAAGATTTATAAAGCTCAGTCCGACAGAACGGAACACGGTGGTTTAGACCTGATCGAAGACTTGGTGAAGGATTGGTCGAGGAAGCACGTGGTGGGATTTTACTGGAGATGTGCGGAGGAACCATACGGTGATACATTTTAAAGAACTGGATTAACTTGTGTTTGTAGCGTCTATCTTGCAACGGTTCCCGTCCTGCTTCCGTATAAAGTAAGGACTTACTAGCACTGACGGTTGCCCCATTAATAATCCTTGCCGCAGCAATCTGGATTTTTTCCATTTCCTCCACATTAGTTACAGAGCAATTATCCCAAACAGTATCGGCGTATTCAAGGAGGGGCCTGATAAAAGCAAAATATATTTTTTCTAAGACGCTACGGTCTAAGTTAAATTTGTGCTTCCTAAGTAAGTCTAACCGGGACCAGGCCTTTGCGCAAATATGGTCGATATGGTCATTCCGTGTACACGTGCTATTTAATATGACTCCTAGATGTTTATGATTAACGACTTCAGATATCTGAGAACCGCCAAAGAATAATGGTGGATGGAAAGTAGGGCTACTTTTTCGAGATATTAGCATACTCTCAGTTTTATTTGGATTGAACTCTATCAACCATATTTTAGCCCAATGTTCAATTGTGGCCAGATCTTGATTAATTATTGTAGAGGCTTGTTCAGGGTTTTCTATAATTAGATATAAAGAAGTATCGTCTGCAAATAGGCGTATAGTGCTCAGAAGATCTTTGGTTATATCGTTGATATATATAAGGAACAGCAAGGGTCCGAGAATAGACCCCTGTGGAACACCTGCATTTATGGTTCTCCAGGCGTTGTGATTACTGAGAGAACTACGGAGCCCCACCAACCGCGACGTCCCATCAGCCCGTGGCGTTTTGTGATTCCTTACCAGACGATACCAGACACAGGCTCCAGATTCTGGGTTCTGGTTGGTTACCTCACGAGCTAGTCGTGTTCAGCACAACGAATACCAGTTTACCAGTTATCTATGATTTTTTTTAACAAATAAAACCCAAATGCCAATAGTTTTCTCTGGTATAAAGTAAAATTCACAATGTTCAGTCAAAGTTCATACCTTATAGCAACAGTGGCGGCATCCATCTTACTTCTTGTAGGTAGGTACTTGCTCGTCGGGAGCCCAGAGACAACTTCCCAAACATCCAGGAATCGGTGCTTATATCCACTAGATTTTTTATGCCAAACCTGATCACGCGACTACCAGTCAGCGGAATAGTTAGGGAAAGTTCCCGTGACGTGGCAGTCACCCTTGTTAGACGCTGTCGGCAATCTGCATGCAATCTATCGAGAGGTTGTTCCACAAACACATTCCGCCGGGGTTCTGTTGACCGGGGGAATTTTGTGATAGAATTTACAGTTCTGCAACTTTAGCATTATGTGATGCCCGTTTGTTCTGGGAGTGTGATTTATGGGTTGATGACAGCTATGACAGTTCAAATAGTACCAATTCGGAGATGTCCGCCCGTAATATTTATCAACTAAAACTCGACTACCGGCGTTATCTCTGATCAGCTCTTCCACCGAGTGTAGGTCAGTCGGTCGAGTGTAAGTCGGAGTATTTCTTATTAGTTTATTCAATTCTACGAATATCGGCTCTGAGGAAAATTAACAGCAATATTATGAGTCCCATTCAAACTAATAGAAAACTGTCCTGTTATTTCTATAATTTCCATGTAAGAACTATAGCTCTTCTTTCGAGCTTGCGTAACTTCTGTGGGCCAACTTCGCAACACAATCTCTAAAAATAAACAGCCTTTGGAAAATATATTGTTTCAATAAAAGTTTGAAACATTCTATTGACATCTTGCACTATTGTTGAATATGCCTGATAAAAAGAGAGTGATTTGATGACTCTTAGACCTAAAAAATACAATTTACTTTTTGTGTGTTTTTGAAGGGAAGGGAACTGCCTGAAAAATGCACGTGACCGGTACTTCCTTTCGTGTCAGTTTTTCTCTCTTATTTGTTGTATGGCCCCTGTTCTCGGGTGATAAAAAATTGTCTGAAGGGCTATACTTCACAAAGATATTTGAATGGCAGAATCGGAAATTCGATTGCAATTGCGCAGAGGGAGTTGATAATCTGCTCTGTCCGAATGCGACCAGGTTTGATGACCTTCTCTGCACGAATTGCGATCGAATTTCCGATTCCGCATCGATAAAAAGGTCTATTCGTTTTGGCGCCATTACCGGGTTATTGTTTTTACCGTTTTATATTTATACAAAAACATGGTCGATTTCGAAATCTCTGTTGACGCCTCAAGAGTACTCAAATGACGACAATTAAAGAATAAAACATACTTTGGATCAATAAATTCTGCCCAAATGTAAGGAAATACGTGTACTAAACTACTATCGATTGCAGCCGGTAATATGGGCGAAAGCTTGATATATATTCCTAATTTCGAGTTTTGAGTTCCCATAAAAACGTGATGGGAACTTTTTCTTTTGGATTGAATGGGAAGAATCTGAACGTAGAGGGGTAGCCACTACGTTCGGATCGCTGAACTACGTGTGGCTTGTAAGTGAAGCTAAGCTCACATGTCTGCAGTTGCGGCAATAGATCTGGGGTCCGATGTGTTATTTTTACCGGAAGCGTTTGTCAGAGAGAAAACTGATTTAGGACCTCATTGACATCGGCACATGTGTGCGGTTACGTACGAAACTGAATTTGCTGCCGCGAATCCAATCGGCATCGGACAGAAAATGTCGGTGTTCGGCGTCCGAACGATGAGGCTCGTAGGCCCATATAAAAACAGTCCGCCTTCTTTTTTGGCATACTTCCTTTTCTTCTCTCAATTATTTTACCCTTTCACCTCTTTTTTTTGGGGGGGGGGAGGGGGCGCCTCTGGTCGCCCCCTGAACCCACTCAAACAGACCACTCCCAATGGGTGGAGCAAAATATTCTCCACCTCGCGAGTTCCAACTTTCGGTTTCTGTATTTTCCACTTATGACGACTTATCCACTGTGAGTTGATGGTATACTAGTAAAATAGATTAGAATATTTGCCTCCTCATCTGCTCGTTTCAGGCATAGTGGATGAAATTTGAGAAAGACTGGTGCTCAATTTGAAATAACTTTTAAAACTCAACTTAGACTAGAGAAGGAGGTGGGGTTGCAAATAAAAATATAGATACTAGGCTGAAAAAAAACAGTTGTTTTAGACAACCCCTACCTCCGATCCAAACTTTGCCCCTCTTGAATTTACTTCCCACCTCCTGCACAGGATGTAATTTTGTCTGTTTGCGTTGCATTCCAAGAGGTATTTCACGATTTCTACCACAGTATGTGAAGATTCCAGCTGTTAGTCAAATAGTGATTCGAAATTCGAAATTTCTAGACGTTGATTTTATTTGGTTTTTTTTTGGGGGGGGGGGGAGCCCCACTCCCGCGACAACGAACGCGCACGTTATCGAGAAACGTGACGTTTTTACGACATACATGTAACAATGATTATAGCTGAATTCCCTGTGACCAAGAGGGGTGGCAACCGCCCCCCCCCCCCCCCGTCTCATGTGCGCATGGTTCTTGAAACAAATTCAAATGAACTCCCGTTAATTAATGATATGTGTTAGTTCTGGTGTAGCCGTTTAACTTTCTCCCTACATTTCACCCCCACCCGATAGGATAAAATCTCGTGTGTTTCCCCTCTCTAAATATAAAAAAAAAACATTTGCTTTTAAAAAGAGCTTATTTCTGGCTCCCAAGACTGGTGGAAGATGAAAAGATACACGCAGGCCATGACGGAATATCTCACCCCCTGCCTCCGCTATGTGACTTTGCATTCGATTTATATATTCTTTTTTTCTTCATATTTGAAGATTTTGTTTGTAAAGTTAAAACTTTGAGCTATAACTGAGACGTTGTACCTTTTCCTCTTAGTAATGTGGAAGAGAGATAATCCACGCACACTGAAAACTACTTACGGTAAGTTTTACAAGCCTAAAAATAACCTACCCTCACGAGGTATATTACAATTTTTTTCTAACGATTATTTGAATGGTATTAAAGGCGGACGACCCAAAACATATGTAAAAAACGAACGCGAATTACTTTGGCGAAGTCCAAGTTCAATGTTATTGAACTGGTTCGGACGGGTGGGGGGGTCGAAACATGACACGTCCTGAATAGCCATGTTAATCTTTTAAAATTTAGTTCAAGTTATATGCTCTGCCCAGACTTCAAAGAGTATGGGCTATAAATTCACTGGCAGAGAAAAATTGGAACGTGTGTCTATATGTCACTTGGAGAGGTGGAGTGCATTTTTTGTGAGCATCGTGTACACAGTCAGTGATGCCAGATCGAGGATCTGCCGCCAGCTATCTCAACCCCATACTGTCTTGAATCTGTTTCCTTGCAAGGCACATATATGCGATAAACCAAAGATGGTTAGCCCATTTCCCCAAACTTGATTGCAGTGCGATTCGCTTGACTTAATTATATTCTACGCAGTTCAAGGGCAGGACAGTGCCGAAGTGGACTTCAGGTGGTGGAGGTTGGGGGTGTTTTGGTTTCATGTTGGTAAATTTGGCGAAATGGAAGTAAAAGCCGATATTCTGACAGCAACATACTTTAGAGCTTGATTTTTCGATAAGTAATCCGCGTTGGATGCAAAAAAACGTTACATCTGGGCGCGGTGGCTCATTTGGTAGGGGTGCAGGCTGCAAGCCGAGAAGTACTCTGTTCGAACCCCACCTGCGGCAACCGGGTTGTGTCTTTGGGCAAGACACTTCACCCCATTGCCCACGTTGGGGCATGGTGGCGTTGTGTACTAAGGCCTACTGCTCCTCGTGGATAGAGCACCTGTCTTCAACCAATGTTATAACCCTGCTTGTGTGGCGTTACCATGTTGTGGAGCTGGGAGTTGCTTGCCATTGTTCGATGGTTCTCTCCGGGTAATCCGGTTTCCCCCATCCGTAAAAATGTCGTGGTCATGATTAGCCATTATGCATAAATATGTGGCTTTAAACACCAATAACTAACTAACTAAAAACGGTACATAATTTGGTTCTTCAATCAGAAATCTGTTGAAATCAGTGTTTTGGTCTTCAATCAGAAACCTGTTGAAATCGGTGTTTTATCGCCGAATGGGGTGGGGATAAACCCCATATATTGAAAAATATGGGGTTTATCCCTACCCCAATCGGCGATAAACTTCGACTCTACTAAAGAATTTTCATCGAAAAGGAATTTTCGGCAGAAAGACATTATTAAATCACAAGTCTGCTTTCGTGCACAATGTTTCTAAAGCTGTTACAAACTTTATCAGTGTGAACTTCAAAATTTTATTTAGAAATCCTCAACAGTTATTTTCCGACGTATTTTGTTTATTTTATAGAAACGGTCATCACTTTGTGATCGTAAGTTTCACTTGGGCCCGAATTTCGCAACAAACGTACCGATGTTGTGGAACGGTTCAGATTTATGTTTTGATCCGTATCCAAATCCATCAAAACACAACTCCTTGCAACAACCTCGAAACCCTCAGGTAAAAATAGATTATGCTATCCGTTACGTCATTTGTAAACAAACATGTCGGCTGCTGGCGTAAAATGACAACAACGGTGAGCTTTTGAGTGAAATCAAGGGAAAATGAAGACCCACCGATAAGGTAGTAATGCGAAAATTTTCTCCTTCATCTATTCTTTAATTTGAGTGGTTGATTATAATTGAATAACAAACAGAACAGGAGATACGCTATATAGTCTTACGCCAAGTATGTTTCGGAAAATACTATACATCAAGGATCTTTGTACATCGGTGATCGGATTGAGGATGATTACAAGGACTATGATACTGCCAATATAATTTCAAACACAAAAGGACTGGTTGTATATCTAAAACAAAAACAAAGCACAACACCAGTACAACAATAACTATGAACAGTTATGAAATCATCAAATAAATGAAACAAATAAATCAACTCTGATCTGTTGAAGATATTTGTTCAAGTCGCCTGGTATGGCATTAAAACCAGAGAAGTATATTTGTGACTTTTAGTCAGGTCTATCCAAGTTAACACCGAGCAGGAAAACAACCAGGCTTGCGGCGTGTCTCGACATGATTTTGAGTGTGTGATTCCTATTAACTTTGATCATAGACGATATCACGATGTAGTGCATGTTGTGGCACAGTGTGTTTTGTACCCATATATTAGTTGTGATACAATAGAGATCATTTTATAATACTGAGACTGGAAATAAGAACAAACATTGGATAGAAAGCGATTATTCTAAGGGAGGGGGGGGGGGGGGATGTCTTGTGTGAACACCGAATGTCTTCAGATATTTACCCCTATCATTAGCTTTGCTTTCATAACCTGTCAGCGCGAGCAAAACGGTTCTCGGGACAGCCATATTTGCGATGAGGGTGATGTTGTTTATTAATCTAGCGGGAATTATTGTTCCCTAGCTGCAGAAGCTATGTGGTTAATTCGTTAATCGCGGTAAGGTTCTGGTCTGGTGAACTGATGATGTCAGTACCTCGCTCTGGTATGCTAGTACATGGTGCTTGCACAAATAGTCCGTACTTGACGAACTGTTTTTATGAATTGGAACTTCGAATTTTCCGCATCCAAGAACGGGTGTTCAACGAGGTCGGAGTCTCAGATCCAAACCATCTGACTGAGATGTCCCACGAGGTGATTAGGTAAAATATTAAGTATAATTTTATTGTCTGTGCCATTTTCGCTGTGGTATTTTAGGACGAACTGTAGAATTTGTACGCATTATATCTGCCTTTAGCATCCATGTGAGAATTGGATGGAATCAAAATTAAATTGTAACAGATGCGTTTTTAGCATCTTCTTAATTCTATTCAGATTTGTTATGATTGTTATGAACCATTGTAGTTTTCGCGGGTTTTCTGGTCATGTGATCAGAAGGAGGCAGATTTCTTTGTTATGAAAGCTTAAATGATTTTTTCTTGGTGTTCGGTTTGAAAATAATTGGTTTCTGTCTTTTTGATCTCGATTGTTTTGTGATATCATTGCTACACAATGTAATAGGTCAGTATTTAATCCATAGAATGTGTTTCTCTGTCGATTTATTCGATTAATATAATGCCTGTAATGATGGATTGTTTCACTGGCGCCCAATTATAGGACCGCCTCGCTCTACTCATCAGGTTATATTAGCATATTTCCTTGTGTAGGATGGGTATTCGACGAAGTGACATATAATACATGTTCATGTACTGCAAAGTCAGTTGAAAGCCTGACAAAATTTCTATAATGTTTGGCATTTGCTCAGCATGTAGCAAATCGGAGTTATATTTTCAGCTTTGAAAAATAAATAGATGTCTGTAACTGATATATATGTTTGATTTGGTATTTCAAGTGAAACAGATATTTTTTGGACATTGTGTGTGTAATATAGAAAATACAACCAATTTTGTTTTAGTTGTAAGATTGTTCACGGAAGAGAATTTGTAGGATAACTTAAATGACATCTGATTAGTTGTATTACAGATACAAATAATGATGAGACTTCATTTTCCGGGGAGGAGGAGAATGTAACAGATGCGTTTTTAGCATATTTTTAATTCTATTCAAATGTTTTATGATTGTTATGATCCATCGTAGTTTTCGCGGGTTTTCTGGTCATGTGACCAGAAGGTGGCAGATTTCTTTGTTATGAAAGCGTGAATGATTTTTTCTTGGTGTTCGGTTTGAAAATAATTGGTATCTGTCTATTTGTCCACGATTGTTTTGTGATATCATTGCTACACAATGTAATAGGTCAGTATTTAATCCATGGAATGTGTTTCTCTGTCGATTTATTCGATTTAGTGATTTTTTTGTAAACTCGATCATTCCGATTCCACGGTATCCTATTTTCGTTCCATCGTATTGCATCCATTTAAAATTGTTGGGCAAATTGCATGAATGGTTATGGGTTACTAACACACAGCACTGTATGGTTGATGTATGGTATGGATGGTTGGTGATATAATGATGATGAGAGAGGGAATCAGATCCACAATCTGGTAAGCATTTTTGTGTGTGTGGACTAAGTTCAGTAACATTTTCTTTCAGGGGCTTCAATTACGTCAGTGTTCATGTATGTTATAGTTTATTTTAATTCCGCTATGTGCAATATTTTAATCAAAGAGTTGTGATATGTGATAATACAGGATAAGGCCTAGTACAGAGTAACAATGATAATAATATATTTATTATCATTGCTATTCTGTCAGCTTCTGCAGGGGGCTCTGAGGTTATTTATGCCTTTTGGGTTGTAAATATTAAATGCAGCTGCTTCCAGGATTGTGGTGGTTTACCTGGGCGCCCCAGCTTTCTTCTTGCGTGGAGATAGCTGTTTTGTGCAAAGCTTGTACGTTGGGGTACGTATGCAATACGTCCATAATTATGCAAAATATGTGTAATGATTAAATCTAAATACAAATATCAGAGTTGTATAGAATCTGTGCATTTATGTAATTATTTGTATTTTCAGATTCCCTTACTGATGTTGTAAATAAATATTGAAAGATACTGAGAGTTAGTTGTGGCACAGCCAACCTGGTCATTATCCTTCCATTAATATAATGCCTGTAATGATGGACTGTTTCAAAATTTAAGTTTTTTGTTTCTTTTTTCTCTACAGGTAGGAACAGTAAAAATATCAGGAATCTTCCAGTTAAATATCAGCTTGTTGGCGCTGGGTAGAAATGTCTACACTGTTGTGGATTTGACTCCACTTAGTCCCCAGTAAGACACTTTGCGAAAAAGAGCAAAGATTACCCCATGGTAAGCACCCTGAGATGCCTGTGCACTGGTGAAGGCACTTAAGAGTTTTTTTTTTGTCTAGAAATTGCGACTTGGTTGCTGTTTATTGACAAATTTATTAGCATAATGAACTTGTTCTGACCGATATGATATCGTGTCTTGTTGTTTACCTAGACATGTTTGTATCATCGGTAACACCACCATCCGGCATTGCAGCAAAGCAGGATTGAAACATACCTATTGCTGATTTTAAAATTCCCGTTGACGATTGGAAACCACTCATCGGCAATTATGTGGCAGGCGGGGTGGAATGGATCAACAAATAACAAGCTTCGTGGCTTCCGGCACAAAGTCTATGGTAAATACGCGTCTTGCAGCCTTTGTCGGGAAGACTATGTGATAAGACGCGATTTCATACACGACTTACCCATTCCGTTTTTATTAGAGGGTAATGTACAACCAAAATGTGTCTCCGTCAATGTCCTTTGACATTCGAGCAGATTCTCGTTGAAAGCACTGATTTTTAAAGATATCAGACGGCAACATTATCATGTACCGTCGTTGATGGAAGTATTTTACAGCATCAGTTCTCACCAGATTGTGTCATTTCTCAACGAAATCGATATTTTCAAGAAATCTTAGTTGTGCTTATTCATTTAACTGAATCTCATTTTCAAATAAGATTGCCCTGTATGGAGAAAAGAAAAAGATATACAGGAAGTTAACCCTTTACCTGACATGAAAAGCAGACGACACTTGCAAATAAAAATATTGAATTACTATTTTTTTTCATTTTTTGTCTCAAAAACATAGGTTATGACACCTCGTTGGAACGAGCTAACATAATGAAAATTAATTAATTTCAGTTTAGTTTAAACAATATTTTATTTCGTAAACTCAAAACGTAAAATAATTTACAGAATATATGGATTCGGTAGAAAGCATGCAAGCTCATATAAAGCCGTTTCCACTTGGTGAGCATATTACAATCAAACAAACATACATCAAGAGGATGAGAGAAACACAAACGATGAAATGATTTTAGAAATGGAGCTGTGCTATGTCATGGAATCAATAGTCATAGACCCCAACCCACGTACGGTAACCCGTTGGCAACGCCACTAGCATCTGGCGTAATTACACATCACGCGTGCACATTGTCACGAATTGTGAACAGGTATTGCACTTTGATGAGCTGTATATACGATTCTATGATTTACCGGCTTCAACATGGACAGGGTGATAAGTGGGGTGAGGGTTACGATCAAGGTGGAAGAACACAATCTTTTCGTAGCGAGAATGAACTGTTCAACTCGGTTGAAAACAGGGCGGTTTTCTTCGGTAGTTAAAGTTTCAGATCCAAATACTAGCGCACCCGCATCAAGATCATCAGTGAGCGTTCCAAAATTGTCATAACGTTCGTCAGAGTAAAGTGGACAATTGAGTAAGAAATAATTATTTGTTTCAATTGTGCCACAGAAGCAATTAGGAGAGGATTCCAATCACATCAGTGTGTATTAAGATTACTAGAGTTAAGCTGCAGGTTGCAGTGGCAACTTTGGCCGAGACGAGATAAGGATTGTTGATAAAAACGTGGAGGGCGGCACTTGTCCTTATTTGGGTACGCTTTGAAATTACAAAGGTTAGGATCTTCTCTGATATGATTAGGGATATCATTCCATATTTTTGTTGTTGATGATATAAATGATGATTGGTAGGTCAGGGTGCGACATCCTTGGAACACGAAGGCTGTTACTCGTCCGCAAGTTGTATTACTGATTGGCTGACACTAAGGGACGTATTTTACTTCCTATATAACGTGGTATCAGGTTATGATACATTTTGAAAAAAAAACTGAATCAATTTATGTCTGTCACGCCTGGAGCTAAGCGTCTCCCAACCTGTTTCAGTGTACAAACGACTTTTACTTTCACTTGCTGTAGCTCAAGTAACAATTCGGGCAGCTTCTATTTGAATTTTTTCAAGTTTGTCTGAACTGCTAACAGTACAATTGGACCATACAGTGACTGCATATTCCAATAAGAGTCTCACGGATGCGAAATAAATCTTTATTAAGCTTTTTCGGTCGAGGGTGAATTTCATTTTTCTCACCATGTCAAGTCGGGACCATGCTTTAGGACAGATATAATCGATATGACTATTCCACATACAGTTACTATTAAGAATTACACCCATATGTTTATGCTGATTAACATCAGTGATTTGTACATTGGACATACGAAGTGGGGGTGATTGGTGGTTTCTGCTTTTCGTGAAATTTGCATTGTTTGTGTTTTTTGTGGATTACATTCGACAAGCCACTGCTGGGCCCACTGTGCATTGTGTTTAAGTCTTTGTTTAAATTGAAGCGGCTTGCTTGGGGTCTTAGACGATTAAGTAAAGGAAAGTGTCGTCAGAAAATAATCGAATATTGCTGGTGAGGTTTAATGTCATATCGTTTATGTAGACAAAGAATAAGAGGGGCTCCAAAATACACCCCTGTGGAACACCTGAGTTTATTTGCTGCCAGGAAGAAAAGTATGAGTTTACAACTACCCGTTGTGTCCTGTTTGTTAAGTAAGATTGATAATTTTCAATAAATCCCCAGCAATACCAATCTGTTCAAGTTTATACAATAGACCTGCATGCCAGATCTTGTCAAATACCTTGCTAATATCACAAAATACTACTCTGACATCCTTGCGTTCGTCAAGACCTCTACGGAACTCATCGCATAGATCAGTTAATTGCAAGACTGTCGATTCACCCTTGATGAAACCCGATTGGAATTGTGACAATAAATTGTTTTCCATGAGAAACAGCCAAATTTTGTTGAAAATGCATTTCTCAAAAAGTTTGCTTAATGTGCTGATAAGAGAAATTGGGCGATAGTTGGAAACTGAATTTGCTGGATTTTTTTTTAAAGTACCGGGCATACATTTGACAGTTTCCACTGCGAAAGGAAGCAGCATCTAGTTACGAACAAGTTAAACAATAAAGTTAGTCCTTCAGCGAGACTAGTACTACACTCTTTAACCCTTCACCCAACGTAACGGCCAAAACCGGCCAGCGCTATTCTCAAAAATCGCCAATTAATTTTCATTATTTTTTTTCATTTTTTGTCTCAAAAACATAGGTTATGACCCCTCGTTGGAACGAGCTCGTCGAGCTCGTTCCAACGAGGGGTCATAACCTATGTTTTTGAGACGAAAAATGAAAAAAAATAGTTATTCAAGAATTATTTTTTGCAAGTGTCGTCTGCTTTTCAGGTTAGGTAAAGGGTTAAGAAGCTGTGGGCTTAGTAAGTCAGGCCCAGACACTTTAGATATTTTCAATGATTTTAAGGCCAGGTATACGTCAGTTACTTCTACAGTAGCAGCAGCGAGTGTGGGGCGACCAAGGAACATCGGAAGGGGTAGAGATGCTTATGAGTCATCAGTACTGGAGATAGTACAGAAGTGATCATCAAAGGCTTCAGTTGTTTGGAGTTTAGTGTCAACATTTTATTCTGATAATTTATATTTGGAATTTTGTCATGCTTGTTTCCCAAAATACGTTTAAGAGTTTTCCACCAGTCTTTAGGTCGCGTGTTAGGGTCATTCAAGGTATTTTGTATTTTCGCATTGAATCTTGCCTTCGCTTTCCTAATAGCTGAAACTACCTGGTTTCGCTTGGTTCTATATATTTGCCAAGATTCCGGTTTGCCGTTTCGCTTCGGGATGCAATAAAGACGTTTTCTCTGACGAATTAGAAGACGCACTTCGCAATGCCTCCACATCCGTTCATTTCTCTTGACAGTTATTAATTTATTTGGTATATATGCAGATGCATGGCGAAGTACTTCAAACGTCACATTATCAACTTATGTGTCCAAACACTCGCCAGAAAGTAGTGAGTCCCATTTTTTCTCCTCTTAAAGTATTGTTTAGAGCACCATAGTTTCCTTCATTGCATAGCCAGAAGCGACGCTTGAATGATAGAGGGGTGGATAGCCACACCCAATATTAATGTACACAGGGCAATGGTGTCGAACTAAATCAGAAAAAGATCAAGGACTTAGCAAGCTAGCACATTAGTTGTGCTACTAACAGCAACAAGCTCCAGAAGAGTACCCGAGTATTCAGTAAAATGCGTTGGATACGTTATGTACTGCTTTAGATTTAAGTTGTTGGCTATATCACAAAACTTACCACAAGGTAAATGCAGTTGGTTATCATTGAAATCGTCTGAAATCACTATGTCCGAAATTCCCGAGTCTTTGTCTTTGTCAATGGAGTTGAATATCAGGTCCCATAAAATAGGATCGGAGCTAGGGTGTGGGAGGGGGGTGGGGTGATAAAACACTCCTAATAAGACAGGACTATGGCCAATAATTAGTTCAACCCATAAACACTCGAGACCGTCAACGATCAGCCCGTGGTTTGATTGGTATATCGGATTTAATATAAATTGCTACACCTCCACCTCTAGTGAGACGATCCTTGCGCAGTGGTGAGTGAAACCCGGGGAATTGTTTGTCAGACGAAGAATCAGAAGGTGTAAGCTATGTTTTGGGACAACGCAAATAAATCGAACTGTGTGATTCGCATTGAAGGATATCTATTTTTGGTTTAATACTTTGTGCATTAAGATGACACATTTTGACCGAACTCCCTGCAGGCTTATTGTTCCGAAATATCGGACCAGGGTTCAGCTCGACGTCCCCACACGAACTTAAGATTAGTAAACAGAAGTTGCATATCATTAAATATACAATAGTACTAATGAAGTTAGGCTTAGCAGGTTGGGTACACATTGGTTTAGAGTGCGGAGTTAGCTGGATTAACACCCTTATGGTAACCATGTGTAGGTCAGTGAGGGTTATTAATAACATAATATAAATACATTTACTACCAAAACAGCAAGTTAAAACACAAGGCAAGTCAAAAACGTTTTTTGGATGCCCACATCTTCGAGCACGTGTTAGAACTAGACCCACTCGAGCTCTGTGGATAGCAACGTCAATCAAGAGGCTCAGTTGGCAAGAAGATCACATGTCATAGTGAGTGAGTCCTATTCCAGATGTCACCAACGGGCGCCCATTCCGGGATACGGTCAATCTGACATCACTAACTTCCATGAGACAGACACATATAAAGCAGGAATTTGGGGTTGGAATATTGCTTGATGGTTTGTTTTGGGATATTGCGGGGGAAGACAGATATGTCCCTTATAGAACGGATCAGAGGTATATGCAAACCTAATGAGTAACGGCATGATAAGACTGGTGAAGTTCATATTTGAAGTACGTCTCCAGATACTCCAATATTAAGCGAGAATAGGTGACACAAACACAATTACAAGGAACAGGCTATCGTTCAGGGAGACAATATTGTGTTAGATCGGAGCCTATAACTGTAGGGTTAACGAGGTATGTTACAATGTTTTGTCAGTACATACGGCTCATCTCCCCTACGAGCTCCAAAGGATGCAGCCCACAGGAGAGGTGAGTTCCAAAAATTCAGAATACATTGTAACATCTGCACCTCGCCCGAATTCAAAATCACCATCATACACGACTGCAGTAAACATACCCTACCAACAAAATCGATTGAATGTCAAACACCATATTCATGGCTACGAGGCATTATTCCAACAATATGGAAACCATTTACAATAGAACACACTGATGAACGGAACTGGAACCAATGTCAACCCCAATACAGTCACCTGCTCAAGCAACAAGTTATCAAAAAGAAAAGAGAGCACGAACAAACAAAAGATGCACCTGGAGCAGACCAAAACAAAACAAAAACAATAAATGATAACAGAGGACGCACAATACGGACACAGCAGCAAAGTATGGATCAGAGTCAGACTAAAAAGGAGAAACAAATTATCAGCGAGAACGCCCAAAGCACTTCAATACCAAGCTACCCGCGAGATGTTTGAAGCCTTTGAAGATATGGCACTCGATGATTGCATGAGGCCCCGAGAAATAAATCATCCAATAAATCTACCGGGTTATTTTGCCCATCCTCTAAATATCCAACCACATATAGATAATACAACCAAACACGCTATAGTACAATGGAATTGGCCGAGGTTTTAGAGCGAATTTTAATGAACTGAGCCTTATGGGCCAAACACAGAAACCCGCTGCTTTTTGTTTACAAGAAACTCTCTTAAACAAACCCGACACTCATGATCATTCACATTTTAAGCATTATACTTCGTATCATGCCTGAGCTGACGAAAATGATTTTCATGTTCATGGAACGTGTGTCTTAGTCTGAAACGACATAAGTCACAGCCCTGTCTCTTTTATCAATCAGATTTGAGTGTGGCGGACGACATATGGGGTGTAATGTCAATGCCCAATGGAGAAATATGTTTCTACGTCTGTTAAAAAGAGTCTGACAAAGATAATTGAGCTCTGACAAACACGGTTGTATTGGTAAAACTCATTGTTGCATTATGGGAAATAAATTACGTACTGAGATTTTGGTTTATGGCATTGTTGTGTGGGCGAATAAACATTCCAGGTGCCCATAACGATTAACCCTTTACCTAACACAGTATTTTTAAAAAACAAATTAAATATCACATTTTTTGAAAACAAATTTCACAATTTTTCAATAAAACCAAACAAATATGAATATTATTAGAACCAGCTCGACGAGCTTGTTCTAGTGATATCCATATTTGTATAGTTTTATTGAGAGATTTCCGAGTTATTTCAGGCTGTGGTAGGCTTGGTCTTGTTAACTGCCTGACCATTTTTCCACTATGTTAGGTAACGAGCTAATTCTGTAATAATTTTTTTTTGTCTGCTCTTTTTCCCGGCAATACAATTTCCAGGTGATATATTCTGACATTATTAGAGGGAGAGAGGGGCGGATACGGGAGGCACTGATCCCTTTTTTCTCAACCAATGAGGAGGAGCATCCATGCCCTTTCAAGTGAATTTCGTAGTGTTGTAATTGGGATATTATTACTGTTGGTTGTCAAGGTTTGAAAAGTTCAAACGAATGCTTTTTATTCCGGGTTCAACGTTTTAATATTAGATTTAATCCTTGAATTCATGACGCAATATCTTTGAAGAAAGTTTTAGTGAGAACGTATTTCGTGGAAATAATACCTACGAATGTGATATGTTGGGCTTCGGTGCTAAATGTGTCCAATTTGAACATGATGACCCTTGTTCAGTTTGTCCTCCAAAGTAGTGTATCTCCCAACCTCTCCCTTTCAATGTCTCAGCTGATATTGTGAGCGGCATCCAGAAACAAAAACGGTTTACCACTAAAATCCAACATCTTCGGACAGACTTGCTCGTATGCAATTGCGGTTGTCTTTACTAAACATAAGTTACAAATTGCTCACGAACAATGTTAGAAAATACTAAAAATTTATATTAGAACATCCATAGCCCTAAAACATGTGACATTTTGTAGCCGCGTACTGGACTCCATCTGAAACGGGGTATACCGATGCCCAAATTGATATTAGTTAACGAGGTTTTGAGATATTTTTATTGTAACATATTGTGTAATTTAACGAAACAATTGGCTTCAGCAACGGAATATTGATTAAATTGTGCTTCAGAAGCCAATTCACTCAAAATAGAACGAAGTTACATGATCATAGAAGTAGGAAAAAAAGTTTCCTCTGCCACCACGCCCCAGCACCGTTTGTTACTGGCAAATTACTATATCACATCCATATTCTAGCCCTGTAAGCATGGGAATTGAATGAAAGAGGAAATGGAGGAATATGAACTGTTTTACACCCAAGGAACAACATTAGATATCAGTATTTGGTTCATTGACGTCGAGTGAACCCGGTCTAAAGGCGTTTCACTCCTCAGTATCTGTTTTGCTTCTTCTAATTCGGGGGAGTTTCAATGTAATCCAATGCATGTAGAGGTAACTATTTGGTTAGTTTCATATCGGTCGAAATATCAATCAAAGGTAACTTCAAATCATCTTGAGACCGTCGGGGACCGATATGAAACTAGCCAAGTAATAACATCTTTATTTATTAAACCAAAATAATAATTGCAGAAAATCTGAGATCTGTAACAGTCTTTTGACAGT
This sequence comes from Pictodentalium vernedei, assembly GCA_031216915.1. Classification (NCBI taxonomy): domain Eukaryota; kingdom Metazoa; phylum Mollusca; class Scaphopoda; order Dentaliida; family Dentaliidae; genus Pictodentalium; species Pictodentalium vernedei. The sequence continues at coordinate 408,962,286 of CM062290.1, forward strand.
ATTATTGTTCCTCGTTCTTTTCACACATTCCGGTTTTTCCTTTTCTCCTACTCCTAGTTCAGCCATCCGAACGTCTCGGCTTCCCAAATGAGGAAGCTGCGACGTTCGGTTGTCTAAACTTCCTAGTCTGCCATTGCTCCCTTTTATCTGGTAACCTTAAGTTTAGTATTTGAATGCTTTTGAAGAATAACGATGAACTGCTTCGCTGAAAACAAAATGGCTGCGTCTAGTTACGCATCAAAAAGTACTAGTCTGGTTCACATCGCTCGAGATCGGCGCCACATCAATCGAGATTGAAGCTATATCAGCCGAGCTTGATAATGAGCAATGTTGAGAAAGAAATTTATATCTAATAAATAATTCATAATACAGGCTGTATTTATTCGGTGTTAATGGAACGTTTTTGGGACGATTTTTCTGGAACGGGATATTTGATTGTGATTACATGATTGGACCCCTTACTCAAATAAGTTTCCTGGTGGTTCTACGAAGAATTATATGCATTTGTTTGGAAGAGAGAAACAAAAAATAAAATTCGTCCCACAGATCGCTTTGTTCTTGTGCTACATTTTATTTCCTGTCTTGTGTGTTTGAAAAAAAGGTCGATACAGCCTTAAAGTGTCATGGAAATATCATTTGTCTTCGTTGTGTGGCGAGTATTCTCATTTGTTCCACTCAAGTGAATTAATCCAAGGACAATTTGACATTTCCATTGGAATCACCGTGAATATAAAATTATTTATTACAACCTTCGAGTCGGCGTAATCATATTTATTTATTTATTTAATTATTTATTTATTTATTGTTGTTTACGGCCACACTAGCATCTAAGGTCATATTGTGGTGAGCAGTAGTATTTTGTGTAAAACGGGTTCCCGTACAGTCGCCGTGGAATGGTCGTAATAAAAGTTTAAAATTATTCTTTTTGATGATTATGCCTATGGCTAGTGTTTGATATTAATATTATTACGTCCGTGGAAATATTGCCCATCGGTGGAAAGTGACCAGTCCAGACGTCCGTATTATCCTAAATACAGAAATACAAGTGTTTGCACAAGAAAAATAAATCCATAAATATAATGACAAAATAAAGAATAAGCAGTGATTCAGTAACGGCACAACAACTAGTTTAACCCTTTACCCAACGCAGACGATATCAAAATTTATTATTTGAAATATGATTTTTTCAATTTTTTCAAAAAAATTTAACAAAACCATATCATGTGACCCCTCGTTGGAACGAGCTCAACGAGCTCGTTCCAACGAGGGGTCACATGATATGGTTTTGTTGAATTTTTTTTTCAACTACAGAATTTGCATATTACGCGACGGATGCGGCCGATTCGTTGGGTAAAGGGTTAAGGAATGCTTTGTAAGTTATCCTTTTGAAAATACATGAAGACAAAAATAATGAGACAGTTTACATGCAGACTTCTTAGAGATGCAACATGCAACATTAAAACACCCGCATCTGTCATTTTAAAATTTCCAGCAGAAATAATGTGTTCCACTGTCAACAAAATGGCACACGTTTTGGTTGCATATCACCCTTCAAAAAACTGGAACGTGTAAGTCTAGTGTGTCCAATATGACGTCGTCTTCCAATAATTATTGTATGATTTTTATTGCAAAAGGTCCCTAGACTTACAGAAATCAGAAAATTTGTTCGGAAGCGATGGAGCTTGTTGCCTGTTGATCCACCGCACTCCGCTTACATTTGATGTATGAACTAATATGTGACTTGGGAACAAGGAAGGAATAATACAATCAGATATTGCCTTATTGGGGGCCTTTTGTCCTTCACTATCTGCTCTGGTGTTTCCGGAGAAACCAACAAGTCCTAGGTAACCCGAAAAACACGATAGCATATTGGTCACACATTAGCATATTCAACTTCTCACCCAGTGTGAGAGGGATTTTCCAGTTGAGTATGTTTAAAACTTGCAGAATATAAAATAACATACCTCCTGTCCGGCTCATTCTCAATCTATTCGAGCGTAATTTGCAAGACTTTATCCTCAACAGTGAACAAAATGTTCATTCTGATTGAGGAGATGTGAAAACCAGCAACCGTAACAGATGATGCTCCCTTTTCGTCATTACATCCATTAGATCGTGGTATATGCCCTATACGTAGACTATTTTGAAATATGTTTCCTTGGATTGGAAAGTGTTTGTCTCGGATTCTTTTAAAGTAGCAGTTTCAAAAACAACATTTTCTCAGCAGGAGTGTGTTGCTCACAGTTGTTTGTTATCGAATCTGGTTCAAGTGCCGCGATAAATTCGGTAGTATGGGACTTCTTTTACAGTAAAATCACCGTGGACTGATCGTAATACGCGTGTGGGCAGAAATGCCCACGCATGCGTTTAACAGGTAATACAATCATAATCAGAAAATCTTAATTAATGAAGCACCGGGTTAATTAAAAGTTTGATGATTATTCACTTAAGTAGTGTTTAATATCTACTATTATTGTATCGGTGGAAATATTGCCCATCCGTGCAAAGTGACTATTCCACGGCAGTTGTACAATAGGCTAAATTAAATGTGCGCAGCAATGGCGAGGGACAACGGACAGACTTGTTCATATCTGGAAGTCGTTGGATAGAAATTGTGTTCTCATATACTAATCTTGGTTATTCTACAAATGGCAATTCATACCAGAATCCATTTATCTTTGGCCATAATGCAATGTTACAAAACCATCTCAATCAATATTTCAGCTTTTAACGAATACATTTCCCCAGTGTGTATGATAATCAGTTTCATTGGTGAACAACGCAACGTTTTCTGAACGGGAAACGTGCATCGATTAGACGAAGCACAACTAATAATAAATGTACATTAAAGATGACACTTGGCGAGTGATACATTGTAGAGTTCCGACGATCTCTTAACCACCGTTGTGAAGGCATCAGCTCAGCTGCAGAAATCATAAAGATCAACGCATTTGAGTCAATCAATCGGCACAAAACTATTTCAAACAGATACTGGGAATTTAGTTTCAGTGCAATGAACGACACTTTTATTTTTGGACTGGTTTGGCTTGTTCCTGGTTGGAATTGAATACAGCTTCCTAATTATATAATCGTAAAAACTCACAGGTGAGATATATCGCCAGGTTTATCAAGTGGCAAAAGCCAATGATTGGTCATTTGGCGTCTGCGTTATGTTAGAAGGGGAGAGGAACACGTTTTCTAGCGAAAGAATAGCGCTAGAATACTATTCGCTCCAATGACATCCCCAATATTCACCTGGGAACACATGTTGGAAGTTTGGGGTTTCCTCGTTTGTTGAAATCAGTCGCCCAATGTACGGCTTATATAGTACTTGAGCACGTCTTTCCCCACTTTGCTGTTTATATTCATTTTTGCATTTGTTTTCAATCAATTTAAATAAGTTTGATGGTGAATACGAATATTATATCTTGCAATGAATGGAAAACTTTGTTGTATCTATATCACGTATTTTCCTATGCTTTGTGATCAAATACTACACGTTTTGGAGTTGACTATGTCAAAATAGTGATCCATGAGGCACAACAATCAAACCGTCGGAGACGAGTGGGCTATTCTTCCTCATCGACCACTATTCTGCATAGTCAACGCCATTTATTATATTACATCGAACAAAAATGAGGCTCAATCTTGTAACCCATCAGATTCCTACCCTAAATATAGTGCCTATTTTCAAAGACCTTGCCCGAGACCGGCATTTTAATTTTTGAACGTGGAAATAACGAAATAGAATTTCAGAAAAAAAAAACTTTTAAAATGGTTCATATGTTCTGTCAGTTGAATGACACAGAATATTCTGCGGCTATTGTTAAAATGTATAGTGCATGCGAACAATGCGCTATCAATCTTAGAAAACCGGTAGGTAGAATTAAAAAAGAAATACTGTAGCACATATGTGCAAATCAGAGGAAAAGAAAGGCAGACATAGAGATACTTCAACACGCAAATGTTGAGGTTATTATATATTATACGAATTGCACAAAGTTAGAGAGGGATCATTTTGGTTACTTGGAACCAGTGTTCACGTTAGTTTGAATTTGCTTCGAGCCATGTAGAATTTCTATTTGGTGCTAAATGGACATCTGGGGCCCAATGAAAAACAATAGTGTCAAAAGTAGTTAACAACCCTTAAAATAAAACAATAGTGTCAAATGGAAACTGGCTGTAAATGAGAACAAATTAAGCACGCATCATCCTTTTACTGCAAAAAAAGGTTACATCTGAAATGCTACAGCATTGCAAATGGCGCCTTGTTGCACTCAGAGTTCGATATTTTAATTTAGAATTACTTGGATTTTTAAGTAGTTTAGATGCCCCAAACCCCCCAAAATGATAAAAAAAATATTTTATTGCTCATAAAGAACATAAGTTATATTAAGCAAACAAGACCAAAATGAAAACAAAACACAATGAAAACAAAACTTTATGAGCGTTCACGAAACAATTTCATGCTTATTACATACTCATTCTTTGTTGCCTTCAAAGACACCTTCGGGATTCATACATAATTTGTACCTATTCCCACACGTTCATACTCCAATAAAGATTATAAAAATTGCATTCAATTCTTATAATTACATTCCGTGACTGTTTAAACTACTTTTTACCAAACAACAAAGCAGAAAGACGAAATAAAACACGTACGAACGAATGAGGCGAAAAACCACCCTCGAACAATAGACAAAGCGCACAACTCTGATTTTTAATTTTCATAACTTTAGAAATGGAAACGAGTATTTTTGTAACGGGCTTTATGCCGCAGCTGGGAACTGTCACAAAGAAACAGCAGCGGAGCTGATTACTGCGAGAGGCGCTAAAAGTTAAAAACCCACCCAAACACAGCCCGAATTACATTCTGTCAACTGTGCTCTACCGTAAATGCGGGTCAAAGTTCGACCAAATGTATTCATTGGAAAATGAATACATTTGGTCATGACGTTTTCATCCCTCTGACCAATGGGAATTGAATATTTGGACCCAAAACATAACAACGTAATTATATAAATTTGTAGCAAAATTAGTATCTTACAGAATGATTCTAAAAAGGTTAAGCAAGAAAAAGGAAGATTAAGTAACAAAGAATTTTTTTTTCATAAGAATCAGTTTAAATGGATAAACAATTAACCCCGTAGACTCATAAAGCTCCACAATTATGCCTGTTGCCAACAGATAACTAGACAGGTGTGAATTCTGTCTCGTAAGTGTCGTTAGACAGCGATTTTTTTCAAAACGACGCAGTGAAATCATAAACCAGAATGTTTTTACTACCTACCAAGTGCATGTTTTTTGCCAAATATTGGTACAAATGTTGTGCCAAATACTGTATTTTGGATTTCAAAGTAATTTCTTAGTGCAATTGTCACCTTTGGCACCCGACAACGTGAACACAGTACAAAGCAGTAAAAATCCCTAACCAATATGACAGCGCAAGTAATATATCGGAAAATCCCTTGGATGCACTTATCTGTTTTATCTGAGTTTTACAGTTAAAACTAGAAGTCCTGTCACCAATAGTGCGCTTATCTAGGCTTAATTGCGCGTTGGAATTGCGCGCAATTGCCATATCGAATGGCATCCAAAGTACAGCAGGTTCTCCTGGTTACTCATAGCAAACACATGCAATGTTTCTGCCAATGGACCTCCGGGCACAGGCCATATGTACATAATTTTATAGCTTTTCTTGGGCCATAACGCGTACATTAACGCACATATCAACGTGCTATTTGTGCGCATTTCATGACAGGACTTTTAGTTTTAACTGTAGTTGAAACGTTTTGTACACCCAACACACGGGGCCACTCCCATTGTACTATTGCTTCGTCGTGCGAGAGAATTATTTTCTCAACTGCTCAGTTGATTGCCGATTCTGTTATAAAAGTGTGCAGAGAGCGGCGCTGAGTCCTGAAATATTATTAGCCTATGACTGTAACAGTCATTGGGTGTCAACAACTCATTAACAACTAACTATTTCCAGGTCTTATGTTGCTGTTCAGTCGTTGTTTCAGAAAGTAGGTATTGGGATCAACGGCCTGGGTTGCATTTTTGTTGAAAAATTTCAACAGGGTGATAGATTCCTGTCCTTCGTACTCTTTCCGAGAATTGTTCTGTAATGTATTATTCACACAACAATTCCACTTGAATTAACCCTTTACCCAACGTAACGGCCAAAACCGGCCAGCGCAATTCACATAACGCGTCAATTAATTTTTATTATTTTTTCATGTTTGCATCAAAAACATAGGTTAAGACCCCTCATTGGAACGAGCTCGACGAGCTCGTTCCAATGAGGGGTCATAACCTATGTTTTTGAGACAAACCATTAAAGACTGAGAACTTTGTTTGCTAGTGTCGTCTGCTTTTCAGGTTAGGTAAAAGGTTAAGTGAATGAGTCTGATATTTTTGAGGAAACTATCACCTCCGGTGGTCTGCGTACATTTCTGCTTGAAACCGTTTTGTTTCGAATCATTTTAGTCACACCATAACGTCATTTTGATGGGTAACGACCACGCAGATGCGTTCTTACAGTTAAAACTAGAAGTCATGTCACGAACTGTGCGCTTATCTAGGCTTAATTGCACGTAGGAATTGCGCGCAATTGCCATATCGAATGGCATCCAAAGCACGGCAGGTTATCCTGATTACTACTCATAGCAAACACAAGCAATGTTTCTGCCAGTAGACCTCCGGGTTACCCAGAGGTCCATTGGCTGAAACATTGCTTGCACACAGGCGATATGAACATAATTTGATAGCCTTACTAGGGTCATAACGCGTAGATTAACGCGCCGATCGACGTGCTATTTGTGCACATTTCATGACAGGACTTCTGGTTTTAACTGTACATGACGTCCTTACACGTAGGCCGGATTCCACACGTGTTGTACCGCTCTCATTTCTGAATGTCCCTATTATATCGAGTAAATTTATGCGTAAAAATATTAACATCTCCATCACTGGAAATATGCAGAAGCATGTCCTCTCCTTTTAAATTGTTGTGTTTAATCGTCTCCATAACAGATAAACGCACGCCGATGTTTATGAGGGTCATAAAACCACGGGAATGGAATCGTATGTTTTTGTTCCGAGTTTAATGTTGTACAGTTACAGTAACAACTTGAGCTACGAAAAGAAGACTCAAATAACAGAAGTTTGCTCAACCACTCCGATAAAGATTAGTTCATTCTGTGTTCAATTCGCCAGAATGTTTCGAATAGATTTCAGACTTTAGTCGAAATGTTGGTTGAGGGATATAGTCGCCCCACATTGACAGAAATGCAGGAGATGTTTAAGTTGTAGAATATGCTTGACCTATTAAAATGTACTATAATAAACAGAAGGGTATCATGAAGCACCTGACGTCTCCGACATTTAATAGAAAGAATCGTCATCCTAAACGATGACGAATATTACAGATTCTGAATTAGCTGGGTCAGATTTGTACAGACGTAAATTTTCGTATATTATTGAATAGTTATAACATCTTTGGACAGCCACTGTGGTAAAAATCTAGGTGCTTTCAATTTTGCCCACGGTCACTTTTGTCAATAAATAATCGGAAGTTTTCAGCAAATATTCAATGGAAAAAATACAGGGTCGTAAAGTCACTTTTCAGTGGCAGTAAAGAATGATTGTTTTGTATAAATGGAGTATGGAATTCGATAACTTCCCGTTCCCCTTGCTATTTTGAGTACTATAGCCACTTCTTGTCACACAATAAGGGTATATTTAATTCGGCTTAGCAGAAAGTTTGTGAAGTGATAGTAAGTGGATTCCAGCATCATATTCTACAAAGTCAAAGTTGTCTAATTGGTATGGTTAAAATATTACAATAATTATCGGGAAGTAACCATTAAAAGTTGAGGCATTAATAATATACAATTATGGACTTGTGTGGTGGTGAATATGATGTGATGTGAACCTAGAAACCTTATAATATATTAGCTGAGGTCAAGTATTTAAGGTTCATATTGCATCATATTTACCACCACAGAAGTCTATTGCTGTCTTATTATATACACCATCCTAAAAAATCTATTTGTCAATTAAAAGTTCAATTATATCAACAAGAAATACTTTTATATGACAATAAAATTGTTATCATCTGCAGAATAACATAAGAATGAGACGGAGGTCAGGTTGACTGCGCATGCACGTCGATTGAAATAGAACTAGGGGGGGGGGGGGGATTTCCAAAAGCTTTATTTAGAAAGTTGATATTCACTGGAAAGCCGGTGTACATGGATGTTAAGTACCAGTCACGTGTATGAGATCCAGCCAATAGAAATGTGGTTATTTATAAAGCATATAATAAAGCAATTTATTTATTTATTGGTGATTAAGACTACATATTTTTGCACAATGGCTAATCGTGGCATCATCAAGGCAATTACATGGGCACTAAAGGGGACACAATATAATTATCCAAAGTTATATTTAAAATGTATATTGTTGTTAACGATTGACCCAACAAACGGGATATCAAAATATATTGTTTTAATTATTGTTTTCATATTTAAAAAAATAATCAACAAAACCATATCATATGACCACCCCTCCCCCCCCCCCCCCCCCCACCCCCATTGGAACGAATTCTACGAGCTCGTTCCAATGAGAGGAGTCACATGATACAGTTTTGCTGAAATTGTTTGAACAATAGTTTTTTTCGACTGTTCACTTTGTAAAATACGCTGGGAATGTGTCCCATTCGTTGGGTAAAAGGTAAAACAGATACATTGTGAGTCAGAAAGGCTAACGGGTGGCATACGATTACGCGATTATATAAATTATTTACACACACCTGCACATTGGATTGTGAATAAGCACTACTCCCCTGGGGTCAAACTAGCACTTTTAATAGCAAATATTCTGTGGGTACTCAACAATATCGCTCTGTTTATTTATTGTTGTCGAAAGCCACATCGGCATGTAACACTACATATACTCATAATAGCGTAAAGGTGCCATAAAACAAAGATTGAAGTAAGCAAATAGTTACATACACGAATAGATATGTAACTTGGACAACGATGTGTAATGATACTAGCAGTTCAGTGAATATACTGTAAATCAGCGTGTTGATTTAATGTAGACTTGAAGATGAAATCTGGATTTATAACATTAAAAATAGTTTAAAATTTATTAAAATGATTGATGTTTAAGACATGACAGCACTTTCTTTGGCCTGGTATGACAAAAAAGACAGAGAACAGTATTTCTCTGTAGCATCTATGAGATGCTACAGAGAAAAACTGTTCTCTGACTTGAATAAAATCTGTACAATGTAAAAGAGTGCTCGCCACTGTCAACGTGTGCTGGAATGGAACGTTATCTCGTCGCATACTACCCTATAACAGAAAGGAATGTGGTCAGAATTGTATTGTATTTTATACAAAGGTTACTGGACGGATAATCATCAGGTATGATTGGTCGGAAACGACGAAGCTTGTTATTTGTCGAGTGTCGCTCTATTGTGGACGGTTGTATCATGCAGCTTGTTCGATTTTGCTCAGAAAGTGTCATACTTTTACATAGGTGTACTATCTAACAACATTCATTAACTTTTACCGCCTGAAGTGGAGACATACTGAATTATTGTGTACTAAAATTAAAAACAACTTCATATAAACAATTCTGAAAATCCCCATATTAGTGCTTGACCAACACGGAAGCAGATATAAATAATGTGTTTGACGTTTCAGTTTTCGTCACTATAAAATCAAAATGTCATTATTTTCAGAAAAAAAAGATATTGCCAAACTGCAACAGGAAAAAAACTCTTATCTTGTATGGATGATCTTAGTGGTTATATTCTTAACAACGCCTTTGATTTGTCTACGTTACTAATATGCTAGAAGTTAAGAACAATGTAGTTTGATATTCATGTCCAAAGGCAAAATGATTTGACAAATAAGAACTCATGCGATACAAATTATTCATATGCCAGGAATAATAACTGATTCGGTAAATTGAGAGTTTGGTGTTTGATATGGGGAGATTGTTAGTTACCCCGTGTCTGATCACGTGGTACGGGTTTTTACCTACCCGAAGCCAGCCGTATCCCATGAGACCGAAGCCTCATGGGATACGGCTGGCTTCGGGTAGGTAAAAACCCGTACCACGTGATCAGACACGGGGTAACGAATTTATCTATTGACTTTCCGTTTTAGAAGTACAATCTATTTCATGTGTGAACACACACAGCATGAGATCTTTTATCTTCCATTGTTGAGCCATACAGGTTTCTGTATAAATATAATAAATTGATTTCGATGAAGGCGTCTTCTACGGGGTATGGACAATTTGTAGATTTCGGAACGAGGCTTCCACTGGGTATGGGAAATTTGTCTGTGGCCTAGCGGACGTATCGTGGGTTTCAATGAATATGGTCTCATACCACGTATCTATCAACCAATCAAATCAAAAAAGTCACTTTAGTCAATAGATAATTGCTTTTCTTCAGTGGATAACTGCGAAGGAGTGATCATTCCCTGATGACAATCTATATAAACAAACAACCCACGCAAAACTGCTTCCCCATATTCAGAAAGATAACACTGCAAAACAGTTATTTTTTAGTCCATTCTTCGGAAGGACCCCTACGTTTCCAGTTATTGTTTTTCTTTGTTTACTTTATGTCTATGAAAATATATGTTATAAAGTCCAAATCGTCCAAATTCTGTACAGGCGGACACCTTGCTTGCAGACGACGTCGAAGAAAGTCCCAGATGTGTTCTAGTGGATTCAAAGCGGGGCCCATTGCAGGCCAAGGTAGTGTTGTCATAACGTTGTTCTGAAGGAATGCTCTCGCAGCATGGGAACGATGTGGCCTTCCATTGTCGTCCATTATTGCAGGGCGAGTAGTTAACAGGTGGTTGTCAAAATGAGGCTCGACAACCGGATTGAGAATGTACTGGCTGTACTGATGACCATTGAAATTCCAATGTACAGTAATCATATCAAGATTACAATCATGAGAGAGGCATCCCCAGATCATTACTGATCCTCCACCATACGTAACAGTAGGTCTGATGTTCCTGGGCACATAATAAGTATTCCTATGCCGTCACACTCCCATGCTACCATCTGCGACGTGAAGCAGGAATCTACAGACCAATGGACTCTCCTCCACGTCCTGAGATTCCACTGTTGTCGTGTCATATACCACTCCAAACGTCGTCTTTGATGCTGATCGGACAGAGCTGGACCCTTGATGACCTTTCTGGACCTTATACCCAGTGCTTTGAGACGGGTTTGGGCAGTTATTTTGCACAAACGCCTGTTGGGAAGCCATAGGTGTTTCAAAACCCCACTTGAAGCAAAGGGTGCACGCCTAACGAGGCGTACCATACTCCGATCTTCCCTAGTAGAGGCATTTTGGTGTTGTTCAGGCGTTGGTCGATCCTAAAAATCGTTGGTTTGTTGATGTTTTTGGACAAGTCTGCTGATGACAGAATGACTATAGCCAAGTAACTTTCCAATAGCTTTGAATGACATACCTGGTGCATACATGCCACCGATTTGCCATCTTAGTGCCTCTGACAGTTTCCTCCTTGCCATGACAATATTTATTGATAAAAGAAGTGACAAACTTTCTTGTTTTATACTTAGATGTTGTAAGTGGATGATAGTTTTTTGGTGACATTCGTGAGAAGCATGCTTCGCGTGGACGTGGGAATGTGTTTGAGGTACGCTATCAACCAGAAACATCACGTTTTACTAGACGAAATGCACTGCAAGACATAGCAATCTTTAAAACATAAAAATCAGTAACAGCAACTTGACTGTCATGAAACATTTCAGGGGGTGCTTAATTAAGTTCCAGGTATATATTTATCAGGAGAAGTGTAACTGTTAATTGTCAAAATCTATGCATCACGTCTTGTAAATCTGCTTGACATCTAAAAAATACAATAGACGCATTATAAAATCAAGAAATATTTCAGGAAAATCTTTATGAAACCCATTTGAAATGTTTAAACACAGTAACTTCTGCCTTTAACTTCTGTTATAATTTTTACATTACAATCACTCTCAATGTTATGAAGTTTCTGATATTGATAAGAACAGGAAGTCAATCAAGGTTAATTATATTATTAATTTCAACCTGTCGCGGATTTTATTCGTTTTAGTTTTAGAACTCGAAAGGCAAATAATACAGTACGTGGAGGGTGGATTGTCACTAAACCACCCATGAAGTGGAGGTATCACGCAAGGTACCACTCTAAAATTGTGTCCATAAACACAAGAGGCACACGCAAAGTTTCAACAAATGGACCTCCGGGTTTAATCCATTGGCTGTTTTTTTTTATGCTGATTATGTTTTGCAACCAATTAGCATTTATTGCTTGAGAGAAATCACTATCTCATAGGTGATTTATTGATAATGCACTGTCCATGTACACTATATAACATCCCATATCATCTGATCTCATTACAACTGAGTTGTTAGAACGCTTAGTAGGAAGAAATAGAAACGTGTCTCGCCTGCGAATATCTTACTGGAGAGAGAGGCTGCCATAAATAAGCAATGCTCGATAATCTCAAACTTTTTCGAGGTTTTCAATTTTCTTAGGTCTTTCTTTTTAAACCTTTTCCCAACGTAACGGCCAAAACCGGTCAACACTATTCTCAAAAATTGCCAATTAATTTTCATTATTTGTTTCATTTTTTGTCTCAAAAACATAGGTTATGACCCCTCTTTGGAACGAGCTCGTCGGGCTCATTCCAGTGAGGGGTCATAACCTATGTTTTTGAGACAAAAAATGAAAAAAGTTAGTTATTCAAGAATTGTTTTGGCAAGTGTCGTCTGCTTTTCATGTTATGTAAAATGAATATTTTGATACTGTGCCCATTCTTGTGGCGATACAAATGAAATATTTTACAGCATATTTTAGCGATCACTGACAAAAAATACGAGCCGAGTTCTGACTTTCTCTGCGTCTTGGCCGTTTATGGCGCCATGATGCTAATGTCTAGTTGCAGTTCTCAACTAAAACTGTTCAGTAACAACTTCCGACATAATGCAATTCTATGTTAAGTGTTGTACCTGAAAACTTCAACATTTTTAAGAAATGCATTCCACAAAGAGGTGGTGGTATATTCTTGTTGCCAGTTATGTCATCTCCCCTGATGTTCGTATCGAATGTTGAATTTGTTTCTCCATTTCTTATTCCAGACCTTAAATATTCTTGGGGTGACAATTTTCAGCTTATTACCGTGATTTTTAATTTTCATGTTTGTTAGTTGCTTGACCTGTTATAGCACTACAGCGTTAAAGTGTGGATATGTGTTTCAATAAAAACGGAGTTGTGCATCGCTTTAGACACTATAGTAACCATATGTAAAGTTTATTTCCCGTAATCGCACACGCCACCGCGTGGTGGCACATTTCTTGATTTTGGAGGAATTTGGAGGAAACTCGAGTGTTTTAGGGAAGGTACAGTAGACAATATATTGTTTGCAAGTGCATGTTAGATACAAGTGCATTGTTTAAACCCTTTACCCAACGAATCGTCCACATCCGCCCGCGTAATATATAAATTCAGCAGCTGAAAACAAACTTATTTTTCGAAAAATGTCAACAAAACCATATCATGTGACCCGTCTTTGGAACGAGCTCGTCGATATGGTTTTGTTGAAATTGTTTGAAAAAATTTAAAAAATGATTTTTAAAATAATACATTTTGATATCGTCTTCGTTGGGTAAACGATTAATAGTTATTTCACTTTCGAATCTTAGAGCAGTTTCAAATAGATAATTAATTTTGTAAATTGCCGTTTCTTTACGAAATAGCCAGAAATAAAGATCAGATTCGAAAAGTGAAAAAAATACTCATATTACATTTACTCGTCCATAAACACCGACGTTTGAAAGAAATCGGCGGAATTTTGTTTCCAGCAGAAATGTCAGTTACGTCACAGAAATTGTTTTTCTGGTGGACATTGAAAGGAAAGAGTTATTAGATATCGTTTATGGTTTTGAATTATTATAGGAATTCTCAAAAGACGGATTTCGAAAAATAGAGATATAGAGAGTAATCGCTTGACTGGACTGGTTACGTGAGATAATTCATGTGAGGTGAGGGACGTTGTACAAACACGATTGCGCGAATGCACACTAGTGTTTTACAATATAGTCCCTCGCCTCGAATGAATTATTTCACGAAACCAGTGTGATTACTCTGTTTATTATTTTTTTCATTTTAATTATATTATTTAACCCTTTACCTTATTTAACGGCCAGCGATATTCTCAAAAATGGCCAATTAATTTTCATTATTTTTTTCATTTTTTGTCTCTAAAATATAGGTTATGACCCCTCATTGGAACGAGCTCGTCGGGCTCGTTCCAATGAGGGGTCATAACCTATGTTTTTGAGTCAAAAAATGAAAATGATAGCTATTCAAGAATTTTGTTTTTGCGGGTATCATCTGCTTTTCATATTCGGTAAAGGGTTAAAAAAACCAAAAAACATTGAGTTCCCCATTACACCCACGGCAAAGCGTCTTCGTTTGCGCGCACGGATACATGACACAATTGTTGATTGCATAATTCACTTGTGAATTTATTGTTTATAATCAAACTGGGAAATCCCAGTAAATCACACTTTAGAAAGGAATAAAGATATATTAGACATTCAAAATAGTTCCTTGAGTGGGTCTCCTTTTGAAATATGTGACGATTTTGATACAAAATAGTCCGTGGGGATGTGAGATGTGGACCTCGCCAAGTGCATCGCGCTGGAGCGAGTTGAAGTGCTTCAACTAAATAATTGAAAACGAAATCATAGGAAAGAAAAATAATAATAAAACAATGAAATAAAGATGCACACAGTTACAATATGCCATTTTAATTTTTGTTGGATGACATAATGAATAAAAACCAGTAGGATGTCCAAAAGCATTGAATGCCCATAAGGTGATTATAGAATCATATTCCGCCCCTTAGAGTAAATGTTAGTAATTAGAATATTATTCACGTCCTATTAAGATTTGGAAATTATATCGCAGCGTGTGATAATACTAAGCAATTTTTACAAGAACAAATGAAAGCTGAGCTCTCATTCTCTCTCTCCAAAGAAGTAGGATAGGTACATAGTTAAAATTCTTTCGACTCGTGATCAAAGTTTTGTTTCTAGTAGTTAATTCTTATGTATGTTATGAATATCACCTAGCGGTTGGAAAGTCTACAATTAATCGTAACATTCTACAACTAATTCAGAGCAGTTTAATAAAACTTTCAACAAATCGTTTAAATGCTTTGACTTCATTCCAATAAATTGTTAACCCAGCATAAAGATTTAAGAAATAACTGTTGTTTTCCTTCGGTTTATGCGATATAAACCGAAAATTTTCAGCACAAGCTTCATAACTCGCATAACGAGATATGATTAAGCTTCTGCTGAAAATTTTCGGTTTATATCGCATGAACCGAAGGAAAACAACAGTTGTTTCTTATAATTTAATCCGGCCGTAATATTAAAATATAAAAACTATATGTACGTGAACGAAAAACTTTTAATTTTCGCAAAAGACAACAGTCAAACTCAGGAAAGTGTGCCACAAACAGGTCACGTCAATCATTGTCAATTTGTTTGTTGTTTTAATTTTCGATCGCAGACGACAGATATTTAGCAAGTCACGTAACAATATCATTAAAAGCATTCTTTCAAGTTTCCCCAAAATCATGTTTGGGTATATGATCTTTTATTCGTCTCCCACTTCGGTATATTTTATTAAATTCAATTGTTCCTGAGAAATTATCATTATATTCTCGCGGACTGGAGGCGATGAAAAATCGAGATCTTTCTTTACAAGCGTGTTATCCATCTATCAGTCTGCCGTTACGCCCTCACGGTGACAATTGGATTGAGTGGGCGGGGCTTCCAGAGTCTTCAAAGTTGGATCGGATGTGCGAACGTGTAGCGACATTCCAAATCATGACGTGATTTGGTTTATACGATTTTGATGACTTTCACGCAGTATGCTTTCAGCCAATCAAACGCAGAGGCGGGGCAAATGATTAAATTATATATTGTTAACCTTGAGATTTATTCGGTGATTATGCTTCAGTTTTCTTGATAATGCTCGATTGCGAGTGACGCAACTGTTGAATGTGCAGTGCTTTTCATTTTCGTTTTCAATGTATGTCCTAACTCATGAAAAATAAATATGAATGGGCGAATGATAAAAATCCTCATTTAATGCAAAAACTTATTTTAAAATAACCCAAAATTGGCGAACTGGTGACGTAACGAGGTCAGGAACTGGCATGCTGTACGCTCTGTTGAAAGCACTTCAGAAATGAGCATATAATTGATTCAACCCTTTTGATGGCATGGAAAGCAAATTATCTCTCAAAGAAAAAATATTACAAATAATTTTATATTTTCATTGCTGTCTCAAAAGCATAGCTTGTGATTGCCCATTACAACGAGCCCATTGTGCTGGTTCTCAAAAAGGGTTAGTCAGATATGTTTTATTTTCGGTGGGGGGGGGGGGGGGGGGGGGTGGGGGGGGTGGGTTAGTGGGGGAATTGCAAAGTAATTTAATTTGAATGGTGATTTTTTTGTGATTGGTATTTGTCGTTTTTCAGCTAAGGTAGGTGAAGGATCAACTTTGAAGAAAAATGGAAAATTATAGCTTAAACATATTCGTCACTTCCCAGTTAGTTTCTCGTTCATGCATAACAGAGTACTACAGATATTCAACTAAGGGGTATATTTGGTCAATTATATCAGCAGGTGATGTTTTAAAACGAAAAACATTTTGTCTGGTGGGCAGTTTCAAAGTAATGCCTCTTGTGTTACACTGAAAAAAACATTTTCTTAATTTGCCTACTCGACAAAATATTTATGTTATATAAACATTTACTGTCTCGTATATATTTATAATGAGGTAATGTGTACTCTGTTGAGTTCAGTTGCGCATCACCTCAAAAGTTTAAATCATATTCAAAATTACATATCCTTCTTATCAAATGCATTCATATATTCATCGAATTGATCGGAGATAACTATTCCGAAATTCATTTCTAGTAATGCAAATAGGTAGCTATGACATGTATGCATTACTACAATTCGTTAAAATAGATTTTGTTATCTTTTCAAAATTCAGGTACAGGTATTGAATGAAACAGACCGCTTTCAAAACTCACCTGATCCGGACTACGCAACCAAGTCTTCGATTAGCCACTGACTGAGAAAATGTCGACAGACTGCATATCAATGATATGTTTCGTAATGGTACCCTTCTCCAACATACAAACATAAGCAGTGAATCTGTATTAAGAGAAGAGAAGACGATACAAAAAAAAAAAGAGATGCCAGCAACGGTTATATCAGTCGGAGTTTCTGAGGATGCTGGACAAAAGTCTCCAAGAAATAGGATCCTTAAACCAACATTTTGCCGTGTTGTGACTCTTATGAAAATATGTGGAATGTATAATGATTTTTTGTACAATCTACAGAGAAATGGACTCTCTCGTAGAAGTTTCACTATCAGGGGCGTGTGCCATCTCCTTTATTGCATTGGAATGTGTTTGATTTTATGCTTAAACGCCATACGTGTCTTGTACGGAATATATGATGAGAGAAATGGAAGCTTGTCTTCAGCATTTTTTTCAACAGTCAATAATGCTGTATTCTTTTTACTGTCTAGCTCTGCTGCCGTAGCATCACTTTGGACGTTCTCTGCAGAATTCAAACCTTTTGTCGATGGTCTCCTGACTTATGAAGATAAGAATGGATTGGTTTTTAATACACAAAAAGTAAAGAGAATTTTCAAGTTCGCCTTTCCATTTTGGCTGGGTTGTACGGTTTGCAGCGCCGTTATTTTTGTAATAATGATCGGGAGGTCCAATAAAAATGTACCTCGCACCACCAGTCTTCTGTCGTTGAAGATATTTGGAATCGAAGACATGGAAAACATTAGTTTTAAAATGGTGTTGCTCTTCGTGGTTTCACTCATCACATGTCTTAACAACTTACTCTCCATTGCCGCATATTGCTTGTTTATGTATATCATGTACGTTGAAATAAAAGCAATAGGCGATTACCTTATCAACACAAAAAACACCCAAAGCCATACAAGTGGTTATGTGCGACAGGCGAAATCTCGACTTGAAGAACTGCTCAATATTGTTTGGGCGTTTGATTCGTGTATGCGTCACTACATTGCATCAGTGTATGTGGAAACACTAACATTTACTTGTCTGACAATCTACACCAACGTATTGAGAAGAGAATCCGATGAGGAATCCTTAGCCGCGGTCGGCTTTCTTGGAATAATGATATCTTGTATCAGTATAATAACATTAGCAGCTGTTCTTCTCAGTAAAAAGGTATGTTTCAATGAACGTTTGTGTTATGTGAATGGCTTGAGCGATTCAGTTGACTACAGTACAGTCGTCGTGGATTGGTCGCATTGTCCCCGCATGGTGATTACCAGGTGATTAAAAATCCTTATTAGCGACATTTGTACACAGTGCTTCATTACTATGTTTTAGTGATTGTTCCTATAATTAGTGTTTGCAATATACTATTATTGCGTCGGTGGAAATATTGCCCACCCCGTGGAAAGTGACAATTCCACGACGGCCGTACTGCACAGTACTCTGATAACAGCAACACGTAGAATTAATACGAGAATCAGACTCGATTCTCGCAAATGATTGACGGAAAGTAAACAATGGGAATCAACTTCGGTTCTTGCAAAATGTTCTTTACAGATTCAGTACGTAATGTTTTTGTTTGCTCTCTCTTCAATAAGGTAAGACTGTGACCTGGTAGTAGCATTTGGTGAAGACTTGGCTCCCCATGTAGGAAGGCAAGTATTATCTAGAAACCGCTGTCAAGGTACTGTAACTTCTATCAGCAGAACCACTAAAAAACTGTGTGTTGGAACATCTGTGCATGTACGGCAAAGAACTAGGCAAAGCTAAAGTCTGGTGAATACTATTAGTTACACAGTTTGTTGGTGGCCTAATATGGTATATATGGTGTCAGTTAATTCCATATTAGACCATATTAGGACACCAACAATCTGTGTAACTAATATATCTTGCCGACTGCTGCATCGATGAACAGAACTAATAACAACAGCGATCAAAATTAAATGAGAGAATTCTCACAATGTCTTTGCCTACACTCTCCCATCAATTGTAACAAGGCAAATTCATACATACCAAATATCATTTCGAAGGTAACATGACACACATCCACAGAATATGAAACCTTTTTAAGTTGCAAAACCTGCATTTCAGACCAAATATGGGCTCCGAACACTCAATCTTTCAACTTGAAGCGTTTATCGGCTGCCGCCATTTTTAATAATCAATGAACAAAGGGGAGATTACCAATAGCTGCCAGCGTATATTGATGTTGACAGGCAGTATATGGTATTATATGCAGTCTGCATGTGACTTCTTTGAACCAATGAAATTCCCAGATACTTGTAGGAGGTAAGATATATATAAATATGTTTACTGTGTACTGGCGGCATTCACAAGGGTATACATTGACTTAGAAAAAATAAGAACTGAACATTGTTTTTTTCTAGCGAAAGTTAACTCGAATCAAAACCGATTCTCGCCAAAAAAAAACAACCGCGGACAAACGTTTTGACCTGAAAAAAGCAGTACCGCGAAACTTATACCTTCGTCACTTGATTATTTCTCTCTTAAATCTTAAAACAATGGTACCTAAGAGGGAAGAGCTATTCAAATCATGACATGAGCCACTCCTCACACACCCCCAGTTCGTTCTATATTTTACCTGTCCACTAATATTCTATGACCGAGTTTGTATATATTTTGTGTAAAGATAATATAACAATGGCATGGGGCAGATTTCATATAAAAACTAGATCAGTTTGAAATCGCAAAGCGATTTTCAAGATGTCTTTCAACCAAGCACGGCCAACGCAGACACGCCAAAAAACGAGGAAAATGTATCTCTATCTCGAGTATGATTTTGTTCTTAATTTAGTTGTTTGTAGTGACATGTAGTTTTGAGGCCTTCGATAAGTCTTAACATAATGACGTTGGCTATGTTCCGAGAATGTGGATAAAAAATGACACTGTACGCCCTCAACTGCTCGTTAAGCCGCCTGTGATATTATTATAGTTATATGTCTTGTAATTTAGTGGTAGGGCTGATACCAAATGGGAGGGGGTAACGCCTATCTGTTAAAACGTCACATCTCATGTATCTGAAGTCGGATGTTCAAAATGTTTTATTATTATTCATATGATGAATGCTAAACTTACCTTGATTTTCTACTTTATGGGGCGAAATTGAATTTTTACGTTTCCAGACCCTCTTTCGCCATTAACGTGACAGCTTTAACAATTTATCGACAATGTGGACAAAATACACAATGCACTCCCTTACTTTTCCTTTTGCACTTGAAACTTGTAAGTCGGGATGATGAGTGCTTACTGGCACATAGAACACATTGGAACTGAGGGGACGAAATGTTCCCTTGATTTTATCTTTACGCAATGCAATTCAATTTTGACGTTTTACTGACCTTCATTGACATTAAAGTGATGTCATTAACAATTTTCCGCCACTGTGGATACAAATGCACAATGCATGGCCTAATCTAGGAATTTTATCGTCTCTGATATTATTATATTGGGTCATTACGTAGATTGGGGTAGGACTATCACAAAAATGGGAAGGGGTTAGTCTGATTTACAAAATTTAGTTTTGACGCTTCCCGACCCTCGCTGGCCAATAACGTGATAACGTTGATAATTGTTTCTTCAACAATATAGATAAAACTACAATGCTCGTCCTCAACTAGGCCCTTCGACGTCGGAGATATCAGCACACTCATAGTTTATGGATTTTTAGGGGTGGAGTTATGACGAAATGGGAGGGGTCTGTATTGACGTCATATCTCCGATATTTTAAAGCCAATCTTTTCAGCTTGTTAATTGGGATGTATTTATTTATTTATTTATTTATTTATTTATTTATTATTGGGGTTTTAACGATACTTTCGACAGCCAGAGGCACCTCGTGTCCAAAAGTTTTACGGGTGGAGGAAGCCGGAGTACCCTAACAGAAGCAGCGAGCAATGGCGAGCGACTGTCATACTCCCCAAACGTACCAACTCCACATAAGCAGGGTTAGCATTGGATGCATACAAGTGCATCGTCGGCGTGCAGTACGCATTAGTACAAGGCGCCACCGAGCCCCCCCCCCCCCCCCCCCCCACGTGGACAATCGGGATGAAGTGCCTTGCGAAGGAAACAACCCAGTTACCCATGGACTTTTCTGGATCAGATTGTGATATGCTCGCGATACACCTACACGGTGGGTGGAACCGTTCAAAGAAAAATGACGAACTCGGAAAGAATGGAAAAAAGAGATTCAACGTTCTAGTTTTTCTTCTGCGATGGGTGATATTCTATAGGGCTGCACGGTGGTGCGTGGAGGCAGAAATCCGTCAGACGACAAAGAAGTTCGGAATCGATCAAAATTATTTATCCGCGTTTTGGAATTTATGTTATGCACATACAGGTTCCCTTATGAGTCTCGGTTTGATGTGAAACTTCTGAACCGATTTCACTAAAGACGACCAGTGACGAGGTTTACCGATGCTAAAATCGATTTTAGTGAACGAGGTTCAGAAGTTTCATGTCAAAGTGTGGTGAATTTGGAATTATTCTTATCACATAATGTGTGATTTAACATTTTACTTAACGTAATGACTACAAATGACCTATGTTGTTCACA
Organism: Pictodentalium vernedei; assembly: GCA_031216915.1. Classification (NCBI taxonomy): domain Eukaryota; kingdom Metazoa; phylum Mollusca; class Scaphopoda; order Dentaliida; family Dentaliidae; genus Pictodentalium; species Pictodentalium vernedei. The sequence continues at coordinate 408,984,049 of CM062290.1, forward strand.
AAAGACGACAACCAAATTTTATTATTTTTTTTTTATTTTTTGTCCCTCGAAATCATAGATTATGCCCCAAATTGAAACAAGTTCGTTCCAATGAGGGGTCATAAACCTTGTTTTCTAGACAAACAAAATATAAAATGCTTTGTTCTTCTCGAATATTTTATTTTACAAATGTGACCAGCGGCAGTCCAGCCGCGGACTTGTCGCAACCTTCTCGTGGGAGGTGATGTCCACGCATGCGTTTGCCAGGTAAAACAATGATCATCGGCAAAATTTTAATTAGCGAAGCACCGGTTTTAATATGTTTTGATTTAATCTGTGAAGGTAGTATTTCATATTTATAGAAGATTTACAGTGTTGCCATTACAGTCGCGCTAGTAGCAGATGCACATCTGCCCTCTTTTGGTGGGTTTCGGGATCATAACCCTGGGCCTTGACCCCCGATCATGACTTCTGGATTTTGACTCCGCGCCCAAAGGTGTATAGTCTTCCCATCCCCACCCCATGTGCCCAAGTCTGTAAGGCCACCCACCCCATTATAAGTCCTCCTGTGTCCAAACGTGTAAATCATTTTGCATCATTTTGGCTCAAATCTATCAGGCCACCCCCTTCTGCTCAAATTTGTAAGGCCTCATCACTTCGTGTGCCCAAAATATGTTAGGCTACACTATCATTTGTGACCAAATCGCAATGTAAGTACCCCACTTACCCAAGACTGATAGGCCGGCCCCCTTGCCCAGAGTAGGCACCCCGTCATCAGTTTCAAGTTGATTTTTTTTTAAATTTGAAGTTTAATTTAAATTTAAATATGGCTTCCCTCAAATAACACATAATGGGGGACGCTGCCTGTCCTCTCACTATTGCCCCTCAATCCATACCACACCTAAATAACATTGCCTTTTTATCATTTGACGTTTAATTCAATTCCATTCATGTTTCCCCTCAACTAAGAAAGAATGGAGGACATTCCACCATCCCACCTCAATTCCCCCAGCCCTACCCCACCTGAGTAGCACGTCTTTTATGATCTTAGATTTAAAATAAAAATAAAAAAAAAATAAAGTTCAGTTTGCATCTCTGTATCCTAACATGTCGTCCCCTGAGTTCCAATGTGTTCTATGTGCCTACTGGCACATAGAACACATTGGAACTCATGGGACGATGCATCTGATAACTTTATCAACAGACAGAATCTGAACGGATCATGCGGTAATCATCTTACGATTGTGTCGCAAGTACACTTTGTCTGAAGGTTCATCTTTTGTGTATCGAAATTAAATTATATACTTGTGAGAAATGTAAGATAAAATGTCGATAAGATTGCTCCAAAAGCATTCAAGCTGATGCGGTTATCCAACAGATAAAGGACTGGAGTCAGATGAGAGAGTTGAGAATTTTTTTCGAGGGCACTCGATAGAGTCGATGTAAATCAACTTGGGGACCTATGGATGGCCCATATAAACAACATGGTGCCCCCACCAAAGTTATGTGAGTGCGGAGAGATATCAGACAGAGAAATAGACCTAGACAGCATCACAAGTATAGTGAATGAAAATGCATCAACAAAATGGTGAAGACTGCGACAATGACGACAAAACCAAATTCTTAAAAAAGATAAACTTTTATCACATACACACGGCATTTCTTACACCCAACCCACCTAAAATAAAGAGTGCCCCTCATCTAACCCTGCAGTAAAAGGCGTATCCTTCCAAAGCACCCTTCTCAAAGAACACTCTTTCTAACCAATCCCTTCAATAAAGAGTTTTCTCCCCTTTAAATGGTGGTGTCTATAAAAAGCCTTGGCCTCGCGACAGACTTATCCCAGTACAAGAATGGATCCAAGGTGGCAACATCATTTTACTTGCGTCCTCGCTGGCTCGACCTCTTGTGGGAAATCGACCTTTATTCACAAATTTATTTCCAATCTGAGTGAAATGGTCCACCCATCCCACACAATATTGTGTGGTGTTTGAGGAATGACAACCGTTATACTATTCGCTAACGGGTGTTGAGTTTGTTGAAGGTGTTTAAGCCCGATTCTCTCGTTTACTTGATGATCTGATGGTACGGACTTTTGAACGCGTCGTTTCGAGAAATGTAAACGTGATACCATTTAAAGGTCAGCTAAAGGTTCACACCATAAGATACAGCGAGGACTCCAAGACACCGACCAAGACCGGTATTGTCTTAGATGTGATGGAATGAGGCGATTTGAAGAGGACTATTGGTGAAATCGATTTAGAAGTGGACGCCCAAGAGAGGGACAGAGAGACAGACAGATGACGAAATCCATACCACACGGAAAGAAGAACCCGACACGTGAACTACGAAAGAGGCGCATGGCTCACGAATTGAATAGACCATGGGCGCATCACCACCACAAATACATCACGATATTCGTATAATGATGGGTATGAAGGAGCGAATTGACAAATGCTTCGACCTGGCCTTAGCAAGAGTGGATACATAACAACCAACTTAAAGATCCGTGGAGGGACAATATGAAGAGCATAATACCCGAACCAATGATTTGGTAATATGCGCCGATGCTTGACGGTGAACCAGAAAAGGACACCATTCGCAAGTTGCTACATGTAATAAAGCACACGACCACAAAATGGTGAAGACTACGGGGAATACAGCCACCAGAACGACGAAAACAACGGTCCTTCTCAGGGCTAACCGAATTCTTAAAAAGAGTTACCTGTTTATGCGCACATAGATTAAGACCATTCATCTCCACCACCCACCCCCCCCCCCCCCTCCCCCTTTCCCACCCAGAAAAAAATAAAAATTAATAAATCATGACTTTCCTCCCTTGAACCCTCGCCAGTTCTATTAAAAAATAAGTCTAACCGACAACCGTCCGGTGTTTTGTTTGGTGCTCCGCCACTAGTAGATACTTTAACACACTTCAAATGAAATAACTAACTCCGGACCGACTCCCACTTAACCCTTTACCCAACGTAACGGCCAAAACCGGCCAGCGCTATTCTAAAAAATCACCAATTAATTTTCATTATTTTTTTCATTTTTTGACTCAAAAACATAGGTTATGACCCCTCGTTGGAACGAGCTCGTCGAGCTCGTTCCAACGAGGGGTCATAACCCATGTTTTTGAGACAAAAAATGAAAAAAATTAGTTATTCGAGAATTAATTTTGCAAGTGTCGTCTGCTGTTCAGGTTAGGTGAAGGGTTAATGATTATGCTAGAAATCTCGAGTTTTATAATTTCAAAGATAGCGTTCCCCAACTAACGAAGAATGGAGACCCTCTCCAACCCCACACTATCACCCATCTAAATACCAGTCTTTTTTCAGCCAATATTAAATGTTCATTTTTCGATGAAATAAACCACCCGTGTAACGGAGCACCCGCTATAAACACTAAAGAACTACCATTCTCCAACTGCCCACTTAGGGCGCGGTAGCAACCGTAGCATTGTGTACTAAGGCGTATTACTTGTCGATGGTGCACCTGTCTTCAACCAATGCCAGCTAGCCCTTCCTGTGTGGAGTTAGTGCGTTGGCGAGCCGGGCATTTGCAAGCCATTTTTCGGTGGTTCTCTCTGGTTCCTTCAACTGTCCGACACGAGGTGATCCTGACTGTCGAAAGTGTCGTTGAATCTCTCAATAACTAAATGAATAACTACCATTTTATCGTAAACATTTTGACCTTTATCCAAATATTTATCATAAAAGCTCGAAAAACCCTTCCAACGCCCAAGGTTTGTGTCTATGGGGAAAATCAGCCCTTCAGTACACGCCTCCCCTACACCCCCCACCCCCACCCCACTGTAAAAGTGGTATACACGATGTTACCCGGTCAGCCACACAAACATATCCCCACCCATTCGCCCCTTCGCCACGCCTACACTTGAAATATGATATAAAAACTTAAATACAGTCATTGCCGATGGTCGAAAGGGGTTCGCCCCACACCGTCCACCCACTCCTTCGGTACGCAAAAACATTTCAAGTTTCTCGAGGAGCTTATTTTTCTCAAATCTGCACCTATCTCGCATTTTTGAGTGGGTATTACAGAGTCGTGTATCCCCTTCCCATGCGTTTTTTTTTTTTTTTTGCGGCTAATCGGGTAATATCGTTTAGACCATTTTTACAGTGCGAGATGTTGGGAGAGGCGGGTACTAAAGTACTGCCGATTTTCTCCACAGGCACAAATCTTGTACGATGGAGGAGGATTTTCGAGCTTTTAAGATAAAGTTTTGGATAAAAGTCAAAATGGTTACGATAGAATGGTAGTTATTCATTTAGTTATTGGGAGTTTTAACGACACTTTCGACAGTCAGTATCACCACTTGTCGGACAGTTGGCGGAAGCCAGAGATAACCACCGAGCAATGGCTTGCAATTGCCATGCTCGCCAACGTAACTAACTCAACACAGGGAGTGTTACCATTGGTTGAAGACAAGCGCACCATCGACGTGAAGTACGCCTTAGTACACAATGCTACCGCGCCCAAAGAGGGTAGTTGGAGAATGGTAGTTAGTTTATGTTTATAGCGGGGTTCCCCGTTGGACGGATGGCCTATTCAAATCATCGAAAAATGCACATTTAATATAGTCTAACAAAAAACTGATATTTACAGTGCGGCCGCCGTGGACTAGTCACTTTCCACAGAGTGAGCAGTATTTCCATGGACGGAATAATATTAGATTGCAAACATTATAGGAACAATCATCACAATTTTAATTAATGAAGCACCGGGAACTACCCGGAGCTTCATTAATTGAAATTTTGAAGCTGATGATTTTTTTATTATCTGATAAACGCATGCGTCGACATCACTGCCCATGCGTGGTTTGCGACCAGTCCAGGGCGACTGTACTGTAGATGGGTGATAGGGGTGAGGGATTGGAGAGGGTCTCTATTCTAGCATAATCATTAAGTGGGAGGGAGTCCGGATTTAGTTATTTCATTTGAAGTGAATTAAAGTATCTACTTAGAGGCGGAGCACCAAACCGAACTCCAGACAGCTGAGGGTTCGACTCATTTTTGTATACAATTGGTGAGGGTTCACGGGAGGAAACTCTTGATTCATTTATTTTATTTTTTTTTTTTTGAGTGGGAGGAAGGGGTGGGTGAGGGTTCTTAATCTATGTGTGCATGAAAAGGTAACTCTTTTAAGAATTTGAGAAGGGCTATTGTTTTCATCGTTCTGGCAGGTGTATTCGCCGTAGTCCACCATTTTGTGGTTGTGTTCTCTATTAGCATCTTGCGAATTGTTTCCTTTTCAGGTTCACCGGCAATCATCGGCGCATATTCCCAAATTATTGGTTCGACCATTATGCTCTTCATGTTCTTCTTCCACAGATCTTAAAGTTGTTTTGTATCCACTCTTGCTGTGACCATGTCGAAGCATCAGATAGCGAACTGTTCGATAAAAAGTTCACTTAAGTGACCAAAGTACTGTGTATTCCATTAATCAAAAAATTGTCATTATCTGTGCATCATACATATTGTTAACCCTTTACCGATACGCACACAATGACCAAAAACTTCAAATGAGGGGGTCACGTGATGTGGTTTTGTTAACATTATAAAGAAACAGAACTTTAACGCTGACTTTGTAAATCAGGCAGGTGGGTGCGACCAATCAGTTAGGTTAAGGGTTAAAAAAAGGCGGACAAGAAAATAATTCGAGATATGATGAATACGCCTTGCGCGTTGACACATAAGTACAATGACATCATACGCCGGGAAGATCCCAAGGACATGTGGTCGAAAAGAAGTATTGGATGAATGACGCGTAGATACAAATAAGCAGCAGGAAAAAGGATTGTAGTTGTATTCCGCCGCTGAAAATTACTCTACGGTCATTTCCTGCCCTCCGTTCACTTTCGTTCGGCGTGCCAGTCAGTGAGACATTGGGGTCAGCGTGAACTGAGAACGCCCGCCTTCGCGGAGACCTTGCTGAGGTTCAAGCGCCTGGTGGCCCATGAAGACTGAAAAAAAGGAATCGTCCGTTACATGGGAACTAGAAGTATGAAAGTACGTAAGCAGTAGGCTGGACCGTGCAAAGTTAAGATGTTCTATCCTAATAATTTCTAGCCACTTTGTAAGCGACACGTAATTTTCAACTTAACATCCAGTATTCTCCCCAAGAATACTCACTTTACCTCTAGTGCCCATTTGATGCTGAGTTCTGTTTCTGTTTTCGGAACGTGTGACTGATGTCGTGGGCTGTGGGGAGCATAAACTTGAGCTTTCGTCGCGTATCACAATCAACAGTACCTCGTTTTGTTTTTATTTTTGAAGCCTGCCCATAAAACCACGACTGCTGTGTTTATTCAACCTTACGTGATCGGTACAATACATACCGTACGAAATGTTCTGGATATACCACACGTGGTGTCCGGATTACGCGTAAGAACATCATGTAAGAACGCATTTGATTGGACGTCTGAGTGACGTTATGGCATCACGGAAATGCTTTGACACAAAACAGTGTTAAGCAAGAAAGTTATCAGACCACCGAAGGTGATATTGTTTCACTTAACCCTTTACCTAACATGAAAAGCAGACGACACTTGCAAAAATAATTCTTGAATCACTAATTTTTTTCATTTTTTGCCTCAAAAACATAGGTTATGACCCCTCGTTGGAACGAGCTCGACAGCTCGTTCCAACGAGGGGTCATAACCTATGTTTTTGAGGCAAAAAATGAAAAAATAATGAAAATTATTTTTGAGAATAGCGCTGGCCGGTTTTGCCGTTACGTTAGGTAAAGGGTTAATTCAAGTCGAATCTCTGCGTAAATACAGAAAAGAAGTCGCTTAGAGACTCGAGATAGGAATCAAATACCGCCGGAAGATCAATCTCGGATCGTTAATTCCAGTCCTCCATACCCCACTCTCACTGTGTTCTCTCTGTGCGACTATGAATCTTGCAGCGAAGCTGGTTGAATTGTTCTTTCTCCGCTAGTATGAGCCGGTACTCCTCTACAGTGACGTTCTTGTCAGTCAAAACTCCAGCAAAAAGATCGGTTTGGGTGGACAATTAGGAGTCAGCCAAGATGCATATGACGTTTTATTTATTTGCCCCTTCCACGAGTCGTCGGCCAATCAAGTGTCATTTATGGTTATTGTTTGGCGGTTAAGGTCACATATTTCAGCACAATGTCTAATCGTGACATCAACATGGATATAAAGTTAAGTTCAGTCATTTTTGCAAATTTTACGAGACTTCCACCCCAAGCATTGATTACTGGGTCATATTTTACCAGTAAAACAGACCTTGTTTACCAGAGAAACAAGCACTGCGTCACTTCCAGTGGATCCCGTGGGGATTCCACCGGGACACCTACAGTACGTGGAGAGTGTATTTTCACTAAATCACCCACAGATAGGAGATTCAACCCAAGCAATAATTGGAAATTTGTTGCAAAGCATAACCAGCAAAGCAAAGTTTCAGCCAATGGACCTCCGGATTAAACCCGGAGGTCCATTGGCAGAAACATTGCTTGTGATGTTTTTCGATATGTGCATAATTTGAAAGTTATAGCTTGGGTGATAACTCCACTCCGCGGGTGATTTATTTACAATCCACTCGCCACGTACTGTATCTTTGCGACTTTAACAGCATTAACACCAGGATATTATTACACCAAGCTTTTGATCCATGTGTTGCCGACCCCGCTTTAAACTCTACATTTGTGAACGAGGCTACTCCAACATACCTCTCCCTCCCCGTACTAGCTTGAGGGCTGGAATGCTTCATAAGAAACTACCCGCCGTCCAGCGTTGAACTATGGAACAGACTTGATGCTAGAATCCGTGACGTCAGTTCGCAACGCAAGCTGAACATAATAAGAAACCTCCTGAATGAAAACTCCAAATTATTTTTACGCACGATGTCGGTGTACACAGATCCTGAAATGCCATATCTTTGGAAATTCTAACGATTCATTTTAGTCAGTTATTTTAATAGATAAAAAATACAATTCTAGAAAACACAATTGTAAAAGTTTGATAGTATTGGCTCCCGGTGTTTCATTAATTACAATTTTGCCGACAATGACTTTTATTACTTTGTAAACGCATGCGTGTACATCACTGCCCACGCCTGAATTACGACTAGTCCACGGCGACTATACTGTACACAGTGGAACGTCTGGCACACACCTGTGCCAGAAACCCCATTGTGTATACTATTATTTCTCTGCGCGAGACAGGCCTCGGGGTAAATGGTAATTTATCTCCACGGAGTGTGTGTGTGGGATGTACCTTCCGGCACAGGAGTGAGTACAAGAATACTACACAATGTGTACTTCTGATAAACTTCCAGGCAAAATAATCGATCTTACTTACAGAACGCGAACAATGGAACGGGAATGCATTCCTATGTGTCCATATGCAACACTCAAGTCTGATATAATTAATCAACAGTGATTCATATTATTACGACAACATTTAATAAAAATCCTATGAACGGATATCTGAAAAATGCTTGCAAAAAAATCTCAACCTGACTTAAATGCACATTCAAAAGTACGACGACACCAGTGCAATTTGGAAAGTGGATGATCTGAACTGTTTCTTCAATATAATAAAAAACATTCTGACTGGACTTCGCGTAACACTGTGAATTGCCTTCTCTTGAAACCATTAATGTTTCCCCATTATTCCCTATCAAGAACAGCCACTATTTATATAATATTACCCAGGGGTAGATTACATGGGAATTAGGCGCTGATAATATATGGTTTGACGTTGTTAGAATGTGTACAACAATTTGGTTTGGAATACCGACATTAGAGAGTACGGAACTTTTAACGTGTAACGTGTACGGTTCTCCAGCAATATTAAAGGAAATATATTCAACAGCTGTTAAAGATGGAAACACGTCGATACAGTACATAAAACGTTTTTTTCAAAGAAATCAAAGAACTTCCTGGCAGAAGCAGCATAAAGTCATGCAAAACTTAGAATTCGGCAGTATTGCAATTTCAGGTTCGGTATCGGTCTATTCTTAAGATATTACTTTGGTATCGGAGCGCTATCTGTGTCAGGCAGTGCCAAACCCTCAGGCCACCAGTCTAATTCTGTAAGAAATTCGCTGCTGTTGGGGCCTGGAACCCAGTTCTTAGCATATATTTTAGATTCAGTCATCTGGAATATTTCTGTAGGTAGGAAAAGCGAACCACAGGTTCGTTTTTTTCCGACAAACTGAAATATTCCAGACCGATGCAATCTAAAAATGCCATAAACATTAATTCTCTTTGAAATAACGCACGAAATGGTTCTGAATCGGCACCTGATTTGACCGAATCGTTAATGACATTATAACACTGGTAGATGTGTTTGTAAACTGAAACGGCCGATGATTTGTGTTTTGGCTTCGTAGTTCCACCAAGTGTTTTGGTGCGTATTTCGATTTGGAATATTTACGCTCTGTATCAATGAGTTTCCGTTCACCTATTGCCGTTTCATGGTTTCTTGCAAATGCGGTGATTCTAGTGGGTTTAATAACAACTCATTTCAGTCTTAGCTATGCTACATATGAATAACTTCTAAATGTTGGCCCACTAGCCGACCGAGAAGCTCAGACCACACGAAGGCGTTTATTTACACAAAATTCGTTTGGTATCCAAAATAAAACTTTGTACACAAAACTTGAAATATACAGTACTGAGATACAAGCGTGCCCACCCTTGACTTAAAACGCCTCCTCCCCCACCCCCAGGAAAATCTACAGATAAAATCCCTTTGATATGTTAAAGGGAAAACTCTATAAACCTGTATCCTTCAGCAACTACGAAGTACGTCTCAGGGAAGTTACTGGAATACAAACTTAAAAAAAAAATAAAGTGAAAAAGAAACCTTATCATCTAGAACTTGAGAACAAATTCTCAGATAAAACTATGAATTCAAGGTAGACTGGTCTGAGCAACGGCGAAGGTTAGAATTGAAAATACTAATTTCCCGCCTTCTTCAAACTTTCAGATGTATCAAATCTGAAAAACTATTGGCTCTTCCAGTAAACTGTTTGAAAATCCACTGTTCTCTAGTTTTCGAATTGGCTAACAATTTCCGATTTTTTTCATTGGTCCCTAGAACCAAACTAAATGAACCAAACGTTTAACATTACGTGAAGACAAATGTTTTCCGCTATTCTGCGAATTTCGGAAAATAACAGTCACCCCGGCATGAGTGAAGAACTTGATAGGAAACTCGCAGTTCTGAAAAATCTGTATTTCACGAGTGCGTCGTACGGTAAATCTATGTCTCCGAGGAAGCCTGTACCGTGCCGAATATTCAGTATATTGTCCAGCTGTTGTATAATGTTTTATTACATCTTTCAGCAAACAAAATCCATAATCGGTTTTGTTTTGTTTTTTAAAAGATTTGAATCTACAGAAGTTACGAAAACGGTAGAAATGGTGCAGACTGGTCGTATTATTCCTGCATGTGCGGCTTGCAAGGGAGATCATCTAATTTGTCGTTTTCTTCTGTTTTTCAGATTCATGAACCATTAAATGCTTTACACCAACTGGACATGAGCAAATTATCCGAAAAAGATATGCAGGAGGTAGATATAAAATTAGATACGCACTTATGAATAGTTTCTGGGTAATTCTGTCGCAGCATTGGCTGACCGTATGCTCTGTTCAAAATCTGTGGATTCAAAATTCATTGTTAATCGTCTAGTAACATCTAAAAATGCTCGACAGGTCACTACAGAACAGCCGCCGTGAACGGGTCACTTTTCACGGATGGGCAATATGCTCATGGCCTTAATAATATTAGACTTCAAGCCTTAATTATAGAAATTATCATCAAAAATTTAATTAATGAAACACCGGATACACAGCAGTGTTGATTTGGGAAAGGAGTTGTTCAGTTAACAATTATCTGTTTTGTCAAGAGACGCAGGAGCGGACGGACAGGACCTTAAATATCGATAAAAGGTGTCCCATGTTAGTTGCACCGAGAATACGATGCCGACCATGGTTCCACTTGGAGTGAGAAAATTATAACTTTCCAGGCCGAAGAGTAGTCCAGTTCTTGCATCGGAGACATTTGTCGATACTTTGAATTATGTAATAACAAAAAAGATGTTCCGTTGTGTCAACTTCGATAATACAAACCCAACCAATGTTGGTGTCATATTCACATTCACTCAACCCAGTTGCTTTGTAATCCAACTGATATTAGAGTGCAAACAAAGTTTGGCTCCGTGGAGAAAAAAAAATGACTTTCAGGATCGATAAACCGAAACATTCCCGAATCTGAGAAAACTGTACGCACACAGGCTGGTGTGTTTTATCGTGAGAATCTAAATGGTGGTTACCTTGAGCGGTTCCAATGGACTCCCAAGAGAGGGGATCTACCGGGAAATGATATACACGACCAGTCCGTCTCCGAAGTGTCCGAACATTCCGGCGAGACCTTAGGGTTGTTATAAACTTCTGCAGCACGTTACACGACAGGTACCCTAAGGCGATCTTTATGCGGTTCAAGAAGATAGAAACACATATATTCCGAGTGAGTGAATCACAGTAGAATAGATGAAAACGTTTACGATACTTTAACATTTGATTCAGGGGTTGGATCATGCCGAATAATTTTACCTGATGTTTTCTCACGAACATGATTTGGGAAGTTGTACCCCCCACCCGCATCCCTTACCCGCTAGCGACAGTCCTAGACCCCCCCCCCCCCCCCCCCACACACACACACACCAACAGCATCGGGACAAATAAGTTATGCTAATCGGTATTCTCTGGGATACAGTACGTGGAGAGTGGTTTGTAACTAAATCACCCGCAGAGTGGAGTTATCACCCAAGTTATAACTTTCATTTTTTTTTATATATCGACAAAAAACACAAGCAATGTTTCAGCCAATGGACCTCCGGTTTTAACCCGGAGGTCCATTGGCTGAAACTTTGCTGCTGCTGGTTGTGCTTTGCAACAAATTTGCAATTATTACTCGGGTGGAATCTCCACTCTGCGGGTGATTTAGTGGTAATACACTCTCCACGTACTGTACAAATAACATGCACATTTTTAAGCGCTATCACAAACTGAAAAGATTGTTGTTTCCTTGGCTTCATTTTTGTTAGTAACCTCACACCAAACTCACTTTGGAAGTCTCATCTTGCAGAAAGAGCAATATTTTCACCAGTCTTATTTCAACGATAGCCAATTTTTATCGGTGATAATATTTTGAAGTTTATTATTTAAAGCCACTCACTCAAACAATACTTAAACATTATTTTAGCCATGGGGTGTTTATTAATTAGTTTAGCTTACGCAATCCATTCATCTAATGATTATGTGTACTTAGTGTAATTTTCACCCACATTAAGTAGAAGTAGAATCCGCCAACCCACTCCTCCCCCCTCCCCCCTCAAAGACAAAAAAACAGAGCATTGAAAGCATGCACTCGGAGAAACAAGGATATGGTGTAGATAAATATTTTGTTGATGTACCATTTTACATGTGTGTGTTATTCATAAACAAATGTATACTGGGTTTGATTTGTGTATTCCTGTTTGGAAACGTAATTGGTACACGGCAAAACGCCGAACAAGTTACATAACCTGATTTCCTCTGTGGTTTATGATAAATTATTAACATGTAAAGATAATTATACCATAAATTAGTGTTATCTGTCAGTATCACGGATCAATGCCACCATTCCTTTTATTCAACTGTACTTTTCCACTGTAGGCGTTTTTAGTACTCGTAAACCATATTTTGTTTTTATCCCGTAGCCATATGTGTGCTGACATATTGCAGCGTCTTCTGCAAAAAGGTAACAACGGCCGATGCAATGGTTTATTTTTAAATAAGCGACAAAAAGGTTTAGTTCTGTTTGCAGTCGTCATTTTACCCTAGTTGCCACACTACTACCACCATCTTTCCATGTTTGTTTTACAAGGTTGGCCGTCTTTGAAAGAATCCTTTATTTCTTTACGTTTTTTTTTGTAGATATCTATCTTCATGTCACGACTGTCTGGGCAGTCCATTGGTATAACCGTCTATGGATTATTTGTACTTGACCAATCGAGCATTCTTGCGGTAAGTAAATCTGTTCTTATTTTAAAGTGTGCGATAACCCTGTTTTATACATTGGTGGACAGGATGCTGATCTCACAAATTATACACACAAAGTAATTAAATGGCATGCCACCCGGGGGGTGGGGGTGGGGGGGTAGGAAAAAAATTGCAGATACCTATGCCGATTTTTTGTTTTTGACCGGTCGGAGGACCCACCCACCCCATGTAATTGTTTTCCAGTTTTACAATTTTTTTCCGGGGTTATCTGAATCACCCACTCCCACTAAATACATGCTTCTGCATCATCCTTCGCACCATACTGCACCATAACCAATTTTATCATACAGTATTGAGTGATTGACCTTGTACAGTAGTACAGGTTTTGAAAAAAACATCCGTTTTATCAGACCAAAGTGGTCTCTTAAGGCAGATGGTCTCCCATAACAAATCAAATATAGAGTAAAGCTGGTATGTCCAGGTATGTCCATATAAATCATGGTCTCCAAAGACATCGGTCTCTTAAGGCATGTTCTATTGTAATTCATTAACACTCTTGAATGTCATATCATTAACTTTTTACCTATAGTTATCTCTCCATGTGTTCAGACAGTTGTAGAAACCAACAATATATATGATATTCGACAGAGTTCAGAGAGCTTTGTAAAATATCATACAAATTGTTGATTTTTTTATTATTTGCATGAACCAGCATGGACTGACATGGAGAGTGATAATTGCTGATGAGAAACATACTTCAATATCAAAGTGAAGGGTGTTGATGCTGACCAGGGTGAACATATTAGAAACTTAATCAAACAGAACACCCTCAAGATAACTTATCCTTAGAGTGCAGTGTTTGATAATTGCAATTAGTGATGCATTTTAACTTGCATTATTCAATATGTCATACATTGTATCACTATAAGCCGAATCATAGCTCAGCCGCAATAACAGTTTTATAATCTTGTATAACCCATGGTAGGTACCCCCTGATAACTTGAGTGTCTGTTTATTTGTTCTTGAATGATACTTCATTGATTATGGTATACAATTTTGCCCAAAAGTGTCTGAGGAAAACATTTGCAAGCATCGGAAAAAAAGTTCCTCCTTAACCACCCACCCACCCCGGCATCAGTGTTTTGCAAATTTTTTCCACCCCCCACCCCCGTGCCACCTCCTGTGTTGTTATAGCTGAAGATTTAAAAAAATAACAGCAAACCAGATAAACAGTTACACCGATAAAAAAATACCTCGCATTCTTTACAGTACAGTCGCCGTGGACTGGCTATATTCCACGCGTGGGTAGTAATGTCCTCGCATGGGTTTACCAGGTAATACAAATGAGCATCAGCACAATTTTAATTAAGGAAGCACCGGGTTGTGCCCCATGCTTCATTAATTAAACTTTTAATGATTATTTCTATAATCAGTGTTTCGAATTAAATATTATTGCGTCCGTGGAAATATTGCACACCCATGGAAAGTGGCCAGTCCACGGAGGCCGTACTGCATGTCATTGTTCCGTTTCTTTCATCTGATAAATTAAGTTTTGTTACAGGTTACAAATATACTTAAATGTGTTTACAATAAGAGTTTAGTTTTCTTTCTCAGCCATCGAACTCTGCCTTTCGAAAGCTCTAAAAGACGATATCTGAAACTTATCAGACACTTGTGACGACGTAATATACTCAGCGACAAGTTTGTTTGTACCATTCACGAGAAAATGTAGGTGTGCAAAATATAATGGTGTGTGTTTTCCACGTATTTTCGTCAATTCGCTGAAATAACGTACTGTTAATGCTAGCGTTTTATCGTTTGTTTTTTTTTCAATTTCGAGTTTGCACCCTTCCTGGTACATTCCGTTTACACACATTCTGAAAGTCTTGTATACATACTGATTATATTTGTGGTTAGCTTTTTTTATTTTTTTAATTTCATGCTTGCACCCTTTCTGGTACATTCCGTTTACACACATTCTGAAAGTCTTGTATACATACTGATGATATTTGTGGTTAAGTTTTTTTTTTGTTTTTCACGTTTATCCAAAAACAACTTTCAGTGTACATTTTTAAAGATCTATTTAACATTCATTATGCTATCTTTTTTTGAATTTTGGTAATATATACTTCAGTAAAATCATTTCAAAACCTGTGTTGCTGTCCCAGGAAATTCCAAACATTTATGCCCGAAAAGGCTGTTGAGGGCAGGGAGGTCAACGCCTACAAAATTTTAACGCGTCCGATTTTTTTTGAAAGTTTGGTATTTCAGATGTCTCTTTTTTTGGAAATAATATATATGTTACATTTTTAATTTACCGTCAATATTGGAATCTTTACAGTATAGTTGCCGTGGGCTGGCTGTAATCCACGCGTGAGCAGTGTTATACACGATGTGTTTACTAAGTCATAAAAATTATCAGCAACAATATTTTAATTAACCCATTTCATAACGAATCGCCCGCTTCCGAACACGTAATATGCAAATTGAGGGGGTTGAAAAATATTTCAACAAAACCATATCATGTGACCCCCTCATTGGAACGAGCTCAGAGAGCTCGTTCCAATGAGGGGCCACATGATATGTTTTTGTTGAAATTTTTTGAAAAATTTAAAAAAAAACTATATTTAAAATAATAAATTTTGATATCGTCTGCGTTGGGTAAAGGGTTAATGAAGCACCGGATTGTACCCTGTGCTCCATTAATTAAAGTTCTGAGGACTATTCCTATAATTAGTGTTTGGGATATAATATTAAGGCGTCCGTGGGTATATTTCCCACCTGTGGAAAGTGACCATCCCCGGTGGTTGTACTGAGGTCTATTTCATGTTGTCACAACCACACTCTCATTTGGCGAGTACCTATCCACGCGAACTGCAACATATTCCCATAAAATAGTTCTCAAAGACATCAATCAATAGTTGAAGTGGTACAACGTCGCATTTGTATTCACCTTACCGGAAAGCTCTTCTTAACGATGTGATTTTAATTTCCATCGAAGGCGATAAAAACGTCAGAATGTAATTTTACTGCACGAACTTGAAATCAACTAGCATGTTTGTATCCGTGATCCTCAAACAAAAATGAAAAACAAAATGCGAATCTGACAAATACCGGACATAAAAATCGTCGAAGTCACCCCATCCTTTTTGTGGGCAGTCCAAACAGCATACGACTAAAATATTTCGCATAGAGCTTCATTAATAGTCGAAGTGATGTGACAACGTAATTGTATTCACATTGTTAGAAAATAACCAACCGTGTCACGTTAATTCCCATCGAAAAGGTCGAAATTAAATTTCACTGTCCGAAATTGAAAAATAAGAGATCGTTTTAGCACTCCTGGTTCCGAAAACAAAATTGAAGAAAAATGGCTATCTAACTTTAAATGCCGTAGATTTGACTTAAATATCGCCATGGAAACAATTCCCTTTTTGTGAGAAGTCTGACCCTTCGAACTGCAGTAGACACTGCTTTGTTTCATAAACAGAAAAATGAAGATGAAGTGATCCAGTGACGTATTCGTATTCATATTACCAGAATATATATCACGCCATCACTTTAATTCCCAACCAGAGCCGAAAAACAGCAAACGCAAATTAAAACTAAGTTCAAATGAAGGGAAGTTTTCCAAACTCGTCGTCCCAAAAGTTAGTGGAAATTTATTTGTTGGTGTTTAAAGTAACATATTTCTACCCAATGCATAAGCTTGATGGAGATAAAACCATGTTTAGCCCATTGTTTATACCCATGTTGCCCATTTTAGAGGACTTTCACCCCAGGCATTGGTGACTGGTCCTATTTTACCAGTAAAACATAGCTTGTTTACCACAGTAAACACGCACTTCTTCACTTACAGGGGAGTCACTTGAAATAAATTTTGAAATTGAAAACCGGTCTTCAAATGCAGTTGAAACTAGAAATCCCCTGGCTGTACAGTGCACTATTGCGAAGTGCACTTTTGTCCCTATCAAACTGCACCATTAGCGTAACCCATTTCCTGTAGAAAAACAGTGGGCCCAACTCTGTTCAGTTCTTCTATACTAGCAAATAGAGATCATTAACATCACTCCTAACCTCTACTGGGATACATGTACATGTAATTACGTAAATAGATATTAAAAGTTAACTGCACAAACAGAATGAAAAAAGTGGATTACTACTGAATCAAGCACCATATATTCTCCACTCGCCAAGTATTTTATTATTGTTCACAACACCGCATGAAACACTGGCAAAGTTGCATCACATGGACCACAGGGTGTAACCCGGTGGTTCCGTGTGATGAGAGTTGGCAAGTGCTTTTTGTGTTTTGTCCTCAAAAACGATAATTGCTGAGTGAAATTTTTATCCCACAGAGATTTAATAGCAATCTATCCTCCAAATACTGTACAGTCAATATTTTCTTTCTGTTTGATCGGTTCAGATCGTGATTTCACGACTGACCTCGCTAATAGCGCTTTAGATTTTGCATTGCAGAACGCATACGTCCTGATGTATTTCAATTAGACTACTTCATTCTTCTGCAGTAAAGAGCGCATTAACTAACGAACATATTCCGCGCTAATCGCGACAGGACTTCTAGTTTCAACAGTACGACGGATATGACGTAAATACCCTCTCCTTTTTCGCGTACGCCCAGCCCCACGAGCTACTATGTTTACTGCTATAATGTTTCACATGCAGCTAAATAAAGAACTTTAAAAAATAGAATGACGCATCGTTGAAGGGCTATAACGCTATGACGTTCAAGATGACGAAAAGCTTCGAAAAAATAAATTTATCCAAAAAGTTGAAATAAAGTGACATATTACAAACTTTGACACAAAGTTGAAGAAAAATCTTACTTTAAATACCAGAGATACCATCAATGTGTACACTCTCCTGTCTTTTATGACAGCCATACCTCAATCACAACGTCAGATACATAGACAGTAGCCTATGTGCTGTGTGTTTGAATCAGTAGGTGTTTTTTATGATGAAACTGTCATAAGTAATTACCCTCTCAATATTCTGTCTATTGTGGCAGTCATACCTGAACAACTGCGTCAGATACAACTATAACAGTTGACATACTCCTAAATACATGGCTGAAATTATGCATCGTCACTTTTGTGTTCATCTTGTCAGAAAATAGTTAATACCATTACGTTCAAGCTGACCATCCGACCGACGAAAAATGCCAAAGTTAAATTTATCTTTCCAGCGTTAAATCAGTTGTCATGTTTGCATTAACGATCCCAAATACAGTTAAAAAATGAAAATCTACCTTCAAATCCCTGAGTTATGATGTAAATAACTTTAGGGTGGTACCCTCTCGCATTTGTGACAGCTCTACACAAACAGCTGCAACACATATTTACGATAAAATAACTCACTACGATATATATTGTTCACAGCACGTGTAATACGGGAATGGCGTCAGAACTCAACGTCGACGTCTTACCGTGGGCGAGCTGGTTTAGGAAGTGAAATTAATCTTCCCTCGTTTTTAATTAATTGTCTAGCTAATACAAAAGGAAGACGTCTTATCCAGAAAACATTTCCCTGGCGACTAAATATTTTCATTTTCTGGCACGAAAACATAACTTATGCCCTTCATTAAAACGAGCCCTATGAGCTCGTTCCATTGATGGGATATAAGCTATGTATTTGAGGCAAAAATATAACAAAAATAAAAATTAGATAACCCTTAATGTCTGGCCAGCATCAGTCGTTACGTTAACTAAAATGTTTAATTACACATTAGTGATAAAAAGAATTACAAGTTCATGAAATGTGTAAACCTCGTTCAATAAAATCGATCGTTGTGAACTCGGTACATAAATTTCATATGAAATCACGACTCATTAGAGATCATCTATATACTATTTAGCACACTTCTAAATCTATATTTAAAACTGTGCAGTGTCACATCATTTGAAATTATAAAAAAATATTTTACGCTATGACATTAAATCAGAACTGAGGGTGAAAACCTTCAAAATTAATTTTCTCCATGGAGTTGAAATAAAGTAATAATTTAATACTCATAATCCAAAATATAAAGTTCAACAAACATCACACATGAAATACCAGATATATGATCTAAATACCAGATGGGTGACCTTCCTAACATTTTGTGACAGTTCAACCCACGAACTGTAACAGGAGACGCTATATTACATATACTTTTAAAACAATAGGAATTATGGCAGGTCTAATTTTTATTGTCGGGGACGATTGAACCAAAACTGTCAAATAACTTTCGAGAACAGTCAACAAAATTATTATTTTGTTACGTTAAGGGTCAGCAAAAAGATTCATCTCGGAACCAAAAATTGCCTTGGTCGTGCCTCGTTAAATGACTTCCCCGAGATTCGCTTTGCAATCTCAGATCAATCCAGTTTTTGATTTACATTTCATCTGGATATGAATTGGCCTTCGTATCGGCTGATTAGAACATAAACGTGTGTTTTATTAGGAGTATATTGGACGTTTTTTTATTATTATTTTTACTAACCATAACCCTTTGTCGTTTCGTCGTGTGAGAACCATAAGGTTCTATCTTCCGCTGGAAGATAAAACCTTATGGTTCTCACACGACCGTTTGTGGCAAGTGTTTCCAACCATAATCTATTGTATCAATGAGAAAACTGGGATACGATGAGTGCATCCACCCAGAAATGCAAGAATTCATTATGTCCCTTGATATGCAATGCAATAAATTTTGTTCGATACGTTGTGTTGTTTTCTGAACATGACCACATCAACCATTTCAACAGCAGCCCTGTGACGGAATCATTTTTACGTTGATTGTACAAACAGTAGTTGTGTCACTCATTGGATATTTATTTATTAGTACACCACATTAGCCTCTAAGGCTATATCATGGCGATAAAGACTTAGGTAGGGTAAATCCGATCATCTTTTGTGAAGTAGACTGGTTGATTATTTATTTATTTATTTATTTATTTATTTATTTATTTATTTATTTATTTGATTTTAAAGACAAACCAGTATCTAACACTATATCGTGGCGAAGAAACGGATGAAAAACATGCACATTAAACAGAAAGCGGTGAATGCAGAGAGGCAAATGGTGAGAAACAGAAGAAGTTGTTTGGGGAATACAAATTAAATGAACATGTTCTTTTGAATTAATGTGAAGATAATACTTGTTTTAAAATACAAAAAACAATTTAAAATTTAGTAAAAAAGATTGATGATTACTTTGAGAAATGACAGAACTCTGTGCGTCTGGTACGAAAAATCACATACTGAAATACCGCCGGCGGACTCAATTAAAATTAAAATTTATACAGTATAAACGAAAGTGTTCCGCTTTCAACACCTGCTGGTAACAAACAAATGCTGGCTGCATATTTCCCCCTCACAGAAAATAAAGTGTCAGTATTATATGAATAGCATCGAGTCCGAATTTTGCTAAATGGATAATTATCAATAATAATTATCCGGCGGCTGTGGGGCTTCTTATTTGCCGCTCCATCTCAGTCCGAGTCCGCATGTCTCCGAGATTTGATGTAGTTACTGAAATGCTGTTTAACATGACAGAAAGAGTTTTAAAATCAGCGATAGGCGTGTTTTAATCATTTTTGCTGCACCCTCTGTCATGGTGTTACCGGAGATACCAACGTGCCCGTGTAACCAACAAAACACGACATCATGTTGGCCAGACATTAGCATATTCAACGAAGACCCGATAAAAAAAAAATTCCAACTTGAGGTTGAGTATGGCTTGAAAAGTGGAATTAATGTCTGAGAAAATTATCTATTGAGATCAGAAGGTTTGGTGTGGGAATTTAGGGGCGAAATTATATTTCCAGTGAGTAATACAAAAAAAGGTTTCTCCTTTTTTTCTTCTATTGTAGAATGCAAACTGAAACAAGGAAAGCAATTCTAAAATTGGCAGTAGTACATCCGAAATAGCTGAACACGCACAAAACCCAAAATTGAATGCTTTTATTTCCTACACAACTAACCAGAATTGGGCACCTGCCAAGATCACTAACCTAGTTGTTAAACTTTTCAGCCAGAAAAAAAAAAAATTTAACCCTTTACCTCACGTAACCACCAAAACCGGCTATGGCTATTCTCAAAAATCGCCAATTAATTTCATTATATTTTCATTTTTTTGTCTCAAAAACATAGATTATGACCCCTCTTTGGAACGAGCTCGTTCCAATGAGGGGTCATAACCTAGGTTTTTGAGACAAAAAAATGAAAAAAGATAGTTATTCAAGAAATTTGTTTGCAAGTGTCATCTGCGTTTCATGTTAGGTAAAGGGTTAAAAAACAAAAACTTAAAAAAACGCAAACAGGTCGCAAGAGAAAGAATTGTCAAACTTGTTCGAATAGTATTATATTTATAATTTGGTGTTCTGACGTCATTGACACACGCAAAATACAATGGCATTAACCAGTTAGGAGTAAAGCAGGTAGTCTACCCGATGATCTCGAACAAAGAATTGCGGTTGCATTAGTACTGATCCATAAAGTACGGTTAGCAATATCTGTCGAATTGAACAAACCAAAAATATTATCACCCATTACTCATACATCACGTGAAAAACTTGTGTTCACATAGGCCGCAGCTGTTTTAAAAGAAACTGTGACATTATGTCGAGTGAAAAACAAATGAGGCTTCAAGGCGAGCGCTGTGCCAAAACAGGAGTTGCAGAATAAATTATACCACAGCACCTGCGTAATGTAGACATTATCGACAAATGAACACTCCAATCCCGAGACCTCAAAAGAATGATGAACACCATTTCAGCTGATGGTTTTCCAGATTGAACCCAGACGTCCAATGTCTGATGAAGCACTCAGGCCACTGGTTCAATTCTGTTCGGGATTCGACGCTGTTGTGGGCTGTCTGTTTTTTCATTTGTCGTGGTGTTTGAATGCAGATTACCGTTGATGTAATATAATGTCCCTTTATTCATGAATATACAGGTCCAACAATAAAGTTTGGAGGCCCCCGATGAAAAGGAAGAATTTCTAGATTAATTCGATAATAGCATTGTGGATAATGATTTTTACATGTCCATGCCATAAAAGATTCGTGAAAATATGTGGCCATAGTTAGATAATACAGAGGCATGCTAACGGTAGAAATTTTAACATAAAATGTAATAACTTTGAAGTATTCTGCCTGGGGCCAGCGCGTTTCAGAACGTATATTTCCCACTGCAATCCTCAACTGGTGGACCCCCACAACAGTGGCAGGAGGCCACCAGGGGCTGCTGGCCCAACACTGTATGCGGGCCCCCTGAGTCCAAGGACTTGCATGGCCGACCATGGTTCGGCCCTGCGTGAGAAAAGTTTGAAGATCAATGTCAAAAGAAGCAAACTCCTTGACTCTATAGATGTACAATAAATACATTTATCTGATAACCATAGAGTATAACAACCGTTGTATATACTTGAGGTATATACAACAGGTGTTGTATATAATTATAATTTATGCGAACGACCTCTGACCTCTTTCAATTCCATTTTCATTCATTCATTCATGAAACATCGTTATATCACAGGGCAGGTTTTAATTGTACGCCTATTGCACTTTGTCAAAATCCTCTGATGGTGTCATTTCTTATTTATTTTGCTTCAATTAAGGCAACCTCAAATTTTGCTTCAAAACATTGTAGAAATTACTTGAATGTTAATAGTAATTAGTATGCGGCGACTGCGAACTATTTATAGTCACGGCCTCGATCAAAAGTACTCGCGGAACTGTGCTAATTAAAAGTTCGTCTGCTCTACCTGAAAAAAAAACACTTCGTAAAAATTGTAAACAAACGCAAAATTATTTGTTATATTGGGACTACAGCATAAAACACGGAAAAAAACTGGAACTATGTCAAAAAAAGAATAACTCTACTGAAACACCGTTTCGTTACTGTTAATAAAATAGTTGAAATTTATTTTGTTCCAGCGCAGTTACATGATGCAAGAAGTGCAATCGCACTTTACAATTGCCGTCATCGATTTTGTAATGTAAGGGATACAACTCTATGCGTCTTGTCCTATTTCTTTTGTCTCGTAGACTGGTTTTCTTTGGAGGCCCGTGGGAAGCATATATAAGTCGGGTAGACGCACGAGACGGGTGTCTGTTTGTTATCAGATAAAAACAATAAACATATAGTGTGTTTTTATATCTGCGTTATACAACTCGTTGAAATATGGTTTATTTTTTCTCGGCGAAGCCTCGAAAAAATAAACCATATTTCAACTCGTTGTATAACACAGATATAAAAACACACTATATGTTTATTGTCTATCTATTACTCTGCAAATTCTCACGTATTTTGTTTGTGAGAATGGGCACACGATGTGCCCATTCTCGGTAACAAAATACGTGAAAATTTGCAGAGTAATAGATGTATTTATTGTATATCTAGAGTCATGGAGTCTGCTTCTTTTGACATTAATCTTCAAACTTTTCTCATGCAGAGTCGAACCATGGTCATTTTATCATAAACTTTCTACCGTTAGCATGCCTATGTATTATCTAGCTTGGCCACGTATTTTCACGAATCTGTTATCGCGTGGACATGTGAAAATCATCATTCACAATGCTACGAATTAATCTAGAATTTCCTCCTTTTCACTGGGGGCCTCCAAACTTTATTGTTGGACCTCTATAGATAGTGTTTCGTATCCTATTTATAGATATTCCAATCAGTAAGTATTGAAATCGTCTTAAAACATCAAGATTTTAACACTACGTCTGTCCAAAGTCTTCATTCCTAGTGGTATTGCAATACAAAACTCTATCAAATCAAGTCTCAATTAAGAAGCATTTATCACGCTGGACACTCATGGTATTTTCTTAGATTCAATCAGTTAAAATATATCAAGTGGTCGAGAAAGTAAAACGAACCGCGTTTAGATTAGACAGATTACTGAGATGGAAAGATCATTAAGGCAGGCCTGGCATTCTGAAAAATGCAGGAGGGCAAAAAATCGCTCTCCTCAATCAGCTTAGGAGAGCAATTAGCTTTACACAGCTTTTTAAGTATCCAGTTCAACGAACTCATTGAAAGTGAAACCAACAGACTACATCAGTGATTTTATTAATTTTACTAAGGTAAAGCGAAATCTCTTAGACATCCAGATGTCTCACTCAACAACCGAACACACACTTGACAAGGCCTGCGTGTGTACCCAGACCTGTTGTCCAAGAAAGTCATACGCCTACCACTACCACCTTCAACTCCCTGAGGGGGGTTGAAGGTGGTAGTGGTAGGCGTATGACTTTCTTGGACAACAGGTCTGCTTGAATCTACAGTCACATCCTCGTGCAAGTGCTTCAAGTGACAGGATAGTAGCAATGGTAGTATATTATAGTGTCAATATTCCTTGAATAATTACCCCTCAAACTGTGATGTGAGTTGTTGAACTTGAAACTGACAGAATAAAAAATATGGCTGTGACCCATTTTGCTTCAAATGATTGCAACTGTGTTTGTGTATGGTTGCAGCCATTACCTTTTACCACTAAACCACTTTCAAAATGAAATGACGTGATGTTATGTGACTTCGAAGTTAAATTACATTTTTGCTTTACAACAAAAATTTAATGTGAGCATAATACATGTAATCTCAATCATCCCAGACCAAAATATTTAGGAGGGCAATTTTTCGCTCTCCTTAATTCTTTCAGGAGGGCAGTAAGGAGAGCTAAAAAATCGCTTTCCTGAAATTGCCAAGCCTGTTAAGGTAGAAATCAAACCACATCTCGCAGAGATCGACTCGCAGCAGCTCCGCAAAGTTTTATATACTTTAATTATGTTTGATGTGAATAGTCGGAAACAACTGGTTTGAACGCAACGCTCTGAATTCCAATTTCGTAATGTTTTTTTTTTTTTTGTAGATACTTGGAACCCTTGCGACCTATACGATAGTAATGGTACAGTTCAAACCAGCTCAGGATGCAGGGCTGGAAAATGGAGCTATGTTGAACCTATTATTATCAAAAGTTAACAACACAGAAATGATGCTACAGAGAATTATTAATGGATCACTGGGACGCAGCGTATGAATAATAGAACTTTCATGCTTCAATGAACAGATCTGATGATTCACTTGTGAACAATGTTAAATTTAAAACGCTAGACGTTTGGTAGTTGTACTGTTCAATGCTATAATTCTTTCAAGGGACTTGTTTTGCCGGCAATGATATTCTTTAGTTACATTGACCTACCCAATGAGATAAGATGGGTAGTTTTAGTAGAAGTGTTCTGGTGCGAACAGCGTACCTATCCGAAATGCTTTTGTTCTTCAATCCGATTTCTATCAGGTTTTTTTTTTTAAATCAGTTGTAATATACAGGTGTCCATAGCATTTGATCTTTTCAAGCTCATCCAACAGGCATGTTTTCAGCAAGGTTGCTGAGACGCCCAATTGTCACATACCAGGGCCGGCGGAACGATTTTCAAAGCGTGTGGGTGGTGGGGGGGAGTAGGGGTGGGGGGGGGGGGGTGGGGTGGCTGGATCGGGCGATGAATGGTCGTCGGTATGAAAAAATTAAATTCCAGGGTCCCGAAACCCCCATTTCCATGCATCTGGGCGGAAATTTTGAGATTTTTCAGGAGGTATATTTGAAAGATTTCACACTTTGAGAGCCGTTATAAAAAGTCGGTAAAGCATGCAGGTGAGGTCTGTTTATCAGCTTTGGTCGTTACGACCAAAGCTGATAAATAGACCTCACCTGCATGCTTTACCAGACGTTAACAGCAATTATACTGTCTGTGGATTATCTCGTCTGGGGTGGATTTGGTATCTGTATGTCTGTAAGATTACGATCTATTTCAGTTAACCGATATTTTAACAGACTGTATACATTTTAGCGTTTGCTGCCACTTACTGCAAAAAATTATCCGAAATCCATCGAAACTGAACCAGTACGAGAGAAACATAGCTGGTCAAAATATGTGGGAGGCTCTGGATCCGCCATTGGTTTCACCAGTCATTGGTTGTGTTAAAATATATGCATACAAAAAAACATGGCCCGGCATTAAAAGTGGCGGGGCTGAAGCCCCCTCCCCCACACCTCCCAGCCCCCCTCCCCCGGTTCCGCCGCCCCTGCATACAGAAAGTGTGTCCCTTGTCACGATTGGGCGGGTCGGCTGCCGGGCGGAGGGATGGGTGGTGAACCTTACCTTATATAGACATTTCTAAGCAAACAAATTCCCGAAAAGACTCAAAAGACGAAATGTCCGGTCGCCTTTGGAAAAATATATTTGGATGTCTTCGAAATATGAATATGTTGGAGATCAGCACAGTTGTTCAAGGCAATGGAAAATGAATGTTTATAACACATTTTATTTATTATTGGGAGAAAGCAAGTACTGACGTTTAAAAACGTACACCGTGAGGGAAGTCTTCGTGCATGGCTTTCGTATTTCGTTTGGTGATGTGAAAGCTATTACGCTGTGACTACACGTCATCGGCGGGAGAATCTAGCACGTTGATTTGAGTCATTAGTGGAGTGGGGTTCGCTTCGTTTTGTGGTGACGATCCACTAATCCTGAGGCATAGAGATGACTCGTTCTCCCACACCACATTCTGGGAACTTTTAGACAACAATTTTCGCGCTAACAATCTATCTTAACTTGAATATATACTTGGGGGTAGACCAATTAATAAATCCAACGTGCAGCCTTGGGTTATTTTGTCTACCCAACACATTCACTTAGCACCTATCCCACTTAATGAAATTATAACGTACCATGTTCCAGGACCGTAAAAGCGGTCTCTCGTATTGAAATGTTTAACCCTTTACCTAACATGAAAAGTAGACGACACTTGCAAAAAAAATTCTTGAATAACTTTTTTTTTTTCATTTTTTGTCTCAAAAACATAGGTTATGACCCCTCATTGGAACGAGCCTATTTGCCTACAAAGAGGTTGGTACGGGGAGGGAATATTTCCCAGAATCTATATTAAAATAGAAGGAAGTTTTTTTTTTTATAAGAGAATAGATTTGAAGCAGGCGGGGGCACTTATCTGTGTGGAGTAGTTTCTTATGCCCTTCCTACCACTCACATGATGAAATTTAGCGTTCTTGCTCTACTTTTGGGTTGATGTAAGAGGTCGTCATTCATATGTAAACGCGGAGGTTACCAGAGTTATGAGGTAGTATTATAACTCTGGAAACTGGTGGTTTGTTGTTGGAGACGAATCAATTCGGGCTAAAAGGACGTTACAATTTCTTTCGCGTCGCCGACAGCATCTCTATTTTTTTATATATATATATTATATGTTTTTTGTTGACTAAAATGTGGCTAGTGGGTTTTCGCGAGATATGCAGGAATATCTCGAACATTCAGAGGCATTGGCTGGTGATCTGTTCGAATTTAGGCCCGATGGAAGAAGGACTATCAGAACAACCAAACTCATACCAATCATACATAATATCCGGAATGAAATACTCGTAAATAGGCGTTAACCCTTTACCCTACGCAGACAATAGCAACATTTACTATTTTAAATATTTTTCTTCCATTTTTTGTTTCAAACCTGCAGCAACAATATATCATATGACCCCTCACTGGAAAGAGCTCAGATATTTCGTTCCACTGAGGGGTTACATGATATGGTTTTGTTGACCTTGTTTTTGAAAAATAAACTTTTTTCACCTGATGAATTTGTATATTACGCAGGCGGATGCGGCCGATTTGTTATGTTAACCCTTTACCCAACGTAACGACAAAAAACCGGCCAGCACTATTCTCAAAAATCGCCAATTAATTTTCATTATTTTTTTATTTTTTATCTCAAAAACATAAGTTATGACCCTCGTTGGAACGAGCTCGTTTTTGATACAAAAAATGAAAAAGATAGTTATTCAAGAATTTAGTTTGCACGTGTCGTCTGCTTTTCATGTTAGGTAAAGGGTTAAGATTTAAAACCACATTATTTATTACTCAACGAAGCGCAAATTAGTATGTAAAGGTCAAGTTTTGCTAACCATGTATACCTATTTTTCCCACCTGAGTGTATTCCACTCCATACCTAGGATGCGTAGTCCAATTTAGTAAACCGAAACCTGTGTAAGGCCGTAGTAAAGCACTTCGAAACTACCGGGGTTCCAAATCTACCATTATGCCTTTGGAAGATGACATAACACACAACCACCAAACATACTTAGCCACTTGCTTTGGCTCGTCGTTAGGGACTGCTGTCAAAGTGCACGGGGAACTTTATTGATGGAGCTAAACAAATCAGAACCGCCAGCTCTTCTACCAATTAAACATAAAATCAATGTTTGCACACTGCTTCATTTCCATGGTATGTCGTTGCATAATGTGTTTTGTTTTTGTTTATACGGTATAATGCAGTCTTATTGCAGAATGCTGTGTTTATTACGTAATGCGGCTGTAGATCGTGTAATGATGTTTCGTTCTGACATCGATCTATTCTAGACGTAGAAATTGCACAGGTAGGTGGGGATGTGATGACTGTGTGTGTATGTGGGGGGGGGGGGGGGGGGGGAGGGGGGTCCATAAATATATAAATAACAATGTTTGGGTGAAGGATCATGTGACCTGGTTAAAAAACACAGTAGAGACATTCGTTCTACGACGTAAAATCTTCTAAACGAGTGACAGAGGTCCGCTCTCTGACGAAAATACAGATCCGTACGTCCTACATGGGTACAACTAGTTTGCCGGATACAACGCCGGTGTTCAAACCATATTAGATGGTTACATACTACCTCCACAGTTGAGTTTATATTTCAATACTGAACAAAAACTGGAAAACCACGGGACAACAAAAAAACATGAGACAGCGCAAACCAGTTGGGTTGCTTTGAGAACCGGTATTGTATTGGCATAGACTTGGTAGGATGGGAAATCGATTTTTGATTCATCTAACTCTAGCAGTCCTTTGCTATGTACTTGTGGGATGATGTCAGGGGTGGCAATGCACTCTGTGAACATTCTTAGCTAATAGTTTATTTTGCTTCTACTATTCAATAGTAACCAAAGAGCATGCAAAAACAAATAATTTGTAACTTGTATTTTATCGACTTTTCCTTGAGAGTTGTCGCCCTTGTAGCTGACACAGTACATATTGTCTCAAGTGTCTCCATGGTTGTCTATGGGAAATTCGGTGTTAAAAATGTTATGCTCAATGGCCTTCCCTGGGTGTCAATGGGATCTTCAGTGTTAAAAATTTTACGCGCAGTGGCCTTCTCCTTTTAACACTCAATTTTCCATTGAGACCAATGAAAGGCAATGTGGCGTACTGTCTTCCACGAGTGTCAAGAGCAATTCAGTGTTAAATGTAGGAACACAATATTATGCCAGACTGTTCTCAGGATATCATATTTCTCTTATTCTGCTTTTTGAGAAAAGCTCAGAAAAAAAATAATAAAAAACTTAATGTTGTCGAACTCAGTGTGACAGTTGTTTTAGGTAAAATATATTTATTATTATATGATTGTCAATCAACTGTTCACATTTTGAAAACGATTGTCTGTCAACTTTTCACATTTTTAAAAATAATTATTTGTACTTCTGTGTACACATCGTTTTAACGTGTTGCTAATTTGTTGCTCTTGCAGACCCAGTGTCTTCACAATTGCCTCTGAGAGGGGCCTTTTTCGAGACCCACACATTCTTAAAATGGATTCTCTAAAACATACTATACATTCCAAGTCTTTTTCCAGAAAGAGAAACAAATCAGTACATTTCCCTTTTATGTTAGTTTTCCTTAAATGCTATTTGTGTCATCAGATTTAGACTCCGACTAAACCGTCTCGAGGGACGAAATGAATAGTCCGAAACCAACAAATCTCCATGCAAATGCATATAGTCGGGTGAAATATATATGATTTTGACCCCAGCAAAATTTAAAAAAAAATGGTCCACCTCTCCAGGTGGACCATATTCGAGTAGTCGGGGATCAAAGGGTTGACATTCGTGCATATGAACGCTCGCATGAATTAGGCGCATCAAAGAAGGCTGTTAAATCGGTAATGCATCGAGGAAATGTGTGGACAGTTAAGGAGACATAACTTTTGCTCGATTAATGGGCTGAAAAAGATAATGAATCCACACATGATAATCCAAAACGAAGCAAATCAGAAATATATACTGATTTGGTGGAGAGTTTGAGTGCACGTGACGTGAATAGGACTATGGAGAAGACCAAGAAAATAATGAAGCTTTTGAGACAAACCTACAGTTAAAACTAGAAGTCCTGTCATGAAATGCGTAAAAATGGCACGTTGATCTGAGTGTTAATCTACGCGTTATGACCATAATAAGGCTATTAAATTATGTACATATGGCCTGTGCACAATCAATGTTTCAGCCAATCAACCTCTGGGTAACCCGGGGTCCATTGGCATAAACATTGCCTGTGTTCGCTCTGGGTAACCAGGAGAATCTGCCGTGCTTTGGATGCCTACGCGCAATTAATCCCAGATAAGCGCACAGCTCGTGATGGTACTTCTAGTTTTAACTGTATCGAACTTCTCGGACCGCTTTAGGAAAACGTGGTACGAAAAGTAAAGAAACGGAAATGACGAAATTCAGAATCGAATCCGAGGAACGACAGAAAAAAATAGACCATGATCACCAGTTGAGGTGACATGATTTTGCGACTGTCAACTGGTTTTCAGAGAACCGGGCAAAGCATTGACAGGAACTTCGCTTCGACCATTCTACTCATAACAGTCCAAAGAGAGAAACGACGTTTTCCCCACAGCATGCGGTGATAGAGGAAATAATTCGAATTCCTAATACCAGATGTGAAGCTGCCACGTGATATTCTCATTTTGGGATAGTTACACCTGAATCAACAACATTTTTATTTTTTATTTTTTTGTTTTGTTCTTATTTCTAGACATTTGAACGCAAGGGTATGCGGTTTACTTCTCACTTCTACATTGTGTCAGTTGATATATTCGAACTTCGTGGTTAAAGTTCTTATTACTTTTGTGATCACAGTACTGCAATTGTAGATTATTTCAGCAAGTCAGAATTTGTTACTTTAAATTTGTTTTCTCACTCACGAAAATACTGAAATCTGGCTATGGATACAGTCCAATAATTTTTAATTAAACTAATCTGTAAATGAAAAATTAATCATTTAAT
Organism: Pictodentalium vernedei; assembly: GCA_031216915.1. NCBI lineage: Eukaryota > Metazoa > Mollusca > Scaphopoda > Dentaliida > Dentaliidae > Pictodentalium > Pictodentalium vernedei. Next base: position 409,015,184 of record CM062290.1, read on the forward strand.
AGCTTAATATGAAATATCTGGAAAAAAGACTTCATATGAGTATAAATGCATGATACAAAGTAGAAGAATATGTTCAAGTCTAAAAATACAGTATGAATCAAAATAAGTTGTAGGATAACCGCAATAAACTGAGTATCTCACTGCCACTCCACCAATAACATAAGAACCTGACATCATTTTCTGGAAAGCTCCTAGTGGGAGCTTTCCAGAAAAAGATGCCACGTTGTTATGTTATTGGTATTGTGGAATATGCATGGTTTATAGCGATGCACAGGGTAAAAAAATAGAAAAAGCCAAATGATCGCATAGCCCATCCGAACCTCAGAAGTAACCACACACTATAGTCTTTATGACACATTTTATTTATTGTTATTTTTGTGTATATACAGTACGCGGAGAGTGGATTGTAACTAAATCACCCGCGGAGTGGAGTTATCACCCAAACTATAGCTTTCAAATTTTGTATATATTGACTAAAAACACAAGCAATGTTTCAGCCAATGGACCTCCGGGTTTAACCCGGAGGTCCATTGGCTGAAACTTTGGTTGTGCTTGTTATGCTTTTCAACAAATTTGCAATTATTGCTTGGGTGGAATCTCCACTCTGCGGGTGATTTAGTGATAATACACTCTCCACGTACTGTAGAATCTGCACAATTGTTAAAATACGAGCAGAGTCACAACCTGTTCGCTGTGAACAGGAATTTGAAAAAAATCACACCCAGCAGAGAGAAATGATTACCGTACTGTCCGGCTTTGCACACAAATACTGATGTCAAAATTATTTTACATAAACAATCATCAAAGCTGTTGATAGAAGTACTTATCGTGCAAGGATTGGGACATTCGGTGTTGTTAGGGGTATTAGCACGTATGAACAACACACATACCTGTTACTCTAAAATGATATATTTGGTGCTGGGGCAATCTGGATTAGCGATAATTATTTATTTGCTGCTGTTAATCGGTGAGGATGTGGAGCTAAACCCAGGTAACCCAAACAGCAATATGTCGATAGTGCATATAAATGTCAGAGGCATTCGAGATAAGATTGACTTAATTCATGGATGACTGCAGCTGTACGAAGGCAAATACGATATCGTAATAGGGCTCACGGCAAAACAAAACGAACAAATAACCCAGAACACTGGCAGGTGTTTTGACGAATAGGAAATAATACTATAACATGTGTGAGGGAAGCAAAAAGTAACTACGGCCTCAAGTTAGAGACCTTTGTATCCACCAAGAACCCTTCTTCTAAGCAGTGATGGAAATGTTTGAAGCATTTTTCGCGACAGCATTCAAATACTGGTGATATTTTTCATCCACTGCTTGAAAGCGGGGAAGTTATAAGTGCCCCGGCTGACATTGCGACTATATTTAATGATTATTTCGCTAGGCAGTGCACCTAGTGATGGGGAATTATCAGCCCTTATACGTATGGGTGGGTCTGTCGACAGTGTTGAAACTAATCCTTCAGAGGTTGAATCTTTATTGTCTAAATTGGACGGGTCCAAGGCTTGTGGCCCGGACAAAATCAGTAACAGGATCTTAAAACGTTTCGCAATCGAGTTATTATACCCACTTTCTCGGTTGTTTAACATATCTTTATCGACAGGAATATTCCCACAAAAATGGAAAATAGCAAATGTCATACAAATTCATAACAAATTATCACCCAAGAATAAAGAAAACTATCGGCCAGTCTCATTGACATGTTGCATAAGTAAAGTTCTTGAAAAAATAGTTTTCAACCATGTTTATGAATTTCTCATAGAAGATAATCGCCTACCTGACCTGCAGTCAGGCTCTTCAGGTCGGAGGAGAGTACAGTTAATCAACTAATACACAGTGACAATTTCATAAAACCCTCCCTTGATGAAGGTAAATACGTTAGGTTTGTATTCTGCGACATAAGTAAAACCTTTGACAGAGTCTGGCACGATGGACTAATACATAAACTTGATGCGATTGGTATCAGAGACAGTTTGTTGACCTGGTTCAAAAACTACTTAACCGATCGCTCACAGCTAGTTGTAATTAATGGTAGTAGCTCACAACCAAACGACATATTTGCTGGTGTCCCCAGGGATCTGTTCTTGGACCCCTTTTATTCAACATTTACATAAATGATATAATGGACAGTATTCAGTCCAATATTAGGCTATATGCAGACGACACATCTTTATTTTTAATTGTTGAAGATGCAACCCAGGCCTCAAATCTTTTAAATACAGATCTTGAGCGCATTGGTCTCTGGGCGAAAACGTGGAAGGTTAATTTTAACCTAGAGAAAACAGTGGCGCTTAGCTTCACAAGGAAGTGTAATCCCCTACCAAAGCCAACTCTCTATTTTATAGACACTCCTTTGAGCGATGGTGAAACTCATAAACAACTTGGTCTCAATTTTCATTATTCAGGATCATGGAATACTCATGTAGATTCAATAATCGGTAAAGTCAATCCCATGATAAACTGTTGTCGTAGCTTGAAATACAGAATTTCCAGATCAGCTTTGGAAACAATGTATATCAGCTTTATTCTTCCACTCTTTGACTTTCCCCCATATTGATATTGTTTTTGTTCCCGAACATAGCTTGTTTAATATCCACTTACACATGGAATTATTGAAGTAATTGTAGCAGAACTCTACAAAAGAAAGATAAATTACCTTTCCAAGGTTACTTGACTCCGATGCAGTCGTCTTTTAAGATCGGTGATGCTTTCAGAGCTGTTGTTCAGAATCAAGTGAAGTTGTTATATGATGGCGTCTTGGTATCTCGGATGCACTTGATGTTTAATCCGGAGTAGGAACCAGAGCTCATATGGAGACTGGCCGTTCGTACCACATTCCTCCCTTACCTATAACAGTTTTCCACACATTTTTTTAAAAAAAAATAATTAATGCTTGAATAAGTGGATGAATTACCACAGAAGAGTATATTATAGTAAAAGTTACCGACAAGAAAGCTGAAAACCTTCCCATCAGTCTACTTGGAACATCAGCAGAACAAAATGCTAACTTATTCAGTATGAGTGTCTGATAAAATTTGAATGAGAAAGCAGAATACCTTCCCAAGATATATAACCCAAAGTTCAACTCAAACTGGTATTTTAGGAAATACGTGTGTATTTACATTTGTACATGTTTACAAAATTTATTTACATGTTATTCTGGTGTAGCGGTTTATAATTTGTAGAACTTCCTGGCATTGTTAGTGCAAGTCTCTAACAACTCAGGAAGTGATGTGTTTCTAATTTTTACAATGATCTTTGCAGTGGGAATTATACTCCATGGAGTACTAAATTTTGTATCAGAATCTGTTGGAAGATGTGGAGCATCAGATTCTAATAGAAGGCGTTCTAATTTAATTTTCTTTAATGCTTCCATAGTTAAGGAATCTCTGACACTTTTAAAGGTCAAACCAAAGTACAAATTTGGTAAAATTAAATCCCAGTGAACCAACTCTTCTGTAGTTCCAATAAAACAGTGTCTGTGTATAGGCAATGAAGTCGAATGCATTTCAATTAGGATCTGTAAAAGATCATGAGCTGCGTCTCCAGTATTTTGGTCACGACAATGAAGAATGACTGGTTTCTGATATTTGTCAGCCAAGGGAAGAACCTGCTTTAAAAATAATTTCTGAGATGCAATTTTCTTGAATCTACAAAGTACTTTATCCACACAAGCAGGATTACATTTACAAAATGTAGTGTAATCAAGACCCACTTCACCCAAAGCTTTCACTTTTTTATCTTTTAAAAGATTTTCAACTTTGTTTGTGAAGGAATTAACTACACCAGGTAATAAAAGATGGGGATGTATTCCCACTGCAATAGAAATTCTCGAGTCTCCAGAAATGAGAGCATCCATGCAAGCAAACTGTTTTGGAAAAACAAAGTTTGATACAGCGTACTTTAGTACAAATTCTTCAGTACTAAATAATTTCTGGACATCGTTTAATGTTTTACAGTGAGTTTGTTTCAATAATTGATCTAAATGAAAATGTGAATCACAAAATAAAGGTTCAGTAACATTTTTGACAGGTGGTAACAGCTCATTGCCAGAATATGACATTCTATCGGACAAGTTTTGGACCTTTGTTAACAAACTTTCAGTCAGTTTGAGATCACAGAGAAGATTACAGAGGATTATCCAATGCATGAGGCAAATGATATAATTTGGTGGAGAAAGATTGAATTGATACTCATGCACTGTTTGTCCAGTAGCAAGCTGAACATACTGGGACATTAACAATCTTTCCTCTCTGCTAAATTCAATAATGTTGGGGTCATATGGGGGAAAGAGCTCATTACCACTGACATGCTGTAGTAGCAGTTGCAAATTACTTAAATTTAATAGATTACAGAAGAAGTGAAATAGGCCATTGATAAGATAAAACCACTTCTCAATGGTACATTCTGATTCTGAGCCATCAGGGCCCTTTATAGGAGTTTTGTGCCAGCAAGATGTATGAAAACCTAAGAACCAAGGCAAGTGATCTTTTAAAACATGTCGCTTGAGATGTACAGTTCTAGCTGGACACAACTGGCAGTTTTTGTACTTCCGACGAGAGGATCGAGTGGAGATGGGTTTTAAATTACTTTTTTCTTCTTCTAACCATTCTTTTTCCCTCTTTTCTCCACTACTTGATGGGGTTGCAGTAGTTTCGATAACAAATTCATACACACTTTCATCATAATCTGCTATGAAGTCGACTTCGTCAAGATCCATTTTCTAAAATAACGGAATTTATACTGCTAGTTTACAATAAAACTTGTACCAGAAACAGTGCAGTGTTTGTTCTGGTGCAAATGCTTAAAATGTGTGTGGTCTGTTAGTCTAAAAATCGTTCAGGCTTCCTTATCTGTCGACCAGATGAGGAGGTTGGAGCTTCCATAAAAAGATTGGGCAGCACATCATCTTCTAGTGAGTTATAAAACCAAGTTTCTACTTGACGATCGTCTGCTTGACTGGAATCAGTACCTCCCATGTCTTTACGGCAACTGTGGTCCAATGGTGTATCCACGGTTGATTCATTAATGTCTGAATAGGCCAGTTTTCCATCTAAGTCAGCGATAATGTCCGACCCGGATGGTAATGGTAATGAAGTAGACACCAGTCCTCCATCCGAGTCAGCAATAATGTCCGACCCAGATGAGAATGGCATCTGCTTATGGTGAATCAACGGTAGGTTCCACCATTTCGTTCTGTTCTTCAAAGTATTTGTGCCTCAATCGTCGCAACCACATGGGTTGGACTCGATCATGACAGGGTTTTAATCTATCATGATGGATTAACTGACTACCTTTTTGTCCTTGAATTTTGTGTAAGGGAGACTTGCTTTCCGGAACCAAATATGGACCCACCCAGGGTGATTTCAACTTCGAACTCACTCCAATTTTTGTGGTTGAATCCCTCTTATATACACAATATCACCAGCCTCATATTGCTTCTCTATTAGTCTTAGATCATGAGTTCTTTTTTGTCTAATTTGGGACTGGTTTATGGTTTTACAGGCAGTTTGATGAGCTTTCCCAATAGCCAATTCAATCTGTTTTAGCCAATCACCTGGGGTTGTTCTAGTTGAACAATTCAGTCCAAGCATAAGATCCACCGGTTGAACCAATTCTCTACCAAACATCAGGCGGTTAGGGGGTGAGCCCAGTACTTTTGTTAATGGTAGAATGCAATGCCATAGCTAGTAAAGGCAAATCTCTATCCCAGTTTTTGTTTTGGTGTTCAATATAACATCGAATCATTTGAAGCAAAGTTCGATTGTACCTCTCAACTTGACCAATGGAGGAGGGGCGATATGGTGTGGTTCTTGTTTTGGCAATTTCAAGTAGACTGCACAATGAATCAAATAAATGGCTTTGAAAGTTACTGCCCTGTTCAGTGTGAATTTCAAGAGGACAGCCAAAAGTAACGATGATATGAACTAAAAACTTTTGAGCAACAGTCAAGGCAGTTTGATCTGGAAGTGCAGCAATTTCTACCCATTTGGTAAATTGATCTACCATTAAAAGTACATATTTATTCCCATTGATACTTTCATTAAATGGCCCTAGGATGTCCAAATTGACTCTTTCCATTGGATAACCAGCATGGAAAGATTTTAATGAAGCTCTGGGATTGACATTTGCTTTTTATTGGCATTGCAGACTGAGCAAAATTTGACATAATCTCTACAAAACTGTGTTATGTTGTACCAATAGAAAGATTTTTTGAGTCGAGCTAAGGTTTTATCTTGTCCGAGATGACCATAACTTTTCAGATCATGACACAAATACAGAACCCTTTCTTTTAAAGAGGAAGGAACTACCAAAACTGGGTGATTTTCTTCATTTTCTGTCCAGTTGTAAAACAAAACATCTTCTACCAATGACAACTGAGACGGACAGAGCCATAAGGATCTAACAACTGGGCTACATAATCTAAGTTCAGCATCTGAAGGCAATGCATTGTTTTTCTTCCAAGAAATTACCAGCTTCAGATCAGGGTCCTGCAACTGAAGTTCACTTAAATGTTCATGAGAATAAGAATCAAACCATGCTTCGTTCAAAGATTTCAACTCTGTATCCTTAACATTTGTGTCCACAATTACAGGGTCTTGAGAACTCACAGTTCGAACAGCTAATGGAATGACTTCGTCTACATCATCAAGAAACCTGGACTATTGAGAATGGACACGAACACAATAAGGACAGCCTTTGCAGGGAAGAGATTCGAGAGAAGAACCAGCTTCAAAGCAATCACAACTGACAGGTTTAGATACCATTCGAGACAGCGCATCTGCATTAACATGTTTTTTACCGTCCCATTGAAGTATCTGCATGTCAAATTGTGAAAGCTCTTCCATCCACCTTGCTAACTGACCCTCAATATGTTTAAACCTCATGTGCAAAGCAAGACTGTTGTGATCTGTCCTTAAAATGAAAGTTAGACCCAAGAGATAATGTCTAAAATGTCTGTAAAACTTGACAACGGCCAACAATTCCTTTCTAGTTGTGCAATACTTCATTTGTGTCTTCAACAAAATATGACTAGCATATGCAATGACCTTCACCTTACCATCTTGTACTTGAGACAAATCGGCACCAATTGCACAATCCGAAGCATCTGTGTCGAGGATAAACAAGCCATCAGGAGAGGGATATGACAGTACAGGTGGATCAGTCAAAATCTCCTTACATTTTTCAAAAACTAACTGATGTTTTTCTTCCCAGTGATACCCTTTACTATGAGCCAATTCATACAAAACTGACGATAACTGAGCAAAACCATGTATATGCTCCCTATGGTAATTCACAAAACCAAGAAATGATTGTAATTGGATTGAGTTTTCAGGAACCGGCCAATTTAAAACTGCTTCAATTTTACTTGGTGCCACTGAGACCCCTTCACCGTCAACTTTCTTTCCTAAAAACGCCACTTCCTTTTTAAACAATTGACACTTCCTTGGCTTGAGTTTTAGATTATGCTCTCTAAACCTTATTAAGACCTCTTTCAAATTCATATAAGCAGACTCAAAATCTTTCCCAAGAACAATTATGTCATCTAGATACACCAAGACATCTTGCCAAGTAAGACCTCGTAAAACAATCTCCATAGCTCTTTGAAATGTTGACGGCGCATTATATAAATCAAAGCCCATTCTTGTATGTTCAAACAATCCATGATGAGTAACAAAAGCTGTCTTTTTCATAGAATATTCCGATAATGGAATCTGATAATATCCAGATGCCATATCCAAAGTTGTAAAAAAAAATTGTTCTGTACAAAGTATCAAGACAGTCTTCAATGTTAGGTAAAGGGAAACAATCCTTGACAGTACACTCATTCAATGCTCTATAATCCACACACCAGTGAACAGCACCATTTTTTTCTGACCAAAACAGGCGCAGAAACCCAACAAGAAACCGAGGGACGAATAACACCTGCTTCCAACATTTTATTCAAGTGCTCTTTTTCCTGCTCCTGAAATCGTAAAGGAGTACGCTTCATCTTATGTTTTACTGGAGGAGCGGAACTAGTATTAATATCATAGACAACTCCTGTCATGCAACCAATATTGAGAGTATGTTTGGCAAAAACATCGGCAAAGTCTGTCAATAGATGACCTACTTGAACAGCTTGATCAGCTCCTAAATTGACAATAGATTTTAAAAACAATTCATGTAAGTGGCCAGGCAAACCCATTTTGACAGAATCCAACTCATCAGATAACAAAATACTGTCAGACTGAGCATCAATTACCCAAACTTCTGAAACACTCTCAGAAACATTTTCGTCAACAGAAATTATTTCCTCTGCATTTCTTAAATGAAGTCCATTTTTGAACCTAACATAATGGCTAGCGTCATTGACCACACTAACAAGTGATTGATGCCCTCTTCCTATTGTGTCAGATACAAGTGTACCCTTATGTTGAATTTTAGGCTCAATTACAAAATCAGTTTCCAAATTTCCACTGACCCTAACCTGAAGTGAACAAACTGAATTTGGGGGAATAGTAATTCCCTTCTTAACTGTGACTCGTGCTATCTTGATCTCAGTACTATCACTTTTCTTGCAGGAAGCATTTAAAGCTTCCCCACTTATAGTGACAGTACTGTTTCTCATATTCACAATGCAGTCATTTTCTTTGAGAAAATCAAGACCAAGAATCTGTGATGAGTGCAACACAAATATCCCAAACAAAAACATTTGAACCAATGAAGATTTGAACATCTTGATATATTCTACCCAAGACAGGACATTTGGAAATACCAGAAAGTTTCACAAGTTTAGATGGCAATAACTTTGGACCAAACTTTTAAAAAAACTCTTCGCTGACTAACATCAGCATAGCAGCGGTATCAACAACTGCCAAAGCATTTTGATTAAAAATATAAAGATCTAACATGAGACTAAAACCATCCAATCTGTTTACAAAAACTTCCTCTAACAACTCACCAGGACACTCTTTATTGACGTCCGGAAAATTTTGACCCTCATTTACCTGGACCAAGTTTGGGGTCTGCTGTTTAGTCCACTGGCATTTAAAAGGTCTTTTTGTTGCTGATTCGGGGTGAAATTCCTCCTATTTGGAGATGTGACTGGGCTTGTTATAGACTTTTGTTCAGGCACATTCAATTTTGACTGGGGCCTAAAGGAAAGACCTTGCTCTGGAGAATTAGAACGTGACCTCCCGTACAAATTATATGATGGAGCCTGGCGTGCATCTTGGCTTCTTTGTATAGCATTTTTAAATGGACTTTCCCGATTCAATGGGGAACCCCTGGTAGGATTACCTAAAGCAATGTATGGCCTTGGCTGAGTTTGCTGTTGGCTTTGATCAGAAAAGACTTTGGAGCTTATAGCTTGTAAAAGTTTTTTCATTTCCTTTATTTCTTCTCCAAGGTCTGAATTACTTGAACTCTTTCAGTGCTTATCACTGGTATCATCAATATTGGAGTCTGAAGATGCAAAAGACACTTGTCTGTGAGCATAATTTGCAGCTCTATACCCGAATATAGTCATGTGAGTGGCCAAAGATGATTTGACATACTTTAATGCCTTATGAATATTTTGAGGGCTTTTCTCCATTGCTGCCTTGGCCGCTTCTTTGTCCCTGCACCCCCTTAAGAAAGCCTCTGTTGAAATTTGGTCTATAGTCTTCCTATTGGCATGCTTAAAACCGTCTATAGTCATAAAATGAATTCTCTGAGAGAATTCCTCCAATGACTCATCTTCTTTCTGACGCATAAAGTGTACCTGTCATCTTGCGGCAACAGGCTCATCTTTATGGCTGAATCTCTCTTTTAATTCTTCTTTTAATTTATGATAATTTTTGGCCAAATGTAATGTTTTGGCACCTTCTAGGGCAGTTCCAGTCAAGCAATCTATTAACCATTCTATTTTTTTTTTTCGTTTATCCTATTTCCTTCTTTTTGCAATTCTCTCAAATTGAAACACAAAGGGTTCCCAATTCAGAGTACTATCCCCTGCAAAAATAGGCATTTTGGGTCTTAACGGGCTCTTACATCTATGTTGCCTTGAATGGCGCTTTTTTTCTGATAATAATCTGAATGGCTACTAGATGATGAGCTGGAATACTCATCTTCAGAACTACTGCTAGAGTCATCAGTCCCAGAAGAACTTGATGAACTGAAATGTTTATATTTCTGAGAATGACGCTTCCGAGTCAGTGGTCGATGTGATGTATCAAATTTTAAAAAGTTAGAGATTTGAGAATCAGTTTTTGAAATATCAGCAGAATCTGAGGCAATTTTATTTTTGGGGTACTTATATTGCTACCTGTGATATTCTTCTTGTATTGGCCATCAGGAGGAATTGCATCAATAATTCGGGATAATAGTGGATCAGACTCTGGGCCAGCTGAACGGTAAGCACTTGACATACTTTGATCTACTGAAGTATTTAGTTTTTCAAATCTTTCCTTCTTTAAATCTAAAGCCAATTTGTCATACTCTTGATTAAACTCTTTAAGCTTGCTTTGCATTTCAATGCTTGCTTCCCTTTTCACCCTATCACACTCATTTTCTTTTACTTTTAAATTGGTTCTGAGAATTTCATTTTGAGCCATCATTCCTTCTAATTTTGTTGTCCACAACTGATTATTATTTGTTAACATGGCTTCCATTTTTTTCTAACTTGGCCCTGAGTTCGTCCATGTTTTGGTTAATAGGAGTTTCATTTAAACAAATTACACCTTCAGCTAACCACTCAGCCCAAGTTTCTAAAGGTATATAAGTTTCCTTTGTTAAATCTTTTATTTCTAAACATTGTTTTTGTTGGCGACATCTAATTAGCTTTTCAGCTTTACTTTTACCAATGCCATGAAATTTTTGTAAATCTTCTGTTGTGGCTGTTTCTAAATTAATTGTAGTCATGATTGTTATTTATTTTTAAAGTTTGAAAATGACAAAACTATATTTTTAGAAAACTAATAAATTATAATTTCCTCAAATAAACAAAAAAAAAAATATTTCAAGGGAACATAAAAAAAATAATTTAATCATAATTAGTTAATGAAATAAAATTAGAAGGAAACAAAATGAAACTGGAAAAAATGATTTATATAGGCTTACAGCCTGTTTACCGAACCATTTCAAGAGAATAAAATATTGTTTAAAAAAAGAAGTAATTTCTGGATTTCACACGGAGGTCCGCTGGCTGAGTTTGCCTATGCTATACAGTGCACATGGTCATAAACCACTGATCATACCCCACAGCCAATAAACACTTGTGGCTCAACAAGCAAAGCTGCAGTTTAAGGACCACTGAGTAGTTAGTTATCTGATGGTCCATAAACTGCAGATTAGCTTGTTGAGCCCCCAACTTTCTACAAGACTGGAAAGAATATGTTGGATATATATGTATATCCACGAACTCAGAGGACAAGTACAAATTCACCTTGTGTGTACTGCAATACAATATCCATGTATGCACATTTTAGTGACAGATCTGCCAGTCTGTGGGTGTTTTTTTTTGTTGTAATAAGACAGCTTCCACTATACGCCATGTAAGTTTGCTTTGAAGGAAAACATGGTCAAAAGAAATATTCATATATTTTTATATATCTGTACAAAAGCAAATCTGACAAGATTTAATATCCTACTGGTTCATATAGGAATTGTAGTTTGTAAAGGTATGGCCTCCAACTGGGATCTGTACTGGTATGATTCAAATCTTGCCAGATTTGAATTGGAATTTGTACAGAAATTTGTGGCATGCTATAAGCATGTTCCAAATGCACGAAAGGTGTTTCTGGGGATGACTCTGTAATTTCGTGAATGTGGGCTTCTGAAACTCCACGAGTATTTTCAGGGTGATCAGAAATTGTTCCCAATCTATGTTTTCGGTGGATGAGGTTCAGAGTGAGTTGTATCCTGACACAATTCTTCGACCTTGGTGTTCTTTTTCTTTAGTTTATACATTTTTCTGAAGAGATCTATACCTGAAAAGAATGCGTCTTGTTGCTTTTTTAAAACATTGTTTCAAGTGGCCCATTTGCAGGGTGCGATATGGATTTTGTTGAGTTGGTTTCCCATCTTTGAGCCCACCAATGAGCGTTTGGTGGGTCTCCCGATTTTGCCTGTTTTTTATCAATTCTATTAATATGTTTAACCCACTGACTCACGTTTTCTTGATCGTTTGGAAATGTCTGTAAAACAAAGATATGTTCACAAAAAGCAATGACCCGTGTTGTTCACACATTTATGGAGGCCACAGTACTTGTACTTTCATGCATGGGGATGGAATGAATTATTGTGGCACCCAACAACTCAACAGTACTCTTTGGCCATTTTTATTTGCAACTAAAGCATCTGCTCAACTTGCAAATTGGGCACACATTTCCTGACTGTATTTCCCCACATTATATCTAGAATTTATTATATCTTGATAAAAAAAAACAAATTAATGTTTCTATCATATTGATAATGATTTCACGTTCAACTTTATCCTTTTTATCGAACCATAAAAAAATGAAAAAAAAAACAAATTTGAATCTGTCTAACGTCTCGTCATCGGGATTTGGGGGATCGATAAACAGTGGATTAGTAATAGTAGGGCAAGTGTTTTTATAACCACGCATTTACCTATCAGAGTAATATTTCCAAACGACCAGTCAATCAACAGTTTCTCAACATTTTTAATTTTGTTCAAGTAATTCCATTGTGTGTAGTTTTCATCAAATAGATTATATTCAATTCCTATATACACTGTGAAAGTGTTCACATGGTTCTAGTTCACGTCTTCTCTTGTATGGATTTCTTCGGCAAAACCCCGCTTTGATCTAACCCATATAACCTGTGTTTTTTTTTTTAATTTTCTATGAGACCAGAACAACGGGGAAATAAGTTTACAATTTGTAATGTTCTGTTTTAGAGGCGGGGGTCATCGCTTAGAAAAGGTGACGAATCGTCTGCATACTGACTAACCAGGTTTTCTGAATCATTAACGTTTATGCCTTTGATCTGAGTGTTGAATTTTAATGATGCACTCAAGATTTCCGAACTAAGAATAAACAGGTAGGGGAGAGGGAATCGCCCTGTCTTACACCGCGTTGTAGATCGAATTTCAATGAGCAATTACCATTGTTCAAAACGTAACTGAAGACATGTTTGTAGAATATTTTGAACCATTTAAGGTCTAAACACCAAAATAGAAAAATCTTAAAGTGTTCTCAATGACGTGTCGCTCTAATGAGTCGAATGCCGTCTCAAAATCTAACAAAATAATAAAAGTCCAGAGATATCTAACTCCTCGCATTTTTTAATTAAACCAAACGTTAAACAAGTTGCTTCCCCGATTTGTCTTCCTTTCAAAAAAACAAGTTGAGTCTCTGATATCAGTTTTGATAGGACTGTCTCTATATGACTAGCTATTACAGTGGAGCCTATTTTCATATCTACATTAATAAGTGATATTGGTCGCCAGTTTTGTTATGAACGCTTGCAGTCTGTTTGCCGTAGGAATACATGTTATTATGCCACCCCTTTGAGCAATGTAGAATACTCCTGAATCATAGCCGTGATTTAAGGAATTAACACAAAAACTTCCAGTATCTTTCCAAAAAAAATATACAATTCTGCCGTGAAGCCGTCCGAGCCAGGGCTTTTTTATTTTTTTATATTTTTTTAGAACACTGAGACATTGATTTTCCGATACTGGGCCTTCTAGTGACTGACTTTCTTCTTCATCGAGAAGGGTTAAATAGGGGTTTTGCGGATCGAAAACAAAATATCCTCATACGGAATATTGTTTTCAGAACCTTTAATAGTTGATGAGTACAGGTTTTTGTAGAAGCTTCGTTGTTCAGAAATAATATTAACCGATTACTAAAAATGGCAGCTGACCAATTACAGGTTATGTGAGCTTACAATCGCCTGATTCCGATGCTGATTACGATTGTAATACCGCGCACTACTAGATAAGTCGAGACTCGAAAGAACTACATTAAATTGAACATATTTCACAGTGTTAAACTCCATTGACTCTGGTCCAGTAAAATTATCGTGGCGTACACTTGAGCGGTAAACGTGGCTCTCGGAGCCATGTTTTCCACCCAAGTGCGCGCAACTGGTAATGTTTACTGGGACCTGAGTAAATGGAGAGCAGCCTTCACTTTTCTGGTATGAACTGGCGATTGCCGCAAGTACGCTCAATTGTAAGCTTTATATGCCGTTTAACTTGTATTAATAATACATATTGTGGTGGTTTTTTAACTTTACTGAATGGTGTCATTGGCATCATATTACATTAACAATGGAAAAGATAATAAAATGCAGTTTATGAATCGTCACAAAATGCTTGGCAACAATCTTTTGAACCGATATTCCAGAAGCCGTTGTCGTTATCATCCGATTGCCAGCAATCGGCCGATTGTGGTGACCGGTTCCGACCACTGGTTGAACACTAATTCAGGTTACGTATTTCAGATACATCAGATTTCAGCAGTTCTGCCATCATTTGTTTCAGAGTAGTGTCGCTTTTTTAAGATTGCAAAAATATTTAGTTGGTTTTTCAACTTTCCACCTGGATTTGGTTCTCAGTATCATACGTTTCTCATTTTTTAGATCGTTTTCGATGGAACTAATGCGGCTTGTGACAGATAAGTCCTCACGATCTAATTTTTTGAAAAGCTCGGTCAGTTCGTTTTCAATTTCTTCCTTCCTTTCTTCTGTGTGTCGTTTGTATAACTTGCATATACTATAGTTCCCTCCTTATCATTATTTGTAGCGTCTCCCAAAACAGTTAGTCATTAATTGTGGGCCTTAATTTATTATTATTATTATTATTATTATTATTATTATTATTATTATTATTATTATTAATACTGTACTGGTGACTTTACATATCATTAACCTTAAACTTGTCGAATGGTCAATCCGTTTATCAAACAAAACTACTACTTTGGCGAGTCTGTGTAATGCTATACAAAATGTAATGAAAGATTCGGTCAAATCAAGCCGATTCAGAAAGGTTATATTGCGTTGATTCAAAGAAACTGAAATGAACGTTAATGGTATTTTTAGATTCGATCGGCCAGGATATTTCATTTGGTCGGGAAAGAGAACCGTAGATCAGCAGGTTGAAACGGTGCTTCATTAATTGATTGTTTGAAAATTATTCCTGTAATTAGTGTTTGTAATCTAATAATATTGCGTCTGTGAAAATATTTCCCACCCGTGGAAACTGAGCAGTCCACGTCGTCCGTACTGCAGTAGGCCTATCTGAGAGATTGTGGCAATTGCTAAATGGAATCGACAAAAAGATAGTGGTGCAGTTCCCCCCCCCCCCCCTCTCCGCCTAGGGAAGTTGATATCCTGGGAATGTTTTTGCATGTGTGTATCAGGCAATAAAAGTCATCATCATCAAAATTTTAATAAATGAAGCGCCTGGTTGGTAAACGACGCGTGCGTGGGTACCACTACCCACCCGTGATTTACGACAAGTCAACGGCAACTGAACTGTAGATAATGACCCAGTCCTGAGCCGGTCGAAAGGCTCGGTCCACCTTGTAATGACTGAACTCAACATGCAATATGTCTCTGAGTTCCAGCGTCACTACCAATAAATCTGTTTAACGCAGTAAATCAATAAGCAATGTTTCGCATCCATTAAATTGTCACAGAAGGTTTCGACGGCTTTGAATGGTACGATGCACATTGGTTCATTGAATTTATTCGGACAAAGCATTATTATCACATCAATACCTATAATGGTTATATGATTGGTTGTGTTTTAAAATATACTGTCTGTCTGAGAGCATGCATGTTTGGTTTTAACACGCGTAATATGACTGATGTCCAATCTCCGACAGAAAGTAACGTAGGGAGATCTGGAGTGGCGGCCGCTAGCTATTATCGCATATAAAATGGGGTTTTCACACCACAGATAACTGCTTGTTATCAGGTCGAGTCGAAAAAATAAAGCCTCTACGAGTCCATTTTCGAAAATTTGTCTCGTCGAAGTGGGACCTCTCATTTTAATCCTTTCCCTAACGTAACGGCCAAAACCGGCCAGCACAAATTCACAAAATTGATCATTCAAATTTCATTACCTTTTCATTTTTTTGTCACAAAAAATAGCTTATGACCTCTCATTGGAACGAGCTCATTGAGCTCGTTCGAATGTGGGTGATAAGCTATTTTTATGCAAAAAAATGAAACAAATTAGTTATTCAAGAATTGTGTTTGTAAGTGTCGCCTGCTTTTCATGTTAGGTAAAGGGTTAATACCAGTGAGGAAAGTGCATCACAATAACATTCCTGGAAGACAATGGCAAATCAAAATAACACCGCGCACTTCAGTGCTATATTATTATGCTGTTCACCGTTATGTTTGGTTGCAAAATTGTAGCACGGCCCAACAAGGAATATTGATATTCTGGATGGTGAAGGTTTGGGATGGAAAATATCAAACATGGGACAAGATTTTTGAGACCGACACGAGGCTTGCCGAGAGTCAAGCGCAAATATCATCCACCCCCGAGAGATGTATGTATCCATCTTACACTCAAAACCCATCGTGGATAACGTTTGATCCAAGCACCAGGCTTGGGGCGAATACTTTGTAAATGAATTCGAATACGAATACGAATACTTTGAAATTTCATGAATATGAATACGAATACAAATACACATATTTTCAAATGTTTTTGAATACGAATACAAATACATTACAATGTATTTATGAATACATTTTTGAATACTTGAATACTTTTTAAATTAGAAGTATTTATAGCAAGGCCTTTAAGTTTTTTTGTTTGTTGGGTTAAAAGTCATTTTTAAACTGATGGTCCTTTAGCTGAAGCTTTAATTGTGCTTACCATGCTTTGGATGGAAAACTAAAGTAATTACATGACGGGAAATACACTCTATGGGTGTCATAGTAATTAGACTACTCTCCATGGACAACACATCACAAAATGTGAGTGGATTACCTCTAAAAAATCACAGACTGGCGTTTCCTCCTGAAAGTTAAGTATCAATTGCTATGACATCACATAAGAAGGACCAGTAAAGTTTTAGCCAATGCACTTATGGTTAAACCTGGAGGTCTGTTGGCTGAAAGTTTGCTAACAACAGTAGTATTTTCTTTATAATATCTGCGTGCTTTCGCCGATTATAATTAGACATACTGCGCGGTACAAAGGTGACCTTAAACAGAAATTACAAAATAAATATGTGTTTTCACTGTGGAATAATGGATAAATAGAAAAACTTTAAATAAATCCAAAAAAATTAGAATATAATATCATTGAATAACTGAGTTGTGTCCAATAACACAAGTTTTTTTTTTCATTTTTATTGTCCATGTTTTCAACAATTTAAAAAGCCATGGGAATATGTGGCCATTGTTACATAAGTAGGTTGTATTGAGACAAGTTAATTGATAATTAAGTCTACTGGCTGCTTTCAATGCAGAAATTTCAGACAAGGTGTTTGGTGGTATATACATAATATCGGGGATTATTAAGTCTTTAATATTGATATGAGGTGTGAATTTGTTGTCTAGAGTCCATGGGCTTGATCTGTGAAAACCTTTTATTCAGTATATGGTTCTTTAATTCCAAAATATAGAAAGTATTCAAAACGTATTCAAAATGTATTCCTGAATACAGCTCAAATTTTAATGTATTTGAATACGAATACGAATACATGTATTCATAACATTCAGTGAATACTGAATACATGTGAATACTTGATAAACTGTATTCAAATACGACTGAATACGAATACTGAATACGAATACCCCAACTCTGCCAAGCACAAATGTGTCATCTTAGGTTTTCGGAGAATGGACATAATACTCCCGATTTGAAAGCATGGAGTTATTGACAAAATCTAATTGCACTTTTTGACTGAAAGGTTAGTACACAAGCAAGGTACATATTTGCGATACTTACAGTTAATGCTGACATGGAAATAGCATAAACGAATTGAAGTGATGAGGAACATTCCGATATGTTGTATACCAACCACGACATATAGGAATAATTATCCCAAATTTAATGTATGAAACACCATGTACTCCCCGGTGCTTCATTATTTTTTTTCTATTGATGATTTGTATTACTTACCTGGTAAACACATGCGTGGGCATCACTGCCATTGCGTGGATTACGACAAGTCAGAATGGTTAATTAGAGAGTCCGAAAGTTACTCACCTTTGTTCAGTGGTTATTTCTGGGCACTCCGGTTCCTTACACCCGTACAAGTGTCCATCATGATATCAAACAAGCTGATGAGAGTGAAGTTAAACCCGAATAAACAAACTAAAATCTATTCACATTTTCCCTTTATGCATCGATTATTTAGAATTGGTATGCGCAATCTTTAGTAAAATGTTAGTAGTATATTTCGGTTACTTGGGAAAGACATACTTTCAGCTGTTAGATCATAGACCAGCGGGTGGTCAAAAATGATGGATGGGTACTACCACGATATGTGTATTTTTCAAAATATTCAGACAAATTTTGGGGTGAAAAATTCATTTATCAGGGTTCAGTTGCGGTCAATCAAATACTAGTCTTAAAATAAATTCTTCGGGGCACCGGAGGATCATAATAAATTCTCTCAGATGAGAATAAGCTTATAGATAACTGTTTCTACACATTTGTGTATGCTTCACATGACCATCTGTTGATAATTATCGAAAAAAAAACAACGATTCAGTGAGATAAAAGGCTAAGAAGTTAAACATGATAAATTCCAATGCTTTGGGTGGATCGAATCACATACGTGTGTTAGCCGAGGTTCAACAGTAATTTTCGGTCGCCACATAAGGCATAAGAGCCATCTTCCCCCTTGAATCTTCAGGAATCACTTTTTCATATGTTCTTTGGTTGTTGTGTGACAAAAAACATTCATTCACAGTCGAAACCTCACGTAGGCAAGTGGTTTGTTTTCACTTTAGTTTTTTGGGAAATTAAATCAAACGATCCGTTAATGGAAAACAAATATTGAGAATTTGTACTCGATAACTTCAAGTTTTTTTCCGGTATAGCTTAATAAAGGATGTTTCTTGGCTGATGGGCAGCAAGCTAAGTCCGGTTAAAATCTTTAGAAGCAATTGATGAAACTGCACAGGTATTTTGTGTGTATTTTCATCAGTTGTTTCGATAGAAAGCAACAATTTGCTAGTAATATATTATGTGATTTCACTGATTTAAAATAAAAACAACTTACATTCTAAACCTCACGATGAACTGTCGCGATCTTCCAATCGAACAAGTTAAACACAGAGATATTTTCTCACATTGCAGGGACAAATTTGACATTTCTCTCTTGGTACACACTCACTTCAGTAAAGAGGTTGAACGACGTTGGAAAAACGAATGAGGTTACGAAACACTGTTCTGCTCTCACTCAATTTCAAATCGTGAAGCAATTCTCTTCAAAAATTACTTTTCGTATAAAATGCACAACACCACCTACTATAGTCGGGGGAAGTTTATTATAACTGATATAGGTATACAAGGTCAGAGGGTTACACTGGTTGTTGTGTATGGACCAGATGTGGATAATCCTGAAGTTTACAATGACTGCTTTACCAAAATAGGAAATACTGGCAATACGTCTATCATGATTGGCGGAGACTAGAATGTCCATAGAAACCGTGAAATTGACATAATTAATTATAAACACAAAAATAATACTAGATCTAATGTAATGAAAACACCTATGGAAAACACCAACACCGTTACACAGAGAGGGGACCAGAAACAAAATGACTAGACAAGAATATATCATTTTATCTCCGGATCTACAATTGAAAGTAGAAAAGGTAAATATAATACACCTTCGATATAGAACTGACCATAATCCAGTGAGCATAACTTTCTCCTTCGTTAACCGGAAAAGAGTTGTGTACTAAGGCGCACTGCACGTCGATGGTGCACCTGTCTTCAACCAATGCTAACCCTGCTTGTGTGGAGTTGGTATGTTGGAGAGCTGACAGTTGCTCGCCGTTGCTCGGTGGTCCTCTCCGGGTACTCCGGCTTCCTCCACCTGTAAAACTGTCACGGTCATGGTTAGCCATTGTGCAGAAATATGTGACCTTAAACACCAATAAATAAATAAACCGGAAAAGAGGAAAGGATTCTGGAAAATCAACAACAATCTGTTGAGTAATCTAGAATGCATAGCCCCAGTTAAAACAACCATAACAGAAACAATGCAACAGTACGTCAATACTAATACTACTACTACTACTACTAATAATAATAATAATAATAATAATAATAATAAAAACAATAATCACGTTATACTAACAATCAATCAACGATCAATTGTTCTGGGAAACACTTAAACTGCTAATGTGTGGCAAAACAATATCATACTGTATCCATAAAAACAAAAATTCGAAAACAAGCAGAAGAAAATCGAAAATGAATTAGAAGAGCCAAACGTGACCCTAGACAATGACGATTTAACATGATATTTAAACCCGTGACAATAAGTTAAAAGAAATGCGTGAACAGTAGATAAAGGTGTGATTTTGAGAACAAAATCCAAATGGAAAGTCGAGGGCGAAACGCCAACAAAATATTTTTGTAACCTTGAAAAGAGACATTTTACGGAAAAGTTGATCGCAAAATAGTCAAATCCGATGGGTCCAAAGTCTACGATTTGAACGAAATTATAGCAGAACAAAGAGCTTTTTATAAAAATCTTTACCCCTCAAAATTACCTAGGGACAGACGAAATAAATGAAAGCGAACAAAACTACTTCAGTCCAGAGAACCATTCCTAAACTTTTCCGAGGAAGAGGAGCGTAATATGGTTGCAAGCTCTCTCCCGAGTTATGAATGGTTATGTGCACAAAAGTCAAAGAAAAATAACAAAAGTTCAGGTTCAAGCGGTTTTACTGCTGAGTTTTATATTTTGCTGGAAAGATATCGTTACATTTCTTATTGCATCCTTGAACTGCGGTTATAACATCCAAGACATTCGATTACACAAAGAGGAGGTATCATCACATGTGTTCCAAAACACAATAAACCCAAAATATATATAAAAAATTGGAGGTCAATATCACTGATCAATGTTGACGTAAATATAGGATCCAGTGGTATTGCAAATCGTATAAAAACCATGCGGCCAGAACATACATCAGAGATCCAACTTGGGTTTATGAAAATCCAGATATATTGGTGAATCAACTCGCCTTACATTTAACTTAATTGGAAAATGTGAAAGCAAACTATTCCAGAAATGATTGTTTTATTGGATTTGGAAAGGCTTTTGACTCTTCAGAATGGCCGTTTATAGAAAAGAATGTTATCCTTTTCAAAATTTGACCCTACATTATAAGATGGTTCAAAACCTTTTACCAAGCATCCACGGCTTCATTCTAAACAATGATCATTCCTCAGAAAAAAATGACTTGTAGCGCGGTGTTAGGCAAGTAGACCACTTGTCGCCTTACCTGTTCATAATGAATGTTGAGATTTTTAGCGCTGCGTTAAAATTTAGCACAGACATTCTAGTGATAAACGTTAACCAATCTGAATTCTTAATTACTCACTATGCAGACGACTAATCACGTTTCCTAAACGGAGAAGAAAGCTCTCTAAACGCAGCTCTGAACATCAACGACCCATTTGCGAAATATCTGGTCTTCGAATAAACTTTGACAAAACTCAAGTGATATGGCTTGGATCAAAAAGGGGTTGCGGCGAAGAAATTTGTATAGAAGAGCGACTAAATTGGAATCATGAAAACTATTTTACAACGCAGAGAATTGAATTCAATCTTTTCAGTGAGAACTATGTCATAAATAACTTTCTCAGTAAAATAGTGAAAATAGAAAAAACTGCTGAACGACTGATCATTCAGACATTTATCCCTAATAGGTAAAGCAACTCCAATGAAAACACTTGACCTGCCCCCAGTTGACAAATTGTTTGTCGGTTCTTCCAGACCCGGATGAGAAGGTGTTCAACAAAATTCAGTTACCATTTTGGTAGATTCCTATGGTCCAGTAAAACTGACAAAATAAATCGAAACGTGATAATCAACACAAAATGAAACGGCGCCATTAATGTCCCTCACATAAAGTGTTATAGCCGTGCCCTAAAGCTAGGATGAATCAGAAAACTTCTTGATCCCAATGTAATTGCGTCATGCAAGACTCTTATCAGACGACTTTGAAGAGTTTGGTAGTTACAAAATCTGGAACATGCGGAAAGAAGACCAATCAGTCATAAGCAAGCACACACATGCGTTTTGGGAAAACGTATTGCGGGCTTGGTCAGGTTTAGATAATGAGATCGCACCCACAACAAGTTTTCGCCCAAACACTCTTCTTTCACAACAACATAAAAAACAAAATAAATTATTTTTCGAAAGAAATTGGTGCTAAAAGGGCATTTATTTCGTTAACGATTCATTGAGTAAAAGCAGAACGTTGTTGAGTTACGAGGCATTCTCTGTAAAGTATGACATAAACACACCTTTTACAGTTTACCGGTGTGTACTTGAGATTGGAAAAAAATGTGAGAACACACCAAACACTTTATCAATTTCAAACAATAATATCGAAAATCTAAAAATGAAGCAGAAAACATGCAGAGCTTTTACCCGTTTTTTCTAGAACAGCCCGCAAAACATCTCAAAAGAGTCAGACAAGGTGGAAAGATATTTTGGATATCGGTGTACAGCCGGAAGACTGGACGTGGATATACAAAAGCTCTTTCCAGGTTTCAGACGAAACATATCTGTAAAGTTTACAGTGCACAATATGTTACAAAGAATAATATGTATAAACTCCAAACTTCAAAAATGTAAATTACCAGAAACAGAGCTATGTACAGTTTGTAATGAAGCCAAGGAAACACTGTTGCACTTGTTTTTCAATTTTCGTTTTCAAAAACAGTTTTGCTGAATTTATCAGAGAAATTGGAAGAAAGACGCAACATTCTTTTCTCGGACACATCTAAATATGTTCTTCCAGGCCTGAGAAATCAAGATGACCAAAGCACAAACAACGATGCAGTAGATCTCTGTACACTCCTATATAAAAAACAACTATTTATTCCCGCAAAGTGCGAAAATGTCTGCCAAACTTCGATAGATACCTTGATCAACTTAAATATTATCACAGTCTTGAACTGATATCACTCCACTGTTACTCTCAGAAAAAAATCGTATTCCATTGAAATCAGATGGAGTCGGTTTCATTCTTAATTCTACGAGTAGAATAATTTTTTTACTTGAATAAAAATAATTCCCCTACAAACTAAGCTAAACTTGCAAAAATACTTTATTAAATGAACAATGTGTAGTGTTTTCTACTGTCATCGTGTAATACTTTCAAAAAGGTTAAAAGAAAACAACAATTGAACTAGTAATTATACTACACGACTGCGATAAGGTCAGAGGTCAACAAGTCCGTCTCTGCTATATGAATAAATTATTTCATTGTTAAACCTATAGGGAAAATTTATCACCCTACTAGGTGAATAAAACACAACTTTTATTGTTCGAATAAAGAGCCATTTATGGGATAAATGTTATTCTGATCTATCAGGTAATCAAGCCGTTTGCAGAAACGTTCGTCGCTCATTGTCTGTATTTAATTGTCTGATACTGTGGATAGAATTTGCCATACATGTCTACTCTGCAACTGATACACAAAAGACGGCGGGGATATCGTTTGTATTGACGGGTGCATTGGTTGGGCTAACAAATCAGTTGACCAGCAGATATATTGCCACGCTGGTGCTCCTTACCCTCCTGAGCAAATTTGATACATTGGTCACAAAATGGAAAGAAAGTGGATAGGTGATTCCAGCACAGTCGATGGTAGATTAGTTGCTATACGTGTGCGGGTGTTTGCTGTATTTGGAATGTTATTATTTTATGTCAGCATTATTGTTTCAACGTCTACGGACAAAAGTAAAGAACGCACGTTAGTGGTTTTTCAGATCGGTTATCACGTGTACGGTTTAGGTTCCACAATGGATCAGTATTTACCATTTAGTATAATTATGGGTATCAGTTACACTTTAACTGATTGTCAACAAGTGTTTTTTGTGCATGCTCCTTCTTACCATTTGTTATATTCTGTAGACGGAATATTTCAGTTGGTCGGAATAGCGAACAACTAGTCTATGGTCTAACAGATGAAACATTCCAGGCGAGTGAATCTAAACATGGGCGATGGACTGTTTTAATGCTAGACTGGTCCCAGGGCATAACAGCATCGAATTCCTGACATAATTGGACTGGTTACATAAGAGCCTGGTGTGGTGGATGATTTAAAGCGGAACACCAACGAAGATGTGAGTAGACTGCAGATTCTCCACAAAGTTATGCTTGAACTAGCGTTTATTATTTTCATCTATTTTTGTAAGTCTTAGGCGCTCAATTCTTTACGCAGGCTGGCACATTCTACCTGTAACACTGCCTCGCGAATTCTATTTGATAGCACACTGAGAAGTCGTCACCGTCTAGAAAACCGATGCAGTGATATGTGTGAAACGTTAAGAATGGAATAAGTTTCAATCCTATACACATTGCACAGTGATACGCAACACAGACTACGTGCAAAGAACCTGGCATAACCATGGGCTCATTCTCACCCACGTTTCAATTTTCTATACGACAACGTGCGTCTTAGTAACCGCCTTGGGTGTGACCTCTGCCTAAGAATTCCACATGATTAGCTGTATTCTTCGAACGATTAACGTCAACGTGTGTAACTGCGGTTTGGGTGTCTGAAAAAACTGTGTTTATAAGTTTTTATTGATTAGCTGACTCTTCAGCGGATGACAGGACATTTATTTACATAACATTCTGAAAATCCGTCATAGCATCTCTGAACTAACGAACGGGTGCATCAACCAAACACCATTCAATTCCTGAATCTTTGGAAGAATACTCTTAACAAACTATAGGTTATCGCTTGAAGTAGATCACTACCGATATGAGTGTTAGGTTGGATTTCCATATACTTCTTTATTGTCGGCTGTCAGGAGAAGAATAATCTGAGCTGCACAACGAAACTACCTTCACATTGGAGAGAGATAGCACAAGGACGGGGCCATAGTATAATAGCAGCTGAGAATTCGAGCAAACAATCATGTTTTACCTTGTCCTTGTCATATTGTAAATTGGCATGTGAACATTTATAAAAAGAAAACACAACCCTTTCACTACTGAGCTATTTAATGATATAGTCCTCAAGAGTCCGCCAGAGAGAGCTGAGAACTTTACACCGAGTGGAGGGTGGGTGTGTGGGTGCCCCATTTCCCTGAAGATTATCAAATACGCCATTGGCCCCAAATTTCTCCAACTGTGTGGAGGCCCCTGATTTTTTTTTTTTCAAATAGCCGAGTAACGTTGTCCTCCGCCCTGCTTCATATTCGACGGAAGTCTATGATCTGCTTTGGGAAACAACTAAAGTAATTAGAGATAACTCCACCTGTCTGTTTACCTATTAAAAGACGCATGTAGGCTATTCAATGAAGGAAACGAAAACCAAACTGCAGTCAACGGAGCTTCCGTCAATTCGCCCATGCTGTATATTTACCCAAACCTCTACATCTGAACAAAGATATTACCATTGAGGACATTCTTTTACACAACTTATGATCCACTCACACGTTATGTATACCTGAAATATATGAGGATATTCGTCGACTGTTCACTTTCAACGAGCTCGATCTAATGAGGGGTCATAAGCTATGTTTTGGTGACAAAACAAAAATAAAAAAATAGTGCTTCAATAAATTTATTTGTAAGTGTCGTCAGCTTTTCGTGTTAGGTAAAGGGTTAAAATCGTTCTATTTTACCACTAATGCAATGCTATCTATAACTTACATTGTTGAATACACTGAACGTACAGATGGCCCTACGAGAGTGCTCTGAAAACATGATCTTGCAATGGCCTGGTAACTTCAGTCATTCAACAATGTATTCAATTAGGCTCACCCTCTTCCAGTGAATTTAATTATCTGCCAGTACATACGTCAGACTGGTCTCGTGGCTCCTTTCTGTTTGACATAGTCATATAAGTATTTTCGAGAAAATTATACACTAACGTCTCACCTTGACTATTTTGCTGAAATTTTGTGGAAGCACTACACAGCGGTGACTTCTCGTACATGGCGAATGGATCCATATGTAACTCTCGCCAATTTTATAATTGAAAGACATCGAAATCTCAAGACACCAGTCTGATTCGACGTTGTTATGGTCTGTTTGTTTACCAGCTGTTCGTGCTATTTGAGTACTGACAATCAAAACAAGTCTCAAATGAACAATATTATAGCGCTGCCAGGAAAATGAATGTCTATGATATTTTTAAATTAATCGTCTTGAATGTGACAGTTGGTTGGAAAAAAAACGAACAGGAGAATAAATAATCGTTAATCTTAAATTCCCTCCACGTGAATATTCATTTTTCAAATTTTTGAGAATTACTTTTACTCCAGGTTTTGAGGTGGGAATCTTTTCTAATAACCCCGAGTAAATTTGATATTTTTGTTACATTGTTTGTATGTGAGTGGAAAACAGGAAATCCCCTCGCCTGTGGCTCGGTGTTTAAAAAACGACATCCAGGTATTAAATCTCCATATACCATACATGTTGTCGGAGATAACTTATAATATTCTCGAATCACTTCTAAAGTTGCAAGATCTGCAAATGGAAACAACAATGCATGGATGTTCTAATGTTGGAAGGAGAGTATACAAAATATCAAATCATTAAGATTAAAATTCTGAACTTGTCATAACAGACTTGTCCAATAATAAAAGTGAAAAGGGGCAATACTCCCGAGGAAATAGGCTGCACCAAAATAGCCTAAAGGTATGCCCAAGGTCATATCACGGCAATACATCACACAAAATATTAAAACTATCCAATGTAAAGTGTGAGATTCGTTGCGGGTAAAAGTTCCAGGCGGACTTGTTCAATAATTCTAGTGAAAAAAGGGCAATGGCACTTGAAAACCAACGTACTGCAGTGTGGCGTAACGATATGGGCAAGTTCATATCAGAGTAATGCAACAAACAAAATATCAAAATATCCGCTGGATTGTGTAAAACTAGTTGCGGATAAATGCTTGATTCGGACTTCTCCCATAATCTAAGTGAAAAATGTCAATCACTTTTGAAAAATATGGCGCAACAGCATTGCGTAACAATATACGTAAGTTCGTATTTCGGTTACTCAAGATTCAAAATATCAAACGTATCCAATGGAAAGTTTGAGGCTGCATGTGAATAAAAGTTCGGAATAGACAAAGGGACGCACTTACGGATAAACGGACACGATGGTCACTATATACCAGGGTTAATAAAAGCCTGGGTATAAATAGTCTGAAAATAATACTATGGGAGTGTATCCGGCCAAACAAAAAATCTACCTACAGTTTATTCAGAAGCACAGGAAGCATTTCGAACTGGGAAGGAGGGATGGGAGCACAGCCATACAAGGTAACCACACACTGATATATGTTAGTAGTGGCCGATGTTCCTTAGTTGTGTGGTAAGAACGCAGAGCATTTCCAAAAAATGAATAGCATTTTGTAAAAATTACACAGCTATTTTTGTATACCAGAGTTATGTTATGCTGTTTTATATTGAATTCTTCTAAGTAGATAGAATAGTTTCCATCCATTTCTGGGCATTTCCAAATGATCTGCAACACATGAAACATTTACTATGTTTTTATAACTGAACTGCCTTTAAGGGTTGCATGGACTTGTATACTGTTATACATGGCGTCTTGGTTGTTTAATAGAGTTCTCAAAATGGAAGTTGGATTTTTAATTTGATGGGTTTGTAGTTATTTTTAACGGGCATTTTATGCAAAATGTTGTAAAAACAGGAAGTATTTAAACCAACAGAACTCATCTTACATATGAAGTTGCTAATGATGCTTGATGGAGAGTTAATCTGAGTTATGCCTGGAATGTTCCACAATCAGAAGTAAAGCATCAGTGAACTAGTTTTCAAATTTGTTTGCAAATTTTCATTTACATTTTGCGATACAAAATAATCAACTGCAGCCTAATAGGCTGCAGTTGATTATCTTGTATCGCAAAATGCTATACATAATTGAACATTGTGTAGCTTTTTGCAAGTTTTGCATAGCAAAAAGCGATGCGACACCGCTTATTTTGAGCCCTGTTTGACTACATATGTAACAAGGTTCCACATCGGGCCCAAACAATTTGTTGAATAACGAGCGAAAATGTGTGCATTTTCTGGAGTAGAGGCAAAGTAAACAAGGGAATCTCCAGTCACATGTCAAGAGTAACAAGTCTGTGCATCCTCCTTTGCGATAATTCTCAAAAATACAGCAATGATGGTCGAAATAATGTTAACCTGAGCTCTGTATTTTTCTCTTTCTCTCTCTCTTTCGGCCTCTGTCATCCTGTCTCTCATTCAACTATTTGTCGAAAAAGGATGGAGGACACATGCCTATGTGCCCCCGACTCATGCGTCCATGGATTTATCAGAACTGATTTCAAACCATTCCAAGTAAACTGGTTGAGTGTTGGATGCACATATTTGTTCTTTACTCTAAAGTGTAGGTACTGCAACTGTGAGGATTCAAACTTTGTGGGTGTTCTTCATTTTATCTTTGAATCTTTAAAAAGTAGGGTATATTTGATAAAAAGTGAGATATATGAAGAAATATATTTTTATTTTCATCAAAAAGACAGTTGAGGCATTGCACATGTGGTGAATGTTTTCAGCGATATTTGGGTGTCTGACAAGCACACCTTCCAGGCATTGAGCTGTAGAAGACATGGACGGTCAGTCAGAGATTTTACCACATCCAGTCCATGACCGCAATACCTTTTAAATCCTTGTCGGTTAGCGAGACAAGCGCGGATCCGACGAGGCATACTCCTCTCTGAACGCCCAATATCAGTTATTCCATTCTTCCTGCAGTATAGCGGCGAGTTCCTGAACATTGGTAGGGGGGTGTTGGCGTTGTCGCAGGCGCCTGCCAAGCATATCCCAGACGTGCTCGATTGGTGAAAGGTAAGGACTTAGAGTTGGCCAAGGCAGCGTAGTGATCTTCTGCTCCTGGAGGAACTCTGAAGCGACACGAGCCCTGTGTTCTCTTGCATTGTCATCTTGGAAACTGAATCGACGACCGCGACGTCGGGCAAATGCACCACGCGAGCTGCCAACATGTTGTTACGGTAGTACTGCCCTGTGACACGCCCTTGGGTGACATGTAATGCTGTTCTGCTTGTCATGGTTATGCTTAACCACACCATAACCGATCCACCACCAAAATGATCGTGCTGCCTAACAGTTACGGCATGGTATCGTTCGTCCCGCCACCACCACACTCTGCTTCGCCTGTCGAGAAAGAACCTCGATCCATCGGAAAACATGCCGTTGCTCCACCGAGGATTGTCTCAGCACTGTCGTGTTCCACACCAGTTACGCCTTGCTGCGATATGATGCTCAGTCAAACGAGGAAGTACTCGAGGTCGTCGAGCGTGAAAGTCCAGCTGTGTAGGCGATTTCAGATAGTCTGACCACTGACTCGCACATCTATCGCTCGGTGCATCTGCTGTCGGATTTCTGGGGCACTTTGCTGGCGGTTACGTAATGCTGTGGTTCAGATGAAACGATCCTGTCTAGCAGTTGTCGTCCTTGGACGACCTGACCGACGTCTGTCATCAACATTGCCTGTCTGACGGTAGCGTGACCACAACCTGGTAATCACCGATTAAGTAACGGTGAGAATTTGAGGCCGGTGACATTCATGATCCACACTAAACATGGTGGTAACATATTGCTGTGTCCAATCACGCGTATCCAATGTCATTTTTCGAAAATATCAACATTTAGTTTGGGGGATTTTCTTTATTACAATTTATGGGAGAGTGCCTATAAATAGTAACAAGGGAAATATTTTTAAACAAAATTTCATGACAAAAAAAAATGTAGCGCTCTACCAGTTAAAAACAGTAAAACTTGACGTAATTTTCGATCCACTAGCGATCTCATCGCTACATTAGGTGGGATTTTGGTATTTTTTCTTTTTAAATGAATACTATTCAAAATAAAAAAAAACTACCACAGGGTCTCGAATGTAATGTTTTCGATTTTTGTCGACAGATGAGCTTCTACTCCCGTGTGAACAGGAAACAGGCAGAACATTATGACCAGATCGCAACCCAGTCGTGACCCTGTCGCAATTTTTTACCCACTTATTTAAAGATCGTGATGTCTCTACATCAGCACCATTTCCCTAACGTTCACTTTCGTTGGTAATCGCTTTGTTCATTACAGTGAATCAATACCTTCACCGTCAATCACATTTGTTAGCATTTTATGGCTTTGAATTCACGGTATGCTGCATTGTCGATAATTATATTTAGAAAGTGTATTATCACTGCATGTTTACCTATAATGATTATAATACATTAGAAGAGTGTACCTACTAATGGGTTTCTCTTATTTTCAGTTGGATGAAAGTCAATAAAGTCTTCATCTTTTTTATCTATGTACATTTATCATTTGTAAGTTGCAACGTGCCACAAAAATGACACAAGCAATATAAATTATTTCAAAGGTGTGATACACAGTAGGGATTGGCAAGGATACTGAGGACGAAGAATTTATTCGGAGTTTTTCACTGGGATATGCTTTTTATCAACAGGATCTCCAATGTTACGCGTTCTGCGTTGCCTATAGTTTGCAGATTGGGAAAGAGAAATAATACTTTGGAGTTTTATTCATCAACTCTTTGAACCGAGAGAGGACGTTTTTCGGGGCCAAGAACACTTTCATACTTTCATTAAGTTGGATGGAAACTAAGTTAAAGTGTGGGGTAAACCAACCAATTAATCCGTCTATCCCCAAATAATAAATATGAACCCTGCCAATTACTTCCATTGGATTGACATGGAATATACCACGATGGTTCAAAGTGTTAAGAGCGAGTGTTCAGTTGCTTTCATAGCATGACAAGGGTGATATTCAAACATTGCGCCTGTCTGAATTATGGGATTTGCGCGATGTGGCTGATGTCCAATCTGGATGGCAGACAGGAGCGTGTAGAATGGGTTTGAGAGGCGGACGGCATTTAGTGTTAGTCCCAGAATAGGCTATTCACGTTGTAAAAAAGCCATAACGGTATTTCGAGTTGAACAAAAGCAGATGCCAGTACAGCTGTGGGGTGCTGCTACTGGATTGACTCTGCCCCGGTCGACTCATAAGAATTGCATAGCAAAATCACACTACACTCGCGCACACTTTGACAACCTCGACTTCAGAACAGACAGTCACTCCCGACTAGGCAATAACATCATATTGCCTGAACCCATCGCGCCCCTTAAAACTGATGCCAACATTGTCTGGTGGGTGTGGGTCGCGGCTTGATCCTATCCGACAAACTTTTTTCATAAGGCATTTTGGAATTTTGCTAAAATAAAACTAGTGCACTATGCGACGATTACAGTCATGGACACGCGGTTTAAAGGGGTTAAACATCAATGCATGGATTTCTAAATTGACCCGTTCTTATAAAATACTAACTTCTATGAAGGGCGAATCTATTTTACTTTATGGGAAGGTTTTTTAACCCTTTACCCAACGAATCGCGGGCATCCGCCGGCGTAATACGCAAATTCAGCAGCTGAAAAAATAATATTTTTCGAAAAATGTCCACAAAACCATATCATGTGACGCCTCTTTGGAACGAGCTCGTCCAGCTCGTTCCAAAGAGGGGTCACATGATATATTTTTGTTGAATCTTTTTGAAAAACAATTGAAAAATGATAGTTAAAATAATAAATTTTGAAATCATCCGACAGCCCTGTATTATTGCACTTCAGCTTCGTTATGCTGTCTGCTTATCGCTCGCCATTTTTTTCTTCATGTGGATTCAAGCGCGCATGGCAGAAAGAGTTAAGTAATGACCCGTACAAACATCTTCTTCTTCAAGATCAGTACTGAACATTGATTTCCTTATGAAGGACGGACACTCGGGTTCGTCACGAAAATGGCTGACTGGGGATGGGTGTAAACCTGATTTTTTCCCGACTGTCCCCGCGGACTAATATTCCACCACTATCATTAAGGCATACCTTCGTAGAATCAAATGTAGTCTTTTAACTCTTTACCTAACATGAAAAACAGACAGTGAATTGGTATCTTACTGACCAATCCTGACGAAAATGCTACGACTGGAAAATTATTGGGTGGAGGTGTCACCGGATAAAACTGGGGTAAGCCTAATTACCCAAATGGTCCCGAAAGCTATCCGAAACTCCCAAAATGACCTTATTTAGTTCGGATTCCCCCAGAATATTTTCTTATAATAGTTGCACTTAGGTACCAAATAATGAGCTCGATTAGACGAGGAAGTATATCTCCTTAGCCCCAAAATACCCGAGAACTATTTTAAACCACCAAAAATCAAACTTAAATCACAAAAAACGGACACGATGACGCCGCCATCTGTATTGCAGGGCTGTTGCGATGGGCCTGGAATGTCTATAAGAGAGTGATGTGTGCTGAGGGTGCGAGCGATTCAACAGGCCTATACCGAACTGTCCAATCGACCCGATAGTTACTTTTCTAGTTCGAATTCCCACCTCCCCCAGAATCTACGTTTGTCGGCGTTTTTCAGGTCCTATTTCCATCATGTCTACACCTGTTCTACCTTCATTATAACTTCTCTATACGCTATCTGTCTATACTGACATTCCGGATGTTCTTGTACTCTAGTACACCATATGTACAGAAAACAATATGTAGCACATGGAGAAAGGCTGGATGTGCCAAGATGAGCTTTGTGATTGTAGGCAATGCCGCGCATTGGCAAATAGGCTATTGGACGATACTCATGGTTTAGTGAGGTAGTATTGGAGTATACGGAGGAGGATAACTTGTGTAGGATATATATTTGAGGATAGTTATAGTTCCTAGCACCTGTTCGACCCATGGCCTCTAGACTTTCCTATGGTTAGCTCACACTCTTTTCTGCCACCACAACTGGTCTGTATCAGTACTATTGGCTACCACACTCTGAACTGAGCTGAAGTCTCCCTTCATTACTACTGACTAGTGGTACTACATTGGCTATCAGTACCAGTCACTACACCACTACAAATACGGGTTCCAGCTCATATCACCACTGTTTTTCTAGGCTTCCACTACTATCAGTCGAATACAGTCGCCTTGCACAAGCGACTCTCGACCTATCTCGTAAAAGGTGGGTGCCGACGTAGAGTGGGCTATAAGATAGGGGTATCGACAAAGGGGGATTGTGATTTCTTCGAGTTATCTAAAGAGCAAGCGTAAATGCTCTTACGACTGTTTGACTCATAACGATGATGAGAATGCATATGACATGGTGATGTACTATTGCAGAATACCTACAAGAGGATACCTTTTGAATTCTTCACGTGAGCCAACGCGCAATGCGAGCCTGAATGATGGACAGTAGCATAACAGAAGCAACACATTCGCCCCAGCAAGTGCATAATGAAAGACACGCACAGACCAGCCGTCGCCCGGGTGCTGAAGGTGCATTTGAAATTTTGAAGCAAGCGCTAAAATGGAGTTTCCTATACACTTCATTTCATAGGAGTTATAATGGTATATCTAGAAAGCAAACAGTTTGCAATAACATTCATCTTTCATTATCTGTAATAAGTTGTCTGATACTGTGGGAAGAATTTGCCAGATATGTTTATTCTGCAGTTGATCAGCAACAAACGTCAGGGATAACGACTGTAATGATGGGAACGTGGGCTGGAGTAGCATATCAGCTGCCCAGCTGTTACATTGCCACGCTGATGCTAGTAACACTTTCGAGAAAATTGGATACATTGGTCACAAACTGGAAAGAGTATGAACAGATGTATCCCGTCATAATCGATGGTAGATCAGTTGCTAAACGCGTGCGGGTGTTTATTACATCAGTTGTATTCGCAGCGTTATTATTTTCTGTGAGCGTTGCTATTGTAGTGTGCCAGAACGAAAGTAAGGATCGCACGTCCGTGGCATTTCCGAACGGTTGTAGTGTTTTCGGTTCGGACTATACCACGGCTCACAAAATACCATTCAGAATAATTATGGGTATCACTTACATGTTAATTAATAGTCAGCAGCTGCTTTTGTTCATCTTATATCTTACCACTTGTTATGTTCTTTGGACGGAAATAAAATCAGTTTCAGAACGCTTCATCAGCAAAACCAAGACATGTTCATTGTCAAACAAAGCCTTGGAGTTAAAAGTCAATATGATTAGAAAACAGTTTGAATATTTATTGCAGTTGGTCGACCTTGCGGACCAGTGTTTAAACCACTTTGTTATTGCTACTCTTCCAAGTTGTATTGCAAGTACCTGCTTTCTTCTCTATGGACTGGTCATGATCACACACCTAGATCAAGAAGCCATCGCACTTTTATTTTATATGGCAGCAAACATCACCAGGATCGTACTCATACTGGTCGGTGGCGTCACACTCAATTCAAAGGTAAGTTAACCCTTTACCTAACATGAAAAGCAGACGACACTTGCAAAAAAAATTCTTGAATAACTAATTTTTTTCATTTTTTGTCTCAAAAACATAGGTTATGACCCCTCATTGGAACGAGCTCGACGAGCTCGTTCCAATGAGGGGTCATAACCTATGTTTTTGAGACAAAAAATGAAAAAAATAATGAAAATTAATTGGTGATTTTTGAGAATAGCGCTGGCCGGTTTTGGCCGTTACGTTGGGTAAAGGGTTAAATATGCTGTTATGAAATGTATGAAAGTGTGTGAAATATCAGTGAGAGAATTACTGGAGAAGCATATCAGGCTCGTACTATTAAAGAGCCAGGTGATATGTATTGTATATTTTTACTAACAGTAATTTCCACCAAATGGTTAGTCGTGAATGGGCACCAGCCGAAGAGAAACAGCGAAACGAATTTAAAAAAAAACACTGGTTCCCAAAAGGTTGTTTTGATTTTTTATTGATCCATTTGACCAGTACAGCTTCAGTCAAAACAAACGGGCTCTTCACCTCTGGGTTTAAACATCGGACTTGTTTATCGGAGGCAAAAATTGAAAAAGTAATGAAACCTGAGCTGCGAATTTTGTGAATGGTTCAAATCTATTCAGCGATTCGGTTCGATACGACATCATCTCTATTATTCGAAAATAATCGAATCATAGATATGTTTTGATTCCATACAGTTCTTTATAGTCGATATTCTGAAGAGGACAACTCATCATGTAGTTTTCTGTGGAACAAGCGTGGCGGTATTCACTCTAACTAGATAACACAAAGTTAATCTCGAAGTTCCTCAACAAATAGCTTTTGAAACGATAGCGGGTATAGACAAAACGCGACGTGTTCCAACGAGTTATGTAAAACACCCACTGATTCAAACACAAATCGCGTTCCGTGTTTATTACACAACCCATGCATTAAAATTCATTTAAATAAACAAGTCCGATTTTTAAATCCAGAGGTGAGGAGTCCGTTTGTTTTGACTGAAGCTGTACTGATCAAATGGATCGATAAAAAATCAAAACAACCTTTTAGAATCCAGTGTTTTTTTTTAAATTCATATCGCTGTTTCTCTTCGGCTGGTGCCAATTTACGCCTAATCATTTGGTGGCTATTACGGGTAGTAAAAATACAAGTATCCACTTGTGCAGATTTGCAAAACAGCTGGGAGAAACATCTTTAAACGAAGTTCGAAGCATGTTAAGATATACGACGATTTACCGAAATAAAGTTGACCAATTTAGATATAACGCAATCCACAAAACGAGACGGCGGCCACGGACTGGGTTAATGTTTTTGTTGAAAATCATTGGGTTTTTAAAAAGTATTATCTCATTTTGGGTTAAGTAATTTTTTGCGAAATGACATTATTTTGCTTTGGACGTTTTCATTTCCACACAATGCGACAGACGGTCTATTATTCTATAACGAAATCTGGAAACTTTTTCGAAGCGTAACTAATGACTCGATGGGAAAGTAACTAGTATGAACGGTGCTGGGGAAAAAAGTTCCGGCTTGTACATCACCCATTGAATACAGAATCATTTATGTCATAGCGGCCATCTCGTTAAATACAAGGGTTTAAAGTTGAATGGATGTGTAATAAATCGTGTTATGCACAATATATCACCTTTTGAGAGGAAAAGGTCAAGTAGGGGAGAATCGAGAGTACCTGCCCACCAAATTTTTGACACATATCGTGTCGCACCAAAAACTTAGTTTTTTCGAACAAACTGCGCTCGTCACGATCGAATTATATGATCTTGTTCGACGCGACACGTGTTCACATCGTCATTTTTTCATGGTTCTTACAGTGGTGGAGGTAGACGAGGTGTCGTGGGTTCGACGTCGATTTCTCGAACGGTTTAACGTGGGTCTGACTAAAATTTCGACAGAATTTTAACAAACTCTAAAAATGTCCTTCTCTTAAAAATTCACTTTTTGGTGGGCTCGACATATCTGACAACGACCGTTCTCGGGAAAACACGCACCTTTTCGCAGATATAACACGGACTCGCTATTTTAGGTGAATTGGTTTTGACAGAATACCACCAAAAAGACACTACCGGCGCGAATGGAAAACGAGCGATCTAACGTCGATTCCCGCGGAAAAACCAGAGTCCAAATCGAGCGGTGAATTTATCGGTGGGCCCGAACCCGCCATCGATGATGTAGAGAGGTTTTTGACAAGGAGAGAGAGATCGCTCATGGAGTCTGAGTTGGGCCCTTTTCGCGAATATGAAGGAAGAAGGGTTTTTTGACTAACCAATCAGATTGCTTGATTCCCATAACCTGTACTTAACCATACAGTTATCTCCCCTTATTACAAAGAAGTTATATCCCATAGAGCCGAAAAAACGTCATAATAATAACCGTTTTTGTCATTAAAAAAAAAAACTGTAAAAAAGTTGTTATTTTTTTACATATATAATAAGAAGTAAAAAAAAAGCAAAAAAATATGTTTTACAATTAATAATTATTATAATTAAAAAAACACACACACAAAATTTAATAACTGTTTTTGTCATTAAAGAAAAAAACTGTAAAACAAGTTGTTATTTTTTATATATATCATAAGAAGTAACAAAACACAAACACATATTTTTTACAATTAATAATTATTATCATCAAAAACAAATACACACAAAATTTAATAACTGTTTTTTGTCGATAAAGGAAGAACTGTAAAAAAGGTTGCTATTTGTTACATATATAAGAAGAAGTAACAAAAACAAATATATCTTTTACAATTAATAATTATCATTTAAATAAAAAAACAATTAGTCATGAAATCGTCAGTACCTAAACAATCAGCATTAAAATTGAATAGAGTCGAGAGATATTCGAAGGTCGATAGTAAAATTTATAGACTAATATCGCACGACAGCATCGAATTGAAAGACGCAAAGACGAGTGGATTGAGATAGGAATACAACAAATATACATTGCCTTTGAAATTGAACGAGGCCGCCTTGGAATTAATGTACGAATGTCAAGACGATCTATTAGCCGTTCTCTCGGGAAAGATAGAAAAAAATGATCCAGACGATCTGTCATTCATCTACGGGAGTAATATATATCCGAACGTCTGTAAAGAAGTGGTCGACAAATTGAATCTGATCATCAGGGAAGAACGGACGTTCAAGAGTGTGAATTTTGTTTTCCGATGGATTTATCAGCGGGGAGACGATACAGTTAAAACTAGAAGTCCTGTCACGAATAGTGCGCTTATCTAGGCTTAATTGCGCGTTGGAATTGCGCGCAATTGTCATATCGAATGACATCCAGATCACGGCAGTTTCTCCTGGTTATTCATAGCAAACACATGCAATGTTTCTGTCAATGGACCTCCGGGTTACCCGGAGGTCCATTGGCTGAAACATTGCTTGTGCACAGGCCATATGTACAGATTTTGATAGGTTTACTATGGCCTTAACGCGTACATTAACGCGCAGATCAACGTGCTATTTGTGCGCTCTTCATGACAGGACTTCTAGTTTTAACTGTAGCTTTAAAGTTAACATGCTCATAACGGACGCGAAAATATGATAAAAAAGAGAGTTAGTTCATTATAGATTGATTTTAAATCTCGACTCGAAAAGCTCATTAAAGTATTTATCATGGGGCAGCACTCGTTGTTTCTGTTTTTATCTGTTTTTTCTGGGGGTTTTTGTCATTAAAGAAAAAAAACAAACAAAAAAATATATATATAAAAAGAAGTTTAACAATTCACAAACATGTTTTTTAAAAATTAAAATAAATATTATATATACATATTAAATAAGAAGTTTAACACATAAAAAAATGCCCCAAACCAAAAAAGTATATCGTGGAAAAAAAATATATTTGTCTACCAAACCCGAGGTGAAAAACTACTGTAGAAATCTAGGAATTAAAAATTACAACCGTTACAAAACCAAAGAACGATTGATCGAAGCCGTACGCAAAGAAACCTGTGATCTATCACTGGTGAAATTACAAACCAAAGTGTGTCAGCCGTTGAAATTGAAACGTGTCAAATACACGAAAAAAGACGAATGCATCGGTCATTTGCTCGACGGAAAGGGAAAGGACGAAAGATCTGCGGTAGCGACAAAAACAACTTGAATAATAAAAAAAGATGAGAAGACAGCGACGACAAAACAACGCCAACAATTGACAGCAGTGGAAACTAAGAAGAAGAAGAAGATGCCCATTAAGCGAGAAGCGGTAGAGCGGCAGAAGGTTTCGAAAGAGAATAATAAAAACAATGAAAAGCGTCGCGGTTCGAGATGACGATTCGTTAAAAACACGATGGATGCAATCGAGAGAGCAGTGAATGAAAAAAGGGTCTCGATACGATAACGGATATCGTAATCGAAGCGTTTAAGCCACCATTGATTTTGATAGAATGAGATGAAGCCATCAAAGGATGGTTTAAAACTTTTGACGTGAAGCCTGGTCTCGTAAAAAACTCGACCCTGAATCGTTCATGGAACGGGTGAAGGGTAGAGTGTTGGACGTATTTCAAAAACATCTAGATAAGGGTTTAAAAATAAGAATGATCTTGTATTGGCTGATGAAAAAGGTCGGCGTGAAAACGGATGAGATCCTGGTGCGAAATGGTTATTTCCTATCTAAAACGAGATTGTGTTTGGAGACGACGAATTAGTTGACGTTTTCAAAGTGATGAAAGACAAGATGATGGAATCTATGGCTACTTTTCAAAACAGGGGAAGAAATTGGACGTTCGAGAATATATTAAATCTCGAGATTCACGTGGATAGACACGATCCTTTAAAAACATCTTCCTATATAAAATTACCTTATTTTGTATTTAACCCTTTACCTAACATGAAAAGCAGACGACACTTGCAAAAAAAATTCTTGAATAACTAATTTTTTTCATTTTTTGTCTCAAAAACATAGGTTATGACCCCTCGTTGGAACGAGCTCGACGAGCTCGTTCCAACGAGGGGTCATAACCTATGTTTTTGAGACAAAAAATGAAAATATTTTGAAAATTAATTGGCGATATTTGAGAATAGCGCTGGCCGGTTTTGGCCGTTACGTTGGGTAAAGGGTTAAAAAACAAGCCGTGATTAATGTGAAAAATGAAGATGATAACGAGTGTTTCAAATGGGCGATCACATTGGCCTTGTATCCCGTAGAAAAACACATTCAGAGAGTTTCCAAGTACTCAGAGACTTGTAAAAATCTCGACTGGACTGGAGTGTCTTTCCCGACGCGGTTGAAAAACATCAAAAATTTCGAAAATCTAAATCCCATCATGGCCGTGAACGTCTTGGGATACGGGGGAAACGATAAAAAAGGAATAGTCTATCCTCTCAGATTGACTTCGCAAAAAGAGAGAGAAAAGACTGTTAATTTGTTATTAATTTCAGAGGTTGACAATCAACATTATTGCTGGATTAAAGGTATGAGTTATTTATTGTCGAAGCAGATTAGTAAACATAACAGCGAGAGATTTTTCTGTCTCAACTGCATGAATTCATTCCATATTCAAGAATTGTTGATGCGTCATCGGGAATATTGCAGCAAAAAGCAAGGCGTTGCCGTCGAAATGCGTAAACCTAACACTTACGTGGGCTTTCGTCATCACAATAGAAGATTAGAACCGCCATTCATCGTCTATGCCGGTTTCGAATGTTTCACCAGGAAAATAAATTCTTGCCATCCTGACGAGCGTAGGAGTTATGCTGAAAACTACCAGAAGCAAGTACCTTTGGGCCATTGTTATTGCAGTTAAAACTAGAAATCCTGTCGCGAATAGTGCGCTTATCTGGGCTTAATTGGGTGTTGGAATTGCGCGCAATTGCCATATCGAATGGCATCCACATCACGACAGGTTCTCCTGGTTACTCATGGCAAACACATGCAATGTTTCTGCCAATGGACCTCCGGGTTACCCGAAGGTCCATTGGCTGAAACATTGCTTGTGCTCAGGCCATATGTACA
The DNA here is from genome assembly GCA_031216915.1 of Pictodentalium vernedei. NCBI lineage: Eukaryota > Metazoa > Mollusca > Scaphopoda > Dentaliida > Dentaliidae > Pictodentalium > Pictodentalium vernedei. The sequence continues at coordinate 409,055,657 of CM062290.1, forward strand.
GAATTTGATAGCTTTACTATGGCCATAACGCGTACATTAACGCACAGATCAACGTGCTATCTGTGCGCATTTCATGACAGGACTTCTAGTTTTAACTGATCGTGAAATGTTCTTTCAACGATCGAGAATCGTCGGTTCTATGTCCCAACACCAAACGTTCAGATTACGATGACGTGGCTCAAAGGTCCGTGGAAAAGTTAGAATCGAATATTCAAATATTATACGACAAATTTAAAAAACCTAAAGACATGATCATCACTCCAGAGTAACAACGAGAATACAACGAAACCACCGAATGTCATATCTGTAGACAATTATTCGATAATCAGTCCGAAAGTAATAAAAAAATTAGAGATCACGATCACTACATGGTTCTGTTTTGCAGTGCTGCTCACAACAAATGTAATTTAAGATTTTGAGATGCTCAGTGCTATCTGGTGATATTTCACAATCTCTCGGGTTACGACATTCACTTGTTCGTGAAAAATATGGGTGTTAGCGAGGGGGAGTTGAGCTGCATCGCGCAAAACAATGAAAAATATATTTCTCTCACTAAATGTAAAGTCGTCGATAAGAAGAGAGTCATCAATGGTTTGACTGAGAAAATGAGTCTCATCCATAGATAGATGTTTCATCGATAGTTATAAATTTATGTCAACCAGTCTGGAAAAATAAGTAAAATTATTCGCTGGCTCCCAAATGAAGAGAAGTGAACAGTATCGAAAAACTCGTTCCCAATTCAAATCGCAAATGTAAGTACGTGGTCTATTGTGAAAATCTGAAACATTACATAGATTGCAGAATGAGATTGATCGACGTGCATAGGATCATTTGATTCGACGAGGAGCCTTGGATGAAAAAAATACATCGAACTCAACACGAATTTAACAACAATGCAGGCTAAGAGCGAATTTGAAAAAAAATTTCTACAAACTCATGAACAATTGCGTGTACGGGAAATCTTAAACTTTTATTTCCTTTTACTATACATGCCAAAAAAAATGAAAGTAAAGGGTTGGTTCTTCAAAATGCCGTCTTCTGCAATTCTTGTTCGTAAAATGTTCCAATGATTTCTCTGCTGTCATCGTCGTCATCCTCTAACGCTTCTATTTTGTAAGTCACCTGATCCGTGTAAAATATTCTAACGATCTTAAAGATTTCCTCAGTCCATCAAGGAGTATAACCTTTCTCGAAGAGTGACTTATAAGAAGTGATTCTCACTCGATCGCCAACTGCAAATTTTGGTGCTTTGGACTTCTTCTTGGTCTAAATCCTTTCGGGATAGAGATTTGCAAAGACGCGTTTTTCGTTTCGAGGATCGCTAGCTTCTACAGGCGTCATCTTGCTAGATCTGTGTCACGTGTTGTTGTATTCTTCGACCAGTTCGTCTAGAATATCAATATATTTCTTGGTCTTATTAGTCGTGAAATACTTGTACATTTTTTCCTCAACCCTTTACCTAACGTGAAAAGCAGACGACCCTTGCAAAAAAAATTCTTGAATAACTAATTTTTTTCATTTTTTGTCTCAAAAACATAGGTTATGACCCCTCGTTGGAACGAGCTCGACGAGCTCGTTCCAACGAGGGGTCATAACCTATGTTTTTGAGACAAAAAATGAAAAAAATAGTGAAAATTAATTGGCGATTTTTGAGAATAGCGCTGGCCGGTTTTGGCCGTTACGTTGGGTAAAGGGTTAATAGTTCAATCACATTAGCTTTCCCTTCGTTTTCGACGGAATAGAGGTTGACCAATGGATGAATGTGACTGTTTTAAAAATCTTTTCATTTATTCGCCCACAATTTATCCGGTTTTCGAGAAGACGATGCGAATATGCTCTTCAGAGACTCGAAAAGGCAAGCTGACGATTTATTCGTCAGTGGTCTCATCCATCCGTATTTCGAAAACACGTCGATGACCATCAGTGCATTTAATACCCTTGTTCCATCTCAAATGCTATTTGACCAGATCTGATCCAGACCCTTCACGAACACCCTTCTCCTTCGAAATTTACGCATGAAGGGCTTGTGTAATTCGTTCGCCAATGCATTAGTTAATAATATGTTCTGAACATTTTTTTATGACCCCATCCGAATCAACGTTTGGTACCGATAACTTTACCGACCAACGAACGTTCGAGTCTCTCTCTTCTAGTGGGATTTGGTATATTTTTCAGAGTCGTCAACATGTCTTTATCGCAGATTCGATTACGAGTCACGACATCGGGATGTTTAGCGGAGCACTGATCGTGAGCGTAAGCGGCCGAATCCACCCTATTGATGGGTTTGCTCCAATATTTAGGTGTCAGATCTCGACTTAATCTCTTATTTAATTTCATGCCGAATCCCGTGAATTGATGTCCTGGCAGATGCATTTCGACGGGTAGATTATTAATCAATTTATTCGTCAGACCGGCACTGCATTTGACGAATTGCATCTTGGTCGAACTGCACATTTTACTCGTTAAGCGAAGCATGGACTTTTATTTTTCGTCAGTACTTTTTTACCGTTAACCGTATCGGTAACTCTCTTGCATATGACGCATACATTTTGTTTTTGTTTTTATTTGTTTTTTCCTATACATAGTTTAATTATTTTTTTTTTTAATTAAAAAATAATGTTTTTTTCTTCTTTTTATATATACTACTCAAAGTCAAAGTTTGCTAAGCACCAAGTATATCGAACTAGTGTCAACCCACCCCCCCCCCCCTCCCCCCCCCCCTCCGCCCCCGTCGCCACGTCCTTGGTCCTACAAAATGACAAACTTCAATCTAACATATAAACGATGGCATGTAGCGATAAGTTTAGAATCGTCTGGTTCTGATTCCGACTCAGACATTCAAGAATGAAATTGACCTAAATGTATAATCATTGAACTATGGTATAAACAAAAGATCTTCAATGATTGAGCCTTTTGTATTGGAGAAATTACTAAAAGGTATTGCTTGACGATAAATGACGTCAAGAAATTGAAATCTAGCAAGCTATAAATAGGACGTCCAACTAAAATTCAGGATGCCATTCCATTAAACATTAGAAATTAGCAAATTTAGATGTCAATGCCACACAACCGAACACACATTATTTTAGTAACGGACTAAGCATGACTATGAAGTTGGAATAATACCTGAAACTGAAACAGACGAGCTAAAAACAGTGTAACCCGAGAAGAAACGGGCACTAAACGGGACGGAAGAATAATCAAAACTAATACACAACCTATCCAGTTTTATAACCCACAACCTCCCAAAGTCTCTCAAACAACTAGCCTCAAGGGCAAGAAAACCTAAAGCAGGTCCATGCACATCTGATGTTATTAAATGCGTAAACTGCTAGCCCTTTACCCAACGCATACGATATCAAAATTTAGTATTTTAAATAACATTTTTCTCAAATTTTTCAAAACATTTTAACAAAACCATATCATGTAACCCCCTCGTTGGAATTGTTAATTGCTCTGGCTTCCCTGAATCAAACTTGTTGTTCACATTTATTTCGTTTTATCAATTGTTCTTTTTTGACATGTGGACAATCCATATGATTACTGAGAGATTTAACCCTTTACCCAACGCAGACGATATCAAAATTTATTTTTTTAAATACCATTTTTTCACATTTTTCAAAACATTTCAACAAAACCATATCATGTGACCCCTCGTTTGAACGAGCTCGAGGAGCTCGTTCCGACGAGGGGTCACATGATATGGCTTTGTTGAAATGTTTTGAAAAGTAGTATTTTTTCAACTGCTGAATTTGCATATTACGCGGGCGGATGCGGCCAATTCTTTGGGTAAAGGGTTAAGCTCATCCTAAGGCATTATTGAGAGTCTGTGTTGTTTGAAAACTGGAAAATACTTTCAGAACATATGTGTGGGAACAATATCAGTTTCCCAGAGGTACGATCAGCTGCTACCTCCTTACCAGCCACGAATATCGGCAACATGTCATCACAAGCCAGAAAAGGGGAAAACATGAATACCATCGATACAATGCTAAACCGAGGTAACATGACTGGATGCCAGCCCTCGGGTCACCACTCCTGTCCAATTGGGCAGGGAATTCATCGCTGTTACGGGTTTTTTGTTTTCTCCTGTTTTCGTGGAATTTGCAGGCAGACTAACGTTGCTGTAATGTGGTATCCCTTCACTGACAGATATATGCAAATATTCTTTCAAGCTCCATTTATAGATATTACAATTAATGAGTATTTAATTCGCATTTAAATCTTTAAACTATTAATACAATTTGTGGTACTGGGCGGTGTAATGATAAAATCATGACAGTGGTGGATCTTTATTTCAGATTGCAATGTCCTCAAAGACGTCGTTCAAATAACCACCCGACTGATAAACATTTCTTCCGTTGAGTTAAATAAAATGAAGACGAGAGGCAATTTAACTGCTAGACTGGGTCCATGAAATAACAGTGTCAAATTCCTTACAGAATTACACTTGTGCGTTGGGAGCTTAGGCTAGATGTTGTCAAATCAAAATCAATGCACCCACAACAAAATCAGCCTGATAAAAAGCATTACTAATTCAAAGAGTAAAGAAAATTGTAGTATCCAATGCAAACGTTGACAAAAAGAAAATTGAAACAAATGCACTGTTTACACAAATCGCCAATTAATTTTCGTAACTATCTCATTTGTTTTCTCTCAAAAACACGCTATGACCCCTCTTTGGAACGAGAGGGTCGAACTCGTTCCAATGAGAAGTCATAACCTATGATTTGGCGACAAACAAATGAAAAAAATAGTTATTCAAGAATTTTGTTTGCAAGTGTCGTCTGCTCTTCATGTTAGGCAAAGGGTTAAGATGCAAAGGAAAATACATAAACATCAAAACTGTAAAAACGAGCAAAACAAATCGAAGCCAAAACCAAAATCAAAACTAATGTCAGAGAAGAGACAAAAGACAGATCAAGAGAGTCTGCATTGGGGTCAGTGAACGGACTAAAGGCGACAGAAAACTACGTCAGGCAAGACACAGTTCCATGCAACTAGTCCAGGGAACGGGAATTTTCTGGTTCTCGTTTTTTGAAAATCCGTCACGATACCGAAAAGTTTCCGGTTTTCGTTTCTGAATTTCAGTCCCGATACCCAGGAAATTCATAGGACTGAACCGGGAATCAAAGGCTGCGGAATTTCCCGGACATAGCACTCATTTTCAGAACTGATAACCGGGAAATCCCCGTTTACGAGTTCAAACCATAGTTCCAACGGGCATGATGCCCTCGGAAGAAGCTGGGGTTTGCCGTAATCCTATAAATTATAACACGCCATCATTAGTACCATGGTCTATGAATTTTCCGGGGGGTATCGTGATTCACTTTCTGGATCTGGAGCCGCAAAACTGTGAAATTCCCGTTCCCGGTATTAAACCTTACATGTTACAAGCAATATGTTTGATAAATTGCACTACATGGATTTTGATGACCTTATGGTGATGTGTCCATCTATAATATCAGCTCGATCCCGCCTCTGGATAGGTCCATCCCCGCGTAAAACACCCCAAGAAAAAATACGGTGCAAATCAGCGAAAATTGGAATTTGGTCAAAACTCATTAAAAGAGGTCAAACAACAATCATTTCTGCGGTAATTAGATCAAAATAACCAGTGATCACCCATCTGTACCAAAGTCCTTGCTAAAGATGAAAAGATGTAACTGTGCCACAGGTTGTGAGACGCCAAGGTGCGGTTAAAAAACACAGACTCACCTGTTCGAAAGTATGTGGGAAAGGCCAGGAATATAATAACTGCTACAATGTCAATGCTGATATTTTGGAAATCTGATCTCGCATTGTTTCAGAGCCATCTATCAGGTTTCCAGATTATCTGCTTTGACATTGCAACAGTTATTAAATTATATTTATTATTTATATATGACATTGAAATGCAGTACGTGGAAAGTGTGTTATCACTAAATCACCCACAGAGTTGAGATTCCACCAAGCAATAATTGCAAATTTGTTGCAAAGCACAACCAGCACCAGCAATGTTTCAGTCAATTTACCTCCGGGTTAAACCCGTAGGTCCATTGGCTGAAACCTTGCATGTGTTTTTGTCGATATGAACAAAATTTGAAAGTTATAGGCTGGGTGATAACTCCAAACCGCGGATAATTTAGTTACAATCCCGTCTCCACGTACTGTTTTACGGTAACTTTTAAAACATTTTTAACACCAAATCATATTTTTGACAACGTCAAGTATGAGCTTTGGGGATGGTTGCGATCCATCGACCGTCCATACGTCTGCCCGTCCGTCTCTTCGTCCGTCCATCCGTCCGTTCGCCGTCCGTCTGTCTGTCCACAATTCCTTTAGAACACCCCTCAGGCCATAGGTCTCACCCGACCAGTTTCAAATGTCATACGTGGCCTTAAGGCAATGTCTAGATGAGAGCTACCAAAGCTTTCCGAATTTTCTTGAAAAACATGGCTGTCAGAGGCCATCTTAGATTTGGCATGTAAATTGTCAGCAATTATATTGGCACCCAACATGCCACATCTCTCCCCCGATCTTTCTTCCAGCAGGCATATTGGATTTGGCACATAAATTTGTAAAACAATCCATTGGCACAACCTACAGGCCGCATCTCTCACCCGATCAGTTCAAAGTTTAACATGTGGCTTTCGGGTACAGTCAAGATGGACGCTGTTTAATTTTTCCGAATTTTATAGAAAAACATGGCCGCCAGCAGCCATCTTGTATATGTCACATAAATTGTCGACAATTTCATTAGTACACCCGACAGGTCGCACCCCTCACCTGATCTTTTTCAGATTTGTAGCTTTGGTGTGAAGTTTTTTTCTGTCGAAACCTGATTGATTTTGCATTACTGGAGCTTTTCTGTTTAGTTTAGTCCCTTCTTGGACAAGTTGAGCTCCAGTGCCATTGACACTTTTATCCTTCTACTATTTATTCGGAGTGTAAGAGAGGTTATTTACCGATTTAGTGTATAATTCGATGACACTGTTTGTGCCTGAAACAGTTTGAACGAGTAGTGATGAAATGAGGGTGCGGTTGCTCAGTTGGTAGGGGTGCAGGCTGCAAGCCAAAGGTCCCACGGTTCGAATCCCACCTGCGGCAACCGAATTGTCTCCTTGGGTAAGACACGTCACCCCCATTGTCACGTGGGGAGACAGTGGCGTTGCGTACTACGGCGTACTGCACGTCGATGGCAGACCAGTCTTCAAACAATACTAACCCTTCTTGTGTGGAGTTAGTATGTTGGGACAGTTGTTCGCCGTTGATCGGTGGTTCTCTCCGCATACTCCAGCTTCTTCCACGCGTAAAACTGTCGTGGTCATGATTAGTAATTGTGCAGAAATATGTGACCGTAACACCAATAAATAAATAAATAAATGAATAAATAAATAAATAACTAAATAAATAAATAAATAAATAATAAATGTAGTGATGAAATTCCAATGTTCGTACTTTTTATTTACTTTTTCACAATTTTGACACCAAATTACACATTTTATTGTGTTCAGCAATTGGGATTTCCTGAGAAGTATTGTAAACTGTTATTTTGATCTAAGTATCACGGATATTATTGTTGTTAATTATACATAATGGGTATTGAGCAAATTCCAAGTGTTGCTGATTTTATTGAATTTGTCAATGTTTTCACTCCAAAATAACAATTTTCTTGAGAGGGGATTAATGGGCATTTTCTTATGTTATTTTGCATACTAATTTCTGCCCCCAAAACAATACAAACATTTGTATAGCAATGTCTTGGCAGTTGGGGTATAATTTTTCTATTTTTATTTTCTCGCGAAGAAATAAGTCATAAAAAACATTATTTCCCGTTGTGTGATTTTTTTTGGATCTTACGTTCAAAAGCAAACTCTTTTGTATAGCAATTTCTTTTGGGTTAAATATCAGATTGATTGGACTAAATATAGTTGCTCTTAAGAGATCTAGTTTAAAATAGCCCCTCTCAGAATAGTCAAATCAACCTTTTTGTTAATTTTAAATAGTGTTTATTCTGTTAAAAGAGATTTCATTTCCAAATCTAAGCCAATTGATATCCTGATTTACATTGTCGTTAGTACATACTAATTACTGTCATCACTTCATATCTCTCTGCACTTAAAGGTAATTATTTTCTAATTTTAAAACAACTATTTCAGGTTATAAAAGATAATCACCAGTTTACAACAAACACCTTTTTTTCGAGACGATATAGCCTTAGATGTTGATACGGTTTAATCCCAAATAAATAAAAAATGAATAAATAAATAAATTAAATTAATTAATTAATTGAAATTAAATAAAAAATATAAAATATGAACCCTGTCTCATTGAGCGCTTTCCACCGTTGGATCATGGGCTATTTTTGTAAAGCGAAAAAAGGAAATGGTTTAGTTAATCAACACACGGTTCGCCATTGTAATAAATATGCCCTTCTTGTCAGATATGCTAGCATCAGTCAGTTTGCAGTTTCCAGTTTTGTCATCCCTACACTCTATATATTCACGCAATCTATCCTTCCATGAATCTGGTATCTACTTGCATTCATCCCCGCACACTGCTGTGAAATACCAAATTTCAAACAGACAGTTTTTCCCATAATGCAAGTAGGAAATTAACTAATTCAGTCGTGTTTAACAGAACTCACAAACAAGATTGAATTGGATACATTCCTAGTTGGATTATGGAAATAAATACAGATTGATTTTTTTTTTATGCTTTGACCTCGGGTTGCAGAGGGTTAAGATAACTGTCACAGTTAAAACTAGAAGCCCTGTCACGAACTGTGCGCTTATCTGGGCTTAGGAATTGCGCGCAATTGCCATATCGAATGGCACCCAAAACACTGCAGGTTCTCCTGGTTACGCATAGCAAACACAGGGAATGTTTCAGCCAATGGACCTCCGGGTGGACCTCCGGGTTGCCCGGATATCCATTCGCTAAAACATTGCTTGTGCACAGGCCATATGCACAGAATGTGATAGCCTTACTATGGTCATAACGCGTAGATCAACGCGCAGATCGATGTGCTATTTGTGCGCATTACGTGACAGGACTTCTAGTTTTAACTGTATGAAGTCTCATTATTTATTATCTTCATGTGATTTGAGTTATAAACAATGTTATATATTATGACAACAGATAACTGTACGTTAGCGATCTGACCGTACCTGTCTTGACCAGTTTAACAGATCTGCAATCGTTGTGTACTTTTCACTAAGAAATAGGGTGTTTTAAAGATGTTTTACTGACAGTGTTTGGTGCACAGTTTTTCAGTTCTGCCAAAATGAACCAAGAATTTTCTCTTATTGTCTTGATTATCGATGTACCGAGATTCAAAGATAAACTAAAAGACGTCGTTTGAAGATAACAGTAATGAGACAAGTGTTGGTCCAATCGTTGGTAATAGAATACAATCGTTTTGTTTGCCTCACAAATAAAGGTTATGTCATCTCATTTGAACGATCTCTTTCTAATTCTTGAACATGAACTATGTTGTGGAGGCAAAAATGAATATATTCTGATATCTTACCTCCTACAAGTATCTGAGAATTTCATTGGTTCAAGGACGTCAAACGTAGACTGTATATAAAACCATTTACTGCCTGTCAACATCAATATACGCTGACAGCTATGGGTAATCTCTCCTTTGTTCATTGATTATTCAAAATGGCGACAGTCGGTAAACGCTTCAAGTTGAAAGATTGAGTGTTGGAAGCCCATATTTGGTCAGAAGTGCAGGTTAGGCAACTTAAAAGCTTCATATTCTGTGGATGTGTGTCATGTTACCTTCGAAATGAAACTGTATGAATTTGCCTTGTTACAATTTATGGGAGAGTGCCTGTAGGCACTCTCCCATAAATTGTAACAAGGCAAAGACATATTGTGAGAATTCTCTCATTTCATTTTGATCGGTGTTGTTTTTAGTTCTGTGCATCGATGCAGCAGTCGGTAAGATATATTCGTTACACAGTTTGTTGGTGGCCTAATATGGTATATATGGCCTAATATAGTATATATGGTGTCAGTTCATTCCATATTGGACTCGAGCTTCGCTCTCGTCCAATATGAAATTAACTGATACCATATTAGGCCACCAACAAACTGTGTAACTAATATTATTCTAGACTTTCCTTTTTGCAACTATATTAAGATGTTATTCAATACACAGTACTGTGATCACAAAAGCGGACAGAGAATTTCGATCTCATCGTAACTGGGTCGCGACTCGATCGAAATTCCATGTCTGATTTTTTCCCTGCAACAGTGTAAGATTTCTCATGTTGAGAAACAACTGAGAACACGTAGCATCTGAGATATTTTGTGGGATGAATTAAAGAAAACCAGCTAATTTCCTTTAGAGGTAGTAATCGAACCGTACCCGACCTTAGGTTGCGGTTTTCAGCACGACAATCATTTACCTCTGCTACTGTTTATAGGCACTTGTAACATAAATGTCCGTTTGGCATTCGTAAACAAATCAGTCAAGTACATTGAACAATTGAGCAGCGTTTGCATGCCAAAAAACAGTTCGTTTTTAATAAATTGTAATTACAATTTTGTTAAAATATGTTACAAGGTAATGCCCTGCATATTCGGTTCACTTGAATTGAATGAACAATTTAATAAATATTTAATAAATTGTAGATACAAGTCAGATAAATTCTCAGAAAAAAAAACTGCATTCACAATTTCCTAAATAACATAGCAGGCACTTGAGGGGCTTGAGTTGAACCTCAGCGAATGGATTATTTCATGGCCTGATAACTTCAAACACATTCGATGTTATCGGTCTTACAGAAGTCATGCAGGTCCCCTCCAATATATCTTATACACTAGAAGGATACCATCCATTACAAAAACATACTAGACCCACTGATGACGATGGTCGAGGTGGAGTAAGACTATTTATAAAAAATGACTTAAACTTCATTATTCGACGAGATCTTTCTATATTCATACCACATGTGCTTGAGTCATTTTTTATAGAAATAAAGGCTAAAAATCTGTCGAGAATTATTGGTGTAATTTATCGACCAAACACGGCCCCCAAAGCGGATATAGATATTTTCCAATCAAAGATCAATTACATAACTGATATACTTAACAAGGAAAATAAAACAACTTTAATAATGGGCAACTTCAATATTGACCTTTTGAAAGTAGCTTCCCACTCGAAAACTGATGCGTTCATAGATTCATAGATTTAATGTTTAGTGAGGGATTTATGCCTGCCATTACCAAACCAACCAGAGTGACTGATCATTCTGCGACGCTCATAGACAATATATTTTCAAACAATCTAATAAACTTTTTCAAATCCGGCATAATTCTCACTGATGTATCCGATCATTTTGGAATCTTTTATGCTGAATCTGTAATTATGCCGTTAGATAGTACAGGGCCACTTCTATCCAGGAAAATAAACCATACCAGTATCGAATATTTCAACGTATTGCTGTCCCAGTGTGGCTTTTCACCAGTGATGGATTCCAACTGTCCCAATGCTGCTTATGAACACTTCTTAAACATTTTTATGAACGCATTTGAATCAGCATTTCCTTTGCAAGGTGGAAAACGGAATAAGAAACACATAAAGCGACAGCCTTGGATGAAGAAATGTCTTTTAATCTCAGCCAACAACAAGAATACATTTTTCATAAAAAATAAGAAGTCCAACAGAATTTAATGTAAGAAACTACACAAATTGCTGTCGATTGTTTAACAGAATTAAAAAAAAACAAAGCAAAGCTATGTATTACGAAAATGTCCTGTTGGAAAATAAAAGCAATCTGCGAAAAACGTGGCAAATTCTAAATAAAGCTCTGAACAGAAACAAAAACAAAAGTAATTTACCTTCTTTTTTTAAGCTGGGTGAAAAAAAGATAAATACCCCGAACGAAATCGCTCAGGAATTCAACATTTTCTTTGCAAAAATAGGACAGGAGACATCAAAACAAATAACGAATCCCCGAAAACCTCTCGTCGAATTCATGAAATCTCCACTCCCAGATAATGTGTTTGTTCTACCAACGTCGTCTTTTGAAATTATAAATATCGTAACTAAAATGAAGCCTAAAGCAAGTCAGGACTGTGAAAATATTTAATCGGGTATCCTTAAACACTCGATAGATTCGGTTGCCGACCCTCTTGCTCATATTATGAACATTTCCTTCAGCCAGGGAATAGTTCCTGACAGAATGAAAATTGCAAAAGTAATCGCAATTTTTAAATCAGGCGATGAAAACAACTTCACAAATTATAGGCCAATAAGTATTTTGCCTGTCTTTTCAAAGATTTTAGAAAAACTTATGTTTGACAGATTGATGAAATTTTTTAACAAATTTGATATCCTCTATCACCACCAATATGGTTTTAGGAAGCAGCACAACACACTACATCCATTTATGCAATTATTAAACAAGTCGCCGTCAAAAATAACAAAGCCAGTAAGGACACCACTTTAGCTATCTTTATTGACCTTTCTAAACCCTTTGATACAATAAGTCACGACATCCTTCTCCAAAAACTTGAACATTATGGAATAGAGGTAACGCTATTAGTTGGTTCAAAAGCTATCTGAAGAACAGGAATCAGTATGTATCGTTTGGTGATAGTAAATCAAATCTAACTAAACTGACATGTGGAGTTCTACAAGGTTCTATATTGGGTCCCATTTTATTTTTAATACACATTAATGACATAAGTAATTCAACTACATTAAATGTCTTATCGTTTGCCGATGACACAGAAGCATATAAGTCTGGAGCGGAGATAAATGCCCTAATTACGGATTTCAATGAGCAATTACAAAATATATCTGACTGGTGCGCAACCAATTGCCTAGTCCTGAACGAAAAGAAAGCGAAATACATTTTACTTAATCCAGGTCATAGAGAAAGGAATGTTACTCATCGGAATGTCTATATAAACAATCGGGCTATCTGCAAGGTTGGTAGCGGGGAAAGTGAGAAGTCCTTAAAGTTTCTTGGTATAAATATTGATGACAACTTATCGTACAAAGCCCATAAATCTCACCTCTGCACGAAAGTCGGACTTGTCAACTTCGTTCTCAATAAAGCCAAAAGGTTTCTCCCTCATAATGTTATGAAAACTTTATATTTTACTTTGATACAGAGCCATTTCATCTATGGAATTCCTTTATAGGGTGCGTCCAAATCCTGTGATCGCCTTCAAAAACTGCAGAAACGAGCTTTACGAATAAAAAATAATAAGAAATACAATGCCCACACTGACCCTCTATTTATTAATGATAGTATATTGAAGCTAAAAGACTTATACAAACTACACGCCTTATTATTCATGTTTGATTGGCATAATGGAAACCTTCCGGGTTCATTTGTAAACTTCTTCTCAACTAACCAATCTAATATGAATACTCGTCAGGCATGTCTTTTGCACAGACAAAAAACTAGAACCAAGACTCTGGATAAACTACCAGTATTTGCGCTAGCAAAGCTATGGAATGAGCTAGAATTAGACATCAGAAATACAGAGAATAGGAAAGAATTCAAGAAAAAGCTAACAACAATGTTTTTTTCCTCACATTCCGAAGACATTGCCTGTTCAAACCCTTATTGTCTGGATTGTCTCCGCTGATCTGGATGCCATACAAACTAATCAAATGTCTAGCACCGCTTACATTGCCTTCTTGGCGTAGTTTTTTGAAAAACTATACATTCGCAACCTAGAATTCAAGGACATAGCTCAAGCACCCCCGCCCCATTGGCGCGAGCTCAACGAGATCGGTCCAGTGAGGGACCAAATGCTGTGGTTTTGAGGCAGAGTGTGAAAACAAACAAAAATGTGAATAGGGACTTCCGTTAAGGGCGCGGGGTGGTTTCGGAGGTTAGCTTGGTAAACGGCTAACGATTTGTTGTCCACAGTAATTGTTGTTGCTGTCTGGTTTTCTCGTCTATGTCGCCTCTCTTTCAGCTCCCATCAACCATTTCATAGATCTTCTCAATCTTGTACTATTTCCATGATAACGGAAGGAATGGTGTCAGCAGAATTAAGAGATCGACATTTCGATGTTGGCCATCAGCGACACTTTGCGCGCATGCTGTATGCGACCCATTGAAGACACAGTAACTGGAATTCTCAAATGCTGAAGTGTAATATCCACATCTTTCTCTTTATGTTGATCTTTCTTTCTCTTTCTTTTCCTTCCTTCTAAGGGAAAGGCTGAAGGACAGCCAATCTGACTATGCCCTCCCCTGCCAGTACACACTGCAACAATTAATTGGAATTTTCTTGTAATTTAATGTACAATATGCAATATTTCTTCTTGTTGAAATTCAATATTTTTATTACATGTACTATAATGTATATATTGCTATATTTTAGTGCATTGGCAAATAAAATATCAATATCACTATCAATATCATGAACCGAGTTCCCACTGAACCCCGTTTTTCCAGACGAGTTCGTGAGGCACTTGAGCGAACGATGACTTTTTGTCGCTCAGTACAACAAACGGCAACAGTACGATTGTTGTAATTAATTCTGATTGGCGAGGGTAAGATGTGCGCAGTAGTTGGTAGATATTTCAGGTTCAGGATCAGAAAGGCTTCGAACGGGATGAGGTACGGAAAGGACAGTAAGCAAAGACTCGGGTCGAATACGGAACAGTAAAGTGCTCGAATGCCATATGACTACGCACTACTCTACCTATAACTCACAACCCATATACTACAAAGGCCCCGACGAAAGCTTAGTAGTACGCATCATCGGCATCTTGTGATGCAATTACCATAGTGATATATGATGTCGGTACGCTTTCGCAACGCGTTTTAAAGTTACATGTGTTTTTGTCGTTCACTCTATGTCCAGAGACTACATCATGGGTTCGGTGATTACTTTGGGTTGTCATGGTACCAGTGCATCGAATAGGAGTGACTGGGCTATTCTGCGTGTATGTTTGATTCAACGGAAGTACTTTGATACACAAAAAACAAACAAACACACATAAAATCCGGAACGGCAGTGACTAGGAATGCAGTAAACGAACAGTCAGCCGCCTCAAACGCTTCCATCTTCGGTAGAACACAGTGCAGAACTTAGGACAACTCGTAAAGAAGTGTGTTCGATTTAATTAGAATACACTACAATAGTTTTCGCCATAAATAACTTGGGTTTCTGTCTAAGTGCTCTTCGGGGTAATTTTGTACATGGAAATTGGCTGTATGGGAGCTGTCCGCTACAGCAGTTGATAGTTAGTAGCTTGAGATATCTAGTCACGTGGTATTTTATTGGTTTAAAAGCTTAAAATTACCCTTCCCACCCGCCTTGTTCATTAATGACTTCTGCGGATGGTGCGTCCGAACTCCTTTTGCTCAAATGATCACCTAAACCCATCCCAAACCACTACCACGATCAGAGCTGTCGTGAGCCCTTCTTCTAGGCAAGTCTCTGGTCCCTCACGTTATTAGAGGACCGGTGAATGGGTCCAAGTTTTGTTTTCCCTGATGAAACTCCGAAGGCCATTAAATAATCGAACACACACCCCCTCAATGGACAGCTATGGGAGGAGCGCGTCTTTCATGTATGAAGTGGGAGTTGTACCTGTGTGTTGGTACACACTGAATACACAACACATGCAGGAAAATACGGACAGTTGGGGACCACCGGAGTCCACAACCGAGGATTAGTCGTGGTCATTGGAGACGAGTGGTGACCACTGTTTTGAGAACTAGGATCATTTGTAATATAATTTAATTAAAAAAGAAATAAAAATACATGAAAATAAATTCATCAAGTACAGTACTGTGGATAGAGAATGCTGAAGCGTTCAAATAATTTCAACCGGATTGCGTCCGGGTCACGATCCGGTCGAATACCTTTGTCCTGTTTTCTCCCAACATCACTGCAAGTCCTTACTTGTCGAGGAAGAAATGCAAAGACATAGAATCACAGATCTTGATGTTTTTAATTTTTACTTTGTTCTGTCTTGCGAATATCATTTTTCGTGATATCACAATCCACCGCGGTTATTGTGTCACGACAGGACCATGAACTGATCAAAAAGGAGATGCTTTCGTCATCACAAAACTGTATTTTTCAGACAGTTGTCATCCTTCATTAGTCGAAATGCTAAAGTTTAGACCAGTAACTCCTGAAAGAGACAGTTATTTGGATACAACTCTAAGTATTGTTTCTTTGGAACCCAGAGTGATGAATTGGTGCGAAGCAATTAGTTTTTGCAATTTGGATAACACGATAGAAGACAGTGACAAGTGACAAATTAAACAAGATTAATATCTTGACATTTTTAAATGTATATACAGATATAGCACTCTACGGTACATGCCACCGTTAATTTCTGTTGGTTGTTTTATTTCTATTCAGATCCACAATCCTCTAGATAGCATGTACCGTATTGACATAAGCAGACTGTCCGAGAAAGCAGTGCAAGAGGTGAGTGATCTGAATTGTAGTTTTATTTATTATATGCAAACGATAAAATATAAGGATATAGCAAAAGCGTAGACATAATACTTTCCATTATTATTTATTTTTTTAACTTAAGGTCCATTGACCAGTATTGTCCTCAGCCTTTCTAGACTAAAAAACACAACCAGCCAAGACTATTCAAGTGCCCCTGAAATATCATTTATCTGGCCAATAACGACCTCTGTTATAAAGGTATCTGTTTGTCACTTCCAGTATGTGAAATACAGGACCTGAATGTGACAGCCTTCCGGCCGAAAAAGAAAAACATATTTCAGGTGACGTCGCTATTATCTACCGCCACAGGTTCCATCTCTTGTAGAGTTAATGCTGGGAATGAAGTGCGTGAATTCTTTTTGATTTTCAGGTCAGAAAGAAGAACAGATTATGCAAAGACTATTTCGCTACGGCTAGAACAAGTGTGTATTGCGTTATTCAAAACCCGGAATATCGATTGGACTGGTTGGGTAGGGGCGTTCCTCAACATGAAATTACGTCCCTCTCATCCAGGATTAATATTAAATTCTTGTCACTTTATCCTGTGGATCGTACGGTTGCTTACTGTTACCTCGTTACAAGTTACTCAGTGGTTGTAACTTTACAGGTCTGAGATATAATGTGTCAATAAAACTAGAAGTCCTGTCATGAAATGGGCACAAATAGCACGTCGGTCTGCGCGTTAATCTACGCGTTATGACCATAGTAAGGCTATCCAATTTTGCACATATGGTCTGTGCACTAGCACCGTTTCAGCCAATGGACCTCCGTGTTGCCCGGGGGTCCTTTGGCATAAACATTGCCTGTGTTAGATGTGAGTAACCAGGAGAACCTGCCGTGCTTTGGATATCATTCGATATGGCAACTGTGCGCAATTCCTACGCGAAATTAAGCCTAGATAAGCGCACAGTTCATGATTGGACATCTAGTTTTAACTGTAAACATATAGAATGAACTAAGTAAGTAAGAACGCGGTGCTCACTGCATACCAGTTATTTATATTTGTTTTCCGTCATCAAATCTTGGTCGCCAGATCAACCTTTGATGTCTATATGACTGATTACTGGAGCGATCGTTGGTCATCATAGGGTGTGGGGCGAAAATTGCTATAAATAAGCAATGTTATTATATACTTTATAAATAACCATATTTCGATTGGCTGCATCTTATACACGTGACTGGTATTCACAAATCCATGTACACCGGTTTTCCAGTGAATATCATTTTCAAAAAAATATAGCTTTTGGAAATCTCCTCTCTAGTTCTATTTCAGTCGACGTAATCTCTATAACATTGTTTATTTTTATGTTATTCTGCAGATGATAACTATTTTATTGTTAAATAAAAGTATTTCTGGTTGATATAATTGAACGTTTAATTGACAAATAGAAGATTGTTTTTTAGGATGGTGTATATAATAAAACAATTATGAACCTTTGTGTTGGTAAATATGAAGTGATATGAAACTAAAAAAATTATATTGACCGAGGCTAATGCCTCGGTCAATAAAGGTTTTTAGGTTCATATCACATCATATTCACCACCAAGAAGGTCCATAATTGTATAATCAAAGAGCAACACAAATTCGAGAACTCGTAGTCTCCGATCGTTTTTTTAAGAAAAAAAGTTTGATGTATGTGAAAAATGAATATGTGCACATTTTTCATAGCAATACAAATTGAATTTTTACAACATTTTTAGTTATTATTAACACAAAAAGAGTGATCACATTGGATAGTTGATATAGTGTTAGTTTTCGTACAAGGTAAACTCCACGACGTTAGATGAAGGGAAACACATCATCAAATACTATCGATTGGGAGGTGGCCGAGTGGATAAGCGCGTTGGTCTCTCATGCCAGAGGTCCCAGGATTGATCCCCGATCGGGGAAAGTTCTCGAGGTGTCCGAACACTCTCTGTCAGCATCAATTGTGGGGATGATGCTGTCACATCGTATCGTCCTATCGGGTGGGGACGTAAAATTGCTGTCCTCTGTGCGGAGAGAGACACACTCCGTGCAGGCCAAAGATCCCTTCGTAGTATTCGAGAAGAGCTAGGCCACGAAGTTGCCGCTATTAAGGTCATCCCACACACCTGCGCCATTGGGCCAAGGAGAGGCGTTAATATAAGTTGCATAACTTGTGCGCCAGTCCTTGTAAAACAAATAAGATTAAATAAAAGGATTGGGAGGGATTATAACATTAATTGATTTAACGCCATTTTAAAGAGGGGTCGGGCAGTCGAAGTCGTGGCGTCTATGTTTTCCTCTGACATCTCACCAGTTCACGTATATAGAGATCAGAGGATCCACTTCGGCAGTTTTCCAATACCTTTCCGATGGCTGGTCTCAAAACGACATTCTGGTGATTCGAATCCATCCCGATTCCATTTTCATATCCTTTTTCAAGAACCTTAATTTCTTAAATTAGACATGTTCAACCGCGCGCAGTTATATTCTTTGCTAATTGCTGAGTTGATACGTAATTGTATTTGAAATAAGTCCAGTTCTCTATCCACGCTGTATTCTTCGTCCATTTAAAACGGAAATCAAAATAGATAACGGCTGTCCAAAAATATGTGCAGTATCGGTTTCATTTGCACATTATTATGTCCTTATTTCGATTTATGTAAAAAGGTAAATTTCCGTAAATTGTCTACAATAAACATACCACCAGGGACGTAAATTGATCTTTTTTCTAAGACTCAGATCCGATGTTGATTCCAACTACTTACAAAATAAAGACTAAAAGTCAAGCCTGTTCAAACCATAAGGATGTATCGTTTTCAAGATAAAGATCCAATGTAGTTCCTTATCGCGCCTGATTCGTGTGTTTTGGTCGATGTCAGGGTCACTCGGAAGTACGACAATGATATGGAGATCCCGTGGGTGGGGGTGGCAATTTGACCCGGACGTTATGCAGCCACACCAGACGGCAGCATCCACTACGTTACCTCAGGTTGACCCGATCATGCCCTCACTTAACCGGGACATGACACCCTCTCATGGGAGTATAAAAAGGAACGAGCAACAGTGACGTCTGGCGTTCATGCCACTGAAGAAGAACGAAACAGTTCGAAATTGGTTTGGCCCAGCAAAGCTCGACTTAGCATCACAGTAACCTTTGAACTTAGACTAACCTCCGTTATATATATTATATTATTTAAACGATGTGGGTACCAGACTGCTAACACACACCCACTGCCTTTGTCGACAAGTATGATCTGGGCATCAGACTTCGATCACTTCAATGTCATAGTAGCCTACATTTAGCTTCGAGTCTTGTCATCATTTATCCTGAGTTGCGAAATGTGTTGGATAATATTCTTTCTCTAGTCTTCAGATTAACAGTAGTACATTTTATTATACTTTTTTATAAGTTCCCATGGTATGCTAAATCACCACAAACCACTGTTGGATTGCATAATAGTATTCAAACTAGAACACATTCACTCATGTTGATACGCCAGCCAAGAGGAATTCAGTGAATGCGATGCAAACTGTAAAATACTGGGTGATCCAGTTTTTGTTTTATTTCCAGGTACAAATGTTCATGTCACGGCTGGCAGGAAACCCAATTGGTATAACTTGTTATGGCCTCTTTGTCATAGACAAATCAACTATCCTCATGGTAAGAGAAACAACTTGTTATAAATTATACCATTACGTGAGGGAGATGCCTACTGTATGGACTCTTTGTAAGCTGCTAAGGGACATTCCCGCCCAGTACAGCAAATATCGCGCCGCAAGAATAAAGTAGAATTTTCATATTTGTAACCAAATTGCCTTCTGTAAATAAAACCAACTTTATACTTTTAAGTTAAATATCTATGAAATTTCATCGAATCATGGTCATGGCTGTTTTCTGACTGTTTCATGGTTGCTTCGTGGCAACCATTTATAGAATTTTAGAAACACTTTGCAGGTTAAAGGTTGTTTTATATAGTTTCCAATAGCTCATAACATTACTCATAACTTCCAGTATACATAGTTCGGTTGATTTTACGAAAAATGCAAAACGATTCCTATTTGCGTTAACACTTTAAACCCTGAACGCGTCTTTAAAGTCAGTTTCAATGACAGCAACTGGAAGAGTCCATATTCATTACCTGGGGTAGACCATTAAATAGTTTCATCATATAGTTTTCGGGCTGCTCGTTGAAAATATCGATTGGTCACCCCATCCAAACACGTCATCTGACTTGGTGAAATTATGAGGTATGATGAGATTGGCCGAAAAATGGCCTTTCGGCTTCCGATACTGCCATTTTAAACTGAATAAAAAATATCAAACTGATAAATAATATAAACAGAATTATGTTTTTTTGACAGTTCACCTTCAGAAAACGCACTGCTGTACTGTCAATCGCAGAAGTTTTAATATCATAATATTTAAAAACAAATAACAAAGTTCGGCAATAAAACAAACACTTGTTGTAACAATTGAAGAGAAACGGGACATACAGATCGAAATCCATGAAAAGAAAACACGATGGGCTTGAGTGCTTCGGGACGAGAAGATATGTCCGTGGGTTGTTTTTTTTAATTACGGAAATAAGACCAGTAACAAGGTCACACCCGCAGGCGACTCACCTGGTTCCACACTGACTTTGATTTATTTTTATAAAATGGAAAACAAATTGGTATCGGCGTTCATATACCTCGGGAATATTAACAAAGTTGGTACTGAGCTATCATATACCTCGAGAATATTAATATAGTCGTGGTTCCTTCACAATAGAACAAACACTGTTATCATCATAGATGAGGATGGCGCTTCTTTATTTCTTCCATAATTGGGGAGTGTACGAGATATAAAAGAGAGGATGATATCACAATTTATCTACAACTCTGTACGCACAGATACAGAGAGAGAAAACAAAGAGAGACAGAGAGAGAGTCGGTGCTGTATTGGCGGGAACACAGATCAGTATATGTGGTGCGACGCAGGTTGCAGGGCAATTCTAAATTTTATATCAGTGTTATTGCAAAATTATTCAGAAGACACCAAATGCTTGAAAACCTGATCGCATAAATGTGGAAGTTGATTTTTTGTTTAAAAAAAGCTTTATGTGACGTGCTAAACATGTTCTAACATCGGCAGTGTGTTCTCTCTTAACCCTCCAGGTCAGTATCTCTAAGTATTCGCATGCCAAGAAGCAAACTTTTTTATGAGTAGATGCCATAATTGGTATACCTGTGAAAGGCTTTGGGAACATCCATGCAGTTTTACCTCTGAGGAACAGAGAGGTGAATGGGGCAAAGATATTTTCCTTGAGCATTTGCGAAAATATTGTTTCGAAACAACTATGATACGACATAACAGACAATGCGACTGACTGATATTTTAGTCAAACTCGGATCTGGGATTAATTTATTACTTCCGAGGCTACTACAGTATCCGTCCTCGTAACTTACAAACTGACCAGTTGCAATGTTTTTCAAAATGTTGCCAAAACACCACATCACGTGACACCTCATTGGAACGAGTTCGTTCCAATGAGAGGCTCGCGTGATGCAGTTTTGATGGAAATGTTTTGAAAAAGCTGAACACAAAGAAAAGTAAAATATAAAAAAAGTATGTTATTATCGTTTGCATTGGGTAAAGCGTAAAATGCGATGACACTGATGGTATTTAGACTAGATGTGTTTTAAGAAATAAATGCTGAGGTTAAAATGTGATTAACCTTTTCAATTCTACTGGTATCTTCTATGCCAGTGCAATGACAGCAATTAGAAGTGTCCATATTCATTATTTGGGGTAGACCAATCAATCTTTTTCTTGCTGCACGTTAAAAATATTGGTTGGTCTCCCACACACATTTATTGAACAGCCATCCTATTTGATCACGTTATGGCGGCGTAACATGTTCCTAGCCAGGAAAAATAACGCTCGGGTTCAAAGGGTTCACCAGTTAGTCGAAAATAAAACAAAAATATTTGTTGTTTCCACATGTATGCATTTTCGGGGGCAATTTTAAAGGGGGCATGCGTCGAGTCCACCCCAGCGTGTGAATCAGCCATTGACTTTTTTAATGACCTCTGCGTTTTGAATGCGACGAATCCCGGATCTCAAGCTTTGCTGATTTTTTGCGACTGTAAAATATCGACTGTAACATTGCAATGAATAGGCAGGAAGGTGATGCATTTTATGCTCTTATCGCATCTGTAGTACACAAGCTCGTGCTCAGTTACGATTTGTGCATGTTACTGTTTATAAAATATTATCACTTTCAAGAGACGTTTTTTTTCAAAACAGATATGGAACAATTCTCTGTGTATGAAATAAAAAAAATACTATCTTGAAATGAGATAATGCTTCTGGATTTGAATCATTGGTAGTTTTCAAGTTGAATCTTGATGGTTTGTAAATCGCATAGCAAATTTCAAAAAAGTCATTCAATGAAGCATGGCCAACGGCGTTTGGCAACCAACGCCGTTTTGGTGTCAAAACGCTGTTTTGGCGACTAAGTATGATTGCAATATATTTCCAAAATTTCGAAACGAAAATGTTAAAAAGAGAATGTAAAGAAAAAAAACTTAAAATCGGTTGTAACTCGAGGCGTAGGGCTGGCCGCAATACACAGAACGACACGCGCGTGTGAATGGATGAATGGCCTCTCCTTTTATCCTTCCGCGATGGCACTCGTGCTTTATCGATCAACTCATTCACACGCATGCGTCGTTCTGTGTTTATTACACTCCTTCTTGTCTATAAAAAATGATAATTAAAAGGACACTCTGCAATTCATTTGACTACTATCAACACAAATAACACATTTTATCGCCAACCAAATTTGCGAGGGGAACCCGTGTTACTACATCGTCCCCTGAGTTTCAGTTGTGTTCTATGTGCCTACTGGCACATAGAACACATTGGAAATCAGATGATGTTTTTTAGCTGTCGCTGGGGATTCTGTTTGTAATTGCTGTGCACGATTTGTAGAACATTACAGTTAATGTTCGCTTCTATTTAAAAACAGTCCGTCAACGATTTCCGTTCCACACATATGTGCGGAACGAATTTTCATTTTTCGCATGGTTTAATGTTGCTGTAGAGGGGGAGTCGGCAGAGCAGGCGTGTAATAAAGCTGTTTAGGTCATATCTCCGGTATCTGTTAGTTTTTCAAAAAACAATCCAATTTTGTATTCGGGACCACGAAAACTAGAATTTCGTAGGACTTTAACATCGTGTTGCCAAAACTCATTTTGACGTTTCCCTGCCCTCCATAGGTATTGACGTAATATCGTTAATAATCTTCGGACAATGCTGAAAACAATTAGTAACAAACTCTTAGAAGTATTCCTTTTGCCGCCTGTGATTCAAATTTAGTGCTCTATATTGCAGTTTGGGGATAGGAGACTCATGAAATGGATCGTGTAATTGAAAAACATCAAAATGGTGTAAATAACGTCACCTCAAAATTGGACCATATCCGTTTGGAATTTCCTATTCGGTACCACATTTTTAGGGATGGTTTTCGTTGGAGAAGTTATTTCCTAAATTTTAAGACCAAAAGTTTAATACACGAGTTGAAATTAAAATTTAAGAAAAATGTCTAAAATGAGCGCCTTTTTTCGGAGCGCGAAATCAAAATTGCCGCCTTTTATGGGAACAAGACATAAAAATTTATGATTGTGCCAAATTTCGTAAGGACAACTTCACGGTAGTACGCCAAAGTGTGGTTGAAAAGGGCAAACGATTGCAATGGAACAATTTCAACTTCGACGACTGACTTAATAACAAGGAGGAGAGTGTTTTGGAATCCGACTGTTACACATATGTTCGATTTATCCTTATCTTTGAAGTGTAGAGAAGTTTAGTTTAACTCTTTTGGCGCGACATGCGACTAAAGTCGACAGACGGCAGACCGCGGAAAAGGTACTGCAGTAGTCATTTTAGCCAACTGTGTGTGTCCATTTCCAAGTGATTTTAACCCTTTATCCAACGCATACGATATCAACATTTATTATTTAAAATATCATTTTCTCAAATTTTTCAAAAATTTCAACATAACCATATCATGTGACCCCTCGTTGGACGAGCTCGTTCTAACGAGGGGGCACATGATATGGTTTTGTTGAGATTTGTCGAAAAATAATATTTTTTCAACTGCTGAATTTGCATTTTACGCGGTGGGGAGGGGGGGGGGGGATGTGGCCGATTCGTTGGGTAAAGGGTTGAACAAACATACGTATTCCTATGATTCATGCACAATTTATGTCCTATCCATGAACAACGATATCGTCCCTTGAAAGTATAAAGGTGCCATTTTAATATATACTGAAAATCCAGGAAAATCATTTAAAAAACTGTCAATGAGATCATTAGAACATCTTTTAAAATAATAACGCTTTAGTATAACAACCTATACTTTTAATAAAATTCCTGATGAATATTAGGCGCTAAGAATTATTTTTCTCATATTATTCCGCGCCAAAAGAGTTAAACAATATTTATTTCCATTAAACATTAACAAAATGTATATCGGTGCAATAAATTGGACCCGACAGTAAGATTTAATCTTTTTCGAGGTCATTTCCATGTACAATGCAATTACAAAAAAATAGTTTTATGATGACAGAGGTATCAGGCATGTTCACATTCTCTTCTGCATCTAACATACTGCTGTGATGACGACACACACTGATGACAAAAATAATGTGTAAAACATACGCGCCAAACTAAGTTCTTGATAAAGAAGGGATGAGAGAAAGATTCCGGAGAAAAATGATTATCACGAAACATTCTCAGGTTTGTCTGGAGGTTGCAACACACACACACACACACACACACACACACACCACACACACACCACGCACACGAATATACATACGTGCGTGTGTGTGCGTGTGCCTATTCACGCTTACTCGCATGCATATTCACACATGCAGATATTATTCACGATAGTGCATTGATTGATAACAGTTGAGTCCAGTGTAATCTCAACAACGATAACTTTTGTGCTAAAACGGCCTGTTTACAGGATATGGTCATGGACTACTTCAAAATCAATTTGGTTCTCTTCTGTATGAGACGTTTGAGACACTCGTATACAGTTTCGATCTAAAGGACAAGAGTTTTATGAAGTTTGAAAAAGAATTGTTGAAATTGTTGACAGTACTGATGTCAATAATTATGTTTCTGTACTTATCAAAGTCTCGCTCTTGTACCTAAAGTAGTATTTCGATAGTCTAGATATGGCCGAGAGAACAACTGCGCGACACTAATAGAGACTATTTTTGTACATCAACTTGAAATCTATTCACTCAACTAGAGTATCGGGGTCTTGTCTATACGGCAAGTTCTCTACTCATCGAGATATGGCATACGAAACAGGAGTTCGACTCTGATACAACATTAGGTACATAAACACAGTTTTGGTAATATATAGAGATTATCATGATAATGTGCATGTCCTGTGATTTGTGTCAGATACGAGGTGGTGTCCAGAATGGCACCTCAACGAGCCGGCTTTGCCGGCGAGTTGTGATCCCATTTTTGGACACCACCGAGAATCTGATGCAAATCACAGGACATGCACATTATCATGATAATTCATTTATCTAACAATTCTGTCACATAAACAGATTAAATCTTAACCCTTTACCCAACGTAACGGCCAACACAGGCCAACGCTATTCTTAAAAATCGCCAATTGATTTTCATTATTTTTTTTTGCAAGTGTCGTCCGTTTTTCATGTTAGGTAAAGGGTTAAATTATTTTTAAAATTTTTTGGGACATAATGTTCGGTCGATCACTGAAACACACATAGAATGTATCCATGCGCCTGTTATGATAGCCCGTAGCGCTACCGGAAACGAGTCGTCTATATGATACGGCATCAGAATGAATCGTCCATATGATACGGAATCGGAACACATCATGTGATACATACGGTTTCTCGTAGTTTTCATGCCAAAAACTATATGATTGTTAGATAAATATATAATAATCTAACGCCTCGTGAAATAATCCGCGCAACCCAGGAGAGGATAATATCGTAATCGATCCTATATCTTCATTCTTCGTGCAGTAATTCTGAGCGCAACACTGAAAAACGACCAAAACGAATCAGAATAAATGACTCCGAATATCTTATTAGTCAATGCGCCTATGCGATTACTCAGCTCTCTTTCTGAGTGTCGACGGTCATTCGCTGAATGCTGCTCTAGATGTTGTACATGCATTTTCGCAATTATCAGGTCTCCGTGCCAACTTTGAAACAACACAGGGTATCTGGATTGGCTCAAAGAAAGGGCGCCATGAAAAATGTCAGACAACCCAGTCCGTCCTTTGGAACCATGGCGTTACCTTCACAATCCTTGGTATTAAATTTAACATCTCCGCTCGAGATTGCGTGCTCCAAAATTTCGAAGAAAAAAATAGATGCCATTAGTAAATTATTAAATGATTGGTCTTTCCGAAATCTGACCTTGATTGGAAAGACTGTAGTTGTTAAAACTCTATCTGTCCTAATATTAATACACTGCTTGACTGTTTTACCCGACCCTCCAAAGCACTTCGAGGATAAGAAATATACATTTTAACTTTCTGTGGACCACAAAAAAAATGATAAAATCAAACATACTACTACTATCAGTTTCAGAGAAAAGGGAAGCCCAAAATTTCCACTTTCCACACATCAGAACATTAAGTAATGCATTAAAACGTACGTGAATAAAAAAACAAACGTGTAGATGTAATGATGTTTGCCCCATTGAAAACCCTCGTCCTTGATGATTTTGAAAAATCTGACAGTTACAAGATGTGGTTCTTGCACCGCGAAGGACTGTCATAGACTTCTAAACACACCAACCAGTTCTGGGTAAGAGTGTTGAATGCCTGGTCATTAAAAGAAGGAGGCACAAAACCCTCCTCCATAAATCCATTTTTAGAACGGATATTTTTACAATGAGAATATAAAAAGTAGGTAACAAATCCATTTTCTATAAGACTTGGGGTCGTTTATCAAGATTGAAATATACAAAAAAGTGTGTTAAACCATTTACTCGGAGTTACTTCGGTTAGTAGCCACCCCAACAATGCGATCACAGGAAAAGTGGAATTCAGTACTTTGTACGAATATACAGTCAGACGATTGGGACGTTATACACAAAAAAACAGCATTTATCTTAACGGGTGATGCACTTTTGCAAAACCTACAATTTAAAAGCATTGATAGGATACTATACACGAATTCCAAGTTTATAAATGTAAATTGAGTGAAACCGAACTTTGCACATTCGGCCCTAACAAAATATAGTCCATAGAACACATCTTCATTGACTGAATTCGTTTTACTGAATCGTCAATGCAATATGGATGAAACGTGTAATGTCCGTATTCCATTGAAGGCGCAATATGTTTTATTTGGACATAATGACCAGGGAATGCAAGCAGACGAAACGGTCGACATTTGCATGCTAATGTACAAAAAATATATTTACTCCTGCAAAATGAGACAATGTCCATCTGAATATCCCGCCTTTATAGAGTTTTTTAAGTAATTACAGAATGACATAAATGCTTTCCTTACCAGCATATTCAAACAGAAAGACAGAAGCAATAAACTTAAGATGGAACCTAAAAGACAAAATGCTTGGATAAATCATTATGTTATGATATATTATGTTATATTATATCTCACGTGACCTTCTAGGCACCTGATTGGACGAATGCTGCACCCCTATTTCATGTAGTTTGCATCCACAGAACTGACCAGGCACTACACCCAGGCTCTACACGTTTTCTATTTTTAGCACACTACTATATCAGTTTTCTCATACTGGGCGAATAAAACTAATCAGGCTAAATTTAAATATCGATTCACAGAGGCACAACATCCACAAAACGACCCGGAAAGAAATTATTGTTGAAAATGCTATCGCTTTTCCATTGTTGAAGTCACATTTTCCGAGGCGTTCATTTTATTCCTTGAGAAGATGATCCATGTCTCGTTTCGAAGAGAATGATCCATACCTGGGTACAACTTTCATGAGAACGCGTCCGGATATGAAAAATCGTTCGTTTCGCTGCTCATAATTTTTCTCTATTTAATTGTATGTTTTGGGCAGTAAACGAATAAATAATGGAATTCAATTGAATCTTCGGAGTCTGTATCCCGTACTGACCCATTCGGTAATGTTTTTGTGTGACAAATGTGTGGAAATTATCAAATTGCGTTGTCAAATTTCGAAAATTTTAGTTTTCATTCGCGAGTTGCGGGATTCTAGAATACACAGTTCCGTTTGGGGGAAATGTTTTGTTTTCCCTTGCCGACCTATTCAAAATCTGTCTTCTGCTCATATCAATAATCCAAGTTAGACGTGTTTTGGAAGAAGAAAATGTTTTTTAAAAACTACATGGTATTTTTTTCTATATAACGCTGGTTGGTAGGGCTGCTACCTTGGTAATAGATTAACAAATCGGACAGATGTTTTTCTTGATGGGTGTTCGATATAATATAAGGATTAGTGCATGTCTTGTCGTTGACTACGCCCATATAGTGCCCATTGAGGTGATGTAGTTCCCTCCGCTTCGCGGCGGGAACTACACCACCTCACTGGGCACTATATGGGCGTAGTCAACTCCACGCCATGCACTATTCCTTAAATAATGTTCAAGTTTATCAACCAAATTGCTAATTTAAGCTTTCATTTTTTTTCCAAAACATAGACAAAGAAAAACGAATGAAAATAAAATAAATATATATATTTTAACGTATGTTTTGCAGATACTTGGAACAATTCTGACTTATGCCATTTTCGTACTTCAACTGAAGCCGGACGGGACAGTGGCGAAATTGCAGACACAGATCAGTGAACTGTCGAACTGTACTTGTAACAACAGAGGAGCTTAAAAGATTTGTTTTCCAGTGATTGTTCCTTTCTGGCATCATCTCTGTTTATTTATATTATATAGTACTTCGTACTCCGTGAATTGGATCGACACTGTGATTGGAAACAGGCTCTCCATACGCCTTCAGATCATCCAAAGATAACTCTACAATTGAATGGATTTTGAAAGTAAATCAACACATGCTTCATGTGATGTGGATCTAATTTCCATTAACACTTTACTCAACGCATAGGATGTCCAGATTTATTATTGTAATTACCGTATTTCAATTATTTTTCAACAATGTTTAACAAAATCATATAATGTAACCCTTCACTGGAACGAGATGGACGAGCTTGTTCCAATGAGGTGTCAAATGATACAGTTTTCTTGAAAATTTTTTGAGCAATAGATTTTTGCAACTTCTAAATTTGAAAATTACGTAAGTAGATGCTGTCGATTTGATAGATAAAATGTTAAGAAAAATGTAAATCGTCCTGTTATTAACCCTGTGAACACTAGTGGTATCTTCCATGCCAGTTAAATGGCAGAAATTGGAAGAGTCCATTTCCATGATTTGGGGGTAGAGCAATTAATATTTTCAACGTGCAGCCTTCAGTCTGCACGTTGAAAATATTAATTGTTCTACCACACACGTTCACTTAATGAAATTATGACGTATCGTGTCGCTGGGCAGGAAAAGCGGCCTCTCGTGTTGAAAGAGTTAAAATAAAACTAAGTTGATCCTTAAATCGCGATATTAGCAAAGGCGTCACTGAATAAATTGAAGCCTTATCCATCGTCCCTAAATTGTACCGTAAAGCCCACTCCCAAGGAACGGGTATACCAAAAAAATTAACTCGTCTAATTTTGTCATTCAACGAGTTGAAATTATCTTTTTGTAATTGTTAATCAGTTTTTTTTTTTTCTCTCTTTTTTTTTAATTTTTGTCCCAGACGATATTTAGGATACTTACCCTCGAACTGGAGCCATGGGATTCCACATACTTTTGAAGAATGATGACAGTGTTTGTTTGTCGATTTTTAACCCACTGTTGGAATGAGTCGAATATTAAGTTCCTTTACTAAACAAAACTAATTTTAGACTTATTTTAACCATGTCCTTGTGGAATTTAGAAAATACAATCTGGGGAGAAATTGAATTCCCAAAATATGTTACCGTCCGCAAACACTCTATTGATCTGAAGTTATCGACCCTGACGGAATAAGCGGTCAACGTCCAAAATACTAAAGTTGCTCGGAGTTTTCTGAGAATTTGTAGAGCTCAAACAACATGATAACCCCAATCCTTTCTTAATTTTTCGATTTGACGACGTATTCGGCCTTTGAAAGGTTTCTTGAGGTTTTCGTAAGTTTGTACACGTTTCGTCCGAAAAAAGACAAATTTGTAATACAGATAACTTCCGACCTCCTTAAGCTGCTGTGGGACTCAGGACACAATTTGCTAGATTACTGCTCAAGTACACGGTATAATGTAGTCGACAATTACGTTGTAACTGTGACATGTGGAATTAAAAATGTAATCAATTTTTAAACTCTTGGAACTCGCAAGATCGACTGCAGTAATTATTTTATCCACTATGTATATTGATTTTGGACTGACCAACCTCCCTGTAAGTGTACACAAAGGCGATACCATACCAGGAGACGAGGGTTCAAAATGTTAAACATTTCATTTTCTCATACATATTCAAAAGTTTATGTTGTTCATATGGTGGAAATGCTATCTCCTAAAAATCCATATTCAAAAATGCAATTGGTTCTCGGCCGACGGGACAAAAATCTGGAACCGCCATTGCAGTAACATATGACGTCAATGTTGTAAAAGTTAACTTTTTCTCATATCGGAATGGAATGTTAGTATGTTGTTGAGTTCGGAAAAATAGCACGCAAATGTTAGGTTGTTTTTCTCGATTTTCCGCTATTTTCCTGCAGCCGTATAGCACTGCCGCTGTGGAGGTGCCGCTGTGAACTTGCCACTTTCCACCGGTACAACCCGGAGCTTCATTAACCCTTTACCCAACGCAACGGCCAAAACTGTCCAGCGCTGTTCTCAAAAAACTTTTAAATTTTCGGTCTCAAAAAGATAGGTTATGACCCCTCGTTGGAATGAGCTCGTCGAGCTCGTTCCAATGAGGGGTCATAACCTATGTTTTTGAGACAAAAAAAAATAGTTATTCAAGAATGTATTTGCAAGTGTCGTCTGCTTTTCATATTAGGTAAAGGTTTAATTAGAATTTGGCTGATGATGATGATATTTTATTACCTGGTAAACGCATGCGTGGACACAACTGCCCACACGTGGATTACGACCAGTCCACGACGACTATACTGCAGCCATAGAAGACAGAGGCACCAAATTTATAGCATATAGATGCAGCGATAACCGAAGGTGTGCAGATTGGTTGGTAATTTGGTCTCGCGACAATCGACACTCCAGCATGTGCAGCCATAATGACGTACAAAACATTTTAAATGTCTCAAACAATGGACAAAGTTAACATCACCTGACATTTTAGTTCATCTTAGTTCAATTATTATTTGTGATTCCAAATGCAAAGCTGAAATGATTTTCAAAATCCAACTTCAAGTACAACAGGTATCACATAAATACCATCGGGTGTATTACGTCATGGATTCGGTATTTTGGACAGTTTTTCAGTTAAAAGATTTGAACATATACCGCTCCGTAGTTGCAAGTGACAGCGCTTTAAAACTTCACATACCGTTTTCCGGTAATTTAGTATTGTCAACGGGGTCTTTAGATCTTGATCTGTGATGTGAGCGTTGCGAGATTTATATATTGTTCGTAATCTTTCATTTTCAGTCCCATTTAGAGGTGCATCCCTCTTATAATATGGAAATATAATCTTCAGTAAAAACTATCCTTCATGCTCTCTTGAGAAATTATCTACGATTTTGCCGGTCTGGTCCCTGACATCATGGGAACTGTCCGAAAAATTAAAAGCTTGTGATTTGCACGAGATATCTGTATTTTGTAGAGCTCAACAATAAAAAAAGAACATGTGTTATTTAAGTTTTTTTTAATTTCACGTCGCTTTTTACAATTTTACGTAATTTTATGTTTTCATGTGCCTTCTAATTTTGGGAAAGTCCAACCGCAGAAACTGCAAGAGAATCCGCTTTCAAATGTTACATACACCTAAAGAAATATTTGGGTTTACAAAGCATTAAATGTTTATTGATATTGACGTAATATATTTAATTCAACGCCATGATGTTAAAATCGCCCGGGCGCCGGAAAATTTTAAAATTAAATTTCATTGTATAAAGTTAACATTAAATTACATTTCTGTCCACATGTTTCAGGCACCCCCTCACTTGAGTGGGGCAAATCGACGTTGCCCCTGATTCGGTGAATGATATCACGAGTAACGATCTTAAGAAGACCTCCAACTGTTGTTGTGTCTATCAGATAGACGACTGGTATTCGGACAAAACCCTGATATAGATATTTAATGTTCCATTGAGACTAAAATTCCTCGCCATCGGATTGGACGAGTGCTCGTGTAGTTTGTTTCTATGTTTACGTCTTCAGTAGCAAACATTACCTTTTGACGTCACCTCGCGAATTATTTGAAATGAAGGTGCCCGTTTTGCAATTATTTCATCAAAGGAGTGACTTTCAAACGGCTTCGTTTTTCTAGATTTTCACACGTGCAGCTAACGATGTTCCGAATGAAGTGTTATTTAAATTACAAATCAGTTTACGATCTGTACTGAGATAGAATGACCTTAAGCCTTGATTTATTGATTAGTTGTCCAGTGAAGTCATGGGGTACACGAGACGTTTATTTACTAAACTCATTGTCGTCATAAGTTGCCCTGTTAATTTCATGAACATGATCTGTAGTTTGTGGCTTTGAGCGTATGGTCAACTTCGAGTTCAGCATCAAGTTTGAACATAAACTCCGAGAAGTAACCCTCAGACCATCTCACAGTCAATCCCTCACAATAACTTTTACTGTATCCACACACTGTGTAATACATTTGTCTCGGGGGTTTTGCATTGAAAAAGGCTTTAAGAGTAGTTTGCACTTAGAGTAGCTGTGGCGTCATAGACGTCATCACGTTAATATAACACTGGAGACAATGATTAACAACTTCGCTTCGAGGATTATAGAACTTGCATCTATCTATATTTCAACTACGGGAGTGATTGCCGGACGCAGAGACTATAAGTGAATGCGTAATGAAAGTGGGCTGCCAATACGTCAGTGGAAACGTATTTATCTTGCGTTAAACTGGAAAAATCGACCTACGCTTGTGTGAAATATCGTGCAAAAAGAACCGAAGTCATCTCTGTTCTAACGAAAACAGCATATTACAATAAGATATAGTCAACACTAAACAAGAGTGCCACTAGGTCCTCTCTCACTGGTGGTGGACTCTAACATTTCTTCTGGGGAATAAAGTGCGCGAAATCCCCGACTTGTTTTACGAAAATAAACTCAATTCTAGTAATGTAGAAAAAAGCTGATATATTCATTGATTGCGTTTGTATTATTGCTATACTACAGTACGTGGATAGTGGATTGTAACTAAATCACCCGCGGAGTGGAGTTATCACCCAAGCTGTAACTTTCAAATTTTGTACATATCGACAAAAAACACAAGTAATGTTTCAGCCAATGGACCTCCGGGTCTGACCCGGAGGTCCATTGACTGAAACTTTGCTTGTGCTGGTTATGCTTTGTAACAAATTTGCAATTATTGCTTGTGTGGAATCTCCACTCTGCGGGTGATTTAGTGATAATACACACTACACGTACTGTAGATGATATTTAAGCAAGATTTTCATAACTGTCCTCCCGTGAATGTCCAACCTGCAATGCTTATATTTGTTGTATTGTTACATTTAGGAGATAAACGTCCCTTGTTGAGTTAGACATCCGGGAATTTGAGGATGGAAAGCCATTTGTTAACGAGCATTTGTTTATTATCCATGTTGCCTATTTTAGAGGGCTTCCACCGTAAGCATTGGTGACTGGGTCCAATTTTGCCGGTAAAACAAATGCTGCGTTCTTTCTTGAGGAGAAGTGCAATACATTGGCTTGAGTCTTCAATGGGGCTGGGTGGAGGTTGGTGTTTTTCTTTGTGATCATTCGAGGAAATTTTGTAGAAATCGAGCATAATTAGTGAAATCCGTATCTATCTTAGGAATATAGTATTTGTCTGAATTTTTCAATACACTTCTGAATGTGGGTCAACGAGCGATATACTACAGGCAAAATTCAGTATTATGATCACAAACGCGGAAAGCGAAATTCGATCGGATCACGACTGTTCGCTTACCTCCTCGCAAATCGTGCCCTGTGTTCCAAAGCGTTGTATGTGCCAGTAGGCACATAGAAGACATTGGAACTCAAGACATGAAATGTCACCTGTTAAAACCTAAATTAAAAACCATTGAATCAGAGTCTCTCATTTCGTTTGTTCTTTTCTACACAGTCTTGATTTCGCAGTATTTCATTTACGAAATCTCGTCCCACAGGCGTAAAGTCGCGACAAAAACACTTTTATGATGGACCTTGATGTATCATTTGGGGTGTATGCGAAAGTCACCAAAGTTAACAGAAGAATCGGAATAGAAAAGATAAGAGCCTGTCAAATGTTTAACTTGGAAGTTACGGGGACCCAGGAATATTTCATTTTAGAATACCCCAAATATTCGCCAAGTAGGACACGACTCCTTGGGTAACTGATGGGAAGTGGGATGAAAACATGACGGATAAGTGGATGAGGCTTATTAGTATTATTATTAATAATATTGGTGTTATTATTATTATTATGGTTTTTATTATTAATATTATTATTATAATCCCAGTACTGTAAGTATAACCAGAAGGAAATTTATGTCACAATTTGCTTTTTTAATAATTCCTGTCCCTGTCATTATTTCTTGGAAAATTCCCCCGAGTGCACCGCAAGAAATGACATAAAGGAGTGCAGTGTTAATTTTTACCCTTTACGTCACGAATCGCCCGCATCCGCCCGCGTAATATGCAAATTGAGCAGTTGAAAAAATTAAATTTTTCAAATTATTTCAACAATGACATATCATGTGACCCCTCATTGGAACGAGCTCATTGAGCTCGTTCCAATGAGGGGTCACATGATATGGTTTTGTTGAAAGTTTTTGAAAAATTAAAAAAATGATATTTAGAATAATAAATGTTGATATCGTCTGCGTTGGGTAAAGGGTTAATAGAGGAAGACTACCTTCGGGTGTCCCTACAACTTCCTTCAATTGGAAGTCTATTCATTATAATCCTAAAACACATTTTCTACGTCCCAGGACTTGTAGAGGTGGAAGTAGCCACTTGACTCTTCGACCAACTTCGGACCTCCCATCGATTAACACACGCACACAGACAGCTGTTTTCTCGAACACAGGGTTGCAAATATTCCCAAGTTATAAGAACATTTTTACTGTGATCATTTCGAGTTGTATCATTATATGTATGTCTCCTGTTCAAAGAAAGCATTTACCTGAAATAATTTGTCGTTTTTGGAAATATGAAATGCCCATTTTTTTGCGGAATAACTTTGTACGTAGAATCTTGAAGAAAAACAGCTGTCGAAATCAATCAAATCTGTAAGCATCATTTAGTCCTCACGTGCCCGCAACCCACCCCACCTCACATCCCCCCAGAAACGATTCTGGCTTATTATAGTGGTAATCTTTAGCACACAATGGACACGCTCTAAAATCAGTTGGGTTAGAAATCTAACCAAATCAACTGAGTTGCGTAAATATGAAACCAATTGCGTTCATATTTACTCATCCCAGTTGATTTGGGTTAACCTTAACCCAACTAATTTTAAAGTTCATACAGTGTATTTTGTTGGGCTAAAGAAGGTAGTATTTAAACGAGAAAGAATCGGTTCTACAAGTGCACTGTTTTCGCAGGGTCGTTCAGCCAGGCTCAGAAGTAATGAAAAGGCAGTGGGGCGATCCCAGCCCCTCCCCTCATGGCGATGTTTGTTGGAAGATTTTATTGACCGTCCGAACGAAAAAATTGCTGGTCGCTTGAATACCAACAATTACGCTGAAAAATTCGCTAATTTGAAAAAGTTGACAATTTTAACCCTTTATTCAACGCACACGGCGTCAAAGACTGCTCTTTTGATTATATTTTAAATGTAGAATAAAATGGCACTAGGGTCGGTAATCAGATTTAAACCACAAATAGAATAAGGGTTTTAACCACTCGGCTTGCCATGCTGATGACAGACGTCGGTCAGGTCGTCCAACAGCGACACCTGCTAACCAGGATCGTTTCAACAGACCCAAAGCATTACGTAACCGTCATCAAAGTTCTTCCGAAATTAGACAGCAGCTACTCCAAGCGAGATATGTGCGAGTCAGCGGCCAGACTATCCAAAATCGCCTACACAGCTGGAATTTACGCTCAACGGCCTCGAATAATTCGACGTGTGACTCAACGTCGCAATGCAGCAAGGTATAATTGGTGTGGAGCACGACCGCGCTGGGACAATCGGCTGAGCAACGTCAAGTTTTCCAATGAATCGAGGTTCAGTCACGACTTCCACGACAGGCTAAACAAAGTGTGGCGGCGGCGGAACGATACCATGACGTAACCGTTAGGCAGCACGCCCGTTTTGGTGTAGGTCGGTTATGGTGTGGGGAGACATAACCATGACAGGCAGAACAGCATTACATGTCACCCAAGGACGTGTCAGAGAGCAGTAGTACCGTGTCAACATGCAAGCACTCATGTGGTGCTATTTCCAAGAGTACACGGGGTCCCTGTCGCAGCAGAGTTCCTCCAGGAGCGGAACATCACTACACTGCCTTGGCCAGACCTTTCACCAATCAAGCACGCCTGGGGTATGCTGGGCATGCGCCTACGACAACGCCAACAGCTCCTCACCAGTGTCCAGGAACTCGCCGTTGAATTTCAGGAAGAATGGAAGATGGGGAGTATGCCACGTCGGATCAGCTCTCTGCTCGCAAACCGAGGAGGATTTACAAGATATTGAGATCTTGGACTGAAAGTGGTAAATCCTCTGACTGACCGCCCGTGTCTTCTACAGCTCAGTGAGTGGAACGTTTGCTTGTCAGACATCCAACTATCGCTGAAATAATTCACCAGATGTCACAGTGTAATGCATCTTGTCTTGTCTTTTTGATGAAAAAATATATTTCTTCATATATCTCACTTTTATTTTCTTATCACTATTATCCCCTACCTTTTTTGAATAGTATATGTAGGAACATTTCACTTCTTTTTTCAACTGTTTGTACCCTAAGCCAACCAATATTGTTGTAGTTCATGTCTTCATTAACAAATATACAAGTATCTTCTTCTCGTTGCAAACTTCACTCAGTAGTTTCTCGTAATTTCCTTTTTGTAATGTTGTTTAGGCTTCTATATATGAATCTGGCAATTAATCTGACGTTCCCTTTCAGTGTTTTATTAATCCATGCTGATTTGCAAATGTTCGGAGGCTAGAAATTCCTTCTGCCAGCATGGCATACACATTCATCCCACTTTGTGATTGGTTTGTAATTTCCCACAACCGTCATTAGAACGGACACATTTCATACTGCCTTAGGCACATGAGCTGATATTTTTCAAGCTATGATTCAGTTGATTCCATAGTGTTGGAAAAACGTTTTTAAGCGGGAGAGAGCATTTGTCAGTATGCATTTAGCATATTTGTCTGATGCAGTTCCTGTTTTTTGACGAAGAAAAACATGTCAAAACTCAAAAGGTAGGGTTTTATTAACCCGTTGAACCCCAAAGGCTGGTTCTCCGGCCAGAGAACATTATAAGTCATACTTTCATGAAGTAGGATGACTCCTAAGTTAAAGTGTTGGGTGGGCCAACCAATAGTTTCCACGTGCAGCCCTGAGGCTGCACGTTGAAAATATTAATTGCCCTACCCCCAAATAATGAATATGGACTTCTCCAATTAAAAACATTGAACTGACATGGAAGATACCACCAGTGTTCAAAGGGTTAAGACGATTTAGTTCTTATTATTGATTTTAAGAATGGAACGTTTTTGTAGAATACTTCGCTCTTTGGTGGAGGACGAGCTATCCCAATACAATAGGTGACAATGTACACTACAGTGGCTCTGGACTGGAGTATTCCACGTGCGGGCAGTGATGTCCACGCATGCGTTTATCAGGTAATAAAAATACTCATCAGGAAAAGTTTTTATTAATGATGAACCGGGTTTTACCAGGTATTTCATTAATTCAATTTTTGATGATTATTCCTATAATTAGTGTTTGGAATCTAATATTATTGCTTCCCTGGAAATATTGCCCTCTCGTGGAAAGTGGCCAGTCAACGGCGGCCATACTGTAGTTGCTAGTTGATTAACAGTGTTCACTCCGACTCGTAACTGTCTGGTACCGCATGTTTAGCCAATCTTGTATTTTTAGAGCCAAACAAAAAGTATTTTGGTGTCAAAATGCCAATCAGAGGTGGTGGGGGGGGGGGGGGGGGGTGTCCTGCGCTGTCTGGACCAAATACATTGATAGAGGTTTTAGAAAAGAACTGCCATGTATGTCAAAAGTGATCGGACATTTGGTCACGGAAAACGTCCAACTGACGAAATCGTCGATAAGTGAATAGGCCTGCCACCTAAGTTATATATTTTCACCTGTAACTTAATTTAGCACCCCTTGAAATGCTTCATGACAGTTAAGTTGCTGTTACTGATTATTATGTTTTAATGATTGCTATGTCTTGCAGTACATTTCATCTCGTGAAATATAATGTTTCTGGTTGATAGCGTACCCAAACACATCCCTTCGTCCACGTGAAGGATGCTACCAACGAATGTCACAAAAAAACATTATCATCCACATGCAATAATTGGGTATAAAATAAGAAAATTTGTCACTTCTTGTGATCTCCTGAACACAATAGCAGTGTTTGGCGTCAGTAGAGAGTGTATCCACCGCGTGCCTGGATGACAGCCTGAACTCTCCTCTTAATGCTA
Organism: Pictodentalium vernedei; assembly: GCA_031216915.1. Lineage (NCBI taxonomy): Eukaryota > Metazoa > Mollusca > Scaphopoda > Dentaliida > Dentaliidae > Pictodentalium > Pictodentalium vernedei. The sequence continues at coordinate 409,094,974 of CM062290.1, forward strand.
CCAGTGAGCCTTCTGATACGGTCCGGAGGCAACTGCTATGGCCCCTCACACAATGCAGCTTCCAAATCGGCCAAATTATGTACAGGTGGATCCCTTGTATGGGCACGACGTCCGAAAATCCCAAATGTGTTCTAAGGGATTCAAATCGGGTTTCATCGCAAGTCAAGGTAGTGTTGTGATAGCGTTGTTCTGAAGGAATGCTCTCACGGCATGGGAAAGATGTGGCCTTGCATTGTCTCCCATGAAAACAGGGCGAGTAGCCAACGGGTGGTTGTCAAAATGAGGCACGACAACCAGACTGAGAATGTTCCGGATGTACTGATGACCATTGAAATCCCAAAGCAGAGTCACCATATCACGTTTTGCAACCATGAGAGAGGCATCCCCAGATCATTATGAATCCTCCATCAAAAGGAACAGTAGGTCTGATGTTCCTGGGACGTAAGTAGTATCTCTATGCCTCCACACTCTCATGCGACCATCTGTGAAGTGAAGGAGGAATCAACTCCCGTCTGACCAATGGACTCTCCTCCATGTCATGAGATTCCAATGTTGTCGCGCCATACACCACTCCAAACGTCGTCTTTGTTGCTGATCGTACAGAGATTGACGCCTGACGACCCTTGGTTAACCTCATGCCCAGTGCTTTTAGACGATTTCGGACAGTTCTGTTGCACAACCGCCTGTTGGAGAGCCACATGAGTTTCAAAGTCCCACTTGAAGCAAAGGCTTCACGCCTAACTAGGCATGCCAGACTCCGATCTTCCCGAGAAAAGGTATTTCGGGGTTGTCCAGTCCTTGGTTGGGTCCTTAACATCGTTGGTTTGTTGATTATTTTCGAGGAAGGCTGCTGATGAGAGAGTGACTAGAGCCAAGTTGCCTTTCGATAGCTTTGAATGGCATGCCTACTGCATGCATGCCAACGATTTGACATCTTAGTGCCTCTGACAGTCTCCTCCTTGCCATGTCAACATCTACTGATAAACGAAGTGACAAATTTCCTTGTTTTATACCCGGATATTGTATGTGGATGGTAGTGTGTTTTGTGACATTCGTGGGTAGCATGCTTCACGTGGACGAGGGGATGTGTTTGGGGGAAGCTATCAACCAGACACATTACGCTTCACGAGATGAAATGTACTGAAATACATAGAAATCATTAAAACATAATGAGAAACATCAACTTCACTGTCATAAAACATGTCAGGGGTGCTTAATTAAGTTCCAGGTGTATAGTGGTATTTCAAACGATACCATTCAGGAAAACAGCGTGGAAGGAGGTTACGTTACCATAAACTTGATCCGTTTTATAATAGGGAGAAATCGTTTAATGTTTTGTGATATTGGACATGAAATACTGTGCTCTAACTCACTCTGGCTTGCGGATAGGGCAAAAATATATCCAAGAGACTTCGCACCTACCATGGTATGGCCTACTGGAGGTTAGATTTCAAATGGATCCACGAAAATCGTATGTCGTCTGTTGATTACAAGTTCTTGATGAGGTGAACACAAGAGGTTAAGAGGCATGTGTGTCGTGGAGGATTTGCACATGTTAGTTCACTATCCATTCCAAACAGTAGTCAACATCCATTCGTCAACAAGCTCTAAGACCACAAAGCAAATCAATCGCTGCTATAGCATATTTGTATACCCACTTCTTGTGGAATTTCTGCACAGACTACCACTTATGAAAAGTCTTCCTACTCACAAATGTATCAGCTATTCTTCCGTACTGCAGTGATAGGAATTCCAGTATATAAGTATTTACTTCTCCTCTAAGGCATTAAAATATTAACACAAAATGAATTGAACTATGCGGCATAGATATCAGACTACAGCTGTAGTGAGTCTCCATTCATAATTATTTAGTGAGAAAACATGATTAATAAATTTGTTGGTGTCACTGAAGATTTGAATAAATCGCGTCTCGACAGATGATATTGTTTGCATTGATTCCAAGAAAATGAACGTTTATAGTATCGTTCATTCTAACCTCAGGCTAGGCGAAAAGAATCTAACCTCAGGTTAGGCGATGGGGCTATTTATGGCCTAGCCTGGTTCCATACCATAACAGCGTCTGATTCTTTCAGAATATAACTAGTGGCTTGAGAGCTTGATTCGTGTCACGAGACATGTTTATATATATAATCGAGTAATGTGGAGATGTCAGCAGGGTAATCGTACTAGGTGTGTTCGTTACGGTCTGGTCAATATGTGATCTATTTTTATTCTACTTGGCTAATCTTCCAAACCGACGAAGAACCCCAAGGTTGAGAGTTGATTGGACTGAAACAAATAGACGCAACTGCCAGAGGTAGAAATTCATAGAGCAACTCAATATGTTTTTCAGTTACAGAAATATATCACAAGAACACCAGTATATTGACACCTTGGAATTCTCTCAAATGCTTTAACTCATTTTGTAATCATGTGACATGTCGATGGAAAATTGGGGCGAGTTTTCGATGCCCACTCCACCCTCCACTCGTTTTTGTTTCCGTCTGCACTGGTGGTCAAAAAAAATGTTGTCGTTTTCTATATTTCCAATATCTGCGTTTGCACTAACAAGTGTATAATTATCAATATTCCATTCCATTTCTCTTATTTTAAAAATACATATAAATGATTACATACACAGTTTCAGATAACCTTTTCTCGGATTGTTCCAGTGTGTAATTTTTAAGGGAACCAACCGGGATTGCTCTTTCACAGCCCCTCTTTAAAGGTACCTTTCCAAGTTCTTTTTTTTTATACAGGGAGCCGTGTTCGGCTCAGATGTGGTTATCCAAATGAAAGAAAAGTGAAATACTAGTAGTAAGGGATGACACTATGGCGAACTAATTTAACATTGAAATTCCCATAGACATTTGTTCGCCAGAGAAAATTCACGATCGCATGTAGTATGGCGAACTGATTTAACACTGAAAATTCCCATAAGCATTTTTTTCGCCAGAGTGCCATCTGCCGATGGCACTCTGGCGAGAAAAAGTCTATGGGAATTTTCAGTGTTAATTCAGTTCGCCCAAGTACACACGACACAATATTTTTTACAAAAAAATCAAAACCCTATGGGAATTCTCAATGTTAAATCTGTTCGCCATAAAACACACGATGGTGAATTTTCTCTGGGGAACAAATGTCTATGGGAATGTCAGTGTTAAATTAGTTTGACATAGTGTCACCTATTCCTACTAATACTCTTTTTGTAGTATTATTTAAATCGAGCGTAGGTGAACAAATCGCCACTAAAGTGCAAGAAGGAGCAATTTGCAATGTTTTAGCGAATTCTGATAAAAAGTAACAATGAACGCTGGTTCGCAAGAACTACACGATTAATGTTGCATTACTAAAGTACGCCCGCCATTACGTTCCGACAGTTTAAGCTGCATGTAACTATTGTTTCACTCCTCGTGATGCATCATTAAATCAAGAATCCAAAATAGCAACATTAGATAATGGTGTAATGTCTATTCTACGGAATGGAAACCATTTTATACATCACCCTGGGCATAACGTTCTTGGCTAACAACTAAGAAACATTAAATCATTTCCGGTGCGTATTTGAGATGAAATTACTCCAACGTGTTCGTTTAACCCTTTACCGAACATGAAAAACAGACATTTGCAAACAAAATTCTTGAAAAACCTTTTTTTTCATTTTTTGCCTCAAAAACGTAGGTTATGACCCATCATTGGAACGAGCTCGTTCCAACGAGGTGTCATAGCCTATGTTTTTGAGACAAAAAATAATGAAAATTAATTGGCGATTTTTGAGATTAGCGCTGGTCGGTTTTTACCCTTACGTTGGGTAAAGGGTTAACCCACGGCGGGGAAGAAAATGTTTTACAAGTGCCTGCTCTTAGAGTTTGATACAAACGTAAGACATAATGCGACATCGAACAAATACAATAGTTTCCCATAACCTTATTTCTTTCATCAGTAAGTGACAGTCCCAAAATTACATCTGCAATGGTCTTCTTTTCGGTTCTTCTTTCCTGTTTTGGATCTTACTCTGCGGTAGTAAATCATAACGCTAGTTGTGTTACAGTTGTATTACGACCACCATATACGTCAAAATAGTACCCAACAGCTGTTAAAGAAGAAACATGAACAATCTCAAGAGTAAATTATCGTTGGTACAGCAACACAATAGCTACGATTACATGATGAACAACAATTAAAGGCTAAAATTACACATTATGTGATAAAAAAAATCTCAAATTCGTCAGGATTTGGCATGAAATTTCTCAACCGTTCTCACGACGAGCGACCTGGGGGTCTAGTGCACTCAGTACAGACAGGCCATATGGAATCGCGACTCAATGAAGATCCGAAAAATATTGTGTTTGATGGTGCCATTCTGAAAGATATCGCCGGCTGAGTGCTAGAATGTTCTATGTCCCCCTAGAGGACATAGAACATTCTAGCACTCAGGCGACAATATTTTGTTGGAAAACGGACTCAACAGCAATTGACACAAACGACGAAACACTTCTAACACTTTCAACCGGTTTTAGGGGCATTCTTTCTACTTAATATTTATTCTCTCTACAAATTCAGCAAGTTGAAACTTACTAATAAAAGTAGGAGATAAAAAGTTAACAACCTCTATCGGGAAAGCACGCTACGGAGAACATATGCTTAACGTCTCTCAATAGTTTTTTTTTTTATTAAGGTTTAACGACACATTAACTGCCAGGATCATATCATGTCGGTGACGGTTTTACAGGTGGAGGAAGCCGGAGTACCCGGAGAAAACCACCGAGCATCGACGAGCAGCTGTCAGCTCTCCAACATCGTAACTCTGAACTCTGCACCGCGGCACAGACAGGGTTAGATTGGTTGAAGACATGCGCACCATCGACGTGCAGTACGCCTTAGTACACATTGTCATGTAGGCAATCGGGGTTAAGTGCCTTGCCCAAGGACACAACACGGGAGCACGAATCAGTCGCTGAAATGATCACCCATCCAACTACTAACCGCGCTCGGCGTTGCTGAACTTTGGTGATCTGACGAGAACCGGTTACCGCGACGCCACCGCACCCCCTCTCAATAGTTATAGCTGAATTTGTTTTCCACCAACAAAGAAAAAAACATAGTGTTTTAATTCCTATTTTAGTTCAACTCGTCATGGAAGTAACTGAAAACAGAACCTTTGTTACATTTACAAAAAAATGACTCTACTCTTTACTAAAACTCTAACTACTCATTAACCTATCTACCAAAGACGTCCAACCTGTTTCGGACAATATTCTGGATTTCCTTTAGCTCTTCTAGATAGAGTACAATCGTCGTTGATTGGTCGCCATCCACGCGTGGACAATGATGTCCACGCATGCGTTTTGCAGGTAATAAAAAGCATCATCAGAACAAAAATAATTTGCAATGCACTGGGATGTGCACGATGCTTCATTAATTAAATGTTTGATGATTATTCTCATAATTAGTGTTTGTAATATAATATTAGTGCGTCCGTGGAACTATTGCCCACCTGCGGCAACCGCGTTGTGTCCTTGGGCAAGACACTTCACCCCGATTGCCTACTTGGGGGCACGATGACGCTGTGTACTGAGGCGTACTGCACGTCGATGGTGCGCATGTCTTCAACCAATCTAACCCTGCCTGTGCTGCGGTGCAGAGTTCAGAGTTACGATGTTGGAGAGCTGACAGCTGCTCGTCGTTGCTCGGTGGTTCTCTCCGGGTACTCCGGCTTCCTCCACCCGTAAAACTGTCACGGTCACGATTAGCCATTGTGCATAAGTATGTGACCTTAAACACCAATAAATAAATAAATAAATAGAACTATTGCCCACCCGTACTGTAAGAATGCGCGCAAGCTGCTAGTGATCAGTGTAGTGAGGCAAAGCGACACGAAGCAAATAAGGACGAGCAGTGGGAAAAGCGCTGCGATTGTCGATCTGTTTCGCTTTAAAACAAAATAGCGTATTTGCGGGCAAGACAACTGTTCTTACTGGAAAATTTAGCGCTGAGGTTCATTTTTTTTATAGGAGAAGTATGGGTACGTCGAATAAATGCTTGCAGGGAAGAACTAGGGAATATTGTCATTTAATGCCACAGCAGCGACTATTTAAGAATGAAATCTTTGTGTGCTTTCTGTCTTTTGAATCACATATAGCAGGGTGTTTGAACACAGCAGCAGTCAATCTATCGATATCTATCCTTTTTTGAGTACCCTAGTTTATATACGTTTTCAAAACTAGGATTCCAACAACAAACTTCACTAGAGTGTATCCAGTTGCTATGACAATTCGCTCGTGTTCGAGCGACCAAATCTAAAATGTTGATTTCATCGCTATACATGGCCTCGCGAACGAACGGACAGCCACGCATATATGTTTTCGCTGAAATCGCCTAATCTCCTTTGCTTCGATTCGTTGATCGCTTGCAGTTTGTACGTACCCTAAGTGTTATTAGAAACACTAAATCAGCGTTCATCGCCAAAACAGCTCATGTCAGTGAAGGAAATACTTCTGCAGATTAAATTGTTATCTCTCTTGTCCAGAGGCTTTGTAATCGTAACAATGTTCGATATATTGTGCATCTAATTTTTTCCTGAACGGACGTAAAATAACGTAGCTTTATGTGTGACAGGAAAAGACTACCGGCGATATACTGATCAAATCGTGCCGCAGCTGAACCCATAACGAGCTATTTTAAATGGTAATGTAAATTCTGTGTCCCTCAGCGGCTCTGGAGCTGTTTACATTTACTTCGATACACTGTGTGTTGCGGTTGCATCATATTGGCGACTTTGTTGTTTCCGAAAAAGGATTCAAAGATTTGCTGAATTTACTTTCATCTGGCCTTTCCATAGGAATCGAATAATTGGAGTACAGCCGTCGCGGACTGATCACTTTCCACTGGTGTGCAATATTTCCACGGAGGCAATATTAGATTCCAAACAATAATTATAGGAATAATCATCAAATATTTAATAAATGAAGCGCCTGTTGCTTCATTCATCAACAAAATTGATGATGATTTATTACCTGGTAAACGCATGCGTGTGCATCCCTACCAAGGATTACGACCTGTCCAGGGAGATCGTACTATACACAGGTGCATCTCACTTTTGCCAAAATGAATACCCTGGCGACCGTTGGTACCATGGAGCTGTATATATATTGCCTCCCAGAATGCTAATTCGTCACTTATAGAATAGTGACTCGTCTGCAGTCATCTTAGTCTGATGGGATGGGGGCAATTGTTGCAATAAATAAACAAAGCTCAACCCAAACATTTGCTAGGTGGTTTTCATGTTCCAGGCCCCTCGCAATCACCGATCGCTTTTTCTAAAGATTAAATTTGATGCCTTTGAAAAATGAATATATTGATGATCTACACATTTTTTTTCGGAGTAATACAAATTGAATATTTACAGTATATACACAGAACGACACATGTGCGTGAATGGGTTAATCGATATGGCCTGAGAGGCAATGCGGATAGATAAAACGAGAGGCCGCAGGCCTCGAGTTTTATCCTTCCGCGATGGCACAACTTTCATATCGATTAACCCATTCACACACGTGTGTAGTTCTGTGTTTACTACACGTCCTTTGGTCTATAAAAACAATTATTAAAAGGACACTCAGCAATTCATTTGACAACTATCAACAAAAACAACACATTTTATCGCAAACCAAATTTGTGAGGAGAACCCGTGTTGCTATTTCGTTCCCTGAGTTGAAATGTGTTCACTGGCACATAGAACACACTGGAACTCAGGGGTCGATGTTTAGCTACGGCCAGCTATTCAAATTGTAATTGCGGTGCACGATTTGTAGAAAATCCCACTGAAATGTCGCTTCTTTATAAACTAGTCCGTCAACGATTTCTGTTCCGCACATGTGTGCGGAACAGATTTTCATTTTCTGCATGGATTAGTGTTGCTGTAGATGGGGATTTCATAGAACAGGTGTGTAATAAAAATTTGATGCCTTTGAAAAAAGAATATCACATTTTTGGAGCAATACAAATTGAATATTTCCAGTATATTTTAGATATTAGTGACAAACAACAAGTTCTGAGATCAGAAAGTCGATACCGTGTTACTAGGTTTCGTGCTTGGCGGCTTTCAATTGATGTTTCATGACATTAAAGCAGTTGTGTTGTGACCACAGTTACAGCGTAGTAACTCGTACCTCACCAAACGTCACCGATTGGAGGAGTGATTGATTGATTGATTTGCCGCAATTTCGAGGCGGGGTTGGGAGGGGAAAATTAATTGATATTCTGGGAAAACTCATAAGAAAAAGCACTCTGAAAAAGTAGTTACGAGTAAAATTTATTTGTTTAAAATTTCACTCCCGAATATTCTCAGTGCCATTTGCAAGTGGAAACCAGACTCTGTGGATGCTTTAATATTCTCACGTATGATGCACTACAGTCGTCGGTGGACTGGTCGTAATCCACGCGTGGATAGTGATGTCCACGCATGCATTTCTCAGGTAATAAAAATAATCAGCATCAAAATTTTAATTTATGAAGAAGCGGGTTGTAATAAATTATTTGATGATTATTCCCATAATTAGTGTTTGAAATCTAACATTCTTGCGTCCGTGGAAATATTCCTCCGGAACAAAGTGACCACTCCGCGGCGACTATACTGTACAGTACGTGAAGAGGGGATTGTAACTAAACCACCCGCGGAGTGGAGTTATCACACAAGCTATAACTTTCAAACTGTGTGCATATCCACAATAAACACAAGCAATGTTTCAGCCAATGGACCTCCGGGTTTAACCCGGAGGTCTATTAGCCGAAACTTTGCTTGTGCTGGTTATGTTTTGCAATAAATTTGCAATTACTGCTTGGGTGGAATGTTCACTCTGCGGATGATTTAGTGATAATACACTCTCCACATACTGGACATCACTGTGATCGGAACAGCATTCTTGTTTGGGGTTGGGTTCCGATGGGATCGCCATACGGGGCCATTGGCACGTGTATATTTTCTGACTTGTGCTTTCATTCTAAGAATATGGATTACTGAACTTAATGCATTATCATTTTAAAAGACGTGACAATTTATGACCAAGCCAATTGTCATGTCTTTTGAAAGGCCAGTTATTCATTTCAGTCATACACATTCATACAGGGTAAATACATTTATTAGGGCCTCGCCGACTTTCGGCAGAAGCCCCATAGTAACCACTCCGTCCGTCCGTCCGTCTGTCCGTCCGTCCGTCCGTCCGTCCGTCCGTCCGTCCGTCCGTCCGTCTGTTCGTCAGCATATTCCTATATCAAATGATAACTCAAGTTTCCTTCCACCAATTCTCACAATAGGTTTGTACAATATTAAAATTGATCAAACGAAGCTCTCTTTCGTTTTCGACGGTTTTCTGGGTTTTTTTTCAGAGTTATGGGACATGAATCTTAAAACAAATGGCAATGTTTGATATGTCGTATGATAACTCAATAATGCTTCCAGCGAATCTCTTGAAATTTTGTAGCAATCTTACAATCAGCAAAGGCAACACCCCTTTCAGTCTGTACGATTTTCAGGGTTTTTTTTTATTCTGGAGTTATGAGACTTTAATAAAAACATGACAGTATGGTATCGATATCGAATCGAATCTCGAATATTCGCAGGACCCCAATATAATAGAACATATTTATTTAACGGTGTACGTACGTACATAGCTGTACATGATTTAAAGAGTAATGGTCAACATGGTACATTCAGCAACAGTTGTGTTTATATGATTATTTTCTACGGCGAGGGGATATTTATTGCCCATCACTTTTTTACCAAGAAAATACTTCAAACAGAGAAATGTATTAGCTTCAAACCATTCACCAGGTTACGATTGACAAGGCACAGGTTGCAGATCTACGTCTTCATGCTATTCCGGTGGCTCATTGGTTCGTTTTGTGGTGAAAATTGGTAAAGATTGCATGTCTCAATTTCCGACTTTCAGGAGAAAAGTCATTTCACTACCAGATATTTCGCAAAGTTCTGACTGTTTCCGACTGTTTCACATCAAGTGTGGGGTCTGTGAGTGCGAAGGTGGGCTTATCGACACATTTAAAAGCTCGTGTCTATGTTGGGTTCAAAATGTTGTCGTTGGATGAGTGATAACGAAAGAGTTAACTGCAAAATCCACGTGAGTTCAGCTGGACGGATAAGAAAGTGTAATTGGTGCCTGATTTCACACAGTAAACTGTATGGTTGGAAGCGCAGTGTGTGCTCCGAGAAGAAGCTGATTTTCCAATATTTCTCAATATTACTCTCTCGGCAAAAGATTATATTGCTGCATGATCCTTTCTGTTACCACGGCTACAGGTTTTAAGGGTTATTATTTAACCAAATGTTTTCCTCGTAATTTTTGTTCAAGGTTACATGTGGAGAACAACATATACATTGTTGATTCATTAGAAAGCAATTTTAAGGGAATTGCCATCACCAACTTCCACATTTCCCTCATGCTATTATCCCCACTGTTACCATGCAAATGGTAACAATAGTGAACATTTAATAATTAGATGACATAAATCACGAAATCATCATCAATATCGGTGTTATGGCTGTTCTGATACTATCGTGATCTAAGTATTTGCTACTTAATTAAATGGTTTCTGGTATATTGCTCTGCAGCCCGATCTTATCGATGTTTTGAGAAAAGCTCTAACAGAAGGGGGTATTTCGGTAACAAAAATGAGAATTTACTGCCGATGGGCCAAATGTGCGATTTTTTCTGATAGAGTCAGGTCCTAAAATTATATGAAGGAAGAAGCACCCTCACTCGATGGCATACAAGACAAGAAATATGACTTCAGTTCGTTTCGATGGGTTAATGATCATCTAACACTTATTTTATTTAATTCATATTTCTAGAAACAGGTGTGGTCTATCATTTTATTTTAGTAATGAATATGGAATTATTTCAGTATTTTGTTCATTAAAAAATGTATCAACAAGAATTTGTTGCACTTCTCTACTATTTTGAGTATCCATTATGTATTGTGTTCGGGATAATGCGTCTTGGTAGAGAAAAACGCTGGGCCTGAGAGAGAACGTCCCAACTGCTGCTGTCCACTTTGTCCTGTCATACATAATTTCAGCTGGGGTCTCTCAACTATGATGTGATTTTGAGTTAATCACCACGTCATTTAATATACTTACATTGTGGTTCAATGCTCCCAGGGTGAGAAACCCATATGACCCTAGGGTATTTAATGATTTCCCGACGATACTAGCACACCTCTCCAATTCCATCTCATGATTGGATAAATTGACACTTGACACGAGTATGTGTGTGGAGAGATAGGGGTAGACAAGCCTTATCCATCATAAGTCTTGTTCTGGAATTATCTTGTTTATACACACAATGCCCACCTGTCCATCACATAAACAATGCCTTAACACCGTTTGGGTTTCTCCCAGCTAGCAACCCCTTATTATGAAAACCTTGTTTATACACACAACTCTCGAAAGTAGATGCATGTTTATTTTGGAAACTATATACCATTATTCACGTGTGAGTGGATTAATAGGTCAAAATATAATGTTACCAGAAGAATGTCCAGTCATGTCTGTGTGATGTAAATGCCACAGATGTAAGTAAAGCAAAACATGATAGTCATAGGTTTCTTTCGATAAAGAAGTGTGTCGTGCATATCCCTCACATACTTGCACCTATGGACGATACTAAATTGATCGCCATCACGGAACGGAAGGGCCCGATCAGCATATCATCGTCTATCAAGATGGCCGATCTGCAATGGGCTACTTGCTACCTGGTCGTTGGGGCGTTTGTTCGTTATGAATTTTTCAATACGTCAGCATTTTTTTTTTATTGTTTATTACTCAAATAATTTAATACCATAAAGAACTCAGTAAATTCACGCAGATAATATGTACGGATGTGTATTATATATGTCGCAGACATTAAAATCGAATATGTAATGTACTTTGCCAATTTACGTAACTGAACGTAACAAATATTATATAAGGATTCCGCAAATTAACGTTTTTGCCGAGTTCACAGCTGTTTCGTGTACAAAGCTTGGATATAAAGTAATTTTATGAACTTATATTTGTGTGAATTGTGGTGGTGAAATATTATATTATTTGCATTGATAACAAATCTGCATAATGTCAGCGATAACAATTGTTCGCCACCAGAATAGAAATATAAATATAGGTTTGCATAAATCCTTTATCATTTGGTTATTTGGGGTGTATTAAAGGCATTGTCCCTATTTTAATGACAAGAATATGAGTAATGTGTGGAATATAATATCATTCATTAAACGTGATTTTCAACTTTCAAACAACTGACATCACAATGTATGTTATATACTTTATATTGTGGTTCTGATGTTGTTTGCCGATGTTCAGCTGTACAACTGCTTTCAGTTGCGTATTAGTACTGAAAGAACGTGTGGTCGAAACGAAGGTGTGCTTGCAATTGTGGTAGCCTAGGGCTTGCAGTAGCATGGAGTTTAATAGTCTATTGATGCGTTTTATGCACCACTATGCAACCAACACGTGAGCCTCTCATGGATATCGACACAATGGGTGGAGAAGGTCGAGGATTGGTAATTGCCCTAACTTCCAATAAAAGAAAGTAACACTTTACATATGTGTTAATTGTGTCGTTGAAGTATTGTGTCCTTAAGTGTGTACACAATTGTCGTTTAAGACAGGCATTGCCTATCTCTTGAAGGTAAAATGTACGCTAGTAGTGATACATTGTAGACTCTATTCACGGATTTTCACATGTTGTTCTACCTGTGAGTACAGTGTGGCCTCCGTGTACTGGTCACTTGCCATCGGTGGGCAATATTTCCTCGAAGGCAGTGATATTAGATTCCAAATACTAATTACAGGAATAATTATCAAAAATGTAATTAATGAAGCACCGGGTATAACCCGGGGCTTCATTAATTAAAATTTTGTTGATGATAATTCTTATCACCTGGCAAACGCATGCGCTGGCATCACTGCCCACACGAGAATTACGACCATTCCACGTCTACTTTACTGTAGTAGCCTACAGTGTACAGGAAGACAGGTTGGGCTCCTTTTCAACGCCTCACTCAATGCAGACACTAAGTGACTGCAGTGCAATGGCAGACTTACAAATAGAAGTCTATGCTTCATAATGAAATGAGTGAGACAGAAAAAAGGTCTGCTTGCAGGTAGGTGTAGAATTCAATCGTATACTGTCATATGTACAGTACGATCGTCCCATAGTGTGTATTGTAGTAGCATACAAACCATTGTATCAATATCATCAGTGTGGGTAGTGTCATCTTGCTTGATCGCACATTGGGAGAAATCTGTAGAGATTTCAGGCCTCAGTGTGCCCCAACCTGAGACGAACACGGAAATGTGAGATAAGAACTCAGAGTGGGGAATAGGAGAGTGGGTAGGCCGAAGAGAGGGTTCATTGCAAGGCAAAGGAGGTGGTATCTACAATTCACCATGAGGTCCCCAAAACCCCAATAATCTTTCCCCAGTCAACTATCTACCAGTTTATCACTTTTTTAAAAGCTCTTCGGAGGTTGATCCACTGGAGCCTGAATGGTGTGTTATGTGCACAGATTCTAGTTCTCCGTGAATAGTGGATATTAGCACAGTTGTTTGTAAGTAGTGGCTATTAACCCTGTTGTATTATGTAACACGAATTTCACTTCTACTCATCTTGCGAAAATAATAATATTGGTAATGGAAATTACCCAAGTAATTGTATTTTAGCATCATTCATGCTCTAATTATTTGCACATACGCCGTACTTATTTGATCGTAATATTTTATTACGCATCCATTCAACTTTAAACCCTTGTATTTAACGGGATGGCCGCTATGATATAAATGATTCTGTATTCAATGGGTGATGTTCAAGCCGGACCTTTTTCCCCCAGCACCGTTCTACTAGTTCCTTTCCCATCGAAGCATTAGTTACGCTTCGAAAAGTTTCCAAATGTCGTTATACAATTATCGACCGTCTGTCGCATAGTGTGAAAATTAAAACGTCCAAAGCAAAATAAAGTCGGTTCACAAAAAATTAGTTAACCAAAAATGAGATATTTTTTTAAAAACCCAATCATTTCCAACCAGAACATTAACCCAGTCCCGTGGCCGTGTCGTTTTGTGGATCCCTATATATCTAAATTGGTCAACTTTATTTCGGTAAATCTTCGTACATCTTGACAATCTTCGAACTTCTTTTAAAAATGTTTCTCCCAGCTGTTTTGCAAATCTGCATAAATTTGTACTTATAGTTTTACTAACAGTAATAAGCACCAAATGGTTATGTGTGGATGGGCACCAGCCGATGAGAAGCAGCGATACGAATTTTAACAAACGTGGTTCCGAAATGGTTGTTTTGAATTTTTATCGATCCATTTGATCAGTCAATAGAAAATGACTCTTCACCTTTGGTTTAAGCGTCGGAATTAAAATTTGTTGACTAAAATGAATTTTAATGCATGGGTTGAGTAATAAACACAGAACGCGATGTGTGTTTGAATCGGTACTGCTCTCGCGAAATATGTCTACGCCATTCCAACTTGTTATGTAAATCACCCACCGATTCAAGCACACATCGCGTTCTGTCTATTTATTGAGTACAGTGGTGTATATTTAATGTGATAAAAACACATATGTAAATAATTTCTTATACTAACGCACGGAAAAAATGTGGAACACTCAAACATTTGCTATATACATTTCATAATAATTTGAAATCTTGTTACGCTCATATAGCTTACAAACAGCAAGCTAGTTAGTACAAACTGCAACTATTAATTGCTGTCTGCACATTATCCCTTTACCTAACCTGAAAAGCAGACGACACTTGCAAAAATAATTCTTGAATAACTAATTTTTTTCATTTTTTGTCTCAAAAACATAGGTTATGACCCCTCATTGGAACGAGCTCGACGAGCTCGTTCCAATGAGGGGTCATACCCTATGTTTTTGAGACAAAAAATGAAAAAAATAATGAAAATTAATTGGCGATTTTTAAGAATAGCGCTGGCCGGTTTTGGCCGTTACGTTGGGTAAAGGGTTAAGAAAACTCTTGAATCAAAAAAACACCCTTGTAATTTATCCAGAAATTTCTACGACACCCAGAAAATTTCCCTTGTCTCTACGCCTATTTGGTCACAGTACGCCTAGTGTAGACATTTATCGTGTTTAACAGAGCTAAAGTACAGAAAAATATTAAATCCCGAATAGCTGAATACCCCTGTTAATTGAAAAACAAATCATCGACAAAATGGTTATTACGTAAACAGGGTTTTACTGGACCCGGTGTCTTCTAATGTTGCTTTTCTACATTTAGCTGCACAATTTAGGGCAATTATGTATGATGGCAATGACAGTTTACGTACATGTACATTTCTTACCGCAAATGTAATTATATCGATACAGTCTACGCAGGCCTCTAGTATTATCCTTCCGCGCTGGCACTCGTGCCATATCGATTAACCCATTTACACACGTGGTCGTTCTGTGTCTATTACACGCCGTCCCGTCTATAAAGACAATCCTAAGAAGGCCACGGAACAATTCATTTCACAACTATTAATAAACAGAAAACATTTTATCGCCAACAAAATTTGTGAGGAGAACTCGTGTTACGATTTCGGCCCCTGAGCTCCAATGTGCTATATGTGCATCCAAGCGATTTAAATGGCAATTCCGGTGCACGATTTGTAGAAAGTTCCACGGACGCAATAATGTCTATATAATCAAGTTGCCAATAATTTATTCCACACTGAAAAGCAGTTTACAGTTTTGAGAGAACAACCTGGTTACTATTTTCAAATTTTAAATTTTAGAAATTGCTTGGCAGGTGTATATGATAACGTATATTACAGGGCGTAATTTACAAACGCGCAGTCGTCAAGCGGCAGAAAATTGGTAAATGCTTTAGAAACATCGGGCTGTCTGAATAGTGAGGTATTCAAAAGTCGTAATATGACGGGTGGGGGTGGGGTGGGGGGTGTGGGTCAGTTACGTTGGTAGCTCATGACCTTTGACGTTGAGTATTTTGTCCTTAATAAAAGATTGGTGGGTGTGAGAATTGTACCTTTTGTTATTTACAATACGCAACGAGCGGTTTGGAATCTTTAAAAACGCATTAACTGACTTTGTATTTTCTCACATATGCATTCCATATATTAGGTGACTATGAAATAGAGCAACATCGAGCGTCCTCGAGCTTTCATGTAGCAGTACGTTTTTACTGTATTTGTATCGATGATGAAGTTGGACTACAATATTTGCATACGGACGAGTAATGCGATGTTTGTACGGTTCAGACGCCGTGGATTTTTCACTTTCCACGGGTGGGCAATATTTCCACGGACGCAATAATGTTAGATTCCAAACAGGAATTATAGGAATAATCGTCAAAACATTGATTAAAGAAGCACCAGGTACATCCCGGTGCATCATTAATTAAACTTTTGCTGATGATTTTTTTTACCTGCTAAATACATGCGTGGAAATCACTGGCCACACGTGGATTACGCCCAGTCCACGACACTGTACTGTCTATCTATCTCAGATCATAATACAAGTAAGGATTCACGAATTTCATTCGGAACTTTTAATTAGTTTTAAAATTTAAAAATGACTTACATTGTGGTCCATAACTACAACGTTATTCACTGCTCTGCTGCTCTGTATGACGCATGATATTTCTAAATGATCTTTGACCGTTTTATCCATGTCACACGTACGGCGTATTTAGACAGTGTTTCAATTTATGTTTTTTTTTTTTTGTTATTTCTGTGCACCATCAAGCGTTGATTATGTAATGACAAATGTATCGATTTTCTTCATCTGCCTGCCTGTGGTTTAAAATAGTTAATTTGTTTTCAGCGGAAGTACTACACATGGCTATATAAATAATGAACGGCTTGGAAATGAACTTCTGTTGATTCTTCTAAATCGATGTTTTATAGCCTGAATTACTGGAACATCAGCTAAGAAACAAACGCCCCTCACTTCGATATGGTGTGAGGTCATTCATCGCCATATATCCTCCAATCGACGACGTTTAATGGCCAAAAGACTGTTATGCTGTGATTGTAGTAGTCAAATATTTCACACCCGTCAAACGTCACAATGATTAGTGATAACCTGGCACGAAAACTAGTAACACACTGTATCAACTTTCCTATCGGGAGACATTTTTTTGTTCAATAATAACCAAAAAATGTTGAAAATAATCAGTTTGTATTGCCTCGGAAAATGTGCACACCATCAACGTTATAAATTATTGTGATGAATTGAGGTTAACATGGTCTGAGGTTTGCGTCTCGGCTGAACATACGCCTTGAGCCGCAAATCAGAGGGCGAGGATTTTACTTTTATTGGAACATATTCATTTTCAACGGATATCAAAGTAAACTGAAAAGTGTCGGGAATTGTTAATTTCTTGAACTTTGTTTATTTATAGAAACAACTGTATCCCCGCCCCTCCAAGACGGGTGCCGGTGACTGCGGTGAGACACTTTTCAGTATGGGGTTAATGAGCGTTCCGGCAATTTAGGTGCATAGTTATGAGTGGATTTACTTTTTGTGTGTAGGAATATTTGGCATTTGAGGATGAGACGACACAAAGGAGAGCAAAGATCTGTAGTAAGTCAAACCTACTGTAGTAGTTTTTGTTTCAAGCTCAAATATTTTTTCAGGGATTGTCGAGCTAATTCCACAACTTATACCATCGTCTCACCTTGACCAGGTGACGTGAGTTTGTCAGACGACCTGTCTAGGACCTACTTCGTGGCCTATCGAACTTAAAGAAGGTATTTTTAGTCTACATGGAATGTGTCTCTATCCGCAAATGGTTAATGTCATTTGACCGTTTTGATGTTTCCACCCGAAATAACGTTACGTCGAGACAGGGTCAACCCCACAAATGATGTTGCCATGGAGTCTTTGGGAATATGGAGAACTATCCAAACCGCGTATCTATCTCAACATTTCTGACACAAGAGACCTTCACACTTATTTACTCTTCCACCAATTTCTATAGACCCGAAATATGCCATTGTTACAGCCCCCCCCCCCCTCCTTCACCCCCAATCAGAATACATTTTCCCTTCCCCGAAGATACACTGATGACTACCAGAGAAATGTTGCACCTCAAGAGCCTGTCATGTTTACTACATTTACGTGATGAATCTCTATTACGGAAAAAAACCCAAAATGGTTGGGTGTTTTTATTCCACGCTAGAGGCATTGGCAAGGGGAGGAGCGTATCACAGAGCGTCATTTCTGGGAGGTCCGTTCCCTCTTCCACCAAATTGGGGAAACTGACTCCCCTGTACTGAGCCTGTAATGAAATAACCCTGCCCATCCTCCCGATTCGTAGTGAATTCATGGACCACCTCTGGTCTACCTTAGGAAATTGAATCGATTGTTGGTACTTAGTCAAGTAAAAGGAGTGCAATACACATTCTGAAATGCAGCTGTCAATCAAATGCCACTGCAAGTAGTAGTATACATAATTATCTCTCAATCTATATATATATTAGTCTAAATTAAGCTCAAACAGCACAGAGAAAAAAAAAACAATTTGCCGCGTGGGTCAGAGTGGCGATGTGTACTAGTGCCTACGAAACGTCGATGGTGCACTTGTCGTCAACCAACACTAACCCTGTTTGTGCGGAGTTCGGAGTCACATTTATACATCCAGGCACTCACAAACCCACCCACATATATCCACCTACCTACCCCACACGCATATACACCCTTCTCATACACACAAGCACACAACCTTTTCCACTGGGTGCGGTGGCTCAGTACTTACGGCATTGGACTTCAACTGAAAGGCCTACGGGTCGATCCCACCACGTGTAACTGCGTTATTTCATTGGATAAGGCGCTTAATCCCGATTGACCACGTATGTCACGCTGGCAATGTGTACTAAGGCGTACTAAACGTCGATGGTAAACTTGTCTTCAAAGAATGCTAGCCGTGTTGGTGCGGAGTTGGAAGTGAAGTTGGTACAGCACGTTTGGGAGTCTGACAGCTGCTTGCCGCTGCTTGATGTTCTCTCCAGGTACTTCGGCACTTTCCACCCGTAAAACTGTCCGACACGAGGTGACTCTGCCGAAAGTGTCGTTAAACCCTAATAAACAAACTTTTTTTATTTCATTAGCAAACCTTTCCTTTCAATTCGAAAGACTGAAAAGAAGCGGTAAAAATGTTTAATGAACTATTGTATTTTTGGTCCACAATAATAATACCAGGGCCTTCCCCTTATATAATGAGTTATCCTTGTGTTTTCCAGAGTGCATGGGAATTTTCACCGATGTGGAAACTCATACACCCTTAGGCGAAGAATAACAGATTTATTTCTTTAATACATTAACCTGTATTGTGGGAAAAAACTGACAGAAAATTTGTACTTTGTAAGTTTCTTAATAAAACCAGACAAATATGGTTGTCATTGGACCTGGCTCAATGAGCCAGGTCCAATGACATCCATATCTGTAATATTTTATCGCACATAAATATTAAATTTCCTGTATTTTTATTTTTGTTCTAACATAACCGAGCAAAAAGGTAGGAAGTAATAATTAAAAATGGGTATTTTTTTTAGCCTGAAGATCTGCTATTGTACATTCTTGTTTATACACCATGGTTAACCACGGTGTAAAAAGCCACTGTTGATTGCAAGTTACGCCGTAGCTCTCAGACAACCGAAAAACAGTATTTTGTGTCATTTGGAAATAATGTGGTGATATTATTTCACCATAATTGGTGTTCTTGCTAATATGACTTAGGTCATAAGCAATAAATGATAAATATTTTGCAGTGACCTTGGAACACAC
Organism: Pictodentalium vernedei; assembly: GCA_031216915.1. NCBI lineage: Eukaryota > Metazoa > Mollusca > Scaphopoda > Dentaliida > Dentaliidae > Pictodentalium > Pictodentalium vernedei. The sequence goes on from CM062290.1 coordinate 409,114,811, forward strand.
ATATACATGTAACTATAGCAGATTACTTTGATGTTCAAATCCAATTCTTCGATGGTCACCTTTTCAACAAATAATTTCATTCTGTAGTGGAAAACTGGAATATAAAATATAGGACTCGTTTAATATTGGGTTGAAATTAGATGATAGTACTGAATAAGTTCACAAGAGAGGTCTTACCTGTTTTGTCACATTTATATCAAGACTGAAGATCTAGACCCATTGGGTCGTCAAGGTGGAAAATGGAAATGAAATTGAATTTCAACTCTAAGCATTTAGCTTAGAGAGAGAGGAACAGTCTCTTATCGGAGGGATTTATACTTATTGACGTGGAACTAAATTCTACTGCTCTACCTCCTTTGCTTGTAAAGCCTGGTCACAAAACCTCTCATGTTATATACAACTCCTGGATGCGAAGGACCTACAACACACCCCAACAGCTGTGAGTTTGCTAGAAGTATTTTCAGACTTTGGCAGCTGGAACACCGACAAGTTTACACCCATAATTGTGAAGATCCAATCATGTGATCGATCGTCTGATGTTTTGGAGTTGGAAAGAAAAATTCTTTCGGTAGGTTCTTCCATGCAGTTACTATTCTGTAACTGACAGCATATTTCCCAGTGTCTGATCCTGGTAAGTTTTTGTAGAGTTTTTAATTTTTGACCGCGGGTTCTTGGGTCGGTACTTCTGATTAGCTGGTTTGAAATTCCAGGTTTTAATAGCTGAAAAGTATGAAACGTTCGACCATGTCCCGTCGATAGCGTCAGTATTGGAGTGAAAGCAGTTCCATTTTCCATGGTGTAAGTCCAAAGGTCGGGTGTGAGCTAAGAAGTCCGTGCCTGCTATCTACCGAGGATATCAAGCTGCGTTAATTTATATTGATTGCATACTGGTACCCCATAGTCTGGATGTGGTGGATTAATCATTTGTATAATTCGGGGAGTGTTTTGTCATCCAAATAACTGAAGGATCTCTCTAAAAGTCGCGTGGCTGTCTGCATCTTATTTTCTGATGGTTGTCGAATGATAGCTGATCGTCTATAACGATTTTTGTCTTTCGTTTTGGATTTGGATAAAGTGAGATCTGTTCCCACTCTTGTCTGACAATAGGCCTATATCTTCGGGGTCCTGTATACTCGGAGCGGAAAAGTAATAATTATTTGAAATACCATTCATGGAGTACATCTAAATCGTGTTGTATTTGCTTCACTTCCCCGATGTACGTTCATACTATCCGAAAACATAAGTTATTGTCATGCATTAATGGTAACATGGGCTGAGGTTTGCGACACGAAACTTATGTTCAACCGAGACGCGAAACCTACATCGTGAATTGAAGAAGGCAACTTGAATGAACAAGGCAACTTTAACGATAACGAATTTAATAAATAAATCTTCCGTGTACCCCACGACGTCACTTTTTGGTACTTAGTCAAGTAAAATGAGTGCAATACACATTCTAAAAGGCAGCTGTCAATCCAATGTCACTGCAAGTAGTAGTACACACAATTATCTCTCACTATCTATATACATTAGTCTAAAGTAAGCTCAAACAGCACAGGAAAAAACCCAATTTGCCCGCGTGGGTCAGGGTGGCGATGTGTACTAGGGCCTACTAAACGTCGATGGTGCACTTGTCGTCAACCAACGCTAACCCTGTTTGTGCGGGGTTGATGCAGTACATTGGTGAGTATGGCACTTGCCCACGTGGGTTACGGTGGCGATGTGTACTTGGGCGTACTAAACGTCACTGGACAACAAAAAATCAATAACTTAGATAAACGTCGAGGTTACCTCATCTTAGTCCATCTCATGAACTAATGAGTGGGCTGTGAGTATACATTCATAGAATGACCACTGACCTCGGATAATATAAATCTATAGGCAGTTTGCTCTCGGACTCTCCTCCCATTGTTATTATCCTTTCAAATATTGTTCGTGGTAACGTTAGACGGTAACATATGCCACTTGAGAAATAAACATAAAAAAACTAAGCCAGCTTTCGTCCAGTCAGAGGACGAAAATTTTTGTCTTATTGGAATACTATAAAATTCGGTGGGTCATTCATGTAGAGTCCGAACATGATCGGAACTCTGATATTTCCTTGGGATTTGACACCAGTAAATGGATGGTAGTATAACAGGATGCTAGAGTTTTGTGTACGCGACGTGGAAAAAAACTTAGCAAATAGCAGTCACGATTGCAAGTACCGTATTCCTCATGTAACTGTGAGTTGGAGATTGTGAACAAATAACGCACAGAAAAGCAAGTAAGTTTTACGTGATTTATAAACAAGTCAAACAAATGAAATGAGATTTAAAGATTTAAAGAAACGAACTCAACAAAATATATAACAAAAATATGTTTTTTTTTAAAACAATAAACTTATTTCATGGCCATTAATAAACACCACACACGACTCCCACTCACTTCAGTAATAGCAACCTGCCACGGTTACGCTACCTGGATACCCTCGGCCTCACTTGTACACAATTCTACACACTATTGGCCTAAATGGAACCCAACGTTATACTTCTATGTCAGACGCTGACTATGTTGGATATTGTAAAATTAGAGTCATTGTCCGGAATCTATCATAATAAACACTTACTCTCAGCAATACAACAAACCCTATCATTATGTCGTGTTATACACGTTTATACTAATATTTTCTCGCGTTATGGCAGTTTAGCGGGAAAATGTTGTCTTTGAATATTCAAATAAATGGGTTGCTGATTTGTACCAATGGGAAGGGGTGGTGGTGTCACGTGCTTGACAAGGTTTTGTCGCAGGGGTTTTTTCGTCAGTTCAAGCGATTCTTTCACGACGCTGACATCTCTTGTTTTAAATGGACGCTACACAACTGAATAACGCCTTGGACCCAAAAATCCAAGCTGCCATGGCTGAATGTCAAAATGATATGTTCACCCGTATGGAACGGCTCATTACAAATCAACTGAACACTTTTAATTCAGAAATTAAATCCAATCAGGGGGAAGTGTCTGAAGTGCAGTTGGCAAAAATTCAAGAAAATATTTTGTGTTCTGACACTTACAAGTTCAATAAAAAAGGATGTGAGGAACAGTTCAAATTCAATGTTCAAGTTGGAGGTAAATTAAAGGAAGCTGATTCTTTGCTTAGTGAGGCCGGTGGTTCGAACAGTTTAGTGGTCACAGCAAAATCTAAAATTAGTGAAGGTATGTCCTTAATAGCGGAGAGACAAAAATGTATAAAACTAGCGGATTCATCTGAGTTTGGTTGGAGATTGGTTAGCGAGTATCAGGCAAACCCATTAGCCGATGACTCTGAAGATGAGCGACGTATATCCAAGGCTGAAAGCAGGGCCAGTAAAAAGGCGAAACAACAGAAATCGAAAAGATCAAGAACAAAGTTCATCCCGTACAGTGCCCCATCCAGCAGTCATTTGTCCACTGACAGCCGGGAACAGAGAAGTCCAGTTTATCGTAATCATAAACCAGGATTGTGTTTTTCGTGCGGGAAACCAGGTCATTGGAGGTCACAGTGTCCACAGATTGTTGACAGTGGAGAAAGTAAACAAAAGATAAGTAGTCTTGTTTGTTCTGATAATTTAGATACGTCTCTGAATGTTGATAATTGCATTGTACAGGAAATTGATGCACTGCCAAATCAGATGGAGGGGGCTAAGGTTAATTCGCCGGTTGGTCGTTTGAGTCAATGTTTACCCCAGTGGGTGCAGATTGCTGCAAATACAAATATTTTAGCTTTGATACAGCATGGTTACAAAATTCCATTTTTGACTTTACCTGTCGAAATTTTGTTGAAAAATAATCTTTCGGCCCGATCTGAACCCGAATTTGTTGAAAGTGAAATTCAGAAGTTATTGGATAAGGGTTGTGTTGTTTTAGTGGATAAAAAACCATTTGTGGTGAACCCTTTAACAGTTGCGTTTGGAAAGAACAATAAACGGCGCTTAGTTTTGGATTGTCGCCACATAAATTCTTGTTTGGCTAAATTTAAATTTAAATATGAAGACGCCAAGGTGGCTATTGATCTTTTTAAGCAGGGTGATTGGTTTTTTACCTTTGACTTATGTTCTGCATATCATCATGTTCCTATTTTTCCGGCTCATTCCACATATTTGGGTTTCTCTTGGTGTTTTGGCAAAGGGACGGTTAATTTTTTTGAATTCATGGTTTTACCTTTTGGTTTAGGGACCGCAAGTTACATTTTTTCAAAGCTAATGAGAGCCGTTGTCGCCCATTGGAGGTCTAGTGGTTTGAGAATTATAATGTTTCTGGATGACGGCATTGGGACAGGTGCTTCCGTTGTGGAGGCGACGGAGATAGGCCGGAAGGTACGACAAGATTTGTTGCAACTCGGTTTTGTGATCGCCGAAGAGAAATCGTGCTGGGTACCAAGTCAAATTGTTAATTGGATAGGGTTTTCATGGGATATGTGTTTGGGTAAGCTAAGTGTCACTTCTGAAAGAATAGCCAAATTGAAAATTTCTATTGCATCAGCAATGTATCAGTTAAAATCCACCTCTTCAATGCCTGTAAAATATTTAGCATCTTTAGCTGGTCAAATTGTTTCATTGAAGCTAGTATTTGGTTGCCTTGTTCAACTGCGGACTAGGGCCATGTATAATTGTATTCTTTCGAGGGTTAATTGGAGTTCTCATGTTTTTGTTAGTAATGTGGCTAAAGCTGAATTGTTGTTTTGGGAAAGCAATTGTGCGGCACGGAACGTATTGTGGTTGGACCAACAGGTTGATCGTCCGTGCAATTTTTCTATTTTCACAGATGCTTCCAATGTTGGCTATGGTGGTTATTCGACCGGTGAGGGGCAGATGACTGTTCGCCCAGTGAATGAAGGTACATTTTGTGGTGTTTCTCACCGTGAGTCGCAGTTTTGTCAGTTGACAGGTGTCGAGCCTTCTTGCGAGGCGACAACGGCCTGGGCGCCTAATGCACGTCATGACGATGTGTTGTCTGTGATGTTCACAGGAGACTGTACTGCAGTCGTTGGGGATTGGGATCACGACGAAAGCTTGATGAGCTCAACATGGAGGGAAATTGTGGCTGCTCATCGTGTGATTTGTAGTTGTATCCGCACAGTTCAAAATTCAGTGGTTAGTGTTTTTACTGATAATCAGAATGTCGCTCAAATATTGAAGACTGGGAGTAGAAAACCTTATTTACAAGCTGTTGCTTTAAACATACACAATGTTTGTGCATTAAACAATGTCAGAATTGTCCCTGAATGGGTGCCTCGAACTCTGAACGTTCAGGCCGATTTTCTTAGTCGATGTGGGGATAGTGATGACTGGGGCATCGATGTTGATGTTTTCAACTCTCTTGACAGGTTGTGGGGCCCGCATACAGTAGATCGCTTTGCTTCGTCGTTTAATGCTAAATGCGATAGGTTCAACAGCAGGTGGTGGTCTCGGGGTACGGAAGGTGTGAATGCCTTTGATCGAGTTTGGACATCTGAGAACAATTGGTTGGTTCCACCGCCGCGGTTGGTCATTCAAACTTTCAAAAAACTGGTATCTGACAAAGCCATGGGAACTTTGATTATTCCTGAGTGGACATCAGCGCCGTTTTGGCCTGTCCTTTACGATCACAGTAATCGTTGTTTTGTAGAGCAAATTGATTGTTTTGTTTATCTGCATGATGTAACGGTGAAAGGACGCGGTAATAATGGGATTTTTGGTGGTAGTCCATTGTCGTTTCGCATGATAGCTTTGCGTGTAAAATGTCAGTAGCCCCGTTATTAACTGGGTTTGTTTATGTTTTGATTTTTGGATGTGAATTTGAGGCGAACAGTCCGTGCCAAGATCAGAGAGTCTGGTATCAGTGACCCACATCAACACTATGAAGAACGGTTGACGTTTTACCTGCTATCGTCTAAAAGTGACAGTACGACTGTTAAGTATTATTATGCATTCCGGAAGTGGAAAACTTTTTGTTTGGATAAACATTTCAGTATTTTGCTAGCAAATCCCATTCATGTTGCCGTATATTTTACAGAACTGTTCGATTCCGGAAGTTCTATTCATTCTTTACAGGCGGCCTTTTATTCTTTAAAATGGGCACATTCTTTGAATGATCTTACAGATCCTACTGACAGTATGTTCGTAATAAACATTATAGATTCTGCAAAACGTTTAGTACGCAAAACTGTTAATAAAAAGGACCCGATAAACACTGATATGCTGAAAGAACTGTGCGCTTTGTACACTGCCGAAGTCGATTTGGCTGTTCTCAGAGATCTCTGTATGATCTTACTCGGTTTTGCTGGATTTCTTCGTTACGACGAATTAAGTAATTTGCATTGCTCAGATGTTAGGATTTTTGACACACATTTGGTGATTGTGTTACGCAAAAGCAAAACCGACCAGTACCGGGATGGTCATGAAATTCTTATTTCCAAAGGGTCGTCTGTTGCTTGCCCATATTCCATGTTTCTCAGATATGTTTCTGCAGCTAAAATCAATTTATCCTCAGAAGACGTTTTGTTTAAAGCAATATCTAGGTCTGGCAGTAAATGTTCTTTGATTAAGAAGAGTAGGAAACTCAGTTATACCAGGGCGCGGGGGTGCATAGTGGGGCGTTTAAAGCTTGTTGCTGGGGATTCGAACATTGGTTTACATTCTTTGAGGTCGGGTGGGGCAACCGCGGCTGTTATGCATGGTGTCAATGAACGGTGCATACAGCGTCACGGCCGTTGGAAGTCTGACATCAGTAAAGATGGTTATATACGAGATACGTCTGCCAAACGGCTAGAGGTTACACAATTACTGGGGTTGTAATTTTCAGCTATTCCTGGCTTTCTTTGTAATTTTCAATGTCGCCATCGCTTGTCGGCAAGCTGCTGTGTTATGTGTTATTTATCTGGGAGGGGCACAGACTAATATTTTCTCGCGTTATGGCAGTTTAGCGGGAAAATGTTGTCTTTGAATATTCAAATAAATGGGTTGCTGATTTGTACCAATGGGAAGGGATGGTGGTGTCACGTGCTTGACAAGGTTTTGTCGCAGGGGTTTTTTCGTCAGTTCAAGCGATTCTTTCACGACGCTGACATCTCTTGTTTTAAATTTATTAGTATATTGCTAGCCATAATACTCCTTGGCTTAGTGTCGCGCCTCTTATAAAAAAAAAAAAAAAAAAAAAAAAGTGAACTTCCGACACTTCATAGTTACGATGGCAGTGCATCATGTATGTACAGCTTCGGATAACAGGTTTCCATAGGCCCCTGATACCAAAGATATATAAAATAGAATTAAAAATACAGGGGTATCTATGGTTTTTCCTGGGCGGCCACGTAACGCTACATTTCCTGTTGTATGATTTGGATCATTTTGGTGTGCTTTGCACATTGTGCCTGTGGCACAGTATTTCCATTATGTCAAAATAAATTTGAGAGCGTCACTCAATGTCGCCATCGCTTGTCGGCAAGCTGCTGTGTTATGTGTTATTTATTTGGGAGGGGCACAGACTAATATAGCAATTTCTTTTAATACCCAAGATAATTTATGTAAAACACGGAATCCAATTTTAGGGAGTCGGATAATAATCCCACTTAGTGAATACATTTTTGGGAAACTCCTGTGGTCAGAGAATTCTTTTTTTCTGAAATGAGTCCAATAGTCGAGTGTGGAGTCACTCGATCGAGCAATAATTGCTCTACAGCTCATTTGCCCGATGGGATTCGAGTCGTTCGAGCAATGATTTTTCAGTAATCGCTCGATAGGTTATTTGCTCGATGGGATTCGCGCTGTTCGAGCAATAACTTTTCAGCAAATGCTCGATAGCTTATTAAGGGAATTTGGAATAGGTATGGCTTAGGATTGGCCTAAATGGCCGGGCAAAACAGGTAATAGTATTCTCAAATAAGTATCCTATAAAAGGTTATAGTCTTATAATTTATGGCGTATCCGCAGACTCTATTGTACCCAAATCCTGTTTATCAATGCCACTGCTTCAAGTATTTGAAAGCTATTTCGCGAAGCCCGAATTGCTTTCCATTTCTTTCGTCAAATTGCCAATAGTCTTTATTTGCGCGGTTTTTGTATTGGATTGATTGTATATTTTTAAAATTTTACTTTGATTTGCTTTCAGAACTTCTTTTGTCTGCTTTTTGATGTCTTTTGCATTTCTTTTCTTTTTTCAGTCATTGTGTTTTTACGTTTGTAACACCAAATGTTGTGGGTGTTATAGGCGATCACAAACAAAATAAGAAGTAGCAGCATTCTTATTATAGGTGTAATTTTTGTCATATTTCGCCACCGTAGCTTTCATAGTCACCGTGATATGTGTGTGTCAAAGAGCTTCGTTATCCAAAGAGTCGAAATTTCAAGATGTTTGACGTCAATACTATGTCAGGGGCTGGACGTGCATTTGTTGAATGGCCCGACTGGAAGTAACGTCATATCACGTGCCCCGGCGACGCCATGTTGGGTTGTCAGGGTAGGCCACGTAGGCCGTCATGCTGCGACATCGTTACTATAGTGATACGTGGTGAAAGTGTGCAAGCGTAGTGCGAGTTGTTTGGGTGATACGTGTTTCCTTCGTCCATTTTTGTATACTGCGGGGGGGGGGGGGGGGTCACCATATTGCTTTCTATGGTAGCAAATGGGTGACATGTGACCCAAAACCTTCTAATAGGACGTGGTGTGGTCGGGGGAGTTCAATACACTGGGGTATATCTAATTACTACGAACAGTCCGTCCATTTCCTCCAAAACGCCCCCAAAAGGCCTGTAATGTGGCGGTGATGAGTTTACTGGGTTCGTTTGATTTAACTAAACAACCTTTGCAGGTTCGGAGTTTTCCCAAATCCTCGGTTACTTCCAAGAATTAACACAAACAACCCGACCAATCTGTTTTACTGGTTCAGATTTCTTCGGAATCCTCATCTTTTATCTCTGTATCCATATCATTGTTTCTTTCTAGCCGACCATATTCGACTGTTGTGGAGTATCCACCAGTAGAAGAGATGCACCTTTCATTCGGAATTGTGTGGCATTCAATTCTCTTCTCTGTCACCATTTACCACTACCTATTCAGGCCCCATTCTAAGTGCTCTCACCCCACTAGTCCTGGACCTGGTGTGCTCATGTTATGACTTCTAAGATGTGTCTGTGTGATAGTATACACATCACATGAGGTACACGGGCATATGCCTGCTGTGCCCATATGTGCCAATGTGAAAATTCACAATGTGCGCACAGCTCATACAGCACATAGGCATATACGGGTATTTGAGGATGACTATGACATGGTAATATATGTATGGCCTAGCACATCCAAATCATTCATATCTCCAAAGTCACTGCTGCTGAGTTGTCCATATTCACCACAATGTGTAATGTGATCAGCGTCCACTGTATCCACTCTACACTTTAGTCCTCCATGAACCATTACTGCTGACCTGTGACAATACCACGAGTTTGCTAGCTATGTCTGATTCTGTCTCTCTGTCCTCGGCCAATGATTTCAATCAAATCGCAACATTCATCGCGACCTACCCCTGTTTATACAGTTGCTTGACCTGATGCGTGCTAAGGTAACTTACATATAAGAAAGAGCCCGCTTGTCATCTCGAGATGTGTTTGTGTGATAGTGCACAGTAGGTACACAGTGCATACAGCACATACGCACATGCCAGATGGGCCGATGTGTGTTTATGTTTAACCCTTTACCCAACGAATCGGCCCCATCCTCCCGCGTAATATACAAATTCAGCAGTTGAAAAATTATTATTTGTCAATCAAATTCAACAAAACCATATCATGTGACGAGGGGTCACATGATATGGTTTTGTTAATTTTTTTTTAAAAATTATAAAACATTGATAGTTAAAATAATAAATTTTGATATCGTCCGTGTTGGGTAAATGTTTAAATGCACAATGTGTGAACAACACATGTAGCACATAGGTACAAACGACGAAACAAAAAGGATTCTAGAAGCATAGTCGGATACTTGAAAGGGATTCCTATGAACGTGGGACTTATGTTTGGTGGAATGTGCTTTTGTGCTGGAATACAATTTGTTATCAATCTTTTTTTCACACTTTATAAAGTCTTGTCGTTAGACAGGCACCCCACTTGTAGCACCCTACTTGCTGCACCCCCGCTTGCTGCACCGACTTTCGGCATCCCACTTTCAGCAACCCATTTTTATTGGATGCGTCGACGAGCCGTTTGTGGAGTCACTCGTTCAAATAATTGCCGCATTGTTCAGTATGTGGAGTCACTCGTTCAGCTAATTGCCGTATAGTTCATGTTTTTACACGCCTGTTCTATGGAATCCCAATCTACAGCAACGCTAAACCAGACGGAAAATGAAAATTGAAATCGTTGACGGGCAATTTTTAAATAGAAGCGAAATTTCACTGGAATTGTCTGGAAGTCGTGCAACGCAGTTATAATTTGAATAGTTAGCGATAGCTGAAAATCGTCATGTGAGTTCCAATGTGACCTATGTGCCAGTAGGCACGTAGAACACATTGGAACTCTGGCGACGAAATATAACATGGGTTCCCCTCGAAAATTTGTTTGGTGATAAAATGTGTTCTTTTTGTTGATAGTTGTCAAATGAATTGCTGAGTGTCCTTCTAATAATTATTTTATTGTCGTGAAGGCGTGTAATAAATACTGAACGGCACGCGTGTGTGAATGGGTTACTCGATATGGCACTTGTGCCATCGTGGAAGGATAAAAACTCGAGGTCTGCGGCCTCACTTTCTACCCTTCCGCGCTGGCACTCCTGCCTCGTCGATTAACCGATTCACACAAGCGTGTCGTTCTGTGTATTTATTCGATACAATTCGAGTCTTTCGAGCAAGCAGACTGTTTTTAACTCTTAGTAGTAGTCGAAATCAAGTGTGATACTGATATGAACTGTGCCTAGCTGCAGTAGTGTAATGATAAGTACAAAAGCCAAAGTACAAGAAGTAATGATACAAAGCTATATGAATGGCAGAGTACCATCCTAATGGTGAATAAAATAGAGGTTGAGCATAGGACAGATCGCTACGATCGTGATATACGCCAATGGTAAAACTACCAGGAGTTGTATCGGAGCTTAGAATCCCCCTTCGGAACCCCATTTCTAGAGTCTCTTTTTAAGACATGTCTGTGGTTACATGTGCTGCATGAGTTGTGCGCGCGTTGTGCATTTGTTTGCTTTCGTCTAGAGTATTTCAGTTGATTTGAAAGGTGAACCATAGAATGAATATAAACAAAGGTGGTGTACTTTTTAACTCTTAACCTGCTGAATATTTTCAAGATATGTTTCATCAAATCTAGTCATGGCTGCTGTGAAGGAGCCATGACTATATTTGGTGAAAAATTAAATCTAAATGTAACACCAGGAAGCATTGGTGAAAAAATCTGTTCAGATTACAGGGGAAAAACAATGATAAAATATTACCAAATTATACTTATTATAGTAACAAGAGAAGCCCTGTGCTGAACATAAATATCCGTCAGCAGCATGCAAGAAGTTAAAGGCTACAGTACTTCCGTTGATTTCCTTACAAGAATACTACTGGTTTGAGAGGTAGGGGATGATAGTCAGTGCTGTATCAATTATATATGTAAACTTCTGTCACGCTTCTTCGTCTCCTGATCAAGTTTTTGAATCTGCAGAAAATCAAATCAGAAATGCGAACATTAACATTGTCAGTGAATAAATAAACACAAAGGACGCGCTTTGATATATTTTGACGTTCACCAAGTTAACGTCACCAGACAAGTTCTATGCCGTTGCGTTTATTGGCATTAAACGTACAAGCATCTACAGATATATTTTTTTATTGACGGCAGACCTTTAGATCAGTCTAATTTGGGCACAACGGCAAATACTGATGTGGCCTGCATGATTGGAAAAAAACACCGGCATTTTCTTTTCCTTGGTGTCTGTTTTAGGTTTTAGGGCCCCGTATTAAAATAATAGTTTACAACCCCTTGTTATATGTTTTCATCATTATCACTGGTTCCCACCACCCTTTGACGTAAGTTTACTCGACTTACTCGAGAAGGTTTCTTAGTTTCCCAGTGTCGACCCAAATGCCTCTTTGAATGTAAGCTAAATTACGGATGGAGTTTACTGAGAAATGCCACAAACATGACTATAATAGATCTCAAGCTTTAAGTGCATGGTCATAGAGAATTCGTCACAGAAATGCAAGCGGCGTCGACAGTGTCATCTACGACACTGTCGACGCCGATTGCTTTTCTGTGGCGAACTCTGTGTTTTTTTTTTATTATTTATTTATATGTTGCATTGTTTGATTCGAAGGTAAGCTCTAAGCTATATTATAAGCATCAGGGAAACCTGGCCAAACTTTGTTTTGCCGAAACACTGCAAAACTTTGGAAAACGTTTGAAACTCCGCAATCATCTTATTTGGGCACAGCGTTCACCGTCGTTAGTTGGGAAGAATTTAAACTTAAGCCTGACTGGCGGTTACCTCTCCAATGTGTTTAAAGCATACAATGTACAAAACACTATTCTTCGAAAACAAACAAAATACCCCGAGAAATTCAATACGAAATTATTCCCAATGACTACAATGCATTTCTTTATTCTGAGCAGTGTGGAATTATCTTAACCCTTTGAACTCTGGTGGTGGTATATTGCATATCAGTTCAGGGGCCGCGGAAACGGGAGGAGCGCGGCTGGGGGCTTCAGCCCCACCACTTTTTTGCTGGGCCATGTTTTTTTTTTGTATGCATATATTTTAACACAACCAATGACTGGTGAAACAAGGGGCGGATCCAGAGCCTCCCCCATATTTTCGCCATCTATGTTTATTCCATAAATGGCCGTTTATTTGAACAATAAAGGCCTTGGATAAATTTTTGCTTTAAATTACCTAGTAGGGTGATAAATTTTCCCCGTAGGTTTAACACACGAAAAATTTATCACCGTAGTACGGAGTTGGAAACGGACTATACTATGTTGACCTCTGGCGTTCTATTTGAAAGGTCGGGATATCTTGACCTGATTTACGCGTGCCAGAAATCTGTGGAAACGAAGCGATCATCACTTAAATGTAATTAAATGAGATGTACCGGTATAAGATGATATGCCGCATGTAAGACGTTCATTGCGAGCAAACAATAAAGAATACTCATAATTAATTAACAAAAGTATTCAAAAAATAAAACTCGATTTTGAAATACCTAATGCCAGTAGTGACTGGTGTAGTGTTAATTTGGATTTTAGGGGCGTACATGTCATATGCTCGAAGGGCGGTACCTCACACCGATAAACAATTATTCTGTTTCAGGAGAGAAAGAAGGTGAACGATGTTCTTTAATTGTGAGTAACCTTACCTCTCCTCCCAGTACAGCAACGCGTAACACGAAGTACACTTTGCACAATTCCAATACAACTGAATTCACACATTATCAAAATAATTTGAACACACCTGTATCACATGCTGTTGAACCCATGGCTTCCACACACGAATCCCGGGTAAGCGCAATAACTATTTCCTCATTTGAACGATTGAACGAAATGGTGGCACAATTGTTAAAATTAACGACTTACATTTGCAGCATACTGACCTCTCGAATCCAAGCATATTATTGAATAGTTTATTTCACGGACGCATTATACGTTAAGACTTTAAACATCAACATACAAAAATGAACTGACATTCGTGACCTGCTTTGAAAGTAGCCCAATTGCTCTCACCCACTCGATGCTGCATGAACTCGTTGTAATGTAGCATAATTAACAGTTCAATTGTTGTTTTCTTTGAAAGGTTTGAAAGTATTACACAATGCCAGTACAAACGAATATAGATTGCTCATTTAATAAAGGATTTTTGCAAGTTTAGCTGACGTTTGTTGGGGAATTATTTTTAGACAGAAATGTATCACTGCGCCTTATTTATTTTTTACAATGTTCTCTTGTCGATCGAAATGGACCAATGTACTCCTCACTTCGAGCTATGTTTTGTAACGAATAACGGCACGATTTTGCCGCAACTTCTTTGTAAAAGATTTATGGTATAAACAAAATAAACGTATAGTGTTTTCAAGTAAAAAAATTATTCTACTCGTAGGATTAAGAATCAAACCAACTCGTCAGGCGAGTTGGTTTGATTCTTAATCATACAAGTAGAATAATTTTTTTACTTGAAAACACTATACGTTTATTCTATATTTATCTCGTACTGGTTCAGTTTCGATGGATTTCGGATCATTTTTTGCAGTAAGTGGCAGCAAACGCTAAAATGTACACAGTCTGTTAAAAAAATCGGTTAACTGAAATAGATCGTAATCTTACAGACATACAAGTACCAAATCCACCCCAGACAAGATAATCCACAGACAGTGTAACTGCTGTTAACGTCTGGTAAAGCATACAGGTGAGGTCTATTTATCAGCTTTGGTTGTTACGACCAAAACTGATAAATAGACCTCACCTGAATGCTTTACCGACGTTTTTTTTAACGGCTCTCAGAGTGTGAAATCTTTCAAATACATCTCCTGAAAAATCTCAAATTATCCGCTCAGTTGCATAGAAATGGGGGTTTTGGGACCCTAGAATTTAAAATTTTCGTTCCAAGGGTCGGCCCGTCACACCGATGACCATCCATCGTCCGATCCAGCCCCCTCACTTTGAAAATCGTTCCGCCGCCCCTGCAGTTCAATGGCTGCAAGTGGAAGAGTCCATAGTCATTACTTGGGCTAGACTAATTAATATTTTCAACGTTCAGCCGTGGGGATGCAGGTTGAAGATTTTGATTGGTCTACCCCAAACATCCTACTTTATGAAATTATGACGTATCATGTCCCAGGGCCGGAAAGGCTTTTCCCTCAGGTTCAAAGTATCTGTTTGGTTGTGTCAAAAATATTGCACTCCCGTCAGCTGAGGATAAGATTTCGACTCCGTGGTCTGAATATTGGTGTGGAAACCCGGTATTTTTTCGACCATAAAGGGGCGTGGCTGACTGGGCTGTGTGCGGGTGTACTTTAACTGGTCGGGACATTTTCGTCTGGACTCCATTCTTAAGACAGTGATTCGCTCTTGCTAGTAATCATGCACTAACGAGAAAAGATATGAAACTTGGACCCGTGCTACACATGTTGTCGGCCAGCCAAATGGAAGTGTGTAGTACTCGAATAGCGGGGGCGGGCTCATAACACTTTTGGATTACGGTACTTGTTAACTGAATACGATGTCGGGGGGGGGGGGGGGGGTGGGAGGGGGGTCATGTCTGACAACTACGTCGCGCATGTTTTATTTATCCGCAAATACATCTCGAAATCGTTTAACTATGACAGAAACTAACTAATATTCCAACTATATCTTCAAGATATGCCTTTGGAATGCATGCCTTGATGACGCATTTTGAATAGTTTATACATTTTAGCAGTCGGGACTTGCGCCATCATAGTCGCGACAATTCAGATTTCTTCCCCCTCCGCCGCACACACAGTTGGTCGTGTTCGCGGAAACCCTGTGTCCAAAAGGTGAGATACATGTATGATAGATCCGATCTTGGTACTATACACGGAACCTCACTTGGACGGTTTCGAAAGTTGGTGCAGTAGAATATTTTTTTGAAACATGAGGTCTGTCATTTTTTCTATTGAGCTTTATTCTGCCAAACTGCACAGTTAAAACTAGAAGTCCTGTCACAAACTGTGCGCTTTTCTAGGCTTAATTGTGCGTAGGAATGGCAGGTTCTCCTGGTTACTCATAGCAAACACAGGCAATGTTTCTGCCAATGGACCTCCGGGTTACTCGGAGGTCCATTGTCTGAAACAGTGCTTGTGCACGGGCCATATGTACAGAATTTGACAGCCTTACTATGGTCATAACGCGTAGATTACCGCGCCGATCAACGTGCTATTTGTGCGCATTTCATGACAGGACTTCTAGTTTTAACTGTATTAATTTTACTTTTAGTGTAGACAATCCGATTTATTCAGCTTGTTTTGTTTTGTTTCCGCTGGTGTGGTTCTTCAACAACAAATATTCTATATATTTTCTCTATAAGCTTTATTATTTTCAGTACCCTTTATATGAATGAATAAATGACTGACTGACTCTATTTTTCAAAAAAACAAACAAACAATATTGTACAGGTATAAATTATTAATCAACATTAAATAGAATATATTGGCTTATACATGTTGTATTTACAGATTTTATAACATTTCGTTCCCTGAGTTCCAACGTGTTCTATGGGCCTACTGGCACATAGAACACATTGGAACTGACGGGTCGATTTGTTTTCTGCAGGTGGGTGACATAACCATCTGGCTCTTTTATTGTCGCCCACCTCAAAGGATGGAATGGAAAAAGAGTGTAAGAGAAGATAGGAGTTGGGATAAAGGAGAGTAGAGAGAAGTACAAAAGCTCTCAAGTAATGCATTTGATTAGGAATAGTTTGTATAACACTTAGGATAGATAAAGCGGGAATTATCACTACTTATACTGTGATAAGTTTCTTGCCCTGAGAAAATGATTATATTGGGAGTTGAAAAATGTGAGATGATATCCAGAGTAACATTGTATATTCCACTGATAATAATCATGTCAATTCACAACTCTGCCCCGTTAAAAGCAATCATAAAAATATAACACCGAAGGTATTCTGAAGGCAGCCTCGGGGCAGAATGAACGCAAGTCGGCTTTAGACGAATGAGTAAAATATAATGTACATGTATGTAATTTGATGGGGATGATAAAGAGTGCGCAAAAATTCAACCAGAGTCCAGATAAGATTTCGGAAAAAACAGCAAAATTTATGTCAGTATATACTATTAAAGTTATCAAAATCATAAGTCTATCTTCTGTTGTTCCAGATTTACATTTAGGCCAAAACAGTTTAAAATCTGTTTCTCCGGCCCTCCCGTATGGTCATTTTGGCTGCCGCATGCTCACGTTTTATAACTATTGCAAACATAAAAAAAAAAAAAAGTAATTGGGTTGTGGTTGATATTTTACCCAAATTAATAAAATTGATAAATTTGTCCCTTGGGTGCAACAAGGCTTTGAAATGCTTTAGCACTGAAAGGACGAAATACACCACCACTCGGACTATTTTGTAGATGTAGATTATAAGGACCAAAAGGACAACAAAAAATGGCCTGAGAAACAGAAGATCTGCTTTGTGGTGGCCTTACAATCCTGTAATTTAGTTAGGAAAGCAGCTTGACATTCACTAACGTTTTAATTGAGAATATTTGTCGATTCGATTCGATTTCGATATCGATGGCCTAATTTGGGATCGATATCGAATTGG
This sequence comes from Pictodentalium vernedei, assembly GCA_031216915.1. Lineage (NCBI taxonomy): Eukaryota > Metazoa > Mollusca > Scaphopoda > Dentaliida > Dentaliidae > Pictodentalium > Pictodentalium vernedei. Next base: position 409,132,071 of record CM062290.1, read on the forward strand.
CTTCCTGATTTGCATCGTTTCGAGTCGAGTTAGTCAGGGTTTATCACGAAGGGGCGATAGCAAATAAACAGAAAATATAGCTTGTTTGCTGGAGTGGATACCGAAAATTATCTCACGGGTGACCGAGACAAATGTTTATTTTTCGGGAGCTCTTGCGCGTGCGAAAATAACCACTTGTCTCTGTCACCACTCAAAAACACAAGATTTTCTTTTAGCTTCATCCGCCTTCTATAAGAATCTGAACATTCTTATCGATAACTCCACTCATTTCAATCCTGAATTTATGCACGAAAGTAAACAGCTGATGTCCATTGATACGCGGGAGTGATTTGATCAATACTCGGAATAGGCACCGTCTTACGATATGATTCAACTGGCAGGTTTCATGCATCAATTGAAGGTGAATACGTGTTGAAATATTGCTGGAAATGATCGGTATCCACTCAACAACACTAGATTTTCTTTTCATTATACGTTTGTAGAACAAATTGATCATTTTCAGTGATAATTTGACTGGTATTCACCTTGAAGTGATGCTTTGAAAGTCGCCATTTTGATTGATACCGTGAAAGTGAAAATTCTCCACAGCGGGAGATACGATTTCTATCTTTCCGCAATTGTTTCGAGAATGTGTCGTTTAGCGTTTAATACATACAGGATGTCTACGCTGTTTAAGTGAATATCGGGAATAATCTCATGAGCGTGGACCTGAATGTTCTATGTTTCACGAGCGCTTGCGATATTCACTAAAATAGCGTAGATTTTCTTTTTATTATATGCTACGTTACATTTGACAGCGCAGTATTCAGCCCAATTCAATTGCAGACAGCTTCAAGACAATAACAAAGGTCTCCTGATCGTTCCGTCACGGCGACGTTGAAGGCGACGTCATGCGCTGAAGCGTGGCGTCATTTACGAAGCTGCATAGGGATATTTCGCGATATCCATCTAGTCGATGGATATCGAGAAATATATTTTAGATAATTTGCGATAATCCACAGGCCTGCATATAATAAAACTTATGATCTCTACACTCATGCTAAATGAGGTATGAACAGGCTGCAACGATGTGCAGGGAAATTAGGTAATTTAGCACAATAATAAGTGGTTTAACGAAGATTGTTTCGCCCTCTCTCCAATTAGATTGGAATTCGATATCGACGTGAACGTCGGACCAGATTCGATTCGAGATTCGATTAGAGGATGGAATTTACGATTCTCGGGGCACTTGTCAAGTTATCCAACAAAGTAGGAAAAACTTATAGCGATCGTCAGCTTATTCTTTTCTGTATTTTTTTTCTTCTCCAGACAAATCACGGCTAAAATTTTCAACGTACACTCATGAAAGTTTTCACAATTTTTAACAGCCAAAGTCGCTTTTCAATGGTGAAGTCCGATTTTTACTTTCAACCCTTATCAAAATCAATAATAAAAAAATTACGCATTTTTATTGGTCTTTTTTATATCAACACCTGTATCAAACACCATCAACCTTTTTAAACCCATCTCTGACGAATACAATATCGTGGAACCGACTTGGGAAATTCCCACCGGTTATGATCGAATTTCCGTGTGGCATAATTGACGTTAACACAAATATTATATCACGTCCGGTTTTCACGAAATTTTAGTATGCTGCAGAGGTCAAAAAATAATAATACATGTGTTTTAGGATTTTTCCATGTAATTTTCTTTTTTACGTTTTTTCGTCATTTCAAATTTATGCTCCATTTTGGTTATTTTTCAGTGAAAAGCTCATTTTCTCAAATGTAGTGCTCCGTATTTATAATATACACAGATAGGAAATTATTATTTGTATGACGACTCTATTAAATGCAGCTGTCACTGTTTCGATTTTCGATCCTTTATCCAAGACAGCGTCAATGTGACATTATAGGTCATCTCCGCCAACATGTATTGTATATGGAGATTTAATACCTGGATGTCGGCTTTTAAACACCGAGCCACAGACGAGGGGTTTAAAACCCGACATCCATGTATTAAATCTCCATATGCTATACATGTTGGCGGATATAACGTCTTTGTCCCGTTTGAAACACAATACAAACATAGTGGAAATAAATTTGTGGACACTTTTCTCAGCTCCAAAATCACTTGGATCAAATTCGTGATAACTATCTTCTGTTTATAATCGCAGAAGACAACAGAGTTACATCCCTTGGGTCGTTAAGGAAACGAAAAAACAGTATTTTGTTGACATATCGTCCCCTGAGTTCCAATATGTTCTATGTGCCTACTGGCACATAGAACACATTGGTACTCAGGGGACGAATTATTTGCTCTTATTTCATTTTTATGACTGAATTGTCGGAAATCTGATGATATTTGTGACTATTTTCCGTTTTTTTGGTTCGATTTTTATTTCGAGGCGCGCAAAAGCGGAAAGCTTTCGTTTGAACCATATACCCACGATGTTTCTGGTGTGCTTACAGTTAAAACTAGAAGACCTGTCATGATATGCGCACAAATAACACGTTGATATGCGCGTTAATCTACGCGTTATGGCCCAAGTAAAGCTATCAAATTCTGTACATATGGCCTGTGCTCAATCAATGTTTTAGCCAATGGACCTCCGGGTAACCCGTAGGTCCATTGGCAAAAACATTGCATGTGTTTGCTATGAGTAACCAGGAGAACTTGCCGTGCTTTGGATGCCATTTGGTATGGCAATTGCGCGCAATTCCAACGCGCAATTAAGCCCAGTTAAGCGCTCTATTCGTGACAGGACTTCTAGTTTTAACTGTATACCCTGGATGTTGCACGCTCTCATATACCTTGGGTGTTGGGTGCATCCTTTGCCATGGCTATTTGTCCAAGGCATTCTGACCAATCAAAACACAGAATTTACCGGGATATAGGGACAACTTTCCACAAACGTTTAATATCGGTCAGGCCGTTGAACGCTCAGGCAATAAAGTTTGTAAATGTACAGCCAAATAAAAACCATATCAAAAACTACTATCAGTTTCCAGCTGACGACAAGTTCTCCTGTTACTGACGTTACGATGTCAACGTCCAAAAAAACTAAATTTTGTCCTATTTACATGAAATATTAGTATGCTGTACAGATCGAAAAGTAAAAACATTAGCTGTTTGGGTTTTTTTTATTTAACTTCATTTTTGACGTTTTTACGTTATTTCATGTATTTATATGTCCTCTTATTTTGTGAACGCCCCTACAGCTAAAACTACAACTGACACCCATAATAATTTACATAATTCTAGAGAAATACTTGGAGTGATGTTTCGTCACATATGAATACACATTGTCTGTCAACATTTAACGCTAGGACGAAATTCCCACCGACGGCCGGAAAACGTCAAAATTTAAATTCACGGTACGAAGATGAAACTCTAGGCCATAATTGTATTCGTGGCCCAAAATACTAAGTTGAATTAACCCTTTACCTAACATAAAAAGCAGACGACACTTGAAAAAAAATCTTGAATAACTATTGTTTTCATTTTTTGTCTCAAAAACATAGATTATGACCCCTCTTTGGAACGAGCTCGACGAGCTCATTCCAAAGAGGTGTCATAACCTATGTTTTTGAGACAAAAAAATGAAAATATAATCAAAATTAATTATCGATTTTTGTGAATGGCGTTGGCCGGTTTTGGCCGTTACGTTGGGTCAAGGGTTAAAAGAAACTCTAAAACCCACGTTACCTATCGCATACCGGAGATATGACTTAAACTGCGTCGGGGTATTCCCTCCCATTTTGTGAGCACCCCTGGCCCCAAAACTACAACACATACCACCTTAATATTTTGCATACTCACACATAACTGGTTGAAGTGGTATTTATCTATTATGGGGGTTTAGCGACACTTTCGACAGCCAATGTCACCTCGTGTCGGAGAGTTTTACTGGCGGAGGAAGCCGGAGTACCCTGAGAGAACCACCGTATAACGGCGAACACATGTCAGACTCCACGACGTACTAACTCCACACATGCAGGACTTGCATTGGTTGAAGAAACGTGCACCATCGACCTGCAGAACGCCTCAGTACACGACGCCGCCATGCCCCTCGGGAATTAAGTGCTGCCTTGTCCAAGGACACAACGCAGCTGCCCCTGGTGGTGATCGAACCATGGACCTTGCGGTTTGAAGTACAATGTCGTAACCACCGAGGTGATATCTCGTCGCATTTGAATTAACAATGTTCGATCCACATTTCCCTACGACGAAATTTCCAACGACGGCTGGAAAACGGCAAACTTAAATTGCACGGCACAAAGATGAAATTCTGCGTCATTAGCGTACTCGTGGTCCCAAAATACTATGTTGAAAGAATGAATGAATGATTTATTTGTCATGTACAGTACATATACAATATAACAGTGGAAAGAAAAAACAGTTACACATTTTTTTATACATATAGTTTGCAGTTTATTGTCACCCTATTGAATATGGAATGTATGGTCTTTCAAGATGCGTTCTAAAGCACGGAGCCATCTCCGTCGGTATTCAAGTGCCTTATTTTAGAAACGGATACCACATGTTGAAAAAAATTGAAAGTCCTGCGTCAGATACTGGAGATATAACGTAATGAACAATGTTCAAAATCTGGAGTTGCTTCTTCAAGAAGTGTGGTAGGTACGGTATTTCAAATGCGAGATGCGCAAAGGTTGAAAGCTGATGGAAGGCGCGGCAATAAGATTAACATGGTACGTTAACACTTTACCGAACATAACGGCAAAAAACAGGCCAGCGGTATTCTCAAAAATCGACAATTAATTTTCATTATTAATTTCATTTTTTTAATGTCTCAAAAACATAGGTTATGACCCCTCGTTGGAACGAGCTCGTTCCAACGAGGGGTCATAACCTATGTTTTTGAGACAAAAAATGAAAAAAATTAGTAATTCAAGAAATTTTTTTGCAAGTGTCGTCTGCTTTTCATGTTAGGTAAAGGGTTAAAAAGAAACCCTCTTCTCAATGTGGGGCGAACCGTCGTTGCTGTGCTTCGTTGGGTGACTTCTGGAAATTCGCTTTGCGATTTCAAAACAATCTAGTTACAATATGAACTTGCAACAAAGCAATCACCAAAATGGGTTTGAATATAAGTTGAAACAGCAAAGAATACTTTGTAATCAGTTCACAAAACGCAATAGCCATATTTGAAGTCCCATTCTCTCATGTTGCTTCCAGCATCTTGATAGTGGTGAAATGTCGAGTTAATTTACAGTTGAATGACGACTACCAAATACGTGAGAATTGTGCCGATAAGCTGTGAAACAGACAAAAAAAAGAGTTTAAGTGATTGTCGTAAATTATCTTTTCGTCAATTCCCGCTCAGTCACTTATTAACGCATCGATTCCCTTTTCATGAATTCCTTTTCCGTCAACAGAAAATATTTTATGCATTATTCAAAATATCTTTTGCTAAATATAAATTTCTTTATATACTGCAATGCATACAGTTGAAACTAGCAGTCCAGTCACGAATAGTGCGCTTATCTAGGCTTAAATGCGCGTAGGGAATGCGCGCAATTGCCATATCGAATGGCATCCAAAGCACCGCAGGTTCTCCTGCTTACTCAGAGCAAACACACACAATGTTTCTGCCAATGGACCTCCGGGTTACCTGGAGGTCCATTGGCTGAAACATTGCTTGTGTACAGACCGTATGTACAGAATTTGATAGCCTTACTGTGGTCATAACGAGTAAATTAACGCTCAGATCGACGTGCGATTTATGCGCATTTCGTGACAAGACTTCTGGTTTTACTGTATATATACGTAATTGAATACATATAACTATAAACTAAGAACTGCAATTTTCTTCCACGCTTATGGATGATTAACAGAATAATACTCAAGAAAAGTGAAAACATTTTTCCGAATTACTTTACAATTGTTGGAAATTTTGTTTCAGAAAACAAGAATTGTCCATGCTTGGGAAGTACACAAGATCACATAAGAACAGTTAATAATGAAATATGTTTTATTAACATTTCAATTTCATTCACAGCATACCAAACAAAAAACAAAATAAATGGAAAGTACACATTGCAGTCGCCATGGACTGGTCGTATTCCACGCGTGGGTATTGATGTACACGCATGCGTTTACTATGAAAGAAAAATCATCATTATCAATTTTTTTAGTAATGAAGCACCGGGTTGCACCCAGTGACCAGTCCACGGCGGCAGTACTGTACTCGAACATACTTTAATGGAATGTGTTTTATTGGTGCCATCTTAGACGAGCTGGCCCTGGCTGGCGAAAGAATCCCAATACATAAATACATTGGTGTTCTCTCAACAAGACGAACACCAACAAGACGAATGTATTTATTAACAATTAATTTTCAAAAACCTAATAGAAATTAGAAATAAAAAGATGTCGGTTTATGCTGTATGGGGAATTTTGAGATTATTTTTATGTTTTCTTTGACAGTTGATGAGCAGTTATTAGTCTCTTTAATCTCTTGAGACTGCCTTATAAATAGTTTTTAAAGTTATCACATTCGAACAAGAGTTTATGTATTCAGTTATGTTTTATCTGTTTTATTTCATTTATATTTTACGTTTAATGGGCGTACAAATACCCATATTTAAGATAATTGCATATCATAACAATGCCTGTCTTTTTTTATTTTATTATTTTTATAATGCAATAAATTATGCGTACCTGGAGAGGATTACAAGACAACTTAAATCAAGGAACTTTACTTCCGTTTTTTTAAACCTCTGCGAAGCGAAGAGTTGAAGCTAAGTCGGGAGTCTTAAGTGTGAGCCGGAACTAAAGTTTTTTTTCGAAATATTGGCTCAGGTCATTTGCAGTATGTGGCGTTTCATGCTGGCATATGTATTGCTAACCCTTTACCTAGCGAATCGGTCGCGTCCCCGCGTAATTTTCAATGAACGCCCGCGTAATTTACAATGAACGTAATAATAAAATTTAGCAGTAGAACAAAAAACATTTTTCAAAAGAATTTAATAAAACCGTGTCACGTGACCCCCTCATTGGAACGAGCTCGCGAGCTCGTTCCAATGAGTGGTCACCTCATATGGTTCTGCTGAATTTATCTTTTAGATGTGAAAAAAAATAATCTATAAAATAATAAATTTTGATATCGTCTGTGTTTGAAAAAGGGTTAAACGAAACATTGGAAAACAGCTAAAACCTTCTGCTGGGATACACGAGGAGGCAAGGGATAAAAACACTACGCACTTGGCTTGAGCCTTCATGGGAGCACTGAATTCGTTGCGAGAGTTTAACACTATACGAGCACTGAGCACAGCACGATAAAGCGATAAGTTGATAACCAACAAAATATAACTTCTAAACCTCGGGTTTCGAACAGATGTGATAGCTAAGATTAGAGTGTTGTTGTGAGAGAAACTCATGTAACAACTTTTTTGTTGTTTGACATTGCAGAGAAAATCTCAAGATATCATTGGTATATGGATGTGTTGAACTCTGTTTTTCCACCACAAATTGGTGAAGGGGCAGCCATTGATGATGATTACGTCGTATCACCAATATTTGGAGTTGAAGTGTCGAACCTTTCCAATCTCGTTTGTAGGAACTCACAAAATAAAATACATCGCATTTTTAGCCCAGTGTGATAAACTATCCATTTTGACGTTTTCCCACCTCTCTCCACCACTTGTCTGTTAACCCTTTACCCAACGAATCGGCCGCATCCGCTCGCGTAATATGCAAATTCAGCAGTAGAAAAAATATTATTTTTCAAAAAATTTCAACAAAACCATATCATGTGACCCCTCGTTGGAACGAGCTCGACGAGCTCGTTCCACCGAGGGGTCACATGATATGGTTTTGTTGAAATTTTTTGAAAAATTTGAAAAAATGATATTAAAAATAATAAATTTTGATATTGTCTGCGTTGGGTAAAGGGTTAATATAATAATATCGCTAACGGTTTCTGCGCCTTGTCTTTACGTCATGATGTAAACGTTTGGTGCATTTTCAAATCAAAAGATTACCTTAAACCTTCTAACACAGCAGATACTCCATGCATAAATGTGGCTCAGAACCTTGAACAGTACCTTTTGGAACGCGAATCACAAAGATGTGGGGGCAGGTACCTGTCGGAAATTGCGTCATATTTCCTCACGTTCTGGTCGGATTTTGCAAATGTATTATTTTAACTCCTTGTTTGGGATCTACCCTGCTGTTAGGATCCAATTTTCACCTTCCTGCAATTAAATTTAAGTTTGACGTTTTTGATACCATATCTGTTTAGGACGTCATGATACAATTTTGTTTTCCATATTTTCCAATGAAAAAACTTCTTAAACCCCTTGAGACATTGCACAATGTTCACAGGACGTTTTGGCCCTGAATTATTCCATGTTTTGCCGGAATCACGAGAAATTTAACTCTGGTGATATTTTTCAATATTTGAGGTTAAGGTCTGCTTGATACACAAGAAATAACAAGGTATTGTACAATATATACTCAGATAGGAGGGGCATCGCAGCTACCAATTATTATGTGTCTAGGAACAATGGAATATCTGTGGGTTATTTTTATTATTTGTTAGAAGTTCGAAAAAATGCAACTTCGACTGACCATTTATAAGCAAGTTTGAGATATCATTATAAAATTGTCTAAACGTTTCGTAAACTCCAATTTATTAATGTCAAAAAACATGGGCATGGAAGAGTTTGAAAATGGGCAATAATTTTGTAAGTATTCGTTTTGACATTATGGCGTTTGAATTAAGCGTCAGAGTGGAAGAATAAAAAATAGCGAGTTCTCATATTTCAATTCTCTATTAAATTTCAAAATTTTATTAAAATCAGCCGCACAAGATTTTTTCGACGCTAACGTCAGTGACATCAGCGAATTTTATTTTGTGGACGAAAATGTAATGAAATGGTTTGTCGCTATCGTTTTAGTCATAAAATGTATCTGCTAAGTTTCAAAATCGTACTCCTGATGATTACAGTACAGCTGTCGTTATCTGGTCGTAATCCACGCTTGGGCAGTGCGTTCACAAGGTAATAAAAAATCATAATCAGCAAAAATTTTAATTAATGAAGCACCGGGTTGCACCCGGTGCTTCATTAATTAAATTGTTGATAATTATTCCTGTAATTAGTGTTTGCAATCTAATATTATTGCGTCCGCGTAAATACTGCTCACCCCTTGGAAAGTGACCCGTGCACGGCGGCCGTCGTACTGAAAGAAACAAAAAACAAAAAATATATAAAAAACATAAAAAATAAAAAGGAGCACAGTTTCAATATGTTAATCCAATTTGTTATATGTGAAAAAAATAATTTAATATATTTTTTTCTCTTTTACATTTCTCTGCTGTTCCCACATGAAAAGTGTTTGGTCGGTTCGTAAACGTAGGTTCACAAATCGCAGAATAATTCCACACATGATAACCACTATGGGGCAGCACAAAAAATTATTTCAATCGCTGCGTTTCTTGACAAATCGGGACAAAAGACTAAAAAAGAAAATTGTGCGCCATTGCACGAAAAAATGACCGTGAATAATTTTATTGTGTGCATGTTTTATCGTATCATAACATGAATAATTTGGTCACGTTTTAATCCTAAAATAATTTAGAAACTGAAGGTAAATATGGAAAAGTACGAGGATTTATCTAACAATCATAGAGATCTTGGCGTGAAAACCACGAGAAACGATTCCGTATCATATAGACGACTCATTCTGATTCCGTATCATATAGACGACACGTCTCGGGTAACGCGACGGGATATCTGTATGCCTCTCATTGATTGACTCAGCTGATCGCTTACGAAACAAAACAAAACAAAATTCCTTACAGTTAGCGACAGAACTATTAATAGCCAATGACCCCCCCCCCCCCCCTCACACACATATACACACACAATAAATAGCACCTGCACAATTCAGTATTGCACCTATCCGGATCCTGAGGATGTGCCCACATTGCATACTCGTAAATTCGAGCGGATCGTCACAGGAGGTGACACTAAGAGTGAATAAGTTGACAACACAACTTTGAAAATTGCGGTGAAATTGCACAACAATATAATTCCATAAAATCTGGGTTTTTTTTAAAAACTTTTTCTCGCCTAACATTATATCCCAAAACTGTATTAATAATTTAAGATTTAGTCTGTTTATGTGACAGAATTGTTAGACAAATGAATTACCATGATAATGTGCATGTCCTGTGATTTGCATCAGATTCTTGGTTGTGTCCAATAATGGGATCACAACTCGCCGGCAAAGCCAGCTCGTTGAGATTCCATTCTCGAATCTGATACAGACCACAGAGCATGCACACTGTCGTCATAATCTGTATGTATCAAAAATATTGACTCCGTCAATAGTTTGGTTTACATTTATTTTCAGATCAAAATAAGTGGACTTGTCCCACAACAAAACGAACGTTTAGACGGAGTAGGGCGAGATTATATGAGAAAGATCCGAGGGGAAAGTCAATATATAATTACATTTGTGGGTGATTTTCGTGTGGGAATTCATTACCTAAGTACAACTAAAATGCTAAAATGCCAGAATTCTTTCGCGAAAGTATGTCAAAGTAAGCGCATAGCTCGTGACAGAACTTCTAGTCTTAACTATATGATGAGCATCGTTGTAATAGTGCAAGGATTCATAATACAGGCATATTAGTTATACTTACCATCAGGATTGTAGACCTGTCAATAACGAAAAGTCCATACACGCTGATACCGATTGTATTTCCAGATAGTCGAGAGATGAAAATGGAAACCTACAACACAAACATAAAATAGCACATTTCATAATCTGGTAATGGAAACGAGGATAAAATCAGGCATGTCAACCGGTACCTGTACCGCCGGTACCCTCATGCTCCAACCAGTACTGAAGCTTTTGTCCAGCCGGTACCGGTACAAAATTATTTTATTGGGAAATTCCTAACTGAACGACGGTTTACAGGCTAATAATCGTGGATGGCACACTTGCATGACATACTTTTAACTTAGTTGTGATTAACATATCAAAACACTCTGCATGTGCATTTTCTGTCTGCACCACGACCACGATAGGCCGATCATTTTTACTTTTCAAACGTCGCATCAAAGACAACGAAAGCGACATCATCGGTTATTTCAAAGAAATTATTCTGAGGTGACATCAAAGTAATCATAAAGCACGATAATCGTGCTTTATGATTACTTTGATGTCGCCGCAGATTAATTGCCACGGTGCCATGTTTGTCGTGCGATCTGCGGGACAGGGCGGTTGAAATGCGAATTTATCCCATCTGATTGCGATATGTCGTCCAATTGTTGATTTGTCCCGGTACCGGTACCGGTTTCGGCGGGACACGCTCTGTCCCGTCCGGGTACCGGTTAAATTGGTACCGGCGGTACTTTGACATACCTGGATACAATGGACAGAATAAGTTAAATAGGCTTCAGGTATAACATTACAGAATACTTTAGTTAAATTTACCCACCTTGAAAAGAGGCACTCGGAAACTAAGTAGTCTTGAGAAAAAACATTTTGTTTTAATAAACTTTTGAAGCATGAGACTATCATCCCACATTATTTCTAAATATTCCAGATAGCTAGAGAGGGAACTCTGGGGCATACATGTAAAGTATGCAATTGACTATTGGTGTGTCGTTGGGAATTCCTCTAAAAAAATGTACCTGTTACGGGAACGACCCTTCCTCTCGATTTTTCTCTCTAGTTTCATGCATGATCTCTTGTTTTCGGGACAGAAATAGATTCTGTAAAAGGCTGTACTTGACAAAGATATTTGAATGGAATGCCAAAATTAATGCAATGCGATCATATCTTTTTCCCCGGAACATTATAATTGTCGCCGATCGGGAAAATGCTTAAGAATTGTTATTCCCTTATCATTGTGCCTTCGGTAATTCGTTTATGGACATTTCTATCTAAGTGGAAAATACAGTGCGTTCTTTAACCCTTTATCTAACCCGAAAAGCAGACAACACTTGCAAAAATAATTCCTGAATAACTATTTTTTTTCATTTTTTGTCTCAAAAGCATAGGTTATGACCCCTCATTGGAACGAGCTCGACGAGCTCGTTCCAACGAGGGGTCATAACCTATGCTTTTGAGACAAAAAATGAAAATAATAATGAAGATTAATTGGCGATTTTTGAGAATAACGCTGGCCGGTTTTGCCGTTACGTTAGGTAAAGGGTTAATCGTTTGGAATAGATTGCGTTGCGTTGCGATCTGATCCAATTCTCTGCCAACGTCCTAAAATCTCACGCATCCGTGGAAGAAAAGAGAAATAAAAAAAACGTGGAATCCGTGTTGCTATTTTTGTTCGTGTTTCAGGATTAGGTCTTGACTTCGTGATATTTTAATTTGGAATTATCGGGCCACTGGTGTAAGAGTATCGCGGCCAGATCCTGATCTGATTGAGAAATGAGACTGTTTTTTTCCGCTAACAGTACTAATGTTCGGGGACCGACTTTTATAACTCTCTATTTCGAAGTCAATCTAAATATTTGGTTATTGTGATTTATTACTTTCCACAGTGTGATTTACTGGGATTTCCGGGTTTGATTATAAACGATAACTTTACAAATGAATTATGCAATCAACAATTGTGTCATGTATCCGTGCGCGCAAAGAAAGACGCTTTGCCGTGGGTGCAATGGGGACTTCATTGTTTTGTTTTTTTTAACCCTTTACCTAACATGAAAAGCCAACGACTCTTGCAAAAAGAAAATCTTGAATAACTAATGTTTTAATTTTTTTTTTCAAAAACATAGGTTAAGACACCTCATTGGAACGAGCTCGACCTATCTTTTAGAGACCAAAAGAATAGCCCTGGCCGATTTTGGCCGTTACGTTAGGTAAAGGGTTAAATAATATAATTATCGTTAATAATGAAAAGTAATAAACAGAGTAATCTCTTGACTGGACTGGTTACATGAAATAATTCATTCGAGGCGAGGGACTATATTGTAAAACACTCGTGCGCATTCGCGCACTCTTGTTTGTACAACGTCCCTCACCTCTCATGAATTATTTCACTTAACCAGTCCAGTCAAGCGATTACTCTCGATGAATTGATGGTATCGTGGTCTGAGCTATGCAGTTCGGAGCTTATGTTCAACCGAGACACTATTACCGTCAATTAATGACGATAGCGCATACAGTTAAAACTAGAAGTCCTGTCACGAATAGTGCGCTTATCTGGGCTTAATTGCGCGTTGGAATTGCGCGCAATTGCCATATCGAATGGTAACATGCAGTGTTTCTGTCAATGGACCTCCGGGTTACCCGGAGGTCCATTGGCTGAAGCATTGCTTGTGCACAGGCCATATGTACAGAATTTTATAGCTTTACTTGGGTCATAACGCGTACATTAACGCGCATATCAACGTGCTATTTGTGCGCATTTCATGACAGGACTTCTAGCTTTAACTGTATGTTCCAATAATATCCTACCCATAACTCAGAACACATATCATGAAATCAACAAAGCATTTTTCGTAATTAAATGTCAGGTGTACCCCACGATGTCACTGGACAAATATTCAGCAAATCAATTAAAGGTCGAGATCACTCCATTTTAGTTCAAATCGTTATCCGATTTGTAATTTGAACAACACTTCATTCGGAATACTGTCTGCTATACGTGTGAAAAATCTACAAAAATAAATGGGTTTGCAAGTCACTTCTTTGACGAAATAATTGTGAAATGGGTAACTTCATTTCAAATATTTAGTGCGGTGACGTCAGACGGAAACATATGATACTGGAGCCGTAAACATAGAAAAACGTAGTCTCATTGGAACATGCTGTATTTATTGTACTCTAATATTGAAGAGTACACCAAATAATTATAGTCAGAATAATATTATTTTTTTAATTAAACTAATGTGTAGATCGTCCCTACTCTTAATACTGTTTGCACTTAACCCTTTCAACCCGCTGTGCATAAATTGCTGCGTGACGAAAAAATTTATTAGTGGTCAAGCAGACGATATAAAGAGCAAACAATCTGACTCGAGGCTATGTAATAATTTAATCTGTCCGATGAATTACACAAATAAGCACTTCAGTTTTTTTTTAACTTCAACAAAGCCACACAATGGGACTCTTCATTGGAACGAACTCGTCCCATTAAGGAGTGATGATATGGGTTTGTTGATTTATTTACAAAATTATGCAAATAAGAAATAATTAACATAATAAATTTTGTTATTGCATGGTTTGTTAAAGGGTTGAACTTTAAAAGTTTTCTTCGAAGATTATGCTTCATATTCAGATAAACGAAATATATTTTATCTTCTTAAAGCGTATTGGTTAGAACATACAGGCAGTCTCCAATTGGCTGTAACAGGTCAATACATTTATGGGACTGTGGAGATAATATACAGCATGAGGAGCAAAAAAAATGACCAGCAGTCTTCTTACATGCCTTACTTCAATTGCTTTCAATTTATCATCGTCGAAAATATAGCTTTCGTCATCTCTGTAAAGTGAGTTTCAATAAAGGGGCGTGTGATATGGCTTAAATGAAGGTGTATTATGTGCTTGTCGGGAATACATACTACACTTTCTTCTGCAAATTGCGTGATGTAAATGTTGAAGGCTTTATTTTACCTCATGCATGGCTTTCTCGGACATCCCGCTAAGATCCATCTGGTGTAGGACTTCAAGAGGTTCGTGTATCTGTAAATTGATTGCAGGAAAAAAATTACACATTGGGCTAATGCTAAGGGATAAGAAGCAATTTGTTCGAATTGTCAAACTTATAATAAATTGATAACATAACAAGAGTGCACACGTCACATAATTTTGAAAGTTCTTCAAATACCTACGCTCGGTGACATTTTTATGCCAAGAGTTTCTTTATTTTCTCTCCTTTTTTCCCTACCCATTACACGTCTTCCCTGCCCATTACACGTCTTCCATTTCAATGACTGTCTCAACCCCCCCCCCTCCCCCGGCAGTACAGTACTGTTATTACAAAAGTGGATGATGAATTTCGACCGGATTGCCACTGGGTTGCGACGCGGTCAAAACTATCTGTACACTTTCCTCTCAACTGTGCTGTTGAATCTAACCTCTCGAACAAATATGGGTAAACATTGCATCTAAGATGCTATTTTCATTTATTATACGTTAAACGATGGATTATAGAAACAATGCGGAAAGATAGAATTCGTGTCCCTCACTATGAGGATAGAGACATTTTCACGTCCACTTTTTCAACTGGAATTTACGGCATGCCACGTGACCCAATGACGTCTTGTGTGACTGACCTACGTAAGCGGTCATATTAGGACGTAATTCCAAGGATGATACTTGATATACCCGATGAAGCGTAAAGTACCACCGATTTCTGCAGCTATCATCCAAAAGATATCCTCCTAAAGATATCATCCAATAGGTATCGTCCGTTATTATACCACCACGCCATAAATATCCTCCAATAGCGAGAGGAGTCGAAATTCGTAAGATCGTTTATTACAAGAAGCAATTGCTCTCGTTATTCTTTAGCTCACTTGACAAAATCATCATCCACGTTTCACAGCTTTTTCTTCTTACAACCGACTGGACGTCAGAACCCCATTTCCCCCCGAGATGCGTCAAAGAGTCGTAAGTACATTTACTCCAAGAAGCAATTATCCCATTACCTTTTAGCTTAATCGAATAGAAATCAAACGTATTACAAAAGGGATATAATTCGTAGCAACTGAAAGTTGGTGGGGTTCAGGTGAAGAGGGTGATCTGACTGGTTGAGGTCGAGACATGACTAGCGATAACCGAGAGTAGCTAAGACTTGATAGGATACTTCAGAAGGTCCAGAAGAGAGGTCGGGATAGCAGCAAGTGGCAGACTGGGTTTGGGCTGTAAACCGGTTCCAAAATAAAAGTTTTTCACTCTATTCGAATGCCACTGAACTACAAAACTAAAGTAAAACCATGTTCTGAACAGGTCAAAACGGACCAGGAATGCTAAAAACAGTATTAAAAAGCTAAAACTTTTCCAACTGAAAGCTCTTCTACTCTACTGGAGAATACTCCGGAAGAATTGAGTAGGGTAAAAGAGACAGAAACGACAAAACAAATGAAACATATCCAGAAATGGAGGAGCTGAGTCCTGGGGTGACAGAGAACGAGAATGTTTTTAAAAAAATGAGCCAATAAAGATGCTACTATGCAATCGCAAACACCATCAGAACACACCCCCATCCTTTTGAGAGCGTTCATTTACATAAACTTACTGAACGATGGAAACACTTGTCACCTTAACAACACCCGCTGCGTATGCGCACTGACACCATAAATTAACACGGCGATGACCTCACAATATGGCAACTCTCATGGGCTACCATGATAAACACGCACGTCACTGCGTCATGTAAGATGACGTCACCTTTTGGGCCCGAAAGTCTGAGTCGTCCATCCCCCGACTTACTACTGTCGTTCACTGATGTAAGTATATCGATCGGATGGAGAAAGAGTCTACTTTTGTGGTCACAGTACCTGGCATTTTTCAACTGCAACTTTCAAACTTTTAACTTGGGTTTTGACTTGGGGGGGGGGGGGGGGGGTAATTTTCTGGACGCAGTTTCCAAATAGTATTCATTTTACATTTTATGATACGAAATGTCGTGTGGCTGTTTTTGTATTCGGTTAAAGCAGTGCAGCTCCGATGGCTCTTGCTTGCCAGAATATGGTAAGTACAAATCCGTGTGGAAAATACAAAATTAGTCAAAATAAGTTGCAAGGTGAAAAAATTGTCTATCCCATTTTTCTCTACCGATAACACTACGCATCGTGGATATATGCTGGAACAGGCAGAGAATGCTTTCCTGGGTAATAATACATTCAAAGATTGTACGTATTTTTCTGTCCACTTTACTGGCCACAACATTATAGAATACCACTTGTCGAACAAAAACGCCAACGCCAAGTTTAAATTTGATTTCCGTAATTCAGACTAACTCTTGCAATATGTTCATGTAATCTCTGTCCACCAGATCACAAACCTCTTATGATCCGATTGCGAAACAGAATGCCGTTGCGCTAATCGAACGGTACATGATGACAGGGTGGTCGCTGGAAGGTGGAGGGACGGGGGGGGGGGGGGGGCTGGTAAAAGGAGTGTGACACTGTCCAATTAATTTTTGGGTCTACGATGTCAACTCTCTTTTACTAGTAATCATGTACTTTCTTAACCCTTTACCTAACATGAAAAGCAAACGACACTTGCGAACAAGATTCTTGAATAACTATTTTTTTTTTATTTTTGTCTCAAAAACATAGGTTATGAACCCTCATTGGAACGGGCTCAACAAGCTCGTTCCAAAGAGGGGTCATAACCTACGTTTTTGAGACAAAAAGGAAAAAAATAATGAACATTAATTGGCGATATTTGTGAATAGCACTGACCGGTTTTTGGCTGTAACGTTGGGTAAAGGGTTAAAACAAACTAAGGACGGTAGGAGAAGGCTGACGTCCCCTAATAATTCTATTCGTCGGGACATTTTCGTCAGACCAGAGTCTAATTCCCTCCTGCTAGTAATCGTAGGCATTCTAAAAGACTAGATTTGATACTTGGACTTGTGTCATACACAATCGGTCCTACAAATGGTTGCCTGTAATACTAGATTGCACCTGTTGGGGACCCAGCATGACCAATCTGAATTTTTTTGAACCTTTACCCAACGTAACGGCCAAAACCGGCCAGCGCTATTATCAAAAATCGCAAATTAATTTTCATTATTTTTTTTAATTTTGTCTCAAAAACATAGGTTTTGACCCCTTGTTGGAACGAGCTCGTTCCAACGAGGGGTCATAACCTATGTTTTTGAGACAAAAAATGAAAAAAGTTAGTTATTTAAGAACTTTTTTCTGCGAGTGTCGTCTGCTTTTCATGTTAGGTAAAGGGTTAAACTATAATCCCGACTCACTAATATTCCAATTACATCATGAAGGCACTCCTTCGACGAAGATATGCCTTGATAATGCATTTGGAATATAAGACAGTCGGGACATGAGTTATCATAGACGGGGCAAATCAGTTATTTTCGAGACGCCTCTGCATAAATAACTTCTTTACGACATACTCAAGTAATTCATTTACGCCATTCAGCTGAGCTAAGTGCTGCGGGCAGTTTAACATGAGAATGTAAATTTCCCTAGTAATAAACAGCTGTTTAATAACACGAATACGGGAAACATGCAAATCACGTAGTCCCGTGAATCTTGTCAAAACTATGAGGTGTTTCATTTAAAATTATTTTTAAAGTACGGCAGCGTAGAACAGCCACACCGTAGTATTTTTCCAGGGATTCCTAATCTGTTTTTTACAGATTACTAATCTGTTTAAACAGATTACTAATCTGTTTTTATAGATTACTAGTCTGTTTAAACAGATTATTAATCTGTTTTTACAAATTAACAAATCTGTATTTACAGATTACTAATCTGTTTAAACAGATTACTTATCTGTATTTACAGATTACTAATCTGTTTACACAGATTACTAATCTGTTTTTACAGATTAACTAATTCGTTTTTACAGATTACTAATCTCTTTAAACAGATGACTAATCTGTTTTTTACAGATTAACTAATCTGTATTTACAGATTAGTAATCTTTTTAAACAGATTAACTAATCTGTATTTACAGATTACTAATCTGTTTTTAGAGATTAACTAATCTGTATTTACAAATTACTTAGTTAATTTGTAAAACAGATTAGTAATCAGTTTAAACAGATTAGTAATATGTTTGTACAGATTAGGAATCCCTGGAAATATACTATGGTGTGGCGATTCTGCGCTGCCGTATTAAAGTGTGGCGAACAGGTGCCGAGCAAGTTATATTCCAGGGATGTGACATACTTTTAACATTGTCACACAATAAGCATAATTTCATAAAAGGCAATATTCGTGTAGGCACATACACCGTGCAGAAAAGTGCAGATGTCAGCAGTTCTGTCTTTATTTTTGAATGAAGAACTTTCGACTGTGTTGCAACTCTTCAGCTGCAGTCGATTGCATCTGGTCAAATCTCCCTATGTTAACTTCGTTGTGCTGTTAACTTTTAGAGTGATATGGTGTGTTCTTGAGATCGAGACATATATGGCTCATCTGCGAAGCTACTTTTTAAAGTTCATTATTTGCTGTTACCCAATGTAAAGGCCAAAACCGGCCAGCGCGATTCTCAAAAATCGCCAATTCATTTTTATTATTTGTTTCATTTTTCATCTCAAAAATATAGGTTATGATCCTTCATGGGAACGAGCTCATCGAGCTCGTTCCAATGAGGGGTCATAACCTTTGTTTTTGAGACAAAAAATGAAATAAATTAGTTATTCGAGACTTTTTTGCAGGTGTCGTCTTCTGTTCATATTAGGTAAAGGTTTAATTAAAATTTGGCTGATGACGCACATCACTACCCACAGAAAAGAACAGACATCTCAAATTTCAGTTAACCTTCTGTCAATTATTTATTTATTTATTTATTCATTTATTTATTATTTTCTTATTTATTTATTTATTCATTTATTTATTGGCGTTTAAGGTCGCATATTTCTGCACAAAGGCTAAACATGGCCACGACCTTCTGCACATATATGTCGATATATCAAACTTTCGTGGTGCACTTTTATCTCATAATATGCCTATTTTTCTTTCGACATGTTTAACGGTATTTGGTATGCTAGGGCAAAAGTCGCTTCGGATAAACATTTCGACCAGCCCATCTGTCTAGATTGTCATACATGCGATAGCAACAAACAAAATGTTTCGTTTGAAACGAGAAAATGTGCGTTTTAGATTTAATACTAATAGGAATAGGAAAAATAACATATTGTCAACACATAATGTAACCGACAGAACAAAAAAATAATGTTGATTTTTTCGTCAAATTAATATCGCAATGAACTGCTTCCCATAAGCGAAGGCAGACTCGGCATCATGTTGTTTAGGTGTTTTTTTTTTTTTGTTGGCGAGTGACAAAATGGAAGATAGATCACTCAAAGGTCACAAAGGTGACAGCGTGAATGAAAATTCAAACCTTGGGGTTTCAAACAACAAATCAATACAAATATTTCCAAGCATAACACACAGATGTTCCAGCTGGAAGAGGTTAGTGAGGGGGAATCGTCCGTAAAAGGTTAAAATCGTCTGCTAGTAATAATAATAATAATAATAATAATAATAATAATAATAATATAATTATTTTTGTGTGAAAAAAAGAATATGTTTGATAGAAGTGTTTGGGAAAAATTAAGCCTTTAACAAACTCAATTGCAAGACACTTCACCCCCATTGCCCACGTGGGTGCACGGTGAGGTTGTGTACTAAGGCGTACTGCACGTCGATGGTGCACGTGTCTTCAGCCAATGCTAAACCTACTTGTGTGGAGTTGGTATGTTGGGGAGCTGACAGTTGCTCGCCGTTGCTCGGTGGTTCTCTCCAGGTACTCCGGCTTCCTCCACCCGTAAAACTGTCACGGTCATGGTTAGCCATTGTGCAGAAATATGTGACCTTAAACACCAATAAATAAATAAATAAATAAATAACAAACACAATTAGTTGACAACTCTTTCCAAAAATGTTTTTGATAACTGAACATGTTTATGTTTTGCCTAAAATATATAGCTTATGACCACCCATTGGAACGAGCTCGTCGAGGAGTCATACTATTTATATCTGTTTATTAAGATTTAACGACATTTTAATAGCCAAGGTCATATCGTCTCGGTGACAGTTTTACAGCTGGCAGAAGCCGGAGTACCCAGAGAGAACCACTGAGCAACGACGAGCAGCTGACAGCTCCTCAACATCGTAACTCAGCACCGCAGCACAGGCAGGGTTAGATTTTTTGAGGACATGCGCACCATCGACTTGCGGTTCGCCCTAGTACAGGGTCCCATCGTGCCCCCATGTGGGCAATCGGGGATAAGTGCCTTGCCCAAGGACATAACGCGGAAGTCTGAATCAATCGCTCAGACGGTCACCAAATCAATCCAAGGACTAACCGGGCTCGACGTTGTATATCTTCGGTGATCTGACGAGAACTATTTAACGCGACGCCACCGTGACACTGGCTATCTCATTTGGGCAAAAAATTTGAAAAATACTAAATAATGACGGCGATTTCGGAAAGAGCGCTTGGTGGAAATAGTAATTGTGGTAGGTAAAATGATGGACACGTACTTAATGTTTTTTGTTATACATATAGATAAATACAGATTTTTTTTCTGAACAATTCGCGAATTGTTGACATTTTTTTCACATAAAGTGTATCCGGGTTTTTACTCTCATATTATGCATGAACTCATCGCTCAACCTAAAATTCTCTTCGGTAAATGTTTATCAAGAGGAAATACTGACATGCGGTATTTGTTCAGATACCAAAGGACATTTTCTGACCGTCTTCTCCAAATTGCCACATGTTTGAAAAGGTAATGGTTTATTTCAACCCATTTAACCCTTTACCTAACGTGAAAAGCAGACGACACTTGCAAAACAAATTCTTGAATAACTAATTTTTTTCATTTTTTGTCTCAAAAACATAGGTTATGACCCCTCGTTGGAACGAGCTCGACGAGCTCGTTCCAACGAGGGGTCATAACCTATGTTTTTGAGACAAAAAATGAAAATATTTTGAAAATTAATTGGCGATTTTTGAGAATAGCGCTGGCCGGTTTTGGCCGTTACGTTGGGTAAAGGGTTAAAAACATAACTAGAAAATACAATTCTAGAAAATGCAATTGCAAAAAGTTTTATACTTCCGGCTCCAAGGTCTGCCCTGCAAGTTATATTGGTACAAGAGTGCTTACACGTTACAGTGAGGGGGTCACATGATACGGTTTTGTTCAAACTTGATTTTTAATTGTTGAATTTGTGAATTCCGCGCACATATGTCCCCGATTAGATAAAGTGTTAAGATAAAAAATTCCATTTTTACAACTTCTTAACTATAAATTATCCGAGGCTCTTGGTTGTCACAAATTTCAACTATAAATCAATATTTGTGGGATTTCTCTATTTTTCAGTTAATATTTGGAGGACTTTCTTTCTATTTCAGTCTAAAAACTCCATATTTGCCCAATTGTAGACACATTTGGAAACATTGCACTACCATGTCTAAAATTGCCAACCTTTTTTTCATTCTAGGGCCTCGAATTTCCAAATATTTCAATTTGTCGAATGATGGGTGGTGGTGAGACACCCCACCCCACCCCACCCCACCCACACCACCCCGTGCTAATAGCTCTGGCAACATACCTACTAAGCGGCGTGGTCTAGAAAAATTCACCCTGGGGCCCCAAATTCCGCATATCTGCCCTGCCTTATTGCGATTGTAACAAGGTTTTGACTTTTAAGTTCTGCGAAAAGGAACGCAGAACTGAAATAGCAAAGATATATCATTAATTATTTACTACCCTTTGTCCCAACAGTATAATTATCTGAAGTTAATGTATACACGGGTCTAATCGTATGCATCAATCTCTGTTTGGTTAGTATTACACAGACGGCGAAGCAGATAACTGCCTTATGTAATAGTTTCCATCTTATTGATGTACAGTTTGTACATTTGTTCTATTTAAGTAATGGATTGTTAATTTATTATTTTCAACGAGCTGGTATCGAAGAGGATTGTAAATAGAAATAGGAATTCATTCATTTTACGGAAAATGCATTCGTGCCGGAGAGAAATGTTAATAAACGAACCGGTAAACTGTTCTGGTATGCAATGGAAAAGTGCTATTATGTTCTTGGTCATACACGTGAGTAAAAAGGCGTGTTTTGTGACAAATATCCGGAATAGCCAGAAGAGAATTGTTTCACTGTGGTTTCTATAGAAAGTACGTGGAGAGTGGATTGTAACCAAATCACCCGCGGAGTGGAGTTGTCACCCAAAGTATCGCTTTCAAATTCAAGACATATGGACAAAAAACACAAGCAACGTTTCAGCCTATGGACCTCCGGGTTTAACCCGGAGGTCCATTGGCTGGAACTTTGCTTGTGATGGTTATGCTTTGCAACAAATGTACAATTATTGCTCGAGTGGAATATCCACTCTGCGGGTGATTTAATGATAATACACTCTCCACGTACTGTAGGTCTAAAGAAGGACGTGGCAACCGTTACTTATTCCAGGTTCCTTTTTCGACATTCCTTATCAATCCCGGGTCTAAAGCTATTTTCGGCAAGGTGGCTTTCATAAATCCAAATGGCCGCCGTCTTTATGAAAAGGCGATCCTGCCAATATTCGTGAGGATTTTCCACCTGTTCCATTCAGAGTTTTTAAATACTGATATTGAACCTCGGGTGAATCTGTTTGAGAACATTCGTCCGCTTAAAATTAGGCAAAGGAAACGCAAAAAACATACTCATGTATCAAGCAAGGAAATGTTTTAAGAGTACGTGACTGGTGCCGCCTTCGGACACACGACGTATATTGGTTATGACGGTTATAATTGCACATGATCAGATGGACCGTGTTCTCTGACATATCACAACGTATTCAAACGTAATGCTTAGATTGTACTGTTCTTGAGTATGCACCACTATTATTTCATGAGGAAATCTAATTTTCACAAACTTGCTGAAATGTGACAGTTGCCAGTTGTCCCATTAACAGAAAACTGTTTTATTCAATTACGCACTGGCGGTTGCTGTTCGAATCATTGCGTTGACTTGTTTCTCTCCTCATTTATCGTTTCCATCCCGTAAATACACCGAAGTCCCCCACTGGTTTTTGCCCACTGCTTGGTTATTTCCATAATTAGGGAACAATTGTAAAGCCTCTGGATTTAGGTTATCACAGCCTTGAAAGTCTCATCACCACTGAATTATAGAACTCTTCTCACTTGGATGGAAGGTCTGACGTCCACGTAAATGTAAGTTTATGTCCAGCTTTTCAGAAGCTCCTTCTTGAAGAGCGGTGGATAGATTGAGATAGAAAACAAAACGGTCACATAACCTGCGGCGTCTAGGTCTAGGATGCACTTTTCGGAGGGCACGTGTAGGCTTCCTTCAACATTTCCCTCCTTCTTTCGCTTTTTGTTTGTTTGTTTATGAAAGCAGACGACACATGCAAACACAATTTTTGAATAACTATTTCTTTTCATTTTTTGTCTCAAAAATATAGGTTATGACCCCTCATTGGAACGAGCTCGAATAGCTCGTTCCAAAAGAGGAGTCATAACCTATATACCATTAGGCACATAGAACACATTTGATCTCAGGGGACGATATGTCAACAAAATACTATTTACTCGTTTCATTACCGCCCCAAGGGGAGTAACTCTGTCTGTTGTCTTCTGCGAAAAAAAAACAAAATAATTATCACGAATTTGGTCCAAGTGATTGTGGAGCTGAGAAATGCGTCCACAAATTTATTTCCACTATGTTTGTAGTGTGTTTCAAACGGGACAAAAACGTTAACTCCGTCAGCATGTATGGTATATGGAGATTTAATACCTGGATGTCTCATTTAAACATGGTGGCGGAGATAACATATAATACACCCTTTTGGAATAGTCAGAATCAGACTTCCTTTAACCACACAAATACAAATTCGCAGAACGGGGACAGTTTGCAGTATCCTTCCTTGTTTAGTAATTCTAGACCTTATCACCAGATTGATCGTCTGCAGGGTTGAGAAAATTCATGGAAAATGTTAAATGTAGGAAGAGCTGGGAGCACGTCCGGAAATGTGAGAAGTGGTGTTCGTTCATACGTATTGACCCGCCCCTAAATCGGAAGGATGGGGGTCCTACTTGTTTAAGGCAAACTTTTATATCAAGGTCCATCACACTCTGTCAGATATTTCGTTTCCTTGTGGATAATATGACCTTCAAAATTACTTTATACATGTTGAGCCTGGAAAGGTTGAAATGAATTATGAGGAATCGCCAAACAAACAATTTGCCTACGTCGACCTGCTCAAACGATATTTAACTTATGTGATCTTACACAGAGCCATTTTAGGAATTAGTGAATCGCATTTCCCATTGGAATACTTTGCTACCTATCTTTAGAGGTCAGGCATGCATTTCTTTGGCAATTTCCAATACAGTGATCACAGACGCGGACAGTGAATTTCGACCAGTTCTAGAGCCAGTGGCGGTGCCATCAGAATTCCAATATTCTTCACACCGATCTGTAGGATCCTGCACGTCAAAACCGAAATGCGAGAACGTCGAATCTGATATTCTATTTTGTTTTGCTTTTTCTTGACGGGAGTCTTTGATTTTGCAGTGTTAAGAAGCTATTTGCGTTTGCATTTTCTTGGACCCATCGTATTTTCAGTGTTTTATTTAGAAAATATCGACCTACACGCACAGTAAGGCCGACGTGGTCTGGTCACTTTCCACGGATGGGCAATATTTCCGCAGATGCAAAAATATTAAGAGGAATCCAAACACTAATTTTAGGAATAATCATAAAATATTTAATTAATGAAGCACCGGGTACAACCGGTGATTCATTAATTACATTTTGGGGACACGGTGGCGTTGCGATAACCGGTTCTAGTCAGATCACCTAAGTTAAGCAACGTCGAGTCGGGTTAATCCTCGGATGGGAGACAGTCTGAGCGATCGATTCAGACTCCCGCGTTGTGTCCTTGGGAACGGCACTTAACCCCGATTGTCCACACGAGGGCACGATAACGCCGTGTACTAATGCGTACTGCACGTCGAAGGTGCGAATGTCTTCAACCAATCTAACCCTGCCTCTGTTGCTGTGCGGAGTTACGATACTGGGGAGCTGGAGCTGGCAGCTTCTCGTCGTTGCTCTGTAGTTCTCTCCGGTTTCTCCGCCTTTCTCCACCCGTAAAGATGTCACGGTCATGATTAGCACCTTTAGCACCAATAAATAAATAAATAATAAATAAGTAAATTAATTACATTTTACTGATGGTGATTTTAATGCCTGGTAACGTATGCGTGGACATCACTCAGCAGGCGTCGATTGCGACCAGTCCACGGCGACAGTAATGTATAAGTGTGCCTCGGTCGAATCGGATCTGAATGCGAATAAGACTGCTTCTGTGATTACAGTAGAGTAAACCTCCGGGATGAGAGACTGCTTGTGGAAGGGAAATGCGCAATAGAAAATAGAACGCCACTGAACTTCTGCAGCTGGTAGGACACGTTATACGCCTAATAGCTAATGTATGACAAAGGAGGCATATGAAATTGATCAATTCATTCATGACTTTAGGCCAATTCTCAGGCCGCCACAAATCAAATTCAGTAAGGTATCCGACGCTGTTATTGGCTGTATGTTTACCCCATTTTCGTGGAGTTTGCGCGGCGACCGTTGATTTAATGTGCCGTCCCTTTACTCACACATATATTCAAATCTTTCATGCTTCAGTTATAGATATTCCAGTCAATGAGTATTCGATTAGCATTGAAAGCAAGAAGATTGTTACACAACATGTGGAACTACGCGGCTTAGTTATAAAACTACAGCTTTGATGAGTCTTTATTCACAATTATTTATCTACAGTTAAAACTAGAAGTCCTGTCATGAAATGCGCACAAATAGCACGTCGAACTGCGCGTTAATCTACGCGTTATGACCATAGTAAGGCTATTAAATTATGTACATATGGCCCGTGCACAAGCAATGTTTAAGCCAATGGACCTCCGGGTAATCCGGAGGTCCATTGGCAGACACATTGCCGGGGTTTGCTATGAGTAACCAGGAGAACCGGCCGTGCTTTGGATGCCATTCGATGTGGCAATTGCGCGCAATTCCAACGCGCAATTAATCCTAGATAAGCGCACCGTTCGTGACAGGATATCTAGTTTTAACTGCAGTAGTACTGATAAAGTCATTAAAGATTCAATCAAACCGAATCTCATTTAGGGGTCATTTCTTGTGTTGATTCGCGAAAATCAATGTCTGTGGTATTTTACAGATAACCATCTGTAAACTTCCAATTGGTCTAAAAGCGAACAGCCGTTTCCAGCTGAGTGCATCTAAGCATAAAGGATGGAATAATTAAGGGTTAGACTGGTTCTAGGTAATAACAGGGACGTATTTATTACCGAATTTCACTGGTGACTTTAGAGCTGCTAAGAGTTACATGGAATTCGTAAACAAGCGATTGCTAGTTGTTGAAGATATTCTAACTTTCTCTGTGTCACCTTGTGGGACTAGAAGGTCTGATGATCATGAAGCTATTGCATCTAAAAATAGGAACAAATGCTAGCTATCTGTGCATGATATTACTGAGGTTATCTGAGGAGAATTCAGAAAAGTTAAAAATCAAGTTGGTAGGCAGACAAGGATTCAACAAGAAACGTCAGGAAGCCTTAGGCTTATATTAGTCGTCTCCTACGTTTAATGGCACTTGTCGTAAAGGTGATGGCATTGATCAGTAGCAATGAACGAAACATGTAAATCGCAGCCGAATGGGCGGAGCCCTAGCGAATCATTGAATCTGGCTGAACCTCTGACCTTGGTCAGACCCACCACCTGTGCGCGCCATATTATGTGAGCATTCTAGGTGGTACGCTCAGTCACCTGCAACTACGTGAAGGCTCACATTTATTTACATAAACAAGGGCAGCTGAAGAGCACTGACAGCTCGTCTGGATAATTAACTAACGATATACGCGATTGTTTAAACTAAACATACGTTTGAAATCAGAAGTGGTCAAACTGATGAAAACAAAAAAAATAATAAAAGGAAAAAGAAATAAAAAAAAATCATCCCGAATACATGGCGAATTGTCTTTAGATAGAGTTGAATAGAAAATAAAGTATTGAAATTAAGCAACTCTATCAATAACTAGATAATATAATTGAAGAACAAGGCTGAAATCGTGCGGACACCGAAAGAGGCCTTTTTTGGGAAAGAAAAGTACTTTCTAAAATCAGTTTTCGTCAGAGGAACCTGCCACTCTGTAAGATGGAATCCTGCACTACATCAAAAATGATACTGTTCTCCTCGTTACTGATAAACTCAGTGTAACGTTCTTGTTCAGGGGTGGAATCAAATTGGTCAGAATCAAATCCATACGTCATTTACAATATGAAGCAAATGTGTCTAGCGTGTTTACAAGTCAAAGACGGACAGACCCGATACTCTTGTAAAAAAGAAGTGTTTTTTATTTTATTTTTTGGAGGGGGGGGGGGGGGGGTTACCGACCACACATGCACTTGACCGGGTGTTTTCCGATTTTGAAAATGGGACGCATGCTCTAAAGCGCTTCAGACAATTTGAAGTGAAGCGCGGTATTGTTGGGTCCCGACATCGAGAAAGTGTTTTAAAAAAAAAACAAAAAAACATCAACGAACATCTGCACACCATACACTCAACCGATGTACAGTAAGTGGGGATTCAAAAAATATTACCCGATTTTTCGAACAAGCTTTTCCTAACAATAATCAAATTTATTTGATTTCGGTGTAATATATGAAATGCAACCTCAGGGGAGTAAGTCAGATAGATGATTCTCCGTGGAATGAATGAGCCAAGACATTGTGAGTTGCTTCACTGCCTTTGGATTTGGAGTATGTGGAATCATGTTGTTTACGAACCAATTCTCGGAGAGTGACGGTTGATTAGTTTGAAGTCTTGGAATTAAAACCATACATACATGTATCCTGTGACCCATCATTAGAATGAGTTCTCTGTGTTCGTCCAAATCATAGGTCATACGGCGTGGTTTTGTTAAACGTTTTCATTTTTATATCATGATTACCTATTCTACTATATATGAAAAGCCTATTACATGCATTTTAGCTTTACACACCAACCGTGATGAACACGCCTGCAATGGGATTTTAATAGTAAAGATCTACACCTACAGTAGAACTACATCCCCCTTGACCTTTGATGACGTCGACCTGAATGAAAACTTGAGTGAAATGGAAGTGACAATTATTTATCACGTTTCGTTTTAAAATGTGCTTACCTCATAAGAGAAAAAAATGTCAAATGTGTCTTTAGAAGACCGTGTTACATCGACAGGCACGGGCTCACTGTTGCCAACGCAGACAACAATTTGCAGTGAACTCAACTGTTGTGTCCTTGGGTAAGATACTCAATCTCAACTGCCTATGTGGGGACACGGTGGCGTTGTGTGCTAAGTCATACTGCACGCCGATGGCCCACTTGTGTTCAACCAATGCTACATGTAACCCTGATTGTGTGAAGCTAGTACGTTGGGGAGTCTGGCAGTTCCTCGCTGTTGCTCTGTGGTTATCTCCGGATACTCCGGATTCCTCCATCCGTAACATACGGAGAAAGCCACCGAGCAACAGCGAGCAACTATCGGTTCCCCAACACACTAACTCTACAAGCAGGGTTAGGATTATTTGAAGACAGGTGCACCCTCGACATACTGTACAACGGGGGTAAAGTGTCTTGCTCGAGGACACATCGTGGTTGCTGCAGGTGGGTTTGACAACCGAAGACCTCCCGGCTGGCACCCTGCACCACCACCTACTGAGCCACCACGCACCCAGAGTGGACACTGGGCAATATCAGCATTGGCAACGACAACGACTAGTCTAATTGTTTCAACATTAAAATTGGCCCTCACCCTAACTGGGACAAAAGGGTTATAAGGCCCTTGCTGAATTTCCATTTTTTGCATAAAATCACTCTAAATCCTTCAAATGGTCATTTTAAAGCAGAAAAAGCAGAAAAAACGTCATCCAAACATACCTTCCTCAATCTGGGGTTAAGAGGTTATAAGGTTTTTTATTCAAAAGTGGTTCTACTGTGATGAAAAAGGCATATCGTGGGAATGTCAGGCAGATGCCGAAGGCGAGCTTGCAATGGGTTGTGGGGTTTTGGGATTCATCAGCATTCTGCGTTCTTGAGAAAAAGTGTAAAATACTCCCACCCGCCGAAACACGCCCCATTTTTCTCTCTCTGGAGCTTTAGATTGAAATTAGACAATGGGGATGGGGTGGCACTGAAACTCGTAAGTGTGTGAGGCAGGAAGACATAGACGTACTGGATTGGGGCATCCGTGCATCGCAGAGGTGGGTCGGAAGTTACAAGTCACAAGATAGTTCAGGAATTTTTTTCGTGGGGGTGGGGAGGAAGAAGGTTAACCCCCTCATGCTATCTCTATACTATCGGTTGTGTGGTAAATTTCACAACCGGTTTATACTTACATTCACGAGTTTAAGCATCGCTGGCAATCTTTCAAATCCAGCTGGTGCTACTTTCTGCAAAACCTGAAAATAATTGTTTGGAGAAAAACACCCTTCCGCATTGGTTTAGTGGTACTCCATGTCTCCCGTAACATGAACACCAATACACCAATATGTAAATCCCATTAACACGCATCGGCACAGGCCAGTGTTACGGATGTTCTTCCCGTGAGCACCGCGATCGTCTGGGCCAAACGTAATAGAGACTGGGTGATTTTCCCTCAAAATTATTTATTCATTCATTCATTTATTGAAGTTTGACGACTCCTTCAACAGACTGGGTCACCTCGTATCGGCTTTTTTTGGCGTGTGGTGGAGTACTCGGAGAGAACCATCGAACGAGAGGAGCAACTGTCAGACTCCCAAACGAACGAACTTCACACAAGCTTGATGACAGACGCGCCATCGACGTTCGATACGACCCCAGTACTCAGCGTCACCTTGCCCCCATGTAAACAATCGGGACTGAGTGTCTTGCACAAGGAGACAACGCATTTCATTTATTGAAAGTGAGTGTTTGTGAAGGTTGCGTGCAGACCCAGCAAAGGACTGGAGGCCGGATGTCATAAGTAAAATTGAGCAATATATTTTTTCACTACGCATATTGCAGGACCGACACGCTCAGGCCTGCTAAATCACTGGTTGAGTCGCCACTGTTGGTTAAGATTCCATTTAAATTTCAGGCGATCGAGTTCGAGAAACACGGTTGCAGTAAGTCTCATTGCCAGCTCGCTCCCAAATTTCGCCATTGGGGCTTGTTTGGACACCCCCTTAGCTAGTTCGACCTGGACCATGGCTTACCAGTTCAGTAAAAGCCGCGTAAGGACGGACATGTGTTGTAATGAGTTGCATGCCTCCAATAAACATATACTGCGCAGCACGCCCGCGGGGAAGGTGTATTTATAACAAATCTGTGAAAATGTCAGGTCATTAGCCCATTCGGACAGAGAGATACAGTACGTGGAGAGTGGACTGTAACTAAATCACCCGCGGAGTGGAGTTATCACCCAAGCTATAACTTTCAAATTGTGTACATCTCGACAAAAAACACAAGCAATGTTTCAGCCAATGGACCTCCGGGTTTAACCCGGAGGTCCATTGCCTGAAACTTTGCTTGTGCTGGTTATGCTTTGCAACAAATTTGCAATTATTGCTTGGGTGAAATCTCCACTCTGCGGGTGATTTAGTGATAATACACTCTCCACGTACTGTATCGGTCAATGAAACTTTTGACGTTTTTTTCCACGTTTGGCGGCCATTTTGGACTCAGTGTGGATACAATCGAAATTTATTTTGCATTTATGATATTTATGCATTGCATTCTTACCATTCAGTCTATTCTGGTGCTCTGCTAATTCACAGTACCGAGAGTGTAGGTCAAAATATCCGATTTTCATGCATATTTTTGATATTTTGAAAAATGTTGGCAGAAAAATAAGTTTAGTTAACTTTAGTTACCACCTGGTTATGGAAATGTGGATTTATGACAAATCTGTGAAAATTTTAGGTATTTAACCCGTTCGGAGATATTGGTCAATGAAAATTTGGATGTTTTTTTTTTCACGTTTCGCGTCCATTTGGACTCATTATGGATAATTTTTTTTCCCAATTATGATAACGATACATTGCAATCTTACTATGCAGTCCACCACGGATGTTCTGTTAGTAGGTATAAAAGGAGAGTTTACTATCACTTGTACATGTGCGTGTACAACATACGTTCACGATGCGTTCATCAACGTGGAATTCGGTGTTAAATCACACGCTTGTTCACAAAAACTGTACATGATCTTGAATCCCCCCCATGTACAGTCGTGACTCCTAGATCGCGCTTTTAACGTTCAAATACTCGTGGTGAACGCGCGTTTTTAAAAAAAGGGTGAAATCGTACATCTTCAGTCGTATCTTGTACGTCATTTTTCGTCGACGTTCGAATCGCAGATCAGACCACCGATCCATCGTCGGCGAACGCGAGCGAAAGCAAAATATTCTGGCTCATCATCAAAAAACAGTTTTGGGGACTCTAAATCAGCGATTCAGAACCCGCAATTGCGTTGGTACAGATGATTTAGAACTCTCCCTTGTTGTTTTTGAGGCGATGGGTTTTTTTCCTTCCCATTTATGACATTATTAGTAGAATTCCTCCACTATGAGAAATTCTCAAAAAAAAAAAAACACTCAGCTGATCGAGCGATCGGATCGCTCGATTCTCGTAATAAAACTCGATCTGAACGAAGAGTGTCGTTGTCGTCGGTGTGTGTTGGAAATTTGCAAACCCAGTCACGTCTTCCTGAAGTAAAAAACTAACACATGTTATCGTAATGAGTGAATGAGGTTTTTTTGTTCAAAAAGAGTCGATTGTGAATATAGTCTGTATTATAGACATTGATGTTTTCTGTTGATGGGACGGATAAAAATTGAGTTTTGGGTTTTTTTTTTTTTTTTCGAAGGGAGTTGATCTGTAATAGATAATTTGTGTTTTGCCTTGATTGAGAGATTGACTGTTAAGCGTTCGTTGAAAAAAGTCAAAAACACTTATCGGAATGTTTAAAACGCATTTTCCGCTCAATTAGGTTTTGAGTGGTAAAATTTTTAATATATTCATGATAGCAATCGGAGAGAGATTTGTTAAAATCAGTTTTCCATTGTGTGTTGAAACTGTTTAACAGTCATCAAAAAGGATTCTCTCTTAATTCGACACTCGATGAATTGATGTGTGAATGAATGAAGATCTTTTGACAAAATGTAAACACTACTGTCAAAAAACGCGTTAAATCAGAAACCGGTTTGTCATGTACTGTTTAAACGTATGTTTTTAAACTTCAATTAACACAGTCAGTTTGAGATGTGAATATTTTCAGATTATTATATATTATATTAAGACGGAAAGAGTTTTTTTATTATTACTTAAAACACAAAAACATAAAAATATAATTAAACATTTAATTTTGAAAAATAAATAAAAACAATTAAAATGAAAGATGTTTTGGAGGATGGATCCTAGACGTCGAGATCGAATTTTAGACGAGTATTTACGGGCTAAGAAGGCGATTCAGTCAGCTGATAGGAGCAGACGTCTCGGTGAGATGGAACTCAGACGCGAAGCCACAAAAATATTTAAACCCGTGACGGAGGGTCAAGAGCGAAGCAGGAAGGAGATAGTCGAAGAATTGAGACCCATAAAGGAGAGTTCTTTGAGAATGGGTTCGTTGCCTCCTAGTTTTGGAAATCGGTATTCCGTTCAATCTACACTGGATTACGTTCCCACGGGAATTCAAACAGATATGAGCGAGTCTGATGATACGGCTTCGACTATCACCACTAGTAGCGTCGCATCGTCCGATGATGATGGCGGTAAGAGAGATCAGTTGTATGGAATTTATAAGGATTCTGAGGGTAGAACTTTTGTAGGTGATACATTGGTGGAAATGGACGATGACGAATTGATCGTGGGTTCGAATAAATATAAAGTAACCGATGGTCTGCGGAGATTGCTCCTTTACAACAAGCCTGGAGATTTCACGGAACAGGATTTCGACAATTACGGCGACATTCTAGTCCAGACCCACGCCATGAATAGAAATAACGATGCCAGAGAGACGAGAGCCAACAGAGGTTACAAGTGGACGAAAATAGTGAAGCCCATATGGGAGATGAACAAGAAGTTCCTCGAATCGGTGACCTGCAAAGGGGTGAAAACCGCTATTTTTCTTCCGAGCGATCCCGACGCTCTGTCTCAGAGATTGAGTTTGTTGATGGCGAGCAGACGGGCTGGTAACACGGGATTAGATAATCAGATAGTTGCCGTATCTGACGAATTGTTGAGACAGAAGGTTTTGAATAAAAACCAGTATAAAAGGCTGATGAACGAATTGAAGGATTGATGTGTATATAGTAATAAGTAGAGAGAGAGAAATAAACAAACAAACAAACAAAAATAAAACAGTAAATTCTTACTCTAGAATAATAAAAGTATTTAAAAACGACAAAACGATTTACCAGTGAAAAAAACAAAAAAAAATATATCATAAAAATAAAATATGTTGGTGATAAAGAACAGGGGATACGTCAGGACTTACGTTCAAGGCGGTTCTGGCATCGTCGATTCTATAATGCGAGCGTTCACGAGCAATCCGGGTAGAAAACTCGCATCGACCGCGCTTGAGGTCGGTAAGAAGACGGCTTTGGATGCTGGTAAGAAAGCCGCTTCCGAAGCCAGTGGTAGGATAGCTTCTGTGGCTGGCAAGAGGGCAGCCGACGCGTTGATCGACAAGTTGATCAGTCCGCCGGCGAAGCGAGCTGCGTTAGAGCGAACGCTGAAAGATTGGAAAGATTTAAAGGATGGCGTGGTGCCCATACAAGATTTAGTCAAAATGACGAGTGGATCCGGATTGAAGAGAACTCGCGACGGTGCGATATAAATAAATAATAATAATAACATTAAAAACAGAGTTTGAAAAACATAAAAAAATTGTGTTTGAAAAGAATCTAAAATAACAGACAAAAAAAAAAATAAAACAAAGATGAACATTAAAGATATGTCATTGGAACGACGCCGCGACCAAGAGGTCGAATAACGAGTACTTTCCCA
Organism: Pictodentalium vernedei; assembly: GCA_031216915.1. Lineage (NCBI taxonomy): Eukaryota > Metazoa > Mollusca > Scaphopoda > Dentaliida > Dentaliidae > Pictodentalium > Pictodentalium vernedei. The sequence goes on from CM062290.1 coordinate 409,166,823, forward strand.
AGAGCATAAGAGGTTTGATAGTGGGAAAATCGAATTGTGGAAAGACCAATCTGTTGATGAATCTGTTGTCCCGACCCGACTGGCTGGATTACGATAGATTGTTCGTGTTTGGCAAGAGCTTGTTTCAACCCGAATACAGATTGCTTCGAGAGTGCATGGATCGCAGATTGCCCAAGGACGTCATAGCCAGAATCTTTGACAGTAGGGAGGAATTCGACAAGTGTGGAGCTCCGCTCTCGACCATTTTGGACGGCGCGGCGACGGAGCTGATGAAGAGAAATGCATCTTCGAACGTCGAGTGTCGATTTTATGAGAACGCTAGCGATGTTCCGGATCCTAGAGAACTGAAATCGGAAGATAAGAATCTCATGATTTTCGACGATCTGCTTTTGGAGAGACAGAACCGATGCGAATCGTATTACGTTAGGGGTCGACACAGCAACGTGGACTGTTTCTAACTGTCGCAGAATTATTTTCGATTGCCCAGACAGACGATAAGGGAGAACGCTAATTTTTTATGTCTCTTTCGCCAAGATCTCAAGAATCTCAATCACATCTACGGCGATCACGTCGCAAACGACATGAGCGCTGTGGAATTCAGGACATTCTGCAAGAGGGTTTGGGATGGTGGACTTTACAATTTCGTCGTGATCGATTTGACGAGCGAATTTAATCGCGGAAAATATCGGTGCGGATTCGACGAGTTTTATGTTTCCGATGGTAATAATAATAAGATAGAGCGTGAAAATAAAAATTAGAAAAATAAAAAATCTTCAAATAATTAGTTTTGAATAAAAAAAAAAAATAAAATTAAAATATAATGTTCGAACATGGAGAATTGTTAGAACGGATAGCTGAGCATACGGCTGCGAAACAATCCATTCAAATCGTGGTGAGTGGCGATTCGACTCGATTCGCTACGAAATTCGAACCTTTCATCGAATTGAATAGAGAGAAAAGTTACGAGATGGCGTTGGTGAATCTGGAGACTTATTATTCCTTTCCCAACGTCACCGAAAAGAATAACTCGTTCAAGTATTCCGAGGGAGTGGATTGGTTGGAGATTCGAATTCCCAAAGGGAGTTACGACATTGACGATTTGAACCATTACATTCAGACGCGAATGAAGACGGATGGAAAGGGAAGCAACAAGACCAGACTCGCTCCCAATCCTAATACCTTACAGACGATGTTGGATTTGGAAGATAATTTTCGTGTGGATTTCAACACGGACGATTCTATAGACAAGATGTTGGGATTCGATCGAAAGATGTATCGAGGCCACGCGGCATCTGAAAATACGGTCGACATTCTCGCTGTCAATAGCATTCTGGTGAATGTGGACGTGATTGCTGGAAGCTACGTGAATGGTAGCGTTCAGCCGACGATCTATTCCTTCTTTCCAAACGTGTTGCCGGGTTATAAGATCGTGGATCGACCTCGAAATTTAGTTTATCTACCAGTGATTTTAGACACGTTGTATAGTCTCAAAACCATGTTGACGGATCAAAATGGTGAACTGTTAGATCTTCGCGGAGAGAGAGTGACGATACGATTTCACATAAGAGAAATATAGAAGCAAAAAAAAAAAAATATTATATATATAGATAACAAAAATAAAATAAACGGTAATATTAATTTTTACAAAATTATTTTAATATAATTATTAAACAAGAAACAATTGAAGTAAATATATTTAAAAAAACAAACAGAATTATGACACAATACGTGGTTAAAAACGTGAACATATCCGCAGGTCAGAGGAAGAAACTTAAAAGAGCATTAACAACTCGAGGCGAGGCGGTGAGATTCAAATTCACTCACGAAGATCTGACGAGAGGCGGACAGGATTCGATCGCCTGGACCAGAAGTCAAATCAAAAGGATGGAGAAAGTGATTCGCGATGGAAGAGGGTTGGCGGTGAGATTGAGTCCCACTCAATTGAGATACAATTTGAGAATGAAAGGTGGTTTCCTACCGCTATTGGCAGGAATCGCCGCAAAAGCATTACCCTTTGCTGCAAAGGCACTACCCTTTCTCGGAAAAACTCTCGGCGTGGGAGCTCTCACGGGACTCGCTAGTTCGGGAGTTGAGAAATTAATGGGTGGCAGTGGACTGTTTTTGAAGAAGGGAGGAGCCGTGTGTCGCGTTCACGTAGACGACAGCGGTAAAGGATTGTATCTAGAACTCGTTAGAGGTGGCAGCTCTATGAGAGGAAACGGTCTCTATCAGAAGAGTGGACAGAACGTCAAGCGACTCGGCAAGGGTTTGTTGCTCGGTGAGAATTCGCCATTTAAGAACATACTGATTTTGAATATGTTATTATAAATATAAAATTATATAAAATATATAAAATCATAGAAAGTATAAAATAATATATTTAAAATGTGTGAAAAGGTGGAGAAACAAATTTATCACCTGGATGAAAAGGTGGAGAAACAATTTGACGATAATGACGAACATCGCGAGACACAGAGTGAAGAAATAAAAAAAATGGTTAGACGCTAATGATGGATATCTAAGGAAAGAGATAGATAAAGCGCAGGATATATGGTTGAGAATGAGACGATGCTTTCCACGGTCACCACTACCTTCTGAAGAGAATGGTAATGATGCGAGTGTTACCAAGAGATGCACAACATTCGTTCATAATTATGATTTGGATAAACAAAAATGTTACCATAAATGTATCACATCACAAAGAAGAAGAAAAAAAGGAAAAGAAGAAGAATCGACGCTGAAATTTGAGAGAAAAGGAAACGTTATTATAATATATTATGATGATAGTGAAGAAGAAGGAAAACAAAAAAAAAAAAAAAAAAGTAAATGAGATCTAAAGATGATCTCATTACTTTTTTTTTTTTTCTTTTTTTCTTCGCTAAAAATCAATCACTCTATTGTTTATATTTCCAAGTCCGTTATTAGCATGTTGATGCTCGTGTCTTCTCCTTTTTCGAAAACGTGTTGAATGTTTATCTTTACTCTTTTGAGTTTTTTTACATCGGTCAACTCGCTCTCACCACCCAATTTCTTCACGAGTTCGAATGAGATGTTTGGAAATATGTAATTTCCATAGGGCAATGACAAATCGTCCTTGTCGAATTCTCTATCTTCGGCAATGACGATGTTCTGCAGATCGCTTTGGTACTCGTAAATCAAATCAAGCGTGGCTTCGTTCAATTTCAGAGGCATCTTATATTTCTCGTATTTGTGCTCTAAGCCCTTCGTCTCGACATCGTTCAATTCGATGGGATCGTGTCGTTGTGATCTATAGATTTTATGACTGAATTTCTTATACGTTTCGACTCGTTTCAATTTAATTTCAATTCGCATCTTTTAGTTGTTGTTGTCTTCATGATTGATTATTTGTTGTTTTTTTTGTTTTTACGAATTCTTGCAAATAATGTATATTTTAAATTTTGTATTTAAATAATAATTTGTTAAAAAAAGTTTGTTATTTTTTTTTTTTTGCTCTTTATATATACATAAAAAAGTTGTTTTTTTAATTTTTAATTTTCTTTAATGTAAAATTTTTTTTAGTAAAAGTTTTTTTTTCTCTTTATATATATATATATAAAAAGTTAAATTTTTAATTTCAATCTCTCTATTGTTTATATTTCCAAGTCCGTTATTAGCAAGTTGACATTCGTCATTTTTCCACATACGAAAATAGTGTGAATGTTCATCTTTACTCTTTTCAGTTTTTTTTCATAGGCGAATGCGCTCTCACCACTCGATTTCTTCACAAGTTCGGGTGAGATTATTGGATATATGTAACCTCCATAGGACAACAATAAATCACCCCTGTCAAATTCTCTGTCTTTGGCGACGATGATATTAATCAACAGTTCGCTTTGGTACTCGTAAAACAAATTGAGCGCGGCTTCATCCACTTTCAAACACATTCGATATTTGTAGTAGTAGCGCTCTAAGTCCACCATCTCGACCTCATTCAATTCGATGGGATCGTGTGGTTGTAATGTATAGATATTAAAACTTAATTTCTCATACCTTTCGTCTCGTTTCAATTTCAATTCGCAACTTTTAGGTGTTGTTGTCATGATCGATTATTTGTTTTTTTATGAATTCTTACAAATAATGTATATTTTAATTTTGTATTAAAAAAATTGAATTTAAAATTTAACTTTTTTTTTTCTATTATATATAAAGAGTAAAAAAGCAAAACTTTTTTAACAAATTATTTAATACAAAATTCAAAAAAAAAAAATTCTTACAAATGAAGCAAACAGATAAAACAATGGTAAATTTAAATGAGAAAACCATACCTCAGTTAAACGAGATTTGTAAACTATTACAAATTTCAGATTTCAGAAAGCATAGAACTAAATCAAAAAAAATTGAAGTCATACAAGAATATTTGCGAAACGCTAGAAAGGCAAATGAAATGTCGATAGCAGCGACGTCAAAAGATGCACCGGTTGTGAAAAATAAGAAGACGACTAAACGAAAAGCCGTTGAAAAACATCAAGTTTCCAAAGAAAAGAAAAGAAAAACTAAAACAAAAACGAGTGATGCATTTCAGATTCAAGACAAACGAGATATATCGAGCAAAATTCAATGAGCAATCGACGAAGAGAAAGGAGAAGAATATGTAACACGACTCGTTGCGGAATTATTCCAATCAAAACCCGTAGAACGGGAGAGTGCGATCAAAGGCATTTTTAAAACTTTTGACGTGATTCCCTCGTTGAAGAAAGTCGATCCGAAATTGTTCATGGAACGGGTGAAAAAAGAAGTATTGGATTTGTTTCGCGAATACATGAACTTGGGATTAAAAATTAAGATGATACTCCATTGCATAATGAATAAAATCGACGTGAAGTCCGTCGAGAGCATCGTGAAAAATGCATATTTCAGATCTAACGTCGAACCTGTATTTCGAGGTTCAGATCTATCGGACGTTTTCGAAAAGATGAAAGACAAGATGTTGACGTCTCTCATGAATTATCAAAATGAAGGTAGTAATTGGACGTTCGGTGAGGTGATGAAACTCGAAATTCACATGACTAGAAACGAACCGTTGAAAGGATCTTCCTACTTGGAATTACCGTATTTCTTGACTAAGAAACACACTGTGGTCAACGTGAGAAATAAAGATGATCAGTGTTTTAAATGGGCAGTTACCTCCACTTTATACCCTGTCAAAATAAACTCTGATAGAGTTTCTCGTTACAAGGAAGCTTCTAAAAATCTCGATTGGACCGGAGTGCCTTTTCCAACAGAGTTAAAACACATCGAACATTTCGAGTTTCAAAATCCCACCATAGCGGTGAACGTCTTGGGATACGACGACGAAAATCAAAAGATCTATCCTCTCAGACAGACTTCGTATCGCGGAAGAGAAAAGACGATTATTTTATTATTGATTTCGAATGGTGACAATCGTCATTATTGTTGGGTTAAACATCCGACCCGATTACTGTCGAAACAAAATAATAATCATAACGGAAAGATATCTTTATGTTACAATTGCTTGAACATATTTGAGACCGAAAAATCATTAGCGAAACATCAGGAATATTGCAACGAAAATCAAGGTGTCGCCGTCGAAATGCCCAAACCCAACACCATCGTGAAGTTTGAAAATCACAATAGAAGGTTAAAAGTACCATTTGTCGTGTACGCCGATTTCGAATGTTTCACCACTAAAATGAGTTCCTGTCAACCCAACGCTCTTCAAAGTTATGTCGAAAGATATCAAAAACACATACCTTCAGGCTATTGCATTTAAGTGAAATGCGCTTTCGACTCGCAGCACGACATGGGTCCCTTCACCTACACGAAACAGCGCGAAGACGACGACCTGGCACAAAGGTTCGTGGAAGAGTTAGAATCGAAAATTCAAATGTTATATGACAAATTCAAAACTCCGGCAAAAATGATCATCACGTGAGAGCAGCAGGACGAAAATAACAGAGCTACCGAATGTCACATATGCAGACAATCGTTCGACGAGAATTCGGAGGAAAATAAGAAGGTCAGAGACCACGATCATTACACGGGTCTGTATCGCGGTCCGGCTCACAGCAAGTGTAATTTAAAATATTGAGACGCCGCTTTCTATCCAGTGATGTTTCACAATATCTCAGGTTACGACAGTCATCTGTTCATGAAAAATCTCAGCACCTCACATGAAGAATTAAATTGCATCGCGAACAGCGAAGAAAGATACATTTCCTTCACGAAATGGAAGCTCATGGAGAAGAAAAGAGTAATCGACGGAAATACGTTGAAAGAAAAAACAAAATCCATTCGTAGATGCATATGTTTCATCAACAGTTTTAAATTAATGTCGACCGCTCTGGAAAAATTAGTCAATAACATGAGCAAGGATAAATTTAAAATCACGAGCGAACATTTTGGAGAACGAATAGATGTCATGTTGAGGAAAGGAGTCTATCCTTACGATTACATGAATGATCTAAAGAGATTCGAAGACACTGCACTACCTTCGAAAGATGATTTTTATTCAAAATTATACGAATCCGACATTTCCGACGAGAATTACGAACACGCCAAAAACGTGTGGAAATCATTCGATATGAAAACCATGAGAGATTATCATGATCTCTATCTGAAGACCGACGTTCTGCTCTTGGCAGACGTGTTCGAAAATTTTCGAGACGACTGTCATCGAAATTACGATCTGGATCCCGCTTGGTATTTCACCGCACCCGGTCTGGCGTGGGACGCTCTGTTGAAGACCACCGAAGTCCAATTGGAATTATTATCCGACGTGGACATGTTGCTCATATTTGAAAGGGCTGCGAAAGGTGGCGTCTCGATGATCTCTCACAGACATTCTGAGGCTAACAATCCCTACATGAAAGAAGGTTTTGATTCAAAACGGTCGACTAAATACATACAGTATTGGGATGCCAATAATCAGTACGGTTGGGCTATGAGTCATCCTTTACCGATTGGAAATTTTGAATGGGTGAAGGAACCGGAAGAGATGCAAAAATGGAGAGACTATCCTTGCATTTTAGAAGTCGATTTGAACTATCCGGAAGAATTACACGATACACACAACGATTATCCGCTGGCTCCCGAACGAATGGAACCGAATGAAGGAGATGAGGAAAAAGTCATTCCCAATGTATTTAACAAACGTAACTACGTCATCTACAGCAAGAATTTGAAACAGTACGTCAATTACGGGATGAAATTAGTCAACATACATCACATCATTCGATTCGACAAAGAGCCTTGGATGAAAAAATACATCGATCTCAACACGAATCTCAGAACCCGAGCCGAGAACGATTTCAAAAAAGATTTCTTCAAACTCATGAACAACTGCGTGTACGGCAAATCGATGGAAAACATCAGGAAGAGAACTGACGTTCGACTCGTCACGTCTGAGGAAAAAGCAAAAAAATTAGTGGCGAAACCCAATTACAAACACCGAACCATATTCGGCGAAAATCTAGTGGCCGTTCACATGCAAAAGACGTATCTGAAGTTCGACAAACCGTATTATCTCGGACCGATCATCTTAGATATCAGCAAGCGATTGATGTACGAGTTTCACTACGATTACGTCAAACAAAAATTTGGTGACAAATCCAAAGTACTGTTCACCGACACGGACAGTTTAGTTTACGAGATAGAGACGAAAGACGTCTACCGAGATATATCTCCAGACGTGGCCAAGTGGTTCGACATGAGCAATTATCCCATCCATCACCCGTCCAACATTCAATCGAACGACAACAAGAAGGTGTTGGGTAAATTTAAGGACGAGAGCGGCAGTGAACAGATCGTCGAATTCGTGGGCTTGAGACCCAAACTGTATGCTTATCGTCTAGAAGATGATGAAGAGATCAAGAAGTGCAAAGGAGTTAAAGCGTGCGTGGTGAAGAAAAACATCTCTTTCCAAGAGTATAAAGATTGTCTGTTAGGAAGTGGTCCGGTGTATAAGATTATGAAATTGATTGATGCGAAAATCACGACTTGTATACCGAAATAGTCAACAAGATTTCGCTGACGGCCGATGACGACAAGAGATTCGAGTTAGTCGATAAAATAAGCATTTTGGCACTCGGGCATTGGACTTTAGATGTAATTTTAGACGATATGAATGGAGATGATTGGATTCTAGTTGCGCTTGCGGATGATAAGATTCCAGATACGATTGTGGATGATAGGATTCCAGAAAATCAAGAAGAATTAGATTAACGCAAAATTATAGAAATGGATAGTGACATCGAGAAAGTTAGTTTAAAAAGAAAAAGAAAAAAATAGAAAAAAAAAATAACGTCACTTTTAGTAAATTATAATAAAATAAATAAAAAAAATATATACTTATTTATGAATAAGAAAATAAAGATATCCGTAGAAGGTGTCGTCTTACCCTACGAACCCCTATCCAACATTGATCTGTTGAATGCGGCAAAAGATTTGAAAATCGAAGATTTTCTAGGAGTGTTTTCCAGAGATGCCTTGCCGAAGAGAAGACCTCGACAATCAAAATGCGGAATTTTAAATCTAGACGATTCATCGGGTGAAGGCACTCACTGGGTGGCGTGGTTCAAGAATGGGAAGAAGAAAAATTATTATTTTGACAGCTACGGAATCCCTCCGCCAAAAGAAATAAAGAACTATTTCAACAAATCGATGGTTCGTTACAACCTGGATCAAGTGCAATCACCAGATCAAGTGTTTTGCGGTCACCTGTGTCTCTACATTCTCAAGAGATGGTCTGAAGGAGATTGATTTCAAGACATTCTCAATGACTTACATTAGAGAGAGATTTTTTTTATAGTATATATAAAGATAAAAAATTATTGTAAAAAAATTTTAATCGAATAAAAACGAAAAATAAAATAACATAGTTCATTTTTTAATAAACTGCGTTTGAACATATTTTTTTCTAAAAAACTAAAAAAAAATCCTTACAACAACATGCCAGTCGATAAATTTGGTAGAAGTGACGACGAAAAAGTCAACCCGAGAAAGAAGAGGAAGACGTTCGAAGTCGACGATGGTTACGACGTTGCCAACTTGGATGAGCGTTACGTTCGGAGATACAAACCTTGAGAAGAACCTTTGAACATGAACGATAAGAAGCTCTACAATCTTCCCGAGCTGATAGATCTCGCAGATGCTGCAACTAAAAAATACGTCGACAGGGGGAACGCCGATTTCGAACGAATCCTGCTGGATAATTACATGGATAAAACCATGACCGACGATCTGGATCTGAAATCCAAACGTTTGGTGAACGTCGCGAATCCCGTAGGTCCCACTGATGCCGCGACCAAGAGATACATGGACGTTACTCACGCGAGATTCAGCGAACACCTGAGAAAAAGATATGTTCAGAAAATGATGCACTTGGAATTGAATGCCAATTCTAACAAGATAACGAACGTGGCCACTCCCACGAATCCCAAGGTCGTGGCGACTAAACACTCTGTAGATCTGGAACAGAGAAAGTCTGACAGACGAGAAATGAAATAGGATCTGAATGCGGGATTCCACAAGATATTGAATCTGTCGAAGATCGACGACACGGATGCGGACTCAACCATGGTCAACAAGGGCTACGTAGATTCTGCCATAATACAATTGCAAGAATACCTAAAATCGCAAGTGGACGATCTGTACCTGAACAAAGAATCTGGCAGAACCATGGAGGGTGGCATCAACATGAACGGTCACAATTTATTCGGTCTCGATCACGATCCCGAATTCGATTCCAGCACTGTCAGCAGAAAGTACGTGGACGACAACTCGGTCTGGAGAAAGGGCGACATCATGGAAGGTAAACTAGACATGGGTGGACACGCTCTCACGAATCTGCTGGATCCCGTGTACATGACGGATGCCTGCACCCTGATTTCGGTGGTGGAGAAAGTCAAATATGCTAGACAATTGATCACCGTGTGGGCCGAAGAGGCCGGCGCCTTAGATGAGGGAAAAGCTGAGTGGTCTTTCGAAAATGGAGGTAGCGGATCGAAACACGGTCAGGTTGGATATCCCATGCCGTTGGGAGGTGAAATCCTTCGAATGAGTCTGGCTTCCTCGGATTTGAATAACAGAGCAGTCGTCAATCTCATGGTGAATGGTGTGGAGAGGGATAAGAGATACAGCGTCAAAAAGACTGAGAATCAACACGCGAATGTTAGCACGTTCGGCACGCCTCTCAAAGTGAACGCCGGAGACAGGATTAATTTCGTCATGAAAACCAATAATCTCAAAGCCGCCACTTCCGTGGTGAGTCTACTGATCGAACTAGATCCTTTGAACAAACATTGAACACGTGGAAAATAATGAATTAAAAAAAAATAATGTGTGATTATTAAAAACAAAAAAAAACAACAACAAAAAAAAGTAATGAGATATAGAGAGATGTTCAATCTCTCTATATCTCATTACTTTTTTTTTTTTTTTTTTTTTTAAAATTTTCTATCCATTTATGATTACAATTTATACACTTTGCGAATACGGTTGTTGGTTCATCACCAGATCTAGTTTGTTGAGATTCGATTTTTATTTGACGTTTCTTACATTTGCGACATTTTAAAATTGTATTTTTTATAATTTCTTCTTTAGATCTTATGAGATCAAACTCTACTTTTTCTTTTAAATGATATTTGTTAAAATCACAACTATTCCATCCTTTTTTTGTGTTACGTTCTTCATATTCAATTTGAATCCATTTTTCCAAGTATTTTATTTTAATGTCGTAGTAATCTGAAGTGAACAGATGATTTGTTGTTTTCGTGTCAAAAACATCCATTTTGTTTTCGAGATTTTAGTTTTTTTAATTAATCTTACATCCACATTTTTAACGTTTATTAATTTTTTTTCACACACTCGTCTCTCATCGAATGATCGACATCTTATTTCCGTCCGATTCGAATTGTAATTCTCTCTCCGACAGGACCAGGGCGAAGGCTTCAGTTTTTCTTGGCACGTTCCTATCGAATTGCATCTTGATCTGAATGTCTAAAACGCTACTCCTGAGTCGTTCACTCTGTTTACTGACGTCGAACACGAACATGGGATACATCGACTTGTATTCGACGGGAGATATGTTGGGATTGCTCATCAATTCGTCTAGACCATGATACTTCTTTCTAAAATCAGCGGCATCGCCGTACAGTCTGGAGAAATCGTTCTTGTCGAACGACACATTGTAATCGATTGCCAGATATCTCGTGGCGTTCAGAAACACTTGCATGTTTCTCAAATGGCAGTGATCGAACAGCGACGCATTCTTTTCCTGAGCCCCGTCCCTATCAGTCTGAAACGCAACCACAATGAAACGCGGTCTCTCAGAAGCAGATTTCACCATCAATCTCCAATCGAAGTGATTCGTGGAGGGAGGAATGCTAGCCGTGTCACACGGTCTCATTCTAAATCCCACGGGTAATATACTCTTGGATTGTATGATCTTGTAGAGATGCGTTTTCTCATCGATCGAAGGCTCCACGTGTGGAACGAACCACGATATCTTGTGTAGAGTTATCTTACCCGCATCAGTCGTGGTGAGTTTCACTATTGCGTCGTCGTTTCCTTTTTGAATCAACGTCAGATTGTGTTTGAATCCGTACATGATCTTGTTGTAATCGTCCGTGAATCCGAAGATGTGTTTCAAAGGTATCCTGAACGAAAACGTTCCTTTAGGTCTGGACGTCTTGACGACGTAGTCGAATATCGTGGCGGCACCTTCGCTAGCAGGGCCTATGGTGTCTTTCACCCACAACTGATTAAGTCCTCTGGATTTCGAAAAATCATCAGGATACGTCAAGAGTCCGAACATCGTGGTGGCCTGACCGGGATGAAAAACAGATTCTATCTCTTGTCCGGATAGCATGTATTTTATGTTACTGAATAGATGCATGATGCCATTATTGGCAAGAGTAACCATGTCGTCGTCGGCATAGTCGCTCCCATCTTCCTTGGTGAGACATCCCTGCACCACTATGTAACTCTCGCTAGGATGTACGAATAGATCTTGAGTTTCGATGTTGATTCTTATCTCTCCCGCATTGTTCAAACTCGTTCCGGTTACCGGTTCGTATTCGTGAACCTCATATTCTTGAATACTTTCATATTTCACTATGCTTTGTGCTATATCTTATATATTTGTCATTTTAAAGGATTTTTAGTTTGTTTTTTTTTGTTTATTAATTCACTTGCTTTCTTTATCTAAAAAAATAATTTTTAATTCTTTTTTATTATTATTTTTTTTTCTCTCTTATATATATATATGTGTGTAAACAAGAAAATGTCAAAGAGAGTAAATAAAAAAAAAAATTGTGTTCTTCATCAAAACTTCGTCTTCTGTAATTGTTAATCGTAAAACTTTCCGATGATCTCTTCTCCATCCAAAGCTTCAATTTCGTAAGTCACCGGATCGGTGTGAAATATTTTGATGATCACGAAGATTTCCGAGGTCCATCGAGGAGTATAACCCTTTTCGAAGTGCTTCTTATAAGCATAGATTCTCACTCGATCACCGACTGCAAATTTCGGCGTTCTAGACTTCTTCCTGATCTTAGATCTCTCGGGATATAGATTCGCGTAGACCCGTTTTTCGTTTCGAGGATCGCTAGCTTCCGCGGGAGTCATCTTGCTCGATCTGTGTCGCGTGTTGTTGTAATCTTTGACCAGACCGTTCAGAGCGTATATGTATTTCTTGGTCAAATTCGCCGTGAAGTATCTGTGCATCTTCTCCTTCATCGTTTGATTCCAATGTTCCACCACGCTGGCTTCCTCTTCGTTTTCGATCGAGTAGAGGTCTACCAATCGACGAACGTCCTTGTTGTAGAATTCCTTTCCCATGTCCACCCACAATTTACTCGGTTTTCGAGAAGACGAGTCGAACATGGTCTTCAGAGCCTCAGCGACGCAAGGTCCCAATTTATTCTTCAAAGCTCTGATCCAACCGTATTTGGAAAACACGTCGATGACCGTCAATAGATATTTGACGCCCTCGTTCCACCTCGAAAACGATCTCATGTCGACCAAGTCGGCAGACCAAATGTCATCCAGACCCTTCACGAACACCCTTCTCTTTCGAAATTTACGCACTATGGGTTTGTGTAACTCCTCGGCCAATTCGCTCGTCAATAATCGTTTCTTCTTCTTCTTTTCAGATTCGCTTTTTTTTTTTGAACGCCTCATCCGAATCGACGTTTCACACCGATCAGATTGCCGACCAGCAAACGTTCCATCTTTTCTCTCCTGGTCGGATTTGATATGCCTCTCAATCTCCCCAACATGTTTTTGTCGCAGACGTCATTGCGAGTCTTGGTGTCGGGATGTCCGGCGTAGCACAGATCGTGATCGTACGTGGCCGCGTCCACCCTATTCACGGGTTTGCTCCAAGATTTGGGAGTCAGATCGGCGTTGAGTCTCTTGTTCAATTTCGTTCCGCATCCCGTGAAACTGTGACCGGGCAGATGCATTTCGAAAGGTAGATTGTTGATCATTTTATTCACGATGCCTTTTCCTTTGCTCGCGTTCTTTTGTTTGACGAATCTAGTCTTTATAGAACCACACACGTCGCAAATTCTGCGAAGCATACGTCTGTCATTTTTAGTTTGCACTTCTCTACAATTACTCATCTCGGTAACTCTCTTACACTTTACGCAATACATTTTTTACGAGTTATTTAAATTAATTTCGTTTTTTTTTTTATTTTATATATAAATTTAATATTTTTTTTTTTTTTAAAATTCTGTTCTTATTATATATATATATTTTTTTTTTCAATCACTGCTCTTGAGTTCTATCATGTTACTGAATTCCTCCCTAGCCTCTTTCCTCCCCTTTTCCACGAGAGAATCCTTCATATCTTCTTTGATGATCTGACGAGTCTTGATTCTCACGGCTTCTTTCATGGCATCGTATTTCGTTTTCTCACTCAATATCGCGAAGTATTCTCCGTCCGATATCCTACCATCTTTCAACGCCATAGAGATCATTTCGGATATCGTGTCGATCTTGGAGTCAGCCAAGATGCGAATCTTGTCGTGTTTCCTCGCCTTCAGATATAATTTCCTACTCAAAAAGTTTCCGGCCATGCTAAACAATCCGGTGGCGAGGGCCACTCCTTCTACGGTCAACACGATCGGAACGGCGACCACGGTCGACAACACTCCGATGCCGGCCGCGTGTAAACCCATGGAAATCATGATGAGTGTCGTGTCGATCGCGTTGACGAATGTCACGAAACATGAATACTTCTTCTTGAGGGAACGACGAGAATCTCTCTCTCAAGTTAGATACTCTCGGATTCTATTGATTTGATCGATGCAATACCTCTCTCCTTTTTCTCTTTCTTCTAGCGACGGCGCCGTCGGCAAAACGCCGTTCGGCTTCTCGTCCTCGTCGTCCACTAACGTCGGATACAATTTATTTCTGGTTCTCATTTTGTGTTTTTTTTTTCTTTCTAATACTAGATAAAAAAAAAATTTATGTGTGTATTTTTTTTTTTTTTTTTTTTTTTTTATTTTCTACTCTCCCTTATTTTTATATCAACGAAAAAAAAACTTAGACGTATGCATCGTTCAGCAATAATTTCTTGATGCATCCCTTGTCTTCTAAAGTCAAACTTCTACGCACCAATTTCAGTTCTTCCGAATCTGTGGGCCTGTCTCGATTCTTACAGAAGACTAATCTCTTCCAAAACGTGATCACATCGTCGAATTTAACGCGTTCGAACGCCGGTTCGAAATACATGACGACCATATCTTCCCTTTCCATCGTCAGACACGAATGATCCTCGTGATCAAAGTCTAGATGATCCCGACATCCGACGCATCGTTCTAACAAGATGGGACGTAGTTGTTCGTTCACGCAGATTGCGTATGCTCTCATCAGCATGTTTAAAAGAAACCTCGCTCTAATAGTCTAAGAATCGCTCATGATTTACGTATTTTTTTTTTTATTATCTATTCGATTTGATATATTTATTTTTCTAAATAACTATTTATTTATATTTTTTTTTCTCCCTGTATATATATATCAATCAAAAAACGTGACTGGGTTTGCAAATTTCCAACACACACTGACGACAACGACACTCTTCGTTCAGATCGAGTTTTATTACGAGAATCGAGCGATCTGATCGCTCGATCAGCTGAGTGGGTTTTTTTTGAGAATTTCTCATAGTGGAGGAATTCTACTAATAATGTCATAAATGGGAAGGAAAAAAACCCACCGCCTCAAAAACAACAAGGGAGAGTTCTAAATCATCTGTACCAACGCAATTGCGGGTTCTGAATCGCTGATTTAGAGTCCCCAAAACTGTTTTTTGATGATGAGCCAGAATCTTTCGCTTTCGCTCGCGTTTGCCGACGATGGATCGGTGGTCTGATGTGCGATTCGAACGTCCACGAAAAATTACGTACAAGATACGACTGAAGATGTACGATTTCACCCTTTTTTTTAAAAACGCGCGTTCACCACGAGTATTTGAACGTTAAAAGCGCGATCTAGGAGTCACGACTGTACATGGGGGGGATTCAAGATCATGTACAGTTTTTGTGAACAAGCGTGTGATTTAACACCGAATTCCACGTTGATGAACGCATCGTGAACGTATGTTGTACACGTACATGTACAAGTGATAGTAAACTCTCCTTTTATACCTACTTCTGTTAATTCACAATGCCGAGATTGAAGGCCAAAATATTCGATTTTCAGGTGTTTTTGATATTTTGGAAATTTTTTACCGTAATTCTTTTTTACAACTTTTGTTACCAGTGCGTTATGTACAAATCTGTAAAAAGTAAAATATATTCAGGTCATTAGCCCATTCAGGCCAAGAGATATTGGTCAATGAAAGAGTTTGGGCATTTTGAGGCGTTTTGGGAATTCAGAGTGCTTAGCTGAAGGTGAACAACTTAACAGACCTACAACTTACATATGTCTATGACTGAGCGAAATGTCAGAAAAATCTGTAATGCAGTCTTCGAAATCGTAATCTCCAAAGTGTTGGAAGAAAAAAAACAAGAAAAAAAACAACTAATTTTTTTCGAGTAGAATAAAAAATGTCTTTTCCTTTCAGGAAAAGCCCCAAAAATGTAATTTTAGATCTCGGCCTATTTGTCAAGATCAAATTTACAACAACAAAAAAAACAACTTCGAGGCGTGTTCGATCTGTAACAGGAGCAGTTTAGCGCGGTTTCCCGCGCGTAGCGTGGTCACAGACATGTTCTAATTGATCCCCTTTCCAGCAGTTGAAACACAGAAAAAATGAATTTACTCGGCATTATAGTCTGGAACCTAATTATGGGTTCTGAAAGGACAATGAGGTCAAATATTACTTACGAATTACAATATTGTATATGGTGTGATACGAAAGGAAGCTGTAAGCTATTTCGAAAATATTGAGAAGTTATTACATGGTTTGGTTCATATCAGTCGAGAGATTAGCCCGAGATAACTTCATATTAGGCTAAGATCGAAGGTCGAAGAGGAAAAACTCCAGCTTGGTTCATATCGGCCGAGATCAGCATTAAATCTGCCAAGTTTAAAGTCTTATCAGCCGAATTTGATAATGGGAAATTCTGGGAAAGAAAGTTATATCTAATAAACAAAAATGTGCTAACTGGTGGCCACACACCCTCCCCATCGACATATACACCTCTACAGTTAAAACTAGAAGTCATGTCACGAAAAGTGCGCTTATCTAGGCTTAATTGCGCATTGGAATTGTGCGCAATTGCCGTATCGAATGGCATCCAAAGCACGGCAGGTTCTCCTGGTTACTCATAGCAAACACATGCAATGTTTCTGCCAATGGACCTCCGGGTTACCCGGAGGTCCATTGGCTGAAACATTTCTTGTGCACAGGCTATATGTACAGAATTTGATAGCTTTACTTGGGCCATAGCGCGTACATTAACGCGTATATCAACGCGCTATTTGTGCGCATTTCATGACATGACTTTCAGTTTTAACTGTATATTTAAACCTCCTTCCAAACATAAAAATATGAGAACCAAGAAAATGGCAAATCTGTGTCTCAGCTTTTAAATTTCTCTCCCGACAAAGGCAGAACACACACGTACAAATTCGTTGAGCTTCCCCAGCCTATGCTTTCATGTGAGTGATGTTAACCTGTATTCAACAGGAATAGAACGCGACACTTGCAAATAAACTTCGACAATATTAAGATTTAATTTGTGACTTACGAGCTCGTTCCAAGGAATGGTCATAAACTATGTTTTCAGATAGAAAATTAAAACAATGATGAAAGTTGAATATCGTTTTTTTGTACATAGTGTTGGCCGGTTTTTTACCCTCCGTTACGCTGGAAAATATACAGTATGGCAACCATGGGTTGGTCACTTGCCACGGGTGAACAACCCGGTGCTTCATTAATAAAAAATCTGCACCTGGTGATTTGTATTACCTTGTAAACGCATGCGTTGACATCACTGCTCAAGCGTGGATCACGACCATCCCATGGCGACTGTGTTGTAATATTTCATCAGTGCAAATAGGAATGCGCAAAATTACCGATATTTTCTAAATAGATAGCTACATAAAAAAATAAGTAGCATTTTCAACCTATTGACTTCGCGCTTCTGAACTGCATTATATTTTGCTGAGAAGCATACACCAAAAACCCATAACACTGAAGCATCTTCGTGTGAGTTTCCTTATAAACAAGTGTATTAAGCTTACCTTATCGTTTAGGCAAACTCCTGCCGCCGTTACCATTACAAGCTGGCAAGTCATTCCAAACAAGAACAATGTCGAAAGTATATAATCTTCAAGGAACATAGTTCCTTTGATGTTCCCGTACATTAGTAAACAGATTACACCTACACCCATCGCATAAGAGGTTGGGGGAGAATGATAAATACAGTTATTAAATCCATGTATTAGTCCAACTAGTCGCTCGAATTTTGCTTTAAACTTGCGTATATCGAACTCACTCAGAATGTTGTCACTGGCTTTAATTAATTGAGTGTTGAAATTCTTTATCTCTTTATACAGAATATAGATTACCAAGATATAGAGCACAGACAAAACATGTATCGTAACTGACGATAAAGTCATGTACAGGCTGCATGCAACTAGCTCAGCTACACCTGCATCATATGGTATACCAAATATCCGCCAGGAAAGAAAAGCTACAATTGTCGGAGAGTTTTTGTCCAGATAGCTCATACCCACTGGGGCAGCGGCGCCTACAACTAGAGAATTTGCGACCACATAGACAAGTACTTTGTTGGTAATAGACTTCAATTTGTTACTGTTGATGTTCAAACAGTAATCATCCTCATACGACTGCATAATCTGTTCAAGAGGTTCGAGTTTTCCTGACACGGTCCAGAGAGATGTTGTCAATAAATACGAGAAACCAGATGCGGCTACGGTGCTGGCCGACAATGTCATCATACTGGCAATCGTTCCATTTTGCTTCTGGTTTTTCATTTCATAAATGGATCGTACTATCTGAAACCAGTTGAACATCACTAATATTATACAGTAAACAAGTTGTAATACATTCCAGAAAGTAATGGAATTGGTGTTCTTTTGTCGCATTTTCCAAATAACTTCGCTGTAAAC
The DNA here is from genome assembly GCA_031216915.1 of Pictodentalium vernedei. NCBI lineage: Eukaryota > Metazoa > Mollusca > Scaphopoda > Dentaliida > Dentaliidae > Pictodentalium > Pictodentalium vernedei. The sequence goes on from CM062290.1 coordinate 409,185,390, forward strand.
ACCAAAACATGATAGCGGTTTCTTGAAGGGGTGCAATATCGTTGTGATGGTCACTTCCTTCTTTCCTTCGGTGATAACGTTCGGAGAATTCTTACCTTCGGTGATAATGTTCGGAGAATTCTGAAAATGTACAATGTATATTGATAGTGAACAAGAAATAAATAATTGTGAAGTGGAATCTTTGCTCGGTAAGTACTGTTTTAACCCCTTTCCAAGGGTTACGTCAAACCCGTACAGAGCTATTCACAAAACGCCATTTAGATTTTAGTATTTTTTGTCTCACAGGCTTAGCTTATCACCCCTCATTGGAAGCGCGCTTGCCCAAACATGGCCTGGAAGATCATATTTTATTTGTTCGGTTTGCGTGCGTTCTTTCAAAGGACTACCAAACCAAAAGATTAAAATAAAGTCTTTCATGCCATGTTTGGGCTACATGTACAGTTAAAACTAGAAGTCATGTCACCAATAGTGCGCTTATCTAGGCTTAATTGCGCGTTGGAATTGCGCGCAATTGCCATATCGAATGGCACCCAAAGCACGGCAGGTTATCCTGCTTATTCATAGCAAACACATGCAATGTTTCTGCCAATGGACCTCCGGGTTACCCGGAGGTCCATTGGTTGAAATTTTGCTTGTGCACAGGCCATATGTACAGAATTTGATAGCTTTACTTGGGCCGTATATTTTAGAGTGAACAAGAAATAAACAGTTGTGAAGTGGAGTTTTTGTTCAACCAGTGACGTGGCTAGAGGCTTCCGATTGGGGAGGGGGGGTGTAGGGTAGTGAATGTTCTAACTAGGGGGAGGGATCGGGAGGGTGTTCTTCCTCCCAGTCCCTCCCCCTAGTTGGAAATTAGTACCGAGAAAAATTTAGAAACTGAAGACAAGAAAGGGGGCATAAAATTGATTCGGGGGGGGGGGGGGGTACGGTGGCGTAGAGCACGTCGATGGCACAGTTGCCGTTAACTAATGTTAACTCTGCTTGTGTGGAGTTGAGGAGTCTGACATTAATTACTGGCCGCTGCTAGGTGGTTTTCTTCAGGTACTGCGTCTTCCTTCACCCCTGAAATGCCCAACACAGGTCGGTCTGCTACTGTCGATAGTGTTGTTAAACCCTTATCAATAAATAAAAAAAATATCACCTCTTGTTAGAACGAGCTCGTCATAACGAGGGGTGATAAACTATGTTTTTAAAACAGAAAATCAAAAGATTAGTTTTTTTCGATATGTTTTGGAAAGTGTTGGGTAAATGTTTGAAATAAAGCGAACTGGGGTTTATCGAGGCACAAGTAGATTTTAATGAGATTCGTTTTATCGTTCAGTGTCTAAAACCCTTTACCTAACATTATTTATTATTACTTATTAGGGTTTAACGACACTTTAACATCCAAGCTCATACCCTGTCGGTGACAGTTTTACCGGTGGAGGAAGTCTGAGTTCCCGGAGAGAACCACTGAGCAACGACGAGCAGCTGACAGCTCCTCGACATCGTAACTCCGCACTGCAGCACAGGCAGGGTTAGGTTGGTTGAAGACATGCGCACCATCGACGTGCAGTACGCCTTAGTACACGCCGTCATATGTGGAATATGGGGGTTAAGTGCCTTGCCCAAGGAGACAATGCGGGAGTCCGAAACGATCGCTCAGACGGTCACCCATCCCAGGACTAACCGGGCTCAACGTTGCTTACCGCAACGCCCCCCCTCCCACCCCCCACCCCCCTAATACCAGTGAATTGAAGTGCAGTATAGGTTTGGTGGTTTGGGAGGTGGTTGGAAGAGTGGAATCCTCCCTGTCCCCAGTACTATGAGGTGGAACCATGGGTTAAATAAATGTGTTAATAGGGTAAGATAGGCTGTTAGTTATCAGTTGCCGGGGCTTATGTTGTGCTCCTGGGAAATGCACTTGCCCAAAATGTGAATTTGCTTGAATTAACAGCCTTAGTTTTGGCAATGTGAAATAATCCCCCAAAATAATTAAATCTGGTTTGGAAGGCCCAAAAAATATTTCCTATAGGTATCACGGAATTAATATTTTCCCATAGGCGACCATTATAACGTTCATGCGAAAGAAATATGTTTGCATCACTTTAATTTGGCATTCGCATATCTTTGTCAAGTATAGCCCTCCACACAACTTTTTCTGACCAGAAAACAGGGGGTCATGCAAAAATAAGAGAGAAAAACTGACAGGAAGTGAAGTACCGGCCACGTGCACATGTTTTTCGAGGAATTCCCAACAAAAATACACCAAAAGTCAATTGTATTATTTGAGTCTAAAAGTCCTCAAATCACCCTCTTTATTTATCTGGAGTATTGAACAATATTACAAGATGTCATTTGATTGCTTCAAACGTTTATTGAAACAATATATTTTCTCAAGGTTGCTTATTTTTAGAGATTGCAACTTTTCAATGTGGGTAGCTTTAATTTAAATATTTCGTTCAGCGATAACTTTTAGCTGGTACTTGGCACATACTACAATAGCCAGTCAGACATTCTATGTTTTTTGGATAGAAACTACACTCCAGATGTGTTCCGTTGATAACTTGTGTTCCACGAACTATACTGAGAACCTTATGTTTCAATGAGACTCAAATCCTCGCCGTCGGTACGCGTCTTACAACGGAAGCGTATTAGGGACATGATACAAAATAATTTTCAGACCCAGGAAGTTGAAATTTCGACATTTTATTTCTCAATTTCGACTTTTTATCTCGAAATTTCGACTTTTTATCTTGAGACTTTTATGTCGAAATTTCGTGGTTTCATCTCACTTGCTTTGCAAGTTGTATTTTGTTCATTAGCAGTGTGCGATAGATTCCGACCCCAAGTTCTGATTTCTAACAAAACTGAACTGACAGGACAGGGATGCTGCCCACCCCACTCACGGCCCTTGGGAGTACCTCTAACTCACTTTTCAATAAAATCCAATACTTAAGGTTCATTGAAGACTTCCCTCATTCCCTTGGAAATTTTCCCTATCGCGCCATTATAGACCACAGAGGTTCAATGAAGACTACTACTTGACATGCCCCTACATGCCTTCCCCACCCTGCCCTTATAGATCACAAAAGGAGTGATACATTCAAATAATATCAACGCACATATGAGTCCCCCACCTTCTGATAAGTAAATGCTGCATCAGCCTCTACCCCTACCCCCAATCCCGGAAAGTGCTGCCCAGTAAATATCAATAGAGTATATATTTATTTGTTGGTGTTTAAAGTCACATACGTCTGCACAATGGGTAATTGTGCCCGCAACATGGAGATTAAATCAAGTTTAGTCAATCGTTTACACCCATTTTAGAGAAGTTCCGCCAAATCTTTGATGAATAGCTCGTATATTTTAACAGTAAAACAGAGCTTGTTTTCAATAGTAGACGAGCACTAAGCACTACTCCACTTCCCAGGGTATACACAATGAATCACAAGAATAGTCTACGCTTTCGAAGAGATGCTCTCCAGTAAATATCACTGGGGTATTTTCCCTAACGAAGAGTTGCTACTTTTTACCCAGCACACTGCCGAAATATTATAGAAGAAACAAATAAAAAAACGATAATCAAAACGAGACACAGCCACTGATGTGAATGGTCATTGTGTGGGTAAACGGCAAATACGACCCCCCCCCCCCTCCGACCCCCCCCCCCGACTATCACCAATAAGTTAAATTATAGGGGTGGACTGCCAGAGGTTTATCCTGTAAATTTTTTAGCAGCGCACTGTGTGAAAGTGATATTTATTGGGCAGAACTTTCCAAGGGAGGGAGACGAATAAGCACACTGAGATCATTTGGATATATTTTGCCGGAAACTTTAGGAGGGGATGCAGTCGGATGTATTACATTTTTATTTACCGTTAGCGAACGGATTGGCAAGTTCGATGGATAAAACTGGACATTTTATGGGCGTGAACTCATATACTCTTCTGTGGTTTAACGGCATTTCCAACAAGCAGAGGTGGGGGGGGGGGGGGGGGGTCATGAATGGTTAAAAATGGAGGCAATGACCGCCCAACCCCACTCAGAAATCTCATAAGGCTAAGACGGTGTTCAAGAAGACGAGGGCGACCAGGGGGTGGTCGCTGTCTCAGGTCGCACAAGCGGTGGAAGCAGCCCGAGCGCTGAAACAGATGTGTTAATTTCTCTATAAAATAGAATTTAGAACATGTACGATTGTTATGTCGCTACAGTACTGGCCCCGTGGACTGGTCACTTTCCACGGGTGGGTAATATTTTCATGGATACAATAATATTAAAACACTAATCAAAGGAATAATCACCAAAATGTTAATTAATGAAGCGCCGGATACTAAAATTAATTCAAATTAAAATTTTGCCGATGATTATTTTTATTACCTTGTAAACGCATGCTTGGGCATCACTGCCCACTCGTAGATTAAGACCAGTCCACGGAGACTGTGCTGTATGTAATTTTATTATCTGACTCGTCCTTTTGTTCACTTTGACACATTTGATATTTTGTTTTCATATTGATCAGTGATAAATAAATCCTTCCGTCAATTTCATTGGTCACTTTCAAAACTAGACAATTTGATTGGCTGAACAAAATACAACTGGGCCACATTTTCATAATTTGCATAATAAGAGTTGGGAGCTTTCATTGCCCAATTTCAAAACTGGACAATTTGTTTGGCTAAACAAAATACAACTGCGTGACATTTGCATAATTTCAGTAGGGAGAATTTACGTTATCTGTCCCATTTTAAGGAAGCCAATTCCTTCCTTTAGGCTCACTTTATTTTTTGTTGAGACACTGCGTTCAGTAGAATTATATTGATCGTATCCCAACGGAAAACTCATTTATAGATAACATCACAGAGCTTGTTTACTTTGAATCCTTTGTTCCATGTGAGTTCAATGGCAGGAATTGGAAGAGTCCATATTCATTATTTAGGGGCAGACTAATCAATATTTTCAACATGAACTAAGCACCCATACCACTTACTGAAATAATGATGTTCCAGGAAAGGAAAAATGGACTCTCGGGTAAAATGGGTTAATAATATTTTTTTAAAAGTAAAATTAAAATGAATTTAAAAAAAAAAGAAACATAAAAAAGTCAAATGAATCTTCAAAATTAAAATGAGCTGTAGGTAATTGTGTTCGCCTGCTGTCATTCGAAGAAAGAAAGTCCCAAGATTTCTGTTTGATCCAGGATGCACAGACACACCTTTTGTACACTTCCCCCATCATAAACACTATTTTTTCCAGAAACACGTTAATCAATGAGAATAACTTTTCTGAGATAGGTGCAGGCCTGAAAATAAGCGATCTGACATTTGGAGAATGAGGTCCCCAGAGGGTGAATCTGATGATGCTATCCCTTGCTGTGGGCCAATTTATTTTCTAGGTAACTCTTTCTGTTTAGTTTTGAGACCTTGATTCAGATTGAGGTCCCCAGAGGGTAAATTTAGTGATGCTATCCTGCTGTGCAGGGTAGCATCACTAAATTCACCCTCTGGGAACCTCATTTTGCAGATGGCACTCTGCTTATTTTCTGGCTTGGATAGGTGAAGTGTAAGTTATTTTCCCAATGGGAGATTACGGCAAAACTTCAAGGCGCCGTAACTCACAGACAGATACTGTTCAATTTTAGTGAGGATTTTGGAAAATGCCATTTTGGTAACAGTGAAAAATTGGTTATTTTTTCGGAATTTTTCAGAAGACTGTCTTCACCCATTATACAAAGGCCCGTAATTCAGAAACCACAAGGCGATGTTACGATCGGTGAGGTATGAGTGCACTATGAAATTCGTTGACCTATCCACGTGTATAATTTCAGGCCAATCGGCAAAGAGAAGGAAGCTTCTCGGGAGGATATACGGTACGGTTGCAGTCGACTGGTCGTAATCCACGCGTGGGCAGTAATGTCCACGCATGCGTTTACCAGGTAACACAAAGCATCATCAGGAAAATGTTAATTAATGAAGCATCGGATTGTACCCGGTGCTTCATAAATTAACTTTTTGGAAATAATTCATTCCTATAATCAGTGTCTGAAATGTAATATTATTGTGTCGGTGGAAATATTGCCCACACGTGGAAAGTGACAAGTCCACGGCGACTGTACTGTAATATACGGATAAAGGGAAGTAACTTCTAAATTTCGTATGACTATAACTGGGAAGCGGTTAATAATAGGGCGCTGATTTAAAAACAGGTACCTATGAAGTTTGGATATCTATTCATGTGCAAAATCTCCCGGCAGTCGGACTTTGTGACGTACCCTTTTTGGGCGGGTGAAACATTGGATATTTCTCGGAAAAAAGCCCAATTCCTAATAAATTCGGAAACTGTAAGAGATATTTGAAAAATTATGTACCTACCTAAAAAGGACGTTGAGCTCTATCCACATCCCAAATTTCATAGAAATTGGTCAACTTTCCTTGTCATCTTTTTTGCTTGTCAGTTTGCGATTATAACGTTTTAAATATGCGATTAACCGAAGTCGAGATTTTCTTGTAAGACATTTAGTTTGGGCTGAAGAGTAATGAAAACATGTGAAGTTTCAGGATTGAAAATCGAAAGATTACCCCAACAAAGGCAGCAAAAATGAAAAAAAAACATAATGTAGCTCCTCCCGGAAGGGGCTTAAGAGATAGTATCATTTTTTTTAGATACGTTTCACTCTTCGCGGATTTCTGTTACCATTGAACATTTCAAAAGTTTGAGTTGTGTGCTTTACAGTTAAAACTAGAAGTCCTGTCATGAAATGCGCACAAATAGCATGACGATATGCGCGTTAATCTACGCGTTATGACCATAGTGAGGCTATCAAATTCTGTGCATGTGGCCTGTGCACAAGCAATGTTTCAGCCAGCGGTCCTCCGGGTAACCTGGGGGTCCATTGGCAGAAACATTGCCTGCGTTTGCTATGAGTAACCAGGAGAACCTGCCATGCTTTGTTTGGCAGTCGATATGACACTTACGCGCAATTCCTACGCACAATTAAGCCTAGATAAGCGCACAGTTCGTGTCAGGACCTCTAGTTTTAACTGTAGATGTTATCGCAAGTACAAACTTTCCTTTTATGCCACTTTGTTGAAAATACTCCAAGGATGAATAAAATGTGTGAAAGATATCCAAAATAAAAACGATGGAAATCATGTGATTTATGAAATATATCTGCATTTCAAATTTCAAGCAATCAGAACTTTTTTGAAAAGTTTTGAAACCTCCGGACTTCGCATTTTCTACAGAGGTTAAGGATACATTCCTTTTGTTGCGATTGATGGAGCGTGTCGATGTGTTTTACAATCCAAAATTCACGGTTCCTACGACATTTAGTTCGTTCAAACTATAACAAAAGCTTTTTTTCAAGAAGATGGGACTGGTCTGAATGGGTTGAGATCTTTGGAAATATCAAAATCAGCGCATTGAGCGCCACGAGATCCTAACACATTAGATAAAAAGGAAAAATCCGACAAGAAAACGAAAATGGACTCCGAAAAAAGTGGCGGAATGAAACAAGATATTGGAACGCATACAGTTGATGTAATCTTGCATGGCACACGCAAGTGTGTGACGCTATGAAGCAAAGTCAAGATCTCTACTCGAGGTTCATTCAAACGCATAGAAACCTGCATAATCTACTATTATCTATTACAAACAATATCGTTATTGCGAACAATATCATAGTAATAAAACTGGTAAGAGATTTGGTTATTATTAAATTCTAAAAACGCCTCGTGCTATTTGCTTAGCCATCAGCCTTTGGGTCATTTGTTTAGCATACAACAGATGCATTTTATCTCCAAACTAGTTACAAAACGATGTCTGTATAAATGGTGATCAAAACGATGAATTGCTTAAATCTGATATATGAAACACGCAAACTCAATTGCATTTCTCCACCATTGTCGATCGCTGCGAGTTATCAGGTGGATCCTGAATGGAATATCTGGAGTGAACAGGTATCCATGGTGGTTGAAGTGAATATATAGAGGATATCTGCACTGTGTTGGTAAATATCGAGAATTATCTCATGAGGGTGGACCCGAAAGTTTTATTTTTCACGAGCGCTTGAGCGAGTTTAAAATAATACTTTCAAGACCACGCGAATGAGATAATTCCAGATATTCACTACAACAGAGTAGATTTTCTTTTTATTATATGCTACGTGATATTTTACTGCGAAATATTCAGCCCAACTGGATTGGAAACAGATTCAAGACAATAACAAAACGCTGCTGATCGTTCTTTCAAGGCGCCATGCGCTGAAGTTTAACGTCATTTAGGAAGGTACTGAACAAATTCATCGTGTGGACCTGAAAATATTATTTTTCACTCGCGCACGCGAGCGTGAAAAACAAAACTTTCAGGTCCACACTCGTGAGATAATTCCAGATACCGACCAAAATAGAGTAGATTTTATTTTTTATTATATGCTACGAGACAGTTTAGTGAACAATATTCAGACCAATTCGACTCGAAATGCGTACGTTTCAAAACAATAACAAAAATGAGCTGATCGTTTCTTCAAGGCGAAGTGATGCGGCATAGTGTGACGTCATTTAGGAGGCTGATGAGGGATATTTCTCGATATCCATCGAGTCGATGGGTATCGAAGAATATATTTTAGATAATTTGCGATAATTCACAGGCTAGCATATAATAGGGTGGATTGTAACTGATATTGTAAGCGACAGCTACAAAACATATTACATGTCACATGCTGTTAGTAGCTGTTATTGGCCAAATATTACACTGAAATAGTGTATCAACTTGCGCAATAAAAACATCCAAACTTGCTCAACAACTCGCTTATCATTTCTCATATGGAATCACAGAAAGCGGTCAAGGAAGGAAAATACCAGAGTAAAGCAAACACACGTGATGCACATGGATCGAAGGACTGTTACATTTCTTAGTTTTATTTAGCATTTGCCATAAATTCCTACCAATGCCACATTGGTATCAGCAAAAGGCAAATTGGAATTAAACAAAAATTGTTGTCCTTACTGTACAAGTACAGAACAGTCCCCGTGGGCTAGTCATAATCCATGCGTGGGCAATGATGTCCACGCATGCGTTTACCAGGAAATAAAAATTATCATCAGCAAAATTTTAATTCGTGAAGCACTGAGTTGTACCCGGTGTGACAGGAATGATAGTCCGTAGGAACGTTAGTCCCTCTGGACTATTATTCCGCGGAATTATAGTCCTAGGTCTAACATTTCTAGGAATAGTAGTCCGCCGGACTACTATTCCTAGAAATGTTAGACCTAGGACTATAATTCCGCAGAATAATAGTCCAGAGGGACTAACGTTCCTACGGACTATCATTCCTGTCACACCGGCCCTTCATTAATTAAATTGGTGATGATTTTTCATATAATCAGTGTTTGGAATATAATATTATTGCGTCTGTAGAAATATGCTCACTCGTGGAAAGTGACCAGCCCTCGGCGGCAGTACCTTAAATATTTAACAATCGATGCTTTCAGACACAAACTGTGCACTCAGGGTGCTGCTAATACATTTACACACCTGTTGCTTGGTTGCCCGAAAGTGATCTTTTTTTCAAGAGAATATTTCTGTGGGCATGGAAGTAGATTTTAGAATTTATCAATCGGTCAGTCAGAAATAAATGCAATATGCAATCGGCATAATATTTTATACAGTGAATGAGTGCTGTGATAAGAAAATACTGTAACCTCAATTAAAATTCAACAACATGTGAGAGGGAGTGAAATAAATGTTGAACTGAAAAAGAAAGAAAGACTATTACACGCCTGCTATACATGTATGTAATCCCCGTCTACAGCAACACTGAATCATGCGGAAAATGAAAATTTGTTCCGCACAAGTGTGCGGAACAGAATTCGGTGACGGACTATTTTTAAATAGAAGCGAAATTTCAGTGGACTTTTCTATAAATCGTGCGCCACAATTACAATTTGAATCGCTAGCGATAGCTGAAAATCATCCCCCGAGTTCCAATGTGTCCTATGTGTCAGTGGACAAACAAATATTGGAACTCAAGGGACGAAATAGTAACACGGGTTTCCCTCGCAAATTTGTTTGTCTATAAAATGTGTTCTTTTTGTTGATAGCTGTCAAATGAAATGATGAGTGTCCTTCTACTAATTGTTTTTTTATACCCGTGAAGGCCTGTAATAAACACAGAACGACACTCGCGTGGGAATGGGTTAATCGACTTGGAACTTGTGCCATCGCGGAAGGATAAAACTCGAGTGATGTGGCCTCTCGTTATATCCTTCCGCGGTGACACTCGTGCCATATCGATTAACCCATTCACACGCGTGTATCGTTCTGTGTATATCCAGTATTATTGGGGACGCTTTGGCCAGTTGTTTCGCTTATTTGTGCATGCTATACTTTCTCAGCCATGCGTTTTTTCAATCTGCGCCTTCCATAGCATAAATGGCTATATTGGATAAACTGAAACCAAATAGGTCAATACATTAGGGGAGTTCGGGAATCGGCAGGGTAATTTCTCGAGGCATTAAAATATTTTTTTTGCTCTATCAATTATAATCAATTAACAGGTCAATTTTGCACTTATGGTATGACCAAGTATTTTGTGTCTGGAACTTATATTAACATATTTTTTAAGTTAACCATTTGCCTTGTGAATTGGACGCATCCGCCCGCGTAACTTTCAAATTTATCAGTCAAAAAGTAGAAAAAAACATATCATGTGACCCCTCAATGAGTTCGTTCCACTGAGATGCACATATGATTTTGTTGACCTTTTTTAACCCTTTACCCAACTTAACGGCCAAAACTGGCCAGCGTTATTCTCTAAAATCGCCAATTAATTTTATTATTTTTTTAATTTTTTGTCCCCAAAACATAAGTTATGACCCCTCGTTGGAACGAGCTCGTTGCAATGAGGGGTCATAACCTATGTTTATGAGATACAAAATATAAAACACATTAGTTATACAAGAATTTGTTTTGCAAGAGTCGTCTGCTTTTCATGTTAGGTAAAGGGTTAAAAACATTTAAAAAACAATAATTAAAATAATGAATTTGGATATCCTATGCGTTGGATAAAAGGTTAAGATATTCAAAATTAAATGGGTTGCACTGTAACTTGTATTTTCCCTGTAAGGGAAAAACTGGATGTGACAAATCATAAACTCAGAGAGTTTCCAAAAAATGACTTACGTTTGGATCCATTGCTGTTACATCGTTTATCACACACCTATTAATGTAAAACACGAGATTTTCACTGTTCTACAAAAGACGACTTATGTTTGGATACATAAAAACAAAGTTGTATCGCACATGTGGTGATACAAAACATGTTCGATTTCGTTTCCAACGTAAACAGGGAAGGGACCCTTCTAAACAAATGACGTCATTCTTTGGTCGAATGCACCGCAGTCGAGATCGCTTTGAAATTCCAAGTTCCTCATTTAGATTTCGTCGCCGGAGTGCTAGAATGCCCTATGTCCCAAAGGGGACGTAGGACATTCTAGCACTCAGGCGACGATTTGTTTACCCGTTTACCCGGGGTATTTAAACAATCAGATTCAGTCAAAAATCTACAAAATAAAAATGACATTATGACTGCTTGTTCCCTGACAAATACTTTGGGTTGGTACCCCTCCACCTAACAGTGCTCTCTTGTTGACGACGAAGGAAATGTGGAAATTATCCAGTTGAAAAGTGCTTTCGGTTCAATTTTCCGGAGGATAGGTTGTAACATGGGAGGTTTGTGACCAATACAGAACCACACAAACGTTTTGATGATTTATGTTTAAGTCTATTGCTTTGGCCCAGGATACCACGGGAGCGATAATTTTTAACCCATTCGAACGTATGTGCGGTTCTGTATATTTCTTTGTAAGGGAAAAATTAGAAGTGACAAATCATAGACCCAGAGAGTTTTCAAAAGACGACTTACGTTTAGATCCATAGCTGTTACGTCATTTACTAGAATGTGATTTCATAGATGATGTTTTCCTCGTTGTGATTATGTCCTCTTCACATAGCCGATCTCCAGTCACTCGCAGTTAACTTTATGTTTATTGTGAAAAGCAGTTGATCGCTTGTTGACAAAGCGGTTACATATCGATTTTATATATATAATTCTCAGACTAAACGTCACATAATTGAACTCTATCGATTGTTGTTGTCTGCGTCCTATCTGTTCAAGTATGAATACATGTGGGGGACACGATCTATGATGAACACATTAATCCTTCTTACCGATTTATCCTTTGCGGCAATGTCGCCGGAAATATATCGGAGATGTAGGGAGGCAGAGGTATCAAAAAGGGCCCTCGACTAGGGATGCGAGTTAAGACCGGCAGTTTACAACGTATCGTAATTCGTAATATAAAACTAAACATTATTTTATAGACCAATGTCAAGCAGAAATTCCATCAAACACTGTCCTTGGTCAGAGACAAAAATGTTCTTCCTCCATAATAACTTTGCTAACGGGGTCGGGTTCAACATCTGAAAAACTTTACAGTTTTCAGTTCAGCGAACCTGAGAGACAGCTACCACACTGGAAAAAAATATAGGTTCTCTTTAGAACCAATACTGGTTCTAATCGTGTCCCTGAGATGGAGCCAGTTCTGTTTAAACAGTGTTTTTTTTCAAATCAAATAAATTTATAAAGATTAACATTAAATATTAACAGAATTAAACATAAATTGAGGGGGTTTCAGTCGTAAATTTAGAGCTGATACGACGATGTCTCAAATCCTTATTAAGCAAAGGAGATATGAACAGTTGGCATATCGAACCAATTTTGGTTCTATACAGAACCAAAACTGGTTCGATATGCCAACTGTTCATATATCCTTTGCTTCAAAATGTTTGGCGACTGCGTTGAATAAGCTCCAAGTTTACTGCTGAATCTACTTCAGTTCTTGTAATATTCTGTTAAAATTGAATGCTAATCTTGGTAAATTTATTTGATTTGAAATAAATACTGTTTAAACAGAACTGGTTCCATCTCAGGGACAAGATTAAAACCAGTTTTTGTTCTAAAGAGAACCTATATTTTTTTTGCAGTGCAGATGTACGCTTCTATCAACAACTAGATCGTGATAGTACCAATGACGTTTCTCAGAAAGTATCTGAAAATATCACATCCATCAGTCCAGAAGGGCACATCTCCGTGGAAACTCCAGACAGAGCTAGACATATTCGTATTTATCATATGACTCGTCCGTTTTGTTCACTTTAAAACATTTGATATTTTGTTTTCATATTAATCAGTGATAAATAAAGCCTTCAAAATACAACTGGGCCACATTTTCATAATTTGTTAGAGTTGGGAGCTTTAATTGGTCAATTTCAAAACTGGACAATTTGATTGGCTAAACAAATACAACTTGGTGACATTTGCATAATTTCAGTGGGGAGAATTTACGTTATCTGTCCTATTTAGGGTGGGTTATATTGTATTAATCTTTTACCTACAAGAAAAACGCCATTAATTTTTTTTTTAGATTTTCACTTTTTGCTTCCAAAACATAGGTTATGACCCCTCATTGGAACGAGCTCAACGAGCTCGTTCCAATGAGGGCTCATAACCTATGTTTTGGAAGCAAAAATGAAATTTTTTAGTTATACGAGGATGTCTTTTCCATGTGACGTCTGCAACTCAAGTTAGGTGATGGGATAAAAAGTCATACTAAGTGGCTAATTTGTGCGTGTGTGTGTCATATGATAAATAGAATATGACATGAGTGTTTTTCTCATATAATATTTATGAAACTCGTCCGAATTTTCCGTTTGGACTCGCCAGAAGCTCGCCAAAACGGAAAATTCTTTGACTCGTTTCATAAATATTATATGAGAAAAACACTCATTCCATATCCTCTATATATACAACTGAATGATATGATATATATTAAATATTTGAATTAGAGTTGTCCTCTTTGAAATGTGGCACTCAGTAATGATGCAATCTCGGAAACTAACCAGCCTTGGGAAAGTACATTATTTCAATAAACGTTTGAAATATTCTTTTGACATCTTGAATTATTATGAAACATTCTAGATAAAAAAGAGAGGATGATTTGGTTTCTTCTGGACCAAAGCAATACAGGTGATTATTGGCGTGATTTTGTTGGAAATTTCCTGACAAATATGTGCACGTGACCGGTATTTCCCTTCCGATCAATTTTTACTCTCTCATTTGTTGAATGACCCCCCGTTTTCGGGTCAGATGAGTTCCCTGAAGGGCAAAACTTGACAAAGTTATTTGAATGTCAACATTAAAGTTATGCGATCATATTTTTTTTCGTCTGAACGTTACAATGGTCGCCTTTAGAAAATGAAGCCCATCGTTTCACACAGGCATATGCTTTACAAATATACGGCACAATAAACAATTATTCTCAACTTCAGAGAACACGATACCGCGGGGATGAATTCGAGGCTAGCTCGTTATTGGTTTTTCATTTAAACAATCATGAAACTGATCATCCTGCAAACATCGGTTATCCCGTTTCTCATGCTTATCTGGTAGAGTGCTAGAAGTGACTATCAGGGCTTTAATATGAAGAGCAGGTACCCCAGCCTCAAAGTGTCATATTCTGTGGATGTGCTTCACATTATCTTAGAAGCAAAATTATTTAGTCTATATTGGGCTTGCCTTGTTACAATTTATGGGAGAGTGCCTCTTGGCACTCTCCCATAAATTCTAACAAGGCAAAGACACATGAACAAATTTTGATGACCAAAAATAACTTAGCACTCTACCAGTTATATTCCACGAATGACACAGACTCCTATCAGGTACTGTATAAACTTAATTAATCCTTTACCTAACATAACCAACATACGATACTTCCGCGCGTTGGACATGACCGTACTGAGGTTGGGTTGAAGAAGTTGTAGGTCAAAGATGAAGGTTTACTGAGAGCATAATATGAGTTGTGCGCCGGTTCATTCGTTTGTTCATACTTCAAGTGTAAATCGCCGGACATGTAATCTTAATACTGGCCTTTTTTTAAGTCTACTCGCCTAACAAAAGGTTTGTATGGGAATGTAAAGGTGATGCGGAACACAGGATGGATTTGTGTCTCTATTTTTTACTATGTTAAACAGTGGGCGGTCAGTGTAATCTCCATAGACCAGTGTTATCACACTAAACAAGGCATGGTAGTTTTGTGACCCTGTTTCAGCTCGCAAATCAGTTTTTGTGTCGTGTTAGCATTCATGAATTGGTCAGCATTTGGTGTCGGTCAGCTTACTAGTTAAATTAAATATTTCAACCACCCAATCCTGGTCGGACAAATGTCCTGAACGCCAAAACAGACCAGCTGACATCATACATTCGAAACCTGATAGAGCGACTTTCAACACAGCTCACAACACAGGAGTTCATATGACATGTAACTGCGCCATTTACAGTCAATAATTAGAAAATAAAGGGACTGGAATTTTCTTTTACCTGCGAATTTGAGGCAGAAGTAAACTTTCAGTTTTCACCTATTTCGTCTGAACCGAATTAGCTACAGTAACACATATCATTTTCGCTCTGATTAGATAGAAGTGGTACACTTTGGGGAAAGACAAATGAAGTCCTTTTTCATGCGGTAGTGTCATCAGCATAGACAGAGATAACGCCTTAATTGTGTTGTCATTATAACACATTTACCTGGACCAAATGAAAAGAAAGCATTAGTGCAGTATGGAAACAAATAGGGGGAATATCAAATTAAGGTCTGCATCGTTAGCTAAAGATGTGGTAAATTCAAACCTTCCAGACGACGATCCTTAAATTTTCATTCACAAAAATACAATGCTCAGTTAGCACATGTCACGGTGGATAACGGATATGTAATGAGGCTGTGGGATTAAATTATCACCGAACCCCTTTACAGATATAAAATGGAGTTCGTTCAATGGTAATGGGCTTTGAACCGACAGGTCAACTGTTCGATCATTATCCGCGCCATATGCACTCATTCCCGATTGTAAACTTGGAGGCATGGTAACGCTATTTACGAAGGCGCAGTACACATCGATGGAGCATTTGCCTCCAACAGCTGCTAACTATGCATGTGTCGGGCTGGTAACTTGGAGATGTTCACAGTTACTCGCCGCCCCCTTGGTGGTTCCACCACCCGTAACACTGTCCGACACGATCTGACTCTGGTTGTTGAGGGTGTCGGTAAAACGCAATAAACAAACACTCATTCAAATAACCAATATTGTGTAAGTAAATCTTATACGGTAAATCAGTGTCGAAAGGGTTAATAATGTAGGAGTATCTTTAAATCAATTAAGATATTAACTCAATTAGTAGATTTAAGCGGCGTCACTGTGAAACTACGGTTGTACTGAGTGTCCATTACTTATAGTAATACCATTAAGGATAGGGTTGAATCAAGTCACGGTTGAGCAACAAATCTTACGTTGATTCAAGGAAAATGGTTACGGCATTTTTACAAAGATTCAATCATCCGACATTATTCGGTTTTCCGATCAATTGAAATTTCCAGACGACTGAATCGAAAGAGAGACGATGGACTATTTAACCCTTTACCTAACATGAAAAGCAGACGACACTTGCAAAAAAAATTCTTGAGTAACTATTTTTTTTCATTTTTTGTCTCCAAAACATAGGTTATGACCCCTCGTTGGAACGAGCTCGACGAGCTCATTCCAACGAGGGGTCATAACCTATGTTTTTGAGACAAAAAATGAAAAAAATACTGAAAATTAATTGGCGATATTTGAGAATAGCGCTGGCCGGTTTTGGCCGTTGCGTTGGGTAAAGGGTTAACTGTCTAGACTAGTATAAAGCCAGAACTCCTTCGCATGTCTTACATAATTTGACTTGCAGGTTGAGCGATTATTTATTTATTTATTTATTTATTGGTTTTAAGGTCACATATTTCTGCACAATGGCTAACCATGACCGTGACAGTTTTACGGGTGGAGGAAGCCGGAGTACCAGGAGAGAACCACCGAGCAACGGCGAGTAACTGTCATCTCCCCAACATACCAACTCCACACAAGCAGGGTTAGCATTGGTTGAAGACAGGTGCACCATAGACGTGCAGTACGCCTTAGTACACAGCGTCACCGTGTCCCCACGTGGGCAATGGGGTGAAGTGTCTAGCCTAAGGGCACACAGCGCGGTTGCCGCAGGTGGGATTCGAACCGGGGATCTCTCGGCTTGCAGCCTGCACCTCTACCAACTGAGCCACCGCGCCCCCACTTGCTTGAGCGATTGAACCATTATGTTTCGGTTCGTTTTCTCCAAAACAGCTATCCCTGGCAGGTAAAGAAATCCCCCGTTATAACTCTTCTAACACACCCGAATGAGAATTGTTTCACCTTTGGTACATTCCCTAACATAGTTTATTTAGACGCCGTTCAAATTGTATTATTTTTCTTTTTCAAATTTCTCTTCAGAAGGTTATTTTTTACCCACATGGGGGCGAGCTATTCAAGTTATCATTTTAGGCATACAGGTATCACAAAACTAAATATGTTCCCATAGGCCACCATTATAACCTTCCGGCGAAAACAAATAAGATCGCATCACTTTAATTCCGTTATTGAAATCGTCGCCCGACTGCTAGAATGTTTTATGTCCCACAGGGGACATAGAACACTCTAGCGCTCAGGCGACGAAATATCTTTGTCAAGTATAGCCCTTCTGACAACTTTTTCTGACCTGAAATCAGGAGGGGGGGGGGGGCATGCAACAAATAACAGAGAAAACACTGACACGAAGGTACGTACATTTCAAGGCTGGTAACTGTAAGTCAAGTATTTAGTTCAGCGATACCTATAACAAAATGTTTGTTATTTAAGAAATTTGTTTTGCAATGGTCGTCATCTCATCAATTCTAATTCTAAATCTAAATAGTTTATTTAATAATGCGCCAATAAATAAGTATAAACGTACCTTCGAGAATTTGTAAATACTAAACCAAAATAGTTCATTATTTCGGGACAGTCTAGACAAATTAGCCGCTTTCCTGTCATATCTAAGACGTAAATTGAAATCTGCACTTGTTTGGAGGAGACAATATATTTATGTCATTAACATTTCCTTTGGCTCACATGTTATACGTCTGTAAATATGTCTGGCCCCAGTGCCACCATTAGATTAGCGAATTATGTCAGTTTGTAGGTTTATTTGGATTTATTGGTTTATTAAGGGGGTTTAGTTAGGTAAACTGTTCACTAAACAATCATAGTTTTATGTTTACTGAACAAAGGTTACAAAAATCTACCACTTCGACATTTGGGTAAATAAATAAATGGTTTGCTTCAGGTTACACTCAATAATATAATGCAAAACAAAATCAACCCAAACCAACTGGGTCGAGCGAATATGAAACAAGTTGAGTTCATATTTCCTCAACCGAGCCCAACCGAATCCAGAGTGTAGTTGAGCCAAACACTAACCCAATCCAACTGGGTCGAGCGACCATTAACCCAGTTCGACCTGGGAAACGTCTGAAACATTCAAAGGGATGATGCGTAATGAGAGAGGTATTTGAAGTTGAAGCATTACTAATTTATTTATCCCCATTTGTCAAAGTCACGTGACGTGTTGGCCTGTTACCAAAATTATTAGCACATTATCGGCCCGATACGTCACTTTCTGTTCTGTTGAGCATTACAGAGTTTTACTGCCCAACTAAACGCTGTTTAGACTAGAAAACGCTCGTTGAAGGGATAATAACTATGAATCATATTTTTATGCAATATTGGGTGATAAATTGTTTTCTGTAAACCCATATAAGTTCCGTATAAGTTTGGGCGAAACATGATACTTCGCTCGCATTAACCCTTTACTCAACGAATCGGCCGCATCCGCGCGTAATATGCAAATTCAGCAGTTGAAAAAATATTATTTTTCAAAAAATGTCAACAAAACCATATCATGTGACCACTCGTTGGAACGAGCACGTCGAGCTCATTCCAACGAGGGGGTCACATGATATGGTTTCGTTGAAATGTTTTGAAAAATTTTAAAAAATGATATTTAAAATAATAAATTTTGATATCGTCTGCGTTGGGCGAATCTCGAATTGAATCCACATCCCAATTGCTACGATACTACAGTGGAGCTACTGTGGACTGGTGGATTTTCACGGGGTGGGCAGTATTACCACAGACGCAATGATGTTAGATTACAAACACAAATTATAGGAATAAGTATCAACAATTTAATTAATGAAACATCGGGTTGTACAACCCGGTGTTTCATTAATTACAATTTTGCCGATGATGTTGTTTTATTACCTGGTAAACGCATGCGTGGACATCACTGCCCATGCGTGCAATACGAACAGTCCGCTGTGCTGTACGGCCGTCTTACTGGTGCTGGCTACCTCACATTCGTACCCAGTCTCAATACTCGTAGTGGTTAGACTATTTCATTTCATACCATCGAACCGCAATTATTAAGTTGTAGGACTTGTCACGTGTTTCAGAGCTGAAGGGTAATTTATTCACCTCACTGGCATTCAGTCAACCCTAGGCTATCGGTTTAAATGTATTACTGCTTTTTTCTTTTCTTAATATTCTGGTGGTAACAACTCATTCCGCATTTGTCTTTGCAAAAGTGGACGAAGAAAATGCATCATATCGTCCCTTGAGTTAACAAGCCGACATCTGCATTGCTTTGACAACTAAATAAATTCCGTGAAGAATTTCACCTTTCTGACTTAATATGCTCTGATGTAGTGTTTAAGCCGATTACCAAAGATAGCCGCTGACCGATTACCGGTTATTTGAGCTCACACTCGGCGGATTCCGATACCGATTGTAATACTGTGCATTGCTAGATGAGTCGAGGCTTGAAAGAACTACATTAAATTGAACATATTTCACAATGTTAAACATCTTTTACTCGGGTCGCAGTAAAATGACCAGACGCGCACACTTGGGCGGTATACGCGACCCTCACCGCCAGTTCGTGCGACTGGTCATTTTCCTGCTACCTGAGTCAATGGAGTGCTACCTTCACTTTTTTCCGACATGAACTGACAATTGCCGCAAGTACGCTCAGTTGTAAGCTTTACATGTCGTTTAACTTGTATATACCGTAATGGGGCGTCTAATGAAATTAAGAATACATATTGTGGTTATTTCTCAACTTTATTGAATGGCATCAGTGAGATCATTCTACATTAAAAATTGAACAATTGCAGAAGATAATAAAATGTGGTAACTGAATCATAGCAAAAAATGCTTGGCAACAATCGGTTCAACCGATGTTCCAGGAGCCATTGCTGTTGCCATTGGATTGCTCACAATCGGCCGATTGAGACGGCCGATTCCTATCATCGGTTGAACATTGCTTTGGTGTCTGTGAAAAATTAATACTTTGATGATGTAAACATTTTTCGTTGCAATAATATAAGTTATTGCGATTAATTGACGGTAACATGGTCTGAGGTTTGCGGCTCGGAGCTTATGTTCAACCGAGACACAAAGCGAAACGCAAAACGCACGACACTAACTATAGCCCAAAACCTACGTCGTGAAACACGAGAGGCTTATTTACTAAACTTGTGATCGTCAAAAGTTGCCTTGTTGCCTTGTTTGTGAAACACCCAGGAAAATGAAGAAAAATGAAGCGGCTTACAAATCACTCTGTTGATGAAGCAGTTACGAAACGGGCGACGCCATTTCAAATATTTCGCGTTGTGACGTCAGACGGTAACATTTGCCACTTGAGCCGTAAACATAGAATATACAGAGCGAGCACTCGTCCAATCAGAGGAGGATGATTTTAGTCTTATTGGAACATAAATTAAATATTTAGTCGTTATTGAGTTATTATAAATAAACAACAAGTGCAGAAATTGGAAAGTTGAAGCAGTGTTACTGGTGTTGTGCCCGATAAACGCCATGGCGTTTGGTGAAATTAAAGCTGCTATTCTGTAACTACAGGCACATCATGAGAGTTCTCACTTCATCTAACGTCATCGATTGGGAGAAGTTATCGCGTTGATTGACTTTACGCCATCTAAGGGGAACTGATTGAGTGTTTTTATTGTTTCAATAATATTTTAATTTTATTTAGAAAGGATTGTGTGTTGTATGGTCGCAACTGAAAGTAACGTTTGATGTACGAGGTTTGGTAAAACGGAGGTATTTCAGGTCCCCCGGGAATTCTAAAGAGCAGAAACTAATAGCGGTATTCAACATACATTTAAAACCGGAAATCCTATCACGAATTATGCTCTTATTTTGATATATTTTTTGCATACGGATTGCACAAAAATTCCCTATCGAATGGCATCCATAGCACGACAGATTCTTCTGGTGTTCAGTAGAAAGCTTGATCGATGTTTCAGCCAATAACCCTCTGGGTTAAACGCGTAGATCCGTTAGCTGAACCATTGCTTGTACATAGGGCACATGTACAGAATTTGACAGCCATACTATCGTCATATCACATGGATCAACGCGCCGAGTGACTTGCTATTTGCGGGTAATACATGACAGGACTTCCAGTTTTAACTGTATATTACACCGACTGTTTGATGCCTTCGCATTTATTGTTGATTGAAAAGCGTGTGTCCATTGTTATGAAATTACACTTAATGTAAAGCTTTTTAAAAAGCTTTCTGCGTTGAAATGAGAACAATCATCCCATTACAACTGTGTTTGATTGTTTTTTTTCGGTGCATATGCTTTAATTTGCTTTGGCTTCACACCCTCGTTCGTGTATGCACATTAGCAGTAACTCTAAGTGAAAATACCCATCAAAACGCAGGGACAAATCAATAATATAAACATTATGGTATTTGATGTAAATTTGTGATCCCACGGATATTAACACTTTCACTGTCGAAATGGACTATAGTCACTTATTTTATGATGGTTATCTGCTCGTTGTGGTATCCATAGATGAAACCTATCATCGGATTAATTGTTGGAAGGGGCTCACGGAGCCCTTTCCAACAATTAATCAGATGATAGAGTCCCAGGTAGATCATGCATTTTATTAAACTTCCTCGCATAAAGGCGTACATAGAGGGCCTCCATATATGACTAAAGTGGGCGTGGCAGTGAAAGTGTTAAAAAGCAAACGGTAAATACCATCAATATGTTTTATCACAGTTTATGCAAGGATGACAAATAGAACTAGATGGAACTGAAATTGCAGGAAATACCTACTATGCATTCAAATTGAAACTCATTATCTCCCAAGTGATTGATACAGATAATCGGCTTCAGGGTACTGAAAGTATAATACTTAACCTTTTACCCAACTCACACGACATCAAAATTTGTTATTTTGTGATTTCAACAAAACAATCTCCTCATTGGAGCAAGTCCGACGAGCTCTAGTGTCTTCCAATGAGCAGTCACATGATATGGTTGGTTAGAAACTCCGTTGGACATCGATCGATTGATTCAATTGTGTAATCGCTCCCCTGCAGTCATTTTAAAACAATTTCGACCCAGTCGTGAACGTTGAACGTGTGTGCAAATACTTGGAGACAATACTTTCTTCCCGTGGTTTATTAATTGCAAAGGGAAATTCTTACACACTCAAAACCTAATTCTTTAATGATTCGACAGTGGTATATTCGAAAATGCTAATTAATGTTCTTTCTGACACTTTTAATAATTGTTTGCGCCAGAATAGATACAAAATGGTGTACTTATCTCGACACATGTAATTGTGTAATCATATAAGTTGTACATGAGGGGCTATTCTATAGAATAGTCCTGAATTATTTACTGTCTGACTCGTGTAGGTCGTCCTTGAAAGAGTGTAACATGCTATACAATGTTATTATGCCAGTAATTGTTATTGACCAATCAGCTTCAATATCTAGTGACCGTATTTGAGACAAGACTGTGTTTCATCAAGCTGACCGTATATATAGCTTATATACGGTCAGTTCCGACATTTTGTTTTTGACATCCAACGCTCGCTTCGATGTTTTTCAACGAACAACAAATAATTTCGCGTGTGTGTCTGTTGAGCAACGTACTACTATAATACGTTTCTTCCAGTCTTTGAGAAATTTTACTAAACAAATGTAAATAAATACAATGAATAAACCACTAAAACGACATGTATAGAAGCCAACTGGCACTGTCTGAGACGAATAGTCTGCCCTTCTCAGTTCCTGCAAATATGTTCGAGTGATTTGGATAAAGATGACGAAGATTTTGACATTGAACAGTTATTCATGCCCTTTGAAGATTCTGAAACTCGTGTGGTTAACCAAAAGAAATGACATGCGTAAACTTACCGGAAATATGCCTGTGTTTGCGAACTGTCGTGTCGGAAACATTAATATCACCATTAACAACAAATAATGAATGAAACTGTCCCCACTTACCTTCTTGAAAGAAACCAATGGATGTAATGAAGCGTTTTGCCACAATATAACGTTAGCTGATGAAGTGGCGTTAAGCACCAATAAATTAATATTAATATTTTGGGTCTGGGGTTCTCTAGGGTTTTGTTTTGTTTTGTTTGTTTTCGTTTTGTTTTGTTTTTTTCGAGGTGGGGGGGGGGGGGGGGGGGCGATGGTATTGTTCGTCCATTTTGTACATAGCTACGTTAATTCCACACTCTCTCATTCTACACGTCTGGCTTTTTGTCATGCAAATGTGTCAGTATACAAGCATTCATGAAATATATTATCTTCCAGCGTAAATAATTGTATTTACATTTGGCTAACGCGTTCCACCTTCGGCCACTTCAATTTGTTTCTTCAACCTCAACCATCTAACACAAAGGTAAGCACCTGAGGGGTATCATTCGGGTTGGATGATGGTTGAGGATGCAGAATTAGACCAAACCATGATCACACAGTGGCACGCAGCAAAAAACTAGACCAGTTGGTATTCGAACATTTGATGTGTTAAAAACTTTTGTCTCTCCAGGACAAAACATGGTAGTTCCGATTTGTCTTGAAACTTTGCGCCTCTCCATTTTTATTGAGCTTCACAGCCTCTGCTATTTGGTGAATTAATTTTGCTTCGTTCGCATCCATATTTTCGCGCACTTATTCTGTTGTTTACCAATGTGATGTTGTAGTCGTAGTTTAGTGACTATATTTCTCTTACACCATAATATATAGTTTTGAATATTCAAGATATACACAAAGGAATCGTCCAATGAAATCTTAAGACATGGAGGTTATTAAATGAAACAAAATAACGGAAGGAGACCCGGTGGTGTCTCATTTGTTAGCCACTGCCATTAAGACTGTGAGCGGTGGCAAGCTGCCACCATCAAAATCAAATCTTACCTAAGGCATGGTCAACTGGCATTGATACCGGCTTTTGCATTAAATAGCATTATTCATCCTTTGGGCGATCTACGGTACGGTAACCGTAGACTGGTCACTTTTCACAGGTGGGCCATTTCTACACGGACGCAATACTATTAGATTCCAAACACTAATTATAGGAATAATCAGAAAAAAATATTTAACTAATGAAGCACCGGGTACAAGCCGGTGCTTCATTAATTAAAATGTTGCTGATGATGATTGTATTACCTGGTAAACGTATGTGTGGACATTACTATCCACACATGGATTACGACCAGTCCACGGCGAATGTACTGTACCACCACTAACCCACCTACCCAAGTAGAGCTGCTAGAGATTAAATAATTAAATATAATAATCACGTTATCAATTAGTAATTCTGTACGATATAGAGTATCTCATTCAAGTCCCCATTGATATCGCCGGTTATAGAAACGAGTCCAGTAAATTTGACTGGGAACGAACTTTAACTAACGATGTCTGGAGTTTGAGGTCCAATTTAGCACGTTTTATCGCTATTTGTTTTCGTTTTGAACTGGGGAGAAACTGGCTCAAAGCAGATCAACATGCCCCGTTGTGAAACTTCAAAGCAATTCTGGCTATGACACATTACACAGTGACTTGCAGTTTGCATATACCTCAAATTCGCCATTGTAAACAGTTCCATAACAATCACTGCATTTCTTAACTTTTAAGAGATAACCTGTTGTAGAATTTACTCACGAAGATATTGCTTGATAAACTATAACATGAGGTTTCGAGCGAGAACAGTGCCATTCACTGTCGGAGTCCATCACACGGGTTTTTTTAGCAGGATGATTTAAATTAATTGTGAAATTTCAACCCTTGATGTTTCTCGAGAGGAATGAATGTATGACACCGTGAGTATTCATTATGTTATCTTGTGCTGTGTATGGCAGTAGCGTCCACCTACGTTTCTGCAGTACACAATTGCAATATCACGACTCGCCCCATATAAATATATCGAATGTTTGTTTGTTTATATCTCTACAATGTAAGCGTAGCTTCGTACGAAAGGTTTGTTCCCTTCTGCCACGTCCTGTGGGCTATTGTGGAAATGACAAACAATTTATACAATGCTACTCGTACCGGAATTGTGACACATAAACGTAGAGATATGTGGTTCAAGAGAAATAGAATAGGTATAAACAATATTATCGGTTTAATGAAGTGTATGATCGATGGTACTGAAGTTGTGACGGAGAAGACACTTTCACATGGGATTCAGATACCAGTACGGCCGCCGTGGATTGTATACTTTTCGCGGGTGGGCAATAATTTCGCGGGCGCAATAATATTATATTCCAAACACTAATTATAGGAATAATCATCAAACATTTTAATTAATGAAGCACTAGGTACAACCCGGTGCTAATTTAATTACAATTTTGCTGATGATGATTCTTATTATCTGGTAAATGCATGTTTGGACCTCACTGCAGACGCTACGATTACGACCAGACCGCGATGACAGTATTTTATTTATATATGTATTGGTGTCTAAAGTCGCATATTGCAGCACAATGGTTAATCTTGACCTCGACAGTTTAACGGGTGGAGGTAGCCGGAGTACCCGAAGGGAACCACCGAGCAACGGTGAGCAGCTGTCAGCTCCCCAACATATTAACTTCACACAAGCAGGGTTAGCATTGGCTAAAGACAGGTGCATCATCCACGTTCAGAACGACTTAATACACAATGTGCCCCACGTGGGCAATGGGGGTGAAGTGTCTTGCCTAAGGACACAACGCGGTTGCCGCAGGGGGTATTCGAACCGAGGACCTTTCGGCTTGGGGGCTGCACCTCTGCCTACTGAGCAACCGCTCCCCATGACAGTACTTTCAAATTTGAACAGAGTTTAAATAAAGTCATAATAAAGTCTCCCCACTTAATCTTCAAAATTAAGCTTTAGAAAAAATATTTTTGTCAAAACATGCCAGAAAACCATATCGTGTGATCCCTTAATGGTGCGAGGTCGTGAAGCTCGTTCCGCTGAGTGGTCACCTGATGCGTTTTTGTTGAAATTTTTGAAAATTTTCAAAAATCAATTATTAAAAAAATGAATTTGGAAAACCTGTGGGTTTGGTAAAGGGTTAAACACTTGTGGTGTTAACTACACTTCGATAATAGTACGTATTGTGTTGCATTTAAAATAGATTCGTTTGTAGGTATTTGCTTAACTTTTCTTACTTCTGGCAGAGAAAAAGCTATTTATTTGATGGCACCAAAAGTTCTCCTTAATCTTGAATCGGCGCCATGGCAGATGGTACAGTACAGTCGCCGTGGACTGGCCACTTTCCACACGTGGGCAATATTTCCACGGACGCAATAATATTAGATTTCAAACACTAATTATAGGAACAATCACCTACAATTTAATTAATGAAGCACCGGGTGCAACCCGGTGCTTCATTAATTACAATTTTGCTAATGATGATTTTTACTACCTGGTAAAAAGATGCGTGGACATAACTGCCCACGTGTGGATTACGACTAATCCACGACGACTGTACTGTTTATCAGGCAACAGTATAGCCTCCGTGGATTGGTTGTAATTCACACGTGTGCAGTGGTGTCCACGCATGCGTTTAGAAGGTAATAACAAATCATCAGCAGCAAAATTTTAATTCACGATGCACCGGGTTGTACCCTATGCTTTGTTAATTAAATGTTTGATGATTATTCTTATAATCAGTGTTTGCAATATAATATGATTTCGTCCATGGAAATACTGCCCACCCCGTGGAATATGACCAGTCTACGACGGTCGTACTGTATATAGGTTATTATTACCTTCCACATTTTATCAACTGAGACCCGTAATAAAGCATTCTGTGTTTGCGGGCAGTTGGGACTGGGTATCCACCAAGTTACCAATATGTTTTCTCCCCCTGTAACGATATGCAGAACTTTAGATGTACTGCGTTTAACACTCGGTGTGGCTGAAGTAAAATACGCTGAAAGTGTAGGCAAACACGTTTAGCTAGGTATCGATGGATATATTGATTTTCTTTTTATTTTGGTTTGCTTAGAAGCCAATGTACAGTTCTGCTAGCAAAATTTGCTGTCTTTTTATTTGCCTGGCAAAACATACCGTCACGGAAAACGGAAAAAAGGAAAAGGGGACACGTAGTTAACTGAATTACATCACAATTTCGTGGTTCTCATCATTAAGGGAACACTTTGGATCAAGTTTCTCTTAGCTCTTGTCGAAGACCTAACTTTCGTTTTTCTAGAGTGAACTTTTGATTCCCATTATCTGTAAATTTCGAAATGCACCGACTGCGGGCGCATACCATCCTCCGTATCTTATAACAGTAATGTGACGTAAGCATATACAGTACAGTCGCCGTGGAATGGACGTAATCTATGCGTTGACAGTGGTGTCCACGCATGCGTTTACCAGGTAATAAAATCATCAGCAGCAAAATTTTAATTAATGAAGCGCTTGGTTGTACCCGGTGCTTCATTAATTAAATGTTTGATCATTATTCCTATAATTAGTGCTTGGTATCTAATATTATTGCATCCTTGGAAATATTGTCCATCCGTGGAAAGTGACCACAGTCCACGGCGGCCGTACTGTGGAATACAAAAAGCGTTAGATAAAGCGGTTCATTCCCACCAGACCAATTCCCTTTGGACCAATTCCCAAAAGACCAATCCCCTTAGACCCACTCATGCGTTCTAAAAATAATTCTATATCAGTAATTGATATATTTATAAATATTTATAAATGTATTTAATGTTATTGATATTCAAGTCTGAAAAAAAACAGTCTGTCATTTGCAGAATGAGGTCCCCAGAGGGGGATTTGCTGTTGCTATCCCATGCAGTGGGTCAGTTGATCCTCTGGGTACCTCTTTCTGTTTATGTTTGAGACCCTAATTCATACTGAGGTTCACAGAGGGTAAATTTAGTGATGCTACCCTGCTGTGCAGGGTAGCATCACCAAATTCACCCTCTGGGGACCTCATTTTTTCAGATGATAGTCTGCTTATTTTCTGGCTTGTTGATATTTTATAAACTAAAATGTTATAAGCCTATATTTTTGTATGTTGTGCGTATAAATATTTTTTTATCAAATAAAGTGCTTATCAGTAATTAAATGTTTTCTTAATTATCCTTAATCAACCCTTAATCAATAGCAGTATGTAGTTGGTCTAAAGGGAATTGGTCTAGTGGGAAGACACCGATAAAGCCTAAACATTTCGAGGAAATGTTCATCTGTATTTTTTAGGCTTTCTTTTGTACAATCTCGTAGAAAATCCTCCAAGGCGTTTGTATATAAAAGTACTACAAATATTCATTCGGTTTTGGTTATCTCAAACTTCAAATGATTCATTTGTGAGGTTATGTTCTGTATATCAGGGGACATATGGTCTCTTCCTGCTCCTCACCAATCAACAGTTAATCGAGGTCGCGATCCGCTGAGCACATTTATCAGGTTCTGGTCTACATATCACGGGAACAAATGGTCCATTCCTGCTCCTCACCAATCAACAGTTAACCCTTTACCCAACGTAACGGCCAAAAACGGCCAGCGAGATTCTCAAAACTCACCAATTAATTTTTCATTATTTTCCATGTTTGTCTCAAAAACATAGGTTATGAACCCTCGTTGGAATGAGGGGTCATAACCTATGTTTTTGAGACAAGAAATGTAAAATATTAGTTATTCAGCAATTTGTGTTGCAAGTGTCGTCTACTTTTCATGTTAGGTAAAGGGTTAAACGATGTCGCGATCCGCAAAGCATATTTGTCAGGTTCTGTTCTACATATCAGGGAAACAAGTGGTCCATTCCTGCTTCTCACCAATCAACAGTTAAACGACGTCGCGATCCGCTAAGCACATTTGTCATGTTCCGTTCTACATACCAGGGGAACAAATGGTCCCTTCTGCTCTTCACCAATCAATCGTTAAACCATGTTGCGATCCGCTAAGCGTATTGGTGTCATTTGCTGGGTTACAAAGGGAAGAATAATATATCACCATAACAGTTCCCTTGTTTGTCTACAGAATGGCCGCCGTTGACTGGTCTCTTCCCACGGGGTGGGCAGTATTTCCACGCACGCAATAATATTGTATTGCAAACACTAATTATAGGAATAATCATCAAACATTTAATTAATGAAGCACCGTGTACTAC
This sequence comes from Pictodentalium vernedei, assembly GCA_031216915.1. Taxonomy (NCBI): domain Eukaryota; kingdom Metazoa; phylum Mollusca; class Scaphopoda; order Dentaliida; family Dentaliidae; genus Pictodentalium; species Pictodentalium vernedei. The sequence continues at coordinate 409,214,809 of CM062290.1, forward strand.
CCGGTTCTTCATTAATTAAAATTTTGCTGATGATGATTACCTGGTAAACGCATGCGCGAATAACACTGCCCGTTGCGTAGGTTACGAGCAGCCCACGGAGACTGTACTGTAAATCAAAAAGGATTAGGTTACGGAGAAGAAGTTTATAATTTAAATCCTACAGTTGATATATTTTATCTTACAGTCAACATGTATTTTGTCTGTATTAACTCCGCAACTGTCGTGTATCCGACCCCCTGATACAGATGTTTGTATCAGGGGGTCGTATACAAGCACGTTCCTTTCGCGTGAGTTTTCTTTTTGTTCATCCGTACGAATAAATAGTTCATTATATATTCGTCTACATTCTTGACATATCCCCAATATATTGTTAGCTAAAATGATTATTACCATTTTGTGGATGTACAAAATATGTATCCAAGTCTCGCTCCGGGTTCTAAGGGTAAATCACGACTCATCTTCAACTCGTCGTGATCTGCCCTTAGAACCCGGAGCTCGACTCGGATACATATTTTGTACATCCACATAATGGTAATAATCTCTATTTACCCTGCAGATTAATTCCAACTTGTATGTAGCAAATAGTACACAACTAATTTACAATGTATTTGGAATCTCACTTAATGAAAATGTTGAAAATAATGGCTAGTGGAGTAGGTCGCCGTGGACTGGTCGTAACCCACGCGTGGACAGTGATGTCCACGCATGCGTGTATCAGGTAACAAAAATCATCATTACCAAATGTTTTTATTCATGAATCAGCGGGTTGTACCCGGTGATTCATTAAATAAAAATGTTTGATGATTATTCCTATATTTTTTGCTTGGAATCTAATATTATTGCCTTCTGTGGACATGTTGCCCACTCGCGGAAACTGACCAGTCCACGGCGGCCGTACTATAACTGGTGTTTATTCAGATTCCTGTAATCCTTATTTCTAATTGATTTTATGCAAAAAATAGTGAAGCCAATAAAGACAATTTCAATGCATCATATTGTCACAATAGACAATATTTGATTATTTCCGACTGATACCGTACAATGCTGAGGATCTGATATCATGCAATGTTGCGGAGCTGATATCATACAACGTTGAGGAAGCCCTTAAAGCTGAATATTCATCTCCAATATTGACAAAACTCTTAAAGCTAAATGTTCGAATAACACAGAGAGTGAATTTGCCGCTGTTGATGTGATCGATTAGGATTAGTAAAATTAATATATTTTATTCGTTCTAAGGCTATGGATAATATAAATGGACGCTTACCAGTACTAGTTACCGAAACATGTTTTTCACCTATGAATTGTCCTCGACAAGTGAATAATCTCTTTATTAATCGCAATCCAGATGCAGTTACGGATCAAGTCACCACGGAGAGAGGCATTTCCTGTATTTCCAGACGCTCGTGTGACGATTAATGCATCACGTTTGCATAATTTCCAGATATAAAGGACCTCTAACGAGTACCCAGTTTATATTGAAACTTACAAAATGAGTTCAGTAAAATAGGTCTGGACCGAGCTTTAGCTCGGTCCAGACCTAATTAACTGAACGAGTTATGGATTCTGTCAGCATATGATCCAAAACTCCCACAAAAGACACTTAAGTGGAATGAGAAACATGCCGCGACTTCTATAATACCTGCAATTACGTTACAACATAAGATGCAGTGTTCGCTCCAGTAAATAGTCTCCGATAAAAAATAGATTTCGAAATTGTTAATGAAACAAATTTAATGAAATAACTTTCAAATCAACATCAACTACTGTCAATGACAACAAATAATTATCATTCCTCATCCGCCGAGGCTGAATCTACGATTATTCTCCAGTCCATGGTTGGCAGTGCTATTACCATTTTTAATGAATGACCTTAATAACCTGAAGATCTAATAATAAATGTAAAATTAATAAATAGGAGTGGTCTCAACATAGACATTTTGAAACATAATTTGGTAAATTATTCTAACTCCTCAATATGTTACTCTATTACTCGCCTACTACTTTCCCCCCAGTTTCATAATCACGATACAAATCCGTTCGGAACTCGTGTTCCATACGGGTTTCCGTTGAAAGACTATTTTCAAAATAACAAATATCCGCCTATTTTCGTAATTAAAAGGCCGCATTCTGATGCAGGTCAATTCGGAAGCTGCCGTGGCAGCAAATCGAATGTCAACTGGAAAATGTTTTTGTTCAAATCCACCAAGATTATGGAAATTAAATGTATTTTATAAATGGGGAGTGAGTTTATAACTCTCAAATTCTGACTTTGCAGCAGGTATCTTTGAGATAACGGCAGTTATTTTCGTACAAATGCGAATTAAAAAAAACATATATTTCCTTCTGTTTACGTATCGATCTCGCAGTTATCGGTGGGGAGGAAAATGGTATTTTGAAACAGTTTCGCTTCAGACCTGCGGTCTGTCGCAAACATGTGTGAAAGGCTTACATACGTTGTTGCTTACGTATGCGGGAATAACTGTGTCGGATTAGTTAATTATTGGTATGTTTATGCAGGTGATGATCTTCCTCATGATGCTAGTGAAGCCTTTGCAAGTTTGGCCTCAATTTATCGAATTGGAATTTTGGGAAAACCTTGTGAAAACGCTTATCCTCCTTTAACTCTTTACCCAACGTAAGAACCAACATCGGCCAGCGCTATTATCAAAAATCGTCAGTTAATTTTCGTTATTTTTTCTTCATTTTTTGTCTCAAAAACATAGGTTATGACCCCCTCATTGGAACGAGCTCCTTCCAATGAGGGGTCTTAAACTGTGTTATTGAGACAAAAAATGAAAAAAATTAGTTGTTCAAGATTTTCTTTTGCAAGTGTCGTGTGCTTTTCATATTAGGTAAAGGGATAAAGCAGTAGAATGATCTTTTCAAGCTGACTATTTATTACATAGAATATAACTCTTGAATAATACCGGATCGTTTTTCCGTAGTTTTAAATCTGGTTGAAAAACTCCATGGATAATAACAAAGCTAGTGCAAGAAATATTCAGTCTGTACTCTGTAAATTGAATCTGGTTTCACATTCTTCATCCAGTTTCCAATTGTGCTGGGTTATGTTTACGCTGGTGTGTCCATTTCTACCCATATTCAGTTAGTATGATGTCCCACCCAAGGACATCCCTGACAGTTGTGTTTCCTATAATACCTTCCAGACGGAGCTGTCGTGGATTTTTTGTAAATGAGTACATTAACTTCCACTTTTCTTGTTTTCTAATGCTAATAAATACACATTAATGAGTTGGAACTTCTGTTGGTAGTTGCCGGGTTAAAAATGTGAAATTTTCAACTAAATGGACATAGATTGCTCATTAATTGTGATAATGCAACTGTAATTACTGTAATTAACAGAGGTGACTCAAAGAAGGTCCTTTTATCTTCTTGTTTAAATTAAAAGGGAAAATTGATTTTTTATTGGTAAGCTGTATGAATTCGATAAGAAGATTCGTACACAAGTTTGTGAACACAGATTATCTGTCACTCATGTTAGGAGGAGAGTTCTGTACAACCGTCGTTGACTGATTGTAATCAATGCACGGGCAGTGATGTCCAGGCAATAACAAATCATCATGAGCTAACTTTTAATTAATAAAGCACCGGGTTGTACCCGCAGCTTCATTAACCCTTTACCCAACGTAACGGCCAAAACCGGCCAGCGCTATTCTCAAAAATCGCCAATTAATTTTCACTATTTTTTTCATTTTTTGTCTCAAAAACATAGGTTATGACCCCTCGTTGGAACGAGCTCGTCGAGCTCGTTCCAACGAGGGGTCATAACCTATGTTTTTGAGACAAAAAATGAAAAAAATTAGTTATTCAAGAATTTTTTTTGCAAGTGTCGTCTGCTTTTCACGATAGGTAAAGGGTTAATTAACTCTTTGCTGATTAGTTCAACAATTAGTGTTTGCAATCTAATATTATTGCGTGCGTGGAAATACTGCCCACCCCGTGAAAAGTGACCAGTCCACTGCGGCCGTACTGTATCAAATTCAAATTGGGAAATTTAGGTCTGAAAGAAGTTGACAATTTCAGATGACTTATTTCATTTCATTAATAACTGGTAGATCTTTCTTTTACCGGACAGGAATTGGAATACATTGGAAAGGACAAACACTATACATTTCCCAAGGTATTTGCAGAAGTAAGGCCAAACATTAAGTTTCCACGTAGCCGGTCCTGTTCTAGTAGACGCAATAACATCTATGTCCGGATTTTAAGTAGACCTTTTAGATCGGTGACCTCAACCAAGATCTATTTGATTGTTGTTACTGCATAACACCTGTTTGTGATTTTTGCAGTCCAAGAATTTGATCGTTGTGGGTAACGTTCCGTTAATTAACAATTTCCTTTTGGTTATTATTAAATATATATTAAATAGATAGCAACAAACTGATGGGTTCAAAAAGTCTTTAAATGCCTTGAGATTCATAATTCTTCCCGTTTCTTGGTGGTAGGTTTCCAAACACTGTAAATTGATTTATGGCGTGGCACAAACTCCACTTTTGTATGTTGAGGAGAGAACATTTATTATTTGTTTAAATATCATATTCCTTATCGTTGGTTTGATTGTTAGCGATCCCTACCCCCACTCCTCTCAACGTTTGGGAGGGCTGATGCACCTTGGACATTTACAGATCGATTGAGATGGGTATTCCATGTCACCTGATAGAATACTGACATTGTTAAATGCGTTTTGTACAACACGCGTGCAATTCGACCTACGCATCCTAATGTCATGTAAGAACGCATCTGAGTGGTCGTTACGCCATCTGGTGACGTTAGGATGCGAATGAAATGCTTCGACACAAAACAGCGTCAAGCACGAATTAAAAAGACCAGTAAAGGTGATATTTTCTTTAAAAATGCCAACTTCATGAACGAAACATTAAAGTTAATCGTGGAATTAACACAGAACACAATTCGCGTAGAGTGCGGAAACAAGCATCATCGACCTCTGACGGAGTTTGTCTTGCGCCGAATGGGAACGTGAAATACAGGGAAGACTCCAACTGGGGTAATTGTTTCCCAGAACCCGTATTCCACCCTCGATATGTTATGTCGAAATGATTACTATATACGTACTTAGACTATACACTTTAAAATAAATTTTGGCCTCAAAAAATGGGAGATGTCTCTCTTTTCTGACCAGAGGAAAAGAAAAGATTCCCTACTATCAGATTCAGTTTAAAGTATATGTCCTATATTTAGGATACATAATTGATTAAGTCTTCCCCTGGATATACAATTTCGGGATCGACCAATGTGTTTAATTCTAAACAAATGTACATTGCAGTATCACAACAGTTAATTCATCAAGAACTAATGAGCTTCAGGTTTATCACCTCGTATCTGCATTCATTAATTTAATTACCGTTATAGGAAATAATTCCCGCCCCTTCCCATAGCTGGGAAACCGAAGCGAGAGCTGTTTTGCAGAGAAAGATGACTCACATCTCAACATGCAAGGCACACGAATGTTAAGGCTCTTGTTAATGCACGTTGTTAAACATTTACATAAGTTTAACATTTGTTAAAGTATTATGAGGTATTCTATTTTTTCTTATATATTCCCGCTTGCTTTGACTGTTGTAACTCGAGAGTGTTTTCTCTTTTAAGTTTGTGGGATATTATTGCTGTCCTCGCTGCTAGACTTCCAATGGGTATCTGCGAACAATGTGAGGATATTATTCGTTGGACACTTGTATGTGTTTGGCTTGGTGGACCTTAGAGGCATTTTTGATTACTAATGTTGCATAATTCCGAGGTTCCTTGGGAAATGAGGACTGGACCTTGTATATTTGACATTGGTTAGACATTCTTTAGGCAATGCATGAATTTGTCAATAATGTTTCCTTTCTTACAAGAACGTATTTCTCCCAATACAAGTAAAATCGTCTAGATAAAACACAAGTGTGTATTAAGGGTGGTAATTCCCGAAGGTGGATCTTCTACATACAGTTCTCATGTGTTCTATGTGCCAGCAGGCACATAGAACACATTGGAACTAAGGGGACGAAATGTCAAAGCCACCGTTTTTTATGTAACAGTAATTAAATGATAAATAAATAACCAACCCAACGAACTAAATTAGACTAGATCATTTTTTGCCATAATGATATTTTATAGAGGCCAACCATGTGTTAACCCTTTGAACACAAGTGGTACCTTCCATACTAGCCCACTGGGAGCAATTAGAAAATTCCATATATTCATTATGTGGGGTAGACCATTCAATATTTTCAACTTAGCAATAGGGGTACCAATTATGTGCTGCACATTGAACATGTTGATTGGTCTACCGCACACATTTACTGAACAGCCATCCTATTTTATGGCGCCATGACGTATCATATTCCTTGACGGAAAAGCGGCCGCTCGGGTTCAAAAGGATTAAACCTGAAAAATAAAACAAAGAGAAACACACAGCCGAATTAGTACTATAAACTCCAGCGGTTATAGTACAAGAAGAACGATGAATGGGTATTACTTCATGCATAGCACATGAACACAATACTATGACGTCGTGATCCTGATTCATAAAACATCATGCATGAACGCCGAATGATTGTCAAAATATATGCGAAGATGTTTAAGAAAGGGCAGAATATTGTAAGATATTCTGTCTCATCTACAATTTCAATTTCACCGATCCAAGACTTAACCGATATTTTGTGAGCCGTTTGTGGTATTGTTTATTAGACCCTTATCACATTTTCGAATAGCATTCCGACATTTCTGAAATCTGTATTGCTAGAGTTTGATACGAATCAAAAACAGTAATGTTGATAGTTATTTCTTTGCTTTTCCAAATTATTATGCCATTACATCATTTATGCAGTGTTACAGATGACAAATGCCCCCATTGCTTGGAAATAAGAATAATTTCCTCCATTGCTAAGGATGATTCACACATGACTCCAGCTATTAGACTTTTCCTCCACTTTCCTATAACTGCAAGCGCAACTACTCCCGACAAAATGTTTAGACCTTCTTCACTTTGAGCAGTGTTTACTTACTTTAGGTAAACAACTTCTGCATTACTGCAAAACTTAGATCCGTTGACCAACACCTGTGGCAGTAGTCCTCTAAAGTTGACAGTATACGTGTGAACGAATGACCAAACTTGACCTCATACCTATGTTTCTCTCATGCTATTACCATAAATGTTGAAAGTCATCTAAACTCTAATAAATAATAAATTAATATTATTTCGTGCTTCAAACAAAATCAGTTACAGAAGTTACAAAAACGGTTATTACTGGATGTGTGGTAAACACTAGGTGTTGTTTCCTTTATACTGTTTTTTGATTTTGTTTGTTTTTCTGTGGTCGCAAAAACGGCCATTCACTTGATCGCGATTGGATTGCTGTCTAATTTTCGATACCAAGACTGATTCAAGAAACGCAAATGAAAACAGAATCGGGTTGGAATGTTTTCGTGTCTTTTATCTCGAAAGGCGAGAGCAGATCGCGACGTAGCCGTGATTCAGTCGAAAGTCTGCATTAGACGTTCAATTTACATAACTTTCTCATATGTAATATTGTAGGATCACAGCAAAAATTAAAAAAAAAAACATATTCGAAATAAAGATGCACTGAAGCGTCAGCAAACTATATATGAACTATATTAACCCTTTCCACACTGAGGCCATGGAAAGTATCATTTCAATCAATACTGTCATTGGCGGAGTGGGCGCAACCATCCTGGTTTGTTGGGAGGCTAGGTAATAACTTAATCCAACAGCTCTACCGAGCTGTAGGATTAAATTAGTACCGAGTCTCGCTTCAGATTTGGATCTGTCGATGTCGTCTTCTCGTTCTCTGTCATTTTGTTCTTTCACGCTAAAATGTTAGCACACCGGATTGAAAGGATAAGCAGTTTCCTCTATCACTTGACGCTGGCAAATGGCTGGACTTTAATAATTCTGCAAGGCTGATAGCCGAACCCATATGAGAAATCCTCACATAATTCGATGTACGCATCCCCCTGCAGGGTGATGTCAAGTCGAAAATTTGTACGAATATAAAATAAAACATACATAAAGGGAAGTGGTAGTGGAAGATTTTCTTCTATTTTTTTTTTTTTTTTTTATATTTTATTATTCAAAACTACATATACATCGGCTATAAAACAAAATATCACAATGACGATGCATCGAGAAAATAACAGAAATATACAAAACAACAACAAAATTAATCAGGAGCAGACTGCTAACCAATGAGAAAAGAATCCAACATTACAATAAGGCCTAGTTTGGAAGATCACATATTCCAACGCAAAGGCTAGGAGAAATGTCTATGATGCCCAACAAAGGAAAGTTCCACCTCTCACGATGGCAACAAGGACTAATTATAGAAACGAAATCTGCACTGCCTTGTGGTCCCCCGGGGAAATATAAAATATCGTGAAGAATGAAATATTATTTATTAATCCACCAACTGGGGTTTAACAACACTTTCAATAGTCTGAGCCACCTAGTATGGGAGAGCTTTACAGGTGGAAGAAACCGAAGTACTCGGAAAACAAACAACTAAGTAAGGACAAGCAACTGCCTGACTCACCAACATACTAAACTCCAAACAAGTAGGGCCAACAATGGTCGAAAACGATTGTAATACTCCCCAGTGCACAACATCACCGTTTCCCCACATGGGCGATTTGGACCAACCATCCTACCCAAGGGCACAACACGGCTATCGCAAATGGGAAATGAACCCAATAAGAAAATTCGAGGGTGGGGGGGGGGTAAATCATCGTATATAATTATGTCATAACGGAGACCCAGTTTACACAGTAGACAAGCACTCCCTCACTTCACAAAATATTAACAGGAAACAAAAGATAGGAAAATAGATGCACACAAAAAGGCGGAGAGGGTTGATTGAAAGGAGCTAAAAGGACAGGACTAATTGGTCACGAAGAATGGTACACGAGTCAGGGGTATCAACCCAATATGATCAAAAGAGATCTCGTGGTAAACGAGGGAAATCAATCCTCAGACGAGAACGCAGGCGGGTAAGGAGGAAATAGGGTAATAGTGCTGGGGTAGCGGTGTGGCGGTTAAAGCGTACCTCATTACGCTTTCCTCAAATGGCAGATACTGCTTCGGTGACAAGACAGAGAAAAGAAGCAGTAGAAAAGGGGTAAAAACCAGAAGAGAGGACAACAGACGCAAAACAACAGACTTTACGAGACCTGGGATCCAGCGGAAAACCAGATACCATAAAGGTTGAACCAAAGGGCAGCTACAAAATAAGTGACGACAAGTCTTAGTATCGTTAGGGAGACGACAAAACTGACACTTTCCGATGTCAGATAGACCCAATCGAACATAACGAGAGCCCACAGGTAGAATTTCAGGTAGAAGTTTCCAAAACTGGACTCGAGAGAAAGGGTCAATAAAGGAATGGCGAAGATGACGCCAAGCAGTAGAGTAATCGACAGTACGATTCGTCACCATTACCCTACAGTTAAAACTAGAAGGCCTGTCATGAAACGCGCACAAATAGCACGTCGACCTGCGCGTTAATCCACGCGTTGTGACCATAGTTAGGCTATCAAATTCTGTACATATGGTCTGTGCACGAGCAATGTTTCACCCAGTCGACCTCCGGGTAACCCGGAGGTCCATTGGCAGAAACATTGCCTGTGTTTGCTATGAGTAACCAGGAGAACCTGCCGTGCCTTGGATGCCATTCGATATGGCGATTTCGCGCAATTCCTACGCGCAATTAAGCCTAGATAAGGGCACAGTTCGTGACAGGACTTCTAGTTTTGACTGTAGGGGTGACAGTGTAAACAGAAACCAATATTGAGTAATATTGCCTAGTAGACAAGGCAGTAAAAGTACCAAGAGTAACATCACTTCGAAAAGTCTGAAAGGCTAACCAGGAATCCGAATAAAAAAGAGGTTTCGAAAAGATATGTGGAACTAAATTAGAGACTAACGAAAGATCCAAATCCAAAAGAACTAAAGAAAAACACATCCAGTATTTGGCAAACGGTTTCCACTTAGCAACGCATTCGGGATTAAGAAGGGATCGAAGACGAGAGAGCATAATAGCCCTAATTTTGGCAAACAGGCTTGTCATTTTGAACAAGGATGGCCATTATGGTTCGCCTCAAATCACTGCAGGAGGGCCATTTTGGGTTCACCTGAAATGACCCCAGGAGGGTCATTTATGATTTGCGGGGACCATTTTGTCTCAGCCTGTTGGGTAGACAACTAATGTCAGTTTAAGATACAGTACGTGGAGAGTGGATTGTAACTAAATCACCCACGGAGAGAAGTTATCACCCAAACTATAACTTTCAAATTTTATACATATGGACAAAAACAACCCGGAGGTTCATGGGTTGAAACTTTGCCTGTGCTTGTTATGCTTTGCAACAAATTTGCAATTATTGCTTGGGTGGAATCTCCACTCTGTGGGTGATTTAGTGATAATACACTCTCGACGTAATGTACATGGTTTGTATAATTATGATGTACGTCATCACGTAATGTATATTTGGAAAGTTACTTACTCTCTCTGGGTGAATGCGTTGACGACACACTACAAACTTCACAAACTTCCCTTTTGTTACATGTACCTCCTTCAATCCGCGAAAATTGCCGTTTGAGGCGGCCGATGTTAAGCTCATGCGGGCGACTGCGGCCCGGGGCGATAGCAGCCCCCCCCCCCCTCAAAATGACAAGCCTGGGCAAATATATTAACAATACCAGTACCGCCGTCGTATTTAGGCAGGTATAGTAGTACGAGCAAGAGGCTCACACTTACCATTCCAGACGAAACGCAGCAACTTTTGGTAATGCACGCCACTGGAACAACGGAGCATACACATCACAGTTTGCTAGCAATACAGCAATTAGGAACCCACCCCAAAAGGGAGATATCACGGTCTTTAAAAAAACACATAGGTGAAAACAAATTCAGGATAACACTGCGTCTCTTTTCGTGGATAGACATCTTGGTAACTGAATCGTTCATCTTTTGCGTAGACACCTCAATTAAATTGCTGTTTTTACCAATTTTCTGAAGATCAGTGCAAAGAAAATGTCGATTCGTTACAAAGTTCCAAGGTTATAGATAAGAAATCCCTGATCAACTTAAAAATAAGGCATGTGCACTGAAGTCATATTTATGTCATTCTATACAAATTGTCGCGTTGTATGCGTTTTTTCTAGGATTGTCATTAAATTCACGAAACATTGAATATTTTTGGAATTATGGTGTGTTGCTGACTGATGCGTTTTTGGTGACACATCGATTTTGCTTTAACTTTGTATTTGCTTTAGCGTAATGGACGGAAACTAAAATCGATTTCATTGTGGAGACACACTTCAATTCAATTCAATTCAATCTTTATTTTTGCAGCATACAAATACAAATAAATGAGAGAGAGAGTAAAGTTACAAAAAATTATAGAATGATGTATAAATGTATACTGTGAGGAATGGCATGGCCTTGTGACTGTCTTCCTGTCATCCCCTAGACAATCAAAATAATGAATAAAATAGAATGGCAAATGGCAAGTGTTAAATTCAAGTTAAATGTAGTCGATCCAGACAGCAGGTAGTTGTTGCGTTTATATTAACATCATTTACATTAGAATTGATTATTGTTTCCACATCATGGATCAAATTCCCAAGTGTTCTGTCTCGGATTGTTTTAACCCGTTAATCAACTGTGTTTCCAAATCCTAATCGAATCAACAGTGTTTCCAAATCAACAAAAAATATTTTTATATGCATTCCTTAGTAGGCCAGTAATTTATCGTAGGCTAATGGGGTGATGCAAAAACCGGAAAATCGCGGGACAACCTTTTCATCTGCTTGTGGGAAGATAAGAGATGAAGGTAATAACGACCCCGAGAGTTCCAACTAGGCGAAGCAGTTAGGGCATCTTGGGTTGGAACACCTAACATTGACTTCGTATGCGTTTAAAAATTGATTGAATAAAGTTTTGTTAAATGCCTTTCGGGTGAGGGTTTTTATCGTTGTGTCTAAGTCATTCCACAGTTTGGGAAAATAAAAATATGGAAGAGCGACTGAGAACTGAGTGCGGGGCTTGTGTGTTATTGGGTTTCCACATTGCCTAGTATTCATACCAGATGGGTTAGGGTACACTTGAAATGTACTATCAAAACTGACAGGGAGGCTGTTTATAGACCGATCGTACATGAATAGAAGTGATACGCATAGCCTTTTTTGAAGATTCATAATTTGTTTAGTGGCTGGTGTATTGCCCCAAATTTGTATCCCGTAAATTACATGGCTTTAAATTAAAGAGAAATAGAGTACACGTAGTGTCTCGAGCGACAACAAATTCTTGACTCTATTCAGGATATAAATTGCTCTGGATAGTTTCGTACAGACTACGGATACATGATGATTAAATCTAAGGTTCTCGTCCATGTCAATTCCTAGGACTTTTATGAATTTGTGTTTGACACTACCGTACAGTCGCGGTGGACTGGTCGTATTCCACGCGTGGGCAGTGGTGTCCTCGCATGCGTTTATCAAGAGATAAAAATCATCTTCAGCAAAATGTTAATTAATAAAGCACCGGGATTACCCCAACAATTAGTGCTTGTTATCTAACATTACTGCGTCCGTGGTAGTAATGCCCACCCGCGGGCAGTGACCAGTCCACTGCGGCCGTACTGTACTTGGTAAATGCGATCAACAAGAATGTCTTGTTAGATCGCATCCGGTTGGGTTTTCGTATCTGATTGACACTGTGTCGTGAATGATATGCTTTGACACATAACAGTGTAACAAAGGAATGTGAAACAGTGACATATTTTGTATTCATGAAGAACAGAATGAAGACTCAACAACTACAGACAACCAATGGGGCTGCGAACTGGGTCTAGGTGCTTTCCTGGCTCCTTTGATGCTCCTCCTTTGCGGCTGCGTGACGCCGGATAGTGCCATTGTGCTGCTAAAGGGACCATAAGGGGTTAAAAACCACTGACCTAACCGATCTTTGTAAATAATATAGGTAAGTTTGTTTAAATCTTTCGAAAGTGACAACAGTTAGTTATTCCCAGTCTTATTCTACATTCGCTATGAACAGTTTATCGGTTGAAAAGGAAAGTGTAATAAAAAACTAGGAATACATAGAGAGTAAACGCTTGACTGGACTGGTTGCGTCAAATAATTCATGAGAGATGAGGGACGTTTTGCAAACACGAGTGCGCGAATGCGCACGAGTGTTTTAAAATATAGTCCCTAGCCTCGAATGAATTATTTCACGTAACCAGTCCAGTAAAGCAATTACTCTGTTTATTACTTTTCATTACTAACGATAATTATATTATTTAATCCTTTACCCAACGTAACGGCCAAAAACGGCCAGCGCTATTCTCAAAACTCGCCAATTAATTTTCATTATTTTTTTCATTTTTCGTCTCTAAAATTTAGGTTATGACGTGAAATAATTAATGAGAGGTGAGGGACGTTGTACAAACACGAGTGCGCGAATGCGCACGAGTGTTTCCAGATATAGTCCCTCCCCTCGAATGAATTATTTCACGTAACCAGTCCAGTAAAGCAATTACTCTGTGTATTACTTTTCATTATTAAAGATAATTATATTATTTAACCCTTTACCCAACGTAACGGTCAAAAACGGCCAGCGCTATTCTCAAAACTCGCCAATTAATTTTCATTATTTTTTTCGTTTTTCGTCTCTAAAACATAGGTTATGACCACTCATTGGAACGAGCTCATCGACCTATGTTTTTGAGACAAAAAATGAAAATAATAGTTATTCAAGAATGGTTTTTACAAGTGTCGTCTGCTTTTCATGTTAGGTAAAGGCTTAAAAAAGCAAAACAAAAAAAAAACAATGAAGTCCCCATTACACCCACGGCAAAGCGTCCTCGTTTGCACGCACGGATAAATGAGACAATTGTTGATTGCATAATTCTCTTGTGAAGTTATCGTTTATAATCAACCCCGGAAATCCCAGTAAATCACACTTTGGAAAGTAATAAGTAACTGTTATCACGTCCCGTCAAATCTTCAAATTTATTTACATGAGACATTTTGATTATTATTTTGACCCCGAACATTTTACCCTTCAGGCAGCAGGTGAAGCAAAAAAAAAAATCTTCGCAGAAAATATTGAACCATTCTGCTTCAACTGAAACTGAGTTCAGTTTAGAACAGTGAATTCAGAACAGTGGCTGTATATTAAGCTGAGTCATTTCTAAAATTAGCTCTTATCACATGATAGTGCATTACCCAACGTACTATTTAATTTTCCTTATTCCTTAATAATATTACTCAACTGAATCTGCTTCGACTGAAACTGTAGCTTGGTTGGTGCTGAAGGGACTTCAATTTATTGAATTCCCTTCATCCCTAATCAGAATACAGTCTATAGTAGGGATTTCGATAGGTACAAGACATGGTGGTCCGTTACCCCCCCCCCCCCCCCCCCCCCCCCCCACACACACACATCCACATTCCTACAATGGTGCTTGTGTTGCTGACTGTAAGTTCAGAAGGGAACAGTGCATTCAGAGCAGTGGATGTTATTTCTGAGATGAGCCATTTCTAAAATTAATTCTTGTCAAACAACAGGGTGTTATTTATCGTATTAATTAATTTTCCTTATTAGTATCACTCCAGTGAATCTGTGTTTCGACTGAAACTGTAGCCTGGTTAATGCGGGAGAGATTTCAATTTGAATTGTCTTCATCCCTTATCCGGACACAGTCTATTAGGATGTCGATTATTATGACGTGTTGGTTCATTACATCCCCCGACCCCCACACACACGCAGTGTGAATAATATACAATCGTATTATTTGGGCGTTAGTCGAGATACTGTTGTTTTATTAGCAAATTAGGCCCTAGTAACCAATAGCTGGTGTAGAAGTCATTTAAAATGGACATCATGGATATACATGATTGGCTAAACTTGAGTTTATATCTGTGTTATAGGCCATGATTAAGCTTTTTGAGCTTAATTATATGACCTTAAACACCATTATTTGGCGTTACCCAAAGTATTGCTGTCTAACTAGTAAAATATGCTTCAGTAACCAAAGCCCGGAGTAGACGCCCTTTAAAATGGGCGTCATGGATATAAATGATGGGCTAAACTTGAATTTATATCTCTGAGATGTCATGATTTGCCTTTTCGTGATATTATATGACCTTAAACACCAATAAATAAATACCCCCCCCCCCCCCCCAACACACAGTATGGATAATAAACAATGTTGTTTGTGTCTGCTCTCGGTGAGTTCATTTCAGAACAGTAAATTCAGAACAGTGGATGTTAAAACTCAGTTGAGCCATTTCAAAAAATCAAGTGAATCCGCGTCTCAATTGAAACTGTAGCTTGATTAATGCAGAGGGGACTTCAAATTATTGAATATCCGTCGTCCCTAATCAGGATACAGTCTTTATTGATGTCGATTATTATAACATGTCGGTTAATTAAACCCCCCCCCCCCCCCCACACACACACACACTCACGCACATACACACACTCACACACATATCATGGGTAATATACAGTGGTGGTTATGTTGTTTAAATTTTTAATTAAATTTCTGCTAACTCAACTTGACCGAACTTAATGTAACTAGACTTGACTGACAAATTATTAATATGCCTAAATTTTGATAAATTGCCGGTTGTCATTTGAACCTTCCCTTTGTCAGGTAGCAAATTGTTGCTGTCCATACCCATATACTTGCTCATGGCATAATAAGTCAACCCAGCTGGCTAAGCACTGGAAACATTTGGCATGCAGTCTCCAATCTCTCTATCCAGGACGCCTGCCAACCTAGACAATTCTGGCAACAGTACACTATTTTGTCTACAGAATATATGCTTTGTTATGTTGATAAATCTGATTGGTTCTTTACTTGAAACAAAAGCCCTGCTGCTGAGTATTGATAATGGCTAGCCCTCTTACTTTTGATGAGATACAGAGCGGCAGCTCATTCGATTTTATTTCTCAGTTCAATAATGCACTTACTGATAACGAAGCTGCCGAATTAAATTCCCCCTCGCCATTGAAGAACATAATTGTGAATATTTCACCCCGGAGCGATTTAATAACGAAATTGCGATCAAACCCAATTCCCTCTCGCTCTTCAACCTTAACTGTCGTAGCCTTAGTGCCAACTGGACGTTTTTTAGAGCTTGATGTGCAGCCGCCAAAACGAATCGAACTTCTTAGATGTCATTGGTGTAACATAAATATTCAGTATAAAATATAACATTACCTATTCCCTGGAGGGCTACCCCCCCCCCCCCCCCCACACCCCCCTTAGTCATTCGACAAAGACCAGATAACGATGACGGCAGGGGAGGTGTTGGGTTATTTATTAAAGATACCATCCCCTTTAAAATTCGAGAGGACCTTACTGTGTTCGTCCCTCATGTATTTGAATCTCTGTTTGTGGAAATTTCGACGAAAGACAAAATAATCGTTGGAATTATCTATAGACCAAATTCAGCCCCTAAAACGGACTGTGATCTATTCCTAGAAAAAAAATCACACATTTAGTGAATATCTTAGGTGACTCGAACAAAATTGCTCATCTCATGGGTGATTTTAACATTGCCCTTCTTGTTTTTTGTAATCATAATAAAAGCAATTTGTTCATTGAAACTATGTTCACTGCGGGGTTTCTGCCACTTGTCACCAGATCAACTAGAGTCACAGATCACTCGGCCACCATAATTGACAATATTTTCAGCAATAAGATTAATCCTCACACGTCCGGAATAATCATCACGGACGTTAGTGACCATTTTGCTACATTTTATAACAATGAATCATCAAAAAGACATACAAATCCTATACAACCCTTCAAGATAAGATCCTTTAAACAAGATAAAATTAATCGGTTCAAGACTCTTTTGTCTGTAAGCGACTTCACCAGTGTACTGAGTGAATCATGTTCGAACGAAGCCTATAATATCGTTTTCGAGATCATTCAAGGTGCTTTTGATGAGGCTTTCCCCGAAAAACTTGTAAAAGTCCACCCAAAGTTTGTGAAACGTGAGCCGTGGATGACGGCGGGACTTTTGCGATCATCATCCGCAAAAACAAGTTTATATATGAAAACAATAAAATCGCCAACCCCACAAAACAAATTAAGATATAAAACATATTGTGCTGCTTTCAATAGACTGAAAAGGGCTCGAAAGTTTGATTATTATAAATCTATTCTTCAAGAAAATAAATATAACATGACAAATACTTGGGACATCCTGAAAAGAGCTATCAACAAAGGTACTTCTGCCTACACCTTCCCATCCACATTTGTCGAAAACAATCTGAAGATATCTGACCCTTGTTATCACTTTACTGATTATATCAGAGGAAATCTCATTGGGTCATTTTTTCATTTCCTCCACTACCCCACATGAAGTGATTAACTGCATCCGAAAACTGAAATCAAAAACAAGTAAAGACCTTGACAATATGTCCCCCAAAATCCTAAAGGACATTATATATGAAATTGCCATCCCTCTAACTCACTTGATCAATTTGTTGTTTTCAACTGGTATCGTCCCAAATAAAATGAAAATTGCAAGAATCGTTCCTGTTTTAAATCTGGCGATCAACAGTTATTCAACAACTGTAGGCCCATTAGCATCCTGTCTGGCTTTTCCAAAGTACTAGAAAAATTAATGTACTCCAGGCTGATAACTTTCCTGGAAAATAACAATATAATTCATCAAAACCAGTTTGGCTTTAGAAAAGGACATTCAACAATACACCCCGCCCTGCACCTCATAAACATTATTGCCGAGATGAACGATAAAACAACCAAAGACTGCACGTTAGCAGTGTTTCTTGATTTTTCGAAAGCATTTGACACCATAAATCACGATATCCTACTGAAAAAACTTGAATTTTATGGAATACGAGACCACGCAAATTCAGGGTTTAGAAATTACCTTACAAACAGATCTCAGTCGGTTTCCCTCCCAAAAGTGAATTCAGATTTCCAGGTCATATCAACTATTCTTGGTCCTCTTCTTTTTATAATTTATATTAATGATATTATTAACTCCACATCTTTGAAGGTTTTCTCATACGCGGATGACACTACTGCACATACTTCCGGTAACAGTTTGGAAACAATTACAGGTCAGGTTAATAATGGACTCAATAAAATAACAAGTATTGACAACCAAGATATTCTAGCACTTGAGCAGTTAGATGAATGTGATTGCGAGTATTCCTGTTGTACTTTTGTATTCCCTGTTCATTTCTCATGGAGAACCAAAATCTAATAAAATGTAATCATGAGAACCAAAATGTTCAATTCATTGCTCCCTGTTCACTTCTCATGGAGTACCATAATCTAATAAAATTCAATCATGGAGAACCAAAATGCTCTATTGGAAATTGCTGGAGGGTTTCTGCTGGCATCCTCCAGTAATTTGTAATAGAGCAAATCTGGAGAAACAAATGTTTCGTGGAACAAATGTTGACAACCAAAATATTCTAGCACACAACCAGTTAGAGGAATGTGATTGTGAGTATTCCTGTTGTTGTTTTTATATTCCCTGTTTATTTCTCATGGAGAACCAAAATCTAATAAAATTTGATCGATGTAGTTTTGTTCTGTTAGAAATTACTGGAGGGTGTCTACTGGCATCCTCCGGTAATTTGTAATAGAGCAAATCTGGAGAAACAAATGTTTCGGGAACAAATGTTTCGGGAACAAACGTTGACATTCAATTATTCTAGCACTCAACCAGTTAGAGGAATGTGATTGTGAGTGTTCCTGTTGTAGTTTTTATATTCCCTGTTCATTTCTCATGTAGAACCAAAATCTAATAAAATTCGATCGATAAAGTTTCGCTCTGTTGGGGGTTGCTGGAGGGTGTCTGCTGGCATCCTGCAGCAATTTGTAATAGAGCGAATCTGGAGAAAGAAATGTAAATTTTCAAATAAAATCTAGCATTCATTCTGTTAGCATCTTCCAATATTCTGTTAAGGGACAATGTGGAGGTAATTTTCTAAGAAGTTCTCATATTTTTCGCTCTTTCCCAATTGTCTATAATAAGGAGGTTAACAAGTTAAGGAAAAGCGAGTATGCCTGCTGTAGTCCGACATGCATATTCCTATTTCATTTGCCTACTGCCACTCTCCAGTAGGATATAACAGGACAAACTCTGGAAACAAATGTAAATATCTTAAATAATCTAGCACTTGACTAGTTATAGATAATTCTACATGGAAATTGGACTTTATAGACTCCACCCCACTAACATCAACCCACCTAAGAATATTGAGAAATCGCAATATTTTAGATAATTATATCCTTGTCTTTGTTTCGATACTGTAGTTTAGTTGCCACTATTTTCCTTTTCCCCGCTCACCACATCCAGTTGACCAGTCCACCCCAACACACATACACCCAAGATTAAGTTAAAAATAAATATCTCTCAGACGTTTTTCCTTTCTTTCAGTCAAATTATTTCCATCCATGTATTTGAAAACCACCATAATATAGACTGACATTCATCTCTGCCATATGTAAACCACCTTAATATCAGATAAATACGAATAATGCATCACAATCATTGTTTTTTTTTTTATAAATCCTTTAGAAATATACTTCGGAACAAATAAATCGATCAGACATGAAACTCCCCCATCAATACGAAGGAGAAATTTTTAAATGTCTGTGTGCACGGGATTTCACTTTTTTTCTCTCTCTCTTTTTACAACTCGTCATCGTGTTGACATCTTCACGCAATCGTGCTGGTGAATTGTATTATGTTATCCGACTGACCCACTGACCGTATATTTTGACAGTTTAGTTTGACTGACCGTTTATCGTCACATTATTATCGGGGAGTGTGGTGAATTGTGTATTAAATTATCCAATTGATCCGCTCACCACATACTTTGACTGATTAGTTTGATCGTCTGTTATAATCACAACATGTTTGCTATGTGCCGATAAATTGTGTATTATATTATCTAACTGATCCTCTGACTGTTTACTTAGACAGATTAGTTTGACATTCCATTATCATCATAGCACGTTTATTAAGTATATCTTGTGAGTATGTGTGCATGGGCCCGAACCTTGGGAAAGGGATTTCAGATGAACCCTTACAAATTTATTCAGTTTTATGCCATGATGTTTTGTCGTAACCATCGTTAGTATAAACGTCTTGTTTTGTTTATAAGTTAGCTAGGGACTAAATGACGACGTCTTACAATAAAACGGAATGATGAATTCCGTTTTCTGTGGAATATCTTTGTTTACTTCTCTCTCTACCGTCTTGTTGAACCCTTACAAATTTTTTTCACGAGATGTTTGCTATGTGCTGATAATTTGTGCATTATATTATCTAACTGATCCACTGACTGTTTACTTGGACAGATTAGTTTGACAGTCCATTATCATAATAGCACGTTTATTAAGTATATCTTGTGTGTATGTGTGCATGGGCCCGAACTCGGGGAAAGGGGTTTCAGATGAACCCTTACAAATATATTCAGTTTTATGCCATGTTGTTTTGTCGTAACCACCGTTAGTATAAACGACTTGTTTTGTTTATAAGTTAGCTAGGGACTAAATGACGACGCCTCACAATAAAACGGAATGATGAATTCCGTTTTCTGTGGAATATCTTTGTTTACTTCTCTCTCTACCCTCTTTTTGATCACATTAAACCAATGCAATGAGAACGATTATCCTCATTTACACACTTTATATTACTCTGCTATAACTCCTGTTGATGTTTCTTTCCAGCCACAAAATGAATTGTCTATATTATTTATGAATCTTCAGGTCTCCTTCATGCGTCCGTGCTTTGGTGTTGCTGATGGAATATTTGTAAATCATGGCGGGTAGTATTAATTTGGACGGGATCCAGACTGATTCTAACTTTGACTTTAATTATCTCATGAACGAGATGACCAACATGTCCAACACAGCTGGTGATTCCCCATCTATATACAACGTTACCGATTGTAAATATCTCCTTCCTAGTGAGTTGCAATCAGAGCTCAGGGACATGAACGGATCTTTCTCTGCATTTCATATCAATTGTCAAAGCCTTAATGCCCATTGGGATCCTCTAAAACACCTGCTATCTGAACTAAACAGTAATGAAAATACATTCGACGTCATTGGTCTCACCGAGGTCTTTCAGATCCCCTCTAATATATCTTATACACTAGAAGGATATCACCCTTTATTAAAACATACCTGACCCTTGGCTGACGATGGTCGAGGTGGAGTAGGACTATTTATAAAAAGTGACACTAACTTCATTGTCCGAAAAGATCTTTCTATTTTCATACCACATGTGATTGAGTCAATGTTCATAGAACTAAAGGATGAGAATCTGTCGAGAATTATTGGTGTAATATATCGTCCAAATACGGCCCCCAAAGCGAATATAGATCTTTTTCAATCAAAGGTCAACAACATAACTGACATACTTAACAAGGAAAAGAAAACAACCTTAATCATGGGCGACTTTAATATTGACCTTCTGAAAGTAGCTTGCCACTCGAAAACAGATAGGTTTACAGATTTAATGTTTAGTGAGGGATTTATGCCTGTCATCACCAAACCAACCAGAGTGACAGATCATTCTGCGACGCTCATAGACAATATCTTTTCAAATAATCTAATTAACTCTTTCAAATCTGGTATAATTCTCACTGATGTATCCGACCATTTTGGAATCTTTTACGCTGAATCGGCAAATATGTCACTAGAGAATACCATGCCAACTCTATCTAGGAAAATAAACACTAGCAGTATCGAATATTTCAAGGTATTATTGTCCCAGTGTGATTTTGCTCCAGTTATGGAATCCAACTGTCCCAATGCTGCCTATGAACACTTTTTAAATATTTTTCTGAATGCATTTGAATCGGCATTTCCTTTGCAACGTCAAAAACGGAATAAGAAATACATAAAGCGACAGCCTTGGATGACGAAAGGTCTTCTAATCTCAGCCAATAACAAGAATAAATTTTTCATGAAAAAATTAAGAAGTCCAACAGAATTTAATGTCAGGAATTACAAAAATTACTGTCTGGTGTTCAACAGAATTAGAAAACAGAGTAAAGCAATGTATTACGAAAACGTCCTCTTGGAAAATAAAAGTAATATGCGAAAAACGTGGCAAATTCTAAATAACGCTCTAAACAGGAACAAAAACAAAAGCAATTTACGTCCCTTTTTTAATCTGGGTGAAAAAAAGATAAATACACCGAACGAAATCGCTCATGAATTCAATAATTTCTTTGCAAATATAGGAAAGGAGACCTCAAAACAAATATCGAATCCACGCAAATCTTTCTCCGAATTCATGAGATACCCACTCCCAGATAATATGTTTATTTTACCAACGTCGTCCCTGGAAATTATCAATATTGTAACTAAAATGAAGCCTAAAGCAAGTCAGGATTGTGAAAATATTTCATCCAGTATCCTTAAACATTCGATAGATTCGGTTGCCAACCCCCTTGCACATATCATGAACATTTCACTCAGTCAGGGAATAGTTCCTGACAGAATGACAATTGCAAAAGTAATCCCAATCTTTAAATCAGGTGATGAAAATAACTTCACAAACTATAGACCAATAAGTATTCTCCCTGTCTTTTCAAAGATTTTAGAAAAACTGATGTTTGTTAGACTGATAAAATTTCTCAATAAATTCGATACTCTCTATCACCACCAATATGGTTTTAGGAAGCAGCATAGCACACTACATCCAATTATGCAACTGTTAAAACATGTTGCTATAGAAAATAACAAAGTCAGTAAGGACACCACTTTAGCTATTTTTCTTGACCTTTCCAAAGCCTTTGATACAATAAGCCACGACATCCTCCTTCAAAAACTCGAACACTATGGAATAAGAGGTATCGCTTTAAGTTGGTTCACAAGCTATCTGAAGAACAGGAATCAGTATGTATCGTTTGGTGATAGCAACTCAAATCTAACTGAACTGACATGTGGAGTTCCACAAGGTTCTATATTGGGCCCTATTTTATTTCTAATATACATCAATGACATAAGTAATTCAACTACATTAAATATCTTGTCGTTTGCCGATGACACAGAAGCTTACAAGTCTGGAGCGGAGATTACTGCCCTAGTCTCAGATTTTAATGAGGAATTAAAAAATATATTTGACTGGTGCACAGCCAACCACCTAGTCCTGAACGAAAAGAAAACGAAATACATGTTACTTAATCCAAGTCACAGAGGTAGGAATGTTACTCATCAGAATGTCTATATAAACAACCGGGTAATCTGCAAGGTTGGTAGTGGAGAAAGTGAGAAATCCTTAAAGTTTATTGGTATAAATATTGATGACAACTTATCGTACAACGCCCACATATCTCAACTCTGCACAAAAGTTGGACTTGCCAACTTCGTTCTGAATAAAGTTAAAAAGTTTCTCCCTCATACTGCTATGAAAACGTTATATTTCACACTGATACAGAGCCATTTCATCTATGGAATTCCGTTATGGGGTGCGTCAAAAGCCTGTGATCGTCTTAAAAAACTGCAGAAACGAGCACTACGAATAATAAATAATAAGAAATACAATGCCCACACTGACCCCCTATTTATCAAAGATAGTATATTGAAGTTAAAAGATTTATACAAATTACACGCCTTATTATTTATATTTGATTGGCATAATGGAAACCTCCCGGTTTCATTTGCAAACTTCTTCTCAATTGTGAATAACCAACAAAACATAATTACTCGCCAGGCTGGTCTCTTACGCACTCACAAAACCAGAATCAAAACCCTGGATAAATTACCCGTCTTTGCGCTACCAAAGCTATGGAATGAGTTAGAAAGAGATATCAGAAATACAGAGAATAGGAAAGAATTCAAGAACAAGTTAACAACAATATTTTTCTCCTCTTACTCCGAAAACATTTCCTGTTCGAACCCTTATTGTCCGGATTGTATAAACTAAAATGTATCCCTTTTCCAACGTGGATAGCCGAGACATTTGTCATAAGAAAATTCTTGAATAACTAACTAATCTTATTTTTTCGTTTTGGAGACAAAGCTCGAGTGTCTTCATTGGGGCGAGCTCAAGGAGATGGCCCCAAGGGAGGATCGTGGGCTGTGGTTTTGAAACAAGGTGTGAAAACAAAATAAAATTTGAATAACGACTTCTATGAATGGCTGTGGGTGGTTTCGGCGGTTATGTTAGTAAAGGGTTAACTATAAAATCACGTGTTGTCTTTGACAGTAATCGTTGTCTGGTACTCTCGTCCATGTCGCCTCACATTCTGCTCCCACCAACCATTTCGTAGATTTACTCATACTATTACTACCTCAAAGCTAATGGGAGGAACGGTGTCAGCAGAATCAAGGAAGCGACATTTCGCAGTTGATCATCAGCGACACTACGCACGCATGCTGGGATGAGACCAAATCAAGACATAATAACTGGAATCCACAATGTTGCTGTGTAATACCAATTTCTTTCTCTTTCTTTTGCTGATCTTTCTTTCTCTTTTTCTTTTATATCTCTCAGGGAAAGGCAGGAAGACAGCCAATCTGGCTATGCCTTCCCCTGCCAGTATACAATGCTTTAATTATTGGGATTTTGTATTTTTATGTACTATAAAAAAATATATTTTTGTGTTGAAATTTCAATATGTTAACTCCATGTACTATATGTATACATTGTTATATTTTAGTATACTGGCAAATAAAATATCAATCAATCAATCAATCTCACTGATGACCCACTGTTCAGTGAGAATCGAATTCTAAAATTCAATGACCTGTACAAACTTCATGTCTTATTATTCATGCATGATTGGCATAATAACCTGCTGCCGGATAGCTTTAAAAATTCTTTTAAAGTGTACCAAAATCCCTCAGGAGTGGATGCAAGACAATCTGGCAGACTGTATACGCACAAACCAAGAACTCAGTTCTCTGTAAACTTATCAATTCACACTTTCCCAAGGATGTGGAATACTATAGAACCATCGGTACAAAACCTATCAAGATTGTTATTCAAAAAGTTCTTATTGGAACAATTTCTGAACTCGTATTCAGGTAATATAGACTGTGACAATCCCATTTGCCCAGACTGTAGGTCCTAACTCTGTTATCTCATCAATACCCATTGACGGAGCTTAAATGTGTTATCCTAAAACATGCGCAAAATAGTTCACTTACAAGGAAATAACTATCTTAATCAATAATGGTCAACCCATGTTGCCCTATGCATACGCGTTGTTGTCAGAATTATCTAATTTTTATCATCCTTCTGGGAATGACAGGAAGACAGCCCTAGTGGCCATGCCATCTCCCTGTAGTGCAATCATGCCAATTAAAAACCTATTTTACCGTTTATGACTTTAACAATGTATTTTACTGTTTATGGCTTTGTAACCTTGTGCATGATGTGCTACAAAATAAAATCATTCATTCAACCATATGTTTTCAGAATGGACAAATATGTTCGGTCATTTTAGCACTTTTCAAATAACTAGGAAGCCAGGGAGATTCGTGTCAAGTCAGCAATGAAGTGCCCATAAATGTGTCAATGTTCCAGGAGGAGAGAGCACAAAGAGCTCTAAGCACCACAGAAAGGTTCGACATTTTATCACCTTTCAAATAGCTAAAACGCCATGGAGATTGGGGCCAAGGTACAAGGAGCGAAATGCCTATTCAAGGCGCACAAGAGAGAATAACTCAAGGGTCCATGAAGCCCAGGAGCGATAAACATGCAATCAAAGATAAAGGGAACCACAGATTTAAGGTCCTGTCGAAGGGGCACTTGAGAGGTGCGTTCAAATGGGTATGGGGTTTCCGAGCCATGCCACACGTCAGATGTATGGTTACAGTCACACCGAATAGGTGTTAAAAGTGTGCTGGATATTGGCTCAAATGTGTTAGGGTTCGATCACCTAACACAGCTCAGGCCCTCGATGCACAGTGGTACACGCAAGGCAACGCTGTGCCTCTTAAGGAAAAGCAGCAGAACATAAAGTATTATAACATCACAGCACATAAAGCACAACACCACGAATAAAACATGAAACACAACACACCCAACACGTCATAACGAAATACAGCATATACACAAAACATCATAACTCTGTTCAGGTCAGAACGCACAACACTACGCCACACGATACCTCACCATACCTGACGACGCGAAGCAACATCCTATAACACAATGCACAAAACAAAACACAGCTCTATCCAACCCATCACGCAGCATAATAGATAACCTCAAAACGCATAATAATAATAATAATCGAATTCCTATAGCACTCTATACACTTAAAGTATTTCGCGAGCAAAGTGACTGAAAAGAAAAAATGAAAAAGAAAGAAAGCTTGCGGGGATTTTCGTTTATGTACCGAATGAGTCTAAAAATAGGAAGGTTTTTAGGCTTCCAAAACAATACAACACTTCTCAATCTCAGTATAACACAAGTCCATGCAACACCTATTAACATAAAACAACATGACATCACACAACAAAGTACTACACAACATGATAGAGCACAACACAGTACCACACAAAACCATCATACCGCACCAACAAAGCATCAGACAACGCAAACCAACAATACATAGCACAACACAGCGCAATACCGTTTAATAGAATACATCACCCAGAACTGTGCAGATCACCACAACACACAACAAAACACAATATAGCTCTACACACACAAAATAACATTACACAACACAGCACAATTAAACACACAGCGCTCAAAATTCCACATCACACAATACTACAAAGTACAAGATAACAGAGCAGGGGTGATCATGTCGATCTCGGTAGGGCCACTGGTTGGAGGTCCCTGAATTGCCAGGTCACAAGCAACAGCCAGGGTCTCCACCGGAAAGTAAGTCAAATTGCTACATTGATTGAGGCAGAGGAGTTTGACGTCTTGGGCTTAAGCGAAACGTGGGTAAGACACGAGGGACGGGTAGACCAAGTAAGGGGGTACGTATGGATAGGTGTAGGGCGAACGGAAGGCCAGAAAAAAGGGGGAGGGGTAGGCATGTACATTAAAGAGGATTTAAAACCATCGCTGATCACAGACCTGGAAAACATCAGCACCCCGGCTGAGGTATCGAAAGAAATTGGATGGGTAAGGATCAGTCTGAAAAAACAAAAGTCTTGCCCTTGGGGTTGTGTATTGTGCGGTGGAGGGAAGCTAACCCGAATGGAATGATTCGATATACTCAACCCTAAGGTCCGATATCACCGAATTACAAAACAAGGGGCTCGGTATAATTCTGATGGGTGACTTTAATGGCCACTTAGGTAATGATGAAGAAGGCATAGAGGGTGGGGACAATAAAGTCAACAGGAATGGAAGGAAGCTGTTGAACTTCACAAACGAGCTCGGTCTGAAGATTCTGAACAGGGACGCGAAGTGTAAGGGGACATGGACCTGGGAGAGGAACGACAGAAAATCAATAATCGACTACATCCTCATAGATATTAATTTATGGAGGGAGGTGATAGGGGTAGAAGTGGATGATGAGGGTAAAATGGAGGTGGATAGTGATCACAACTTGATTACAGTGACGATCAGGGCCAAAACTCTAGTAAAAAGCAAAGGAAGCTCTGATGAGATTTGGGAACTCAAAAAAGATGCTGACTGGGCGAAGTTCAATGAAAAACTGAAACCAAAGCTTGCAACCGTACCCAAGAGGGGCAGTGTCCAGAAGGTGGCCGACGTCATAGTTGCGAGTCTGGTGGAGGCAGGAAAGGAAAGTGTAGGAAAGGTCAGGGTGCCAACACGGGAACTTGGGTACAGAGTGAACGAAGAACTGAAAAGGGCCATAAAGGGAAGAAAAGCTAAACGTGCTGCATACAGGAGAAGTAGAAAACTTAAGGGGGCGGAAAGCAATGAGGCCACAGTTGCTAAGGAAGAATACCACCAAGCACGAAATAAAGTAAATAAGATTAAAGACGATAATCGGAGAGTACGAAATAGCAGTCTTATTAGGACGATAAGAACGACAGGGGGGAACGTATTTTGGAAATGGGTGAATAAACGTAACAAAGGAAGTAACCTACAGAGTATTAAAGTAGATGGCAGAGTTACAGACGAGCAAGATCAAGTCGCATCAGAACTAGTCAAGCAATGGGAAAAGGTAAACGACAAGCGATGGGGCATGGGAAGCCCACCAGAGTGTCCGAATCAGGTCGAGGAAAACCTATCGAGCTTCGTGTGCAGCGAAATTAAAACGGAGGAGGTGCGAAAGGTGATATCAAAATTAAGGGATGGAAAAGCGAGAGGAGTGGATGAAATTCCTAACGAGTTTATCAAAAAAGGGGAAGAGGAACTCGTGAAAAGCCTAACTGCCCTATTCAATCTTGCCATAGAAAATCAAGAGGTCCCAAAGGAGTGGAGAGAAAGTAAAGTGACATTTATTCACAAAAAGGGGGAAAAAGACGTTTTGGATAACTATCGAGGGATCTCTGTCAGTAGCAACATTGGAAAGGTTTTCTGTAAAGTCATGTATGGGAGACTGGAGGAGGTGATTGAGGAGAAGGGTTTTTTGGGAGAAATCCAGAATGGCTTCAGGAAGGGAAGGAGAGTTACTGACCATCTTTTCACACTATCCCAAATGATAGAATCCGCGAAAGCAAAAAAGAAAAAGATGTTTATAGCCTTTTTGGATATCAAAAAGGCATACGATAGAGTATGGAGGGAAGGTATGTGGCGCAAGCTGGAAGCTATGGGCTTAGGAGGCGAGTTTGTTGGAATTATGAAAGCATTATATAAAGATGAACAGAGTGAACTTAGCCTGGGAAACATTACAACGAAACGTGTGCCTATGGAGATAGGCCTAAAACAGGGGTGTATCCTTTCGCCGATCCTGTTTGCATTGTACATCAAAGGTTTAGGAGATGAACTCCTGCGTAGCGAGGAGGGGGTAGCAGTTGGGGACTTGACGATCCCAGGGCTATTTTTTTGCAGACGATATGGTTCTAGTGTCAGAAAGCGAAGAGGGGCTAACGAAAATGCTGGGAATTGTTGTGACATATGGGAGCAAATGGAGACTCGAACTTAATGAAAGCAAGAGCAAAGTTATACCTGTGGGCCGCAAAGTGGACCCCACTCGAAAGTGGAGAGTGGGTGAGTTCTGCATTCCGGAAGGGAGCAGCAAACTTCTCAGTGTGGGAGAGACAGGTGGTTACGAGTATTTGGGGGTAAATAAAAACATTACAGGAAGAGGCATCTACCGGAACCACACAAATAAATTTATTCTGAAGGAGAAGCGAATCCTTAACCAAATGAAACTTATAGGGAGAAACAGTTTCAATAAGGTTTTCGTGGGGAAAACCATTTGGGAAATGGTGGGGCTGCCAAGTATAACATACGGTACGGAAGTGGTACCCCTAAACCAGACGGACATGAAGAGCTTGGAAATCCTGCAGAACGATGCAGGCCGATGGATAACGGGGTCGCGTAATGCCGCAGCGCTAGAAGCAATCAGGGGTGAGCTTGGGTGGATGGGGATCAAGGACAGGATAGACCTGTTGAAGCTCGGTTATCTTAATTATTTGGTAAATCTCCCCGACAGTCGATGGTGTAAAGTAATGTTCCTGAGAATTTTCAGCTCAAATATCAAAACGGGGTGGATGGTCCAAGAGAGGGAGCTAGTAGAGAACTACTCATTGGAGATCTCGGACCTGGACGTTGGGGCAAACCAGGGTAAAAAAATCGTCAGAGAAAGGGTCATGGAGGATTGTAACCGTAATTGGCGAGAGGAGGTCAAATCAAAGAGGTCTTTGGGTGGCCTGCGTGATAAAGAGAAGCCAGGCTTTGAAGAGTACCTTGGTGGCACATTTGGGGGGTCACTGTTGTTCAAGCTGAGGTCGCGATCCCTGGAGCTGAGGGGAAAAATTGGGAAAGACGGTGAAAGGGAGTGCCAGATGTGTAACTTGGACATGGTGGAGACCCTGCAACACTTTCTTCTAGAATGCCCAAAGTATCAGTCTAAAAGAATGAGATTCACTGGGAGTATAATGGGGAAGTGGGATGGGAGAATGAAGGATATGTGGTTAGGGGGAGACTCAAAGGAGAGGGTTAATATGCTAATCGGAGAGATTGGGAAGAATGGGACAAGGGATATTATCAAGCAGTTCGTCTCCGAGTGTTGGGAGGAGAGGAGAAGCGTGGGAATAGGGAGGCATTTGGGAGTACAGGGGTAACAAATCAGCGGCTGGCCAAAGTGTTACTATTATTATTACTAGGTCAAGTCAGGTTGGCCAGGGCTTCTAGAAGGAGCAGCAACTGTGGCGCTCTCGGTCGGAGAACTGGGTCATTCTGCGGAGAGCCATGAGGTCTATAAGGTGAGGCCTCTCCTCATAACGCTGACATCCTCATCTTGCTCCCAACGATCACTAGAGATAGCCATAGCGATCACTACTGATCATCTCCCCGTTTGAGGATGAGAATGCTGCGAATTGAGACCTCACCTCTTAGCCCTCTCATCCTCATACGGGGTGATGATCACTAGAGATTGTCGTAGGTGATATCAGGCATCCCCAGTAATCACCAATAGCGAGATGAGGATTTGATGGCTCACTATTTTTGTGTTTCTTGGGGAGAAAACTGAGGATGGATCAAATATAGTCCAATAGGGTGGTTCGATACATAAAAGTGTAGCACCTTATTTCGGTTCAATAGTGGCTGCCGAATAGGAAATTTTCTTTCTTTTGGCTGTCCAATGTACACTACGTTCGGCAGAAATTACATGCAATACAGACAATACAAAGCGTATTTTGGGGGGATATTAGTTACATATTTTCTAAAACCGGTTAGCCGATAAGAAAGTGGTTCTGTTGGGGGCTTCCTGGTGTACAATACGAACAAAGTGCGCATCATCGGGGCTTTGGGGAATGGCAACTGGTCTCTCAAGGAAAATAGTGCAAACTTAACGCATCGCTTTGGTTGATGGGGGTTACCAACATCACTTTCCTCTTTCTTTCGATGATGGATTTAGAGATTATCTGATATGGGTAACAATTTTTCTTGTGAGTGGATAGGATGTATCAATTATTGACCAGCAGTATTGGTCGATCTTAGAGGAGTGAGGGAAGAGGTAACAAAATCTTCTCGAGGAAAAGGTCTAATTAGGTCCATCCCTGCACATTCCGTATTCAACTAACGCACCCTGTCTGGAGATGACAATAGTAGTATATCATGCACACTTCTTGTCTTATTTGGTGGATCTCGTTTGACGTCAAGAGTAACGTGATTGGAAGGGTGGTGTGGTGCTTGCTATGATGAAACCCCTTGTCACATCGTGGAAGCAGCGGACTTATCTCAAGAGCCCTTGCCGTCTCTACTTGCACCAGTGACCTGACGACCCTACTACAATACCCCCAACCTAGAGTGACACAGTCGCATAACCCTTTCTTTCAGAGGTCCCCCCTCGCCAAGAGGCACCTGGTCTTACCCACTTCACCAACACCCCCACCAAATTAGTGGCCCAGCGATCTTATCACAGGAGCCCCAGCCTCCCCGACCTGCACCAATTAGCCTGCGACACTACCTCGGTGTCCCGACTAAGAATGACGCACTCGCTCTTTCCCTTTTTCCAGAAGTCCTTGCCTCCAAAAGCTCGAAGAGTTGCTCGAAAGGTCAGTCGTTGATCAGCGATAAGGGTCTTTGCAAACCACTGATCGTTAAGTGCCTGGTGATCAGTGATTCTTCATCGCAAGACACCCAGTGATTATTTAGTGATCACTATGGCCTAGATGAGTAGAAGAGTCGCTCGGGAAGTCACTCGCTGGACGTTACTCTTCGATAACTCATTTGCGCGATGACATCGAGTCGTTCGAGGAGACACTTCTGGAGCAGCTCCCCGCTATTTCATCTGTAAGAGTCGTTCGAGGAATCCCTCTTCAAGGGACTGCCCCATGGTTTCTTGGCTCTAGTCTTTCGAGTCGAAAAAAGTTGGACAGAATCAGTTAGGGAGAAAAAAGGTAGAGAGCCTGCAGAAGAAAATAAACTATTCCAAATGATTAGCTCTTCTACTCGGACAGTGTAATAATCCGCTCTTATTCTGTTCCAGAACATACTCCCTCTGAATTGAATACACCCTCATAACACGTCCCTCCCACCAAGAATGTACCCGCACCATAGCAACCACGTGCCATCCTTAGCAACGAGGATACCGATGCCCATAGTCCAAATTGCCGGCTGATTACTGCGGCACCCAAGACACACGCGCTGCGCATGCACAGTGAAATCACGCGCGTCACCATGGCCGCTCACGCGGGCTACCAGGATAATCCCCACGGTCCCCATTTCAGGTCACGTGACTGATAACGCGAGATTCGCCAAATATAAGGCAAGAAGTTGTCAGGTTTGCGAATTATCAACATGATGTTTCCGGATATTCGCAAAGTTGTTTGCAAATATTCGTCCAGACGTTCGCGAAAATTCGAGCTGATGTTTGCGAATATTGGCAAATATGTTTGCAAAATTCACAAGTTTGCAATACATCGCAAAGATGTTTGCGAATATTTGCAAATATTTTATTCTTATTTTTCATGGCACTTCCTAGCTTCTGTGTGCAACTTAGGCAACTTAAAAGGCTTCATATTCTGTGGAAGTGTGTCACGTTACCTTCGAAATGAAACTGTTTGGTATGTATGAATTTGCCTTGTTACAATTTATGGGAGAGTGCCTGTTGGCACTCTCCCATAAATTGTAACAAGGCAAAGACACGTGAACACATTGTGAGAATTATCTCATTTAATTTTGATCGCTGGTGTTATTAGTTCTGTGCATCGATGTAGCAGTCGGTAAGATATATTCGCTACACAGTTTGTTGGTCGCCTAATATGGTATATTCTGGCACACAAAACCTACGGAATCCAGTTTGTACACCGAAAAAATGGAAGAAACAAAATGTTTGACTCTATTATATTTTTAAGGCCTTGTTCATACGTCGAACTAAAGACGCGTCGAAATAACTTCATTTCGATTCGTCTGCTTGGAACTTAGTTCGTCCAGATCAGACATGTAGCACGTCTGTAGGATGCCCAGCGCATCCTACACGCACTCATTCTACACGACGAACTATAGACGAATCGAGGAAGTGCGGTGGCTCAGTAAGTAGAGACGCAGGCTGCAAGCCGAGAGGTTCTCGGTTCGAATCCCACCTGTCGCACCGCGTGTCCTTGGGCAAGGCACTTAATCCAAATTGCCGACGTGAGGGCAGGACAGCGTTGCGTACTAAAGCGTACAGCACGTCGATGGTGCACTTACATTCAACCAATGCTAGGCATGCTTGTGTGGAATTAGAACGTTGGGGAGTCTGACAGTTGC
Organism: Pictodentalium vernedei; assembly: GCA_031216915.1. Lineage (NCBI taxonomy): Eukaryota > Metazoa > Mollusca > Scaphopoda > Dentaliida > Dentaliidae > Pictodentalium > Pictodentalium vernedei. The sequence goes on from CM062290.1 coordinate 409,248,176, forward strand.
CCGCCGTTGCTTGATGGTACTATCAGGGCTTCCGGCTTCCTCCACCTGTAAATCGCTCCTCAAAAAACTTCAATAAATAAATAATAAATAAATAAATAAATAAATAGACGCATCCAAATTTCAAAATATGGTGTTTGTTTCCATTCGAAACGTCAATCGTCCGCGGAGTGGAGAAATCACCCAAGCTTTAACTTTCAAATTTTGTACATATAGACAAAAAACACAAGAAATGTTTCAGCCAATGGACCTCCGGGTTAACCCGGAGGTCCATTGGCTGAAACGTTGCTTGTGCTGGTTATGCTTTACAACAAATTTTCATTTATTGCTTGGATGGAATCTCCACTCTGCAGGTGATTTAGTGATAATACACTCTCCACGTACTGTATGAACCAAGCCTTACATCACTTAGTTGTACAATATTCGCAATTATTCGCAAACACCTTCGCTATATTTACAAAACATGGCCAGTGTTGCGTTTACGGCAAGCGGGAAATGTGCTGAAAGGTGACTACCTAAATAGCCTTTACTCTACACTAGAACTTGGTTAACGCTCAATTCAATGTTCGCTTGCTCTCAGTCGTCAAATTGACCGAATGTTAACAATGATTGTATGAAATGTGGGTACGTTCAGGTGGCAATACAAAACTTTGCCAGGCGCAATGGCAATGAAATTCAAGACAATGTCCTCTCCTTCAGAGTGACCAAACCTGCTGGGTTAGATTTGTCCCATCCTCCCCACTCCCAGTAAAGAACATTTCCCACGCCAGAATCACCTAGGGAAGGATACATTGTGATTCGGTGTGTGCATGGATGAGAGGTTCTTTTCCGTGGCTCGTATTGTACGACAAAAAAATGAAAAAATCAAGTTTATCAGCAGGTTCAAGAAAACAGTTATTGTTGGGAATGAAATGATAGAACAGGAAATCTGACTACATACTTCTATTTTGCAAAAATGTACCTGAACGACTCTCATTTGCCGGACGTCTCCTCCAACTTCATACCAGTTGTACTTGCACAGCCACTGAGTGTTCAGTGGCCAACTCAAGTTGCCTGGCTATGAATGGTTCGCATCACCTGTATCGAACGCTGGAAAAGGCCGGTTAGTACATAATCTACTTGAATGTGAAAAGTCATTATAAATGGTTCTCTTGGACAGCTGTTGGAGTAGCTATGATGTCAGTGACGCTATATTGATCACGCAACGCAATGACGGCGTTGACCATTATCAATGTCAGCAGAGCTGAGTGACTTGATGCTGTTCAGTTTCAGCAAATGGCATGTCCCCTCCCAATAGATGGAAGGGCTGTAGAGTAACAACCCCACCCAACCCCCATAGCCTCATGACAGGAACAGGTCTATCCGTTTGGATGTTTTTCAGCCTTTCTTCTCTCTGATCGACTCTGTCCTACTTCTTCGACTTGAAGGGATCAAGCCAAGAAGCCATCGGGCAGTGACGCGAGGAGAACTCCTGTAACGTCTCTAATATATCGAGAAAAATGAGCCATCACGGAGATGTTCGAAGGGGTAGTCCTCGAACGACTCAGTGCGATTGAGCTGATGAGCTATCGAGGAGCAGCTATCTGGGAGTGACTACTCGAACGACTCTTCGGCTCATCTGGGTGTTAGTGATCTCTGAGCGATCACTGGGCGACCACCAGGCACCTAGTGACCAGTGATCTTCAACGATCCCGACTAATTATCAACGGCTGACCCGTCAAGGGACTCTTTGTGCTTCCTTTGTATTTGAAGGAGCATCCGCTCTGTTCGACCCTGGTGTCTCTTACACATCGAGTGAAGACGCTATCGAGTAGTGACTCCAGGAGGAATTCCTCGAACAACGTTTTCCGTCCGATCTCGCTCCTGAGCTGTGTCGGTAAGATGTTCAAAAGTTGTATAGCAAAGGAAGTTCGAAAATGTCTTGACTAAAACTTCCTTTCGCACATAATCTTTAAAGCAGTGTTCGCATTGAAATATTTTCACTTGAGACTGCCCAACGATAGGATGGCTCCTAAACTCGAGACGGTTTCTGTCGAACTTTGTAGAATATGTCTTATCGCAGAATCGACAGTCGAAACTGATCTTCTCTTGGCGTTGCTTCTCGTGTGTATCCGTATTGTCTTATCTTATAAATGTATTTTCACAAACCTGACATGAAAACTGTCCATTCACGTGTAAAAGTCCTCTCGTGTCGATTCCTGTTCAATAATGATGAGAACGTCTTGGAACATATGCCACAATATCTTTGAATTTCATTGGTTCAAAGACGTCACATGCAGACTGCATATAAAACCATATACCGCCTGTCCACATCAATATACGCTGACAGCTATGGGTAATCTCCCCTTTGTTCATTGATTATTCAAAATGGCGGCAGCCGATAAACGCTTCAAGTTGAAAGATTGATTGTTGGAAGCCCATATTTGGTCTGAAGTGCAGGTTAGGCAACTTAAAAGGCTTCATATTCTGTGGATGTGTGTCATGTTACCTTCGAAATAAAACTGTTTGGTATGTTTGAATTTGCCTTGTTACAAGTTATGGGAGAGTAGGCACTCTCCCATAAATTGTAACAAGGCAAAGACACGTGAACACGTTGTGAGAATTCTCTCATTTAATTCTAATCGCTGTTGTTATTATTTCTGTGCATCGATGCAGAGGTCGGTAAGATATATTCGTTACACAGTTTGTTGGTGGCCTAATATGGTATATATGGTGTCAGTTAATTTTATATTGGACGAGAGCGAAGCTCTTGTCCAATATGAAATTAACTGACACCATATATACCATATTAGGCCACCAACAAACTGTGTAACTTATAATATAAATTCTGCATTGCAAAACTTAAAATGGCTTGTCGCTTCTCCAGTGTAGTTTTGTCAAATGATGCTTACGAGGCTGTTCTCCTCTATAAAATGACAGCAAACGCATGTTCGAGCACAGCATAGGTGATGTCAGATTTATAAATAAACCGGCCATTATATAAACACAAGTGCAGGTGATTGGCAGGTTTGATAAACAAAATCGAAAAACTATCGAGATTAATGGACAGCTGTTAACTGACATGATTGAACGTGAGCTGGGACTGCCCTAAAAACGATTAAATCCGATTAAATCCCATTAAATCTAAATAAATCTAATGGAAACCAATAAAAATAATGAAAAACAATTAAAATATCAATTAAAGCACTTATAAAACAAATTAAGAAACACGAAAACAGTTAAAACATTTTTTTTTTAAAATCACGTTATCGATCTCTCTGGTGACTGTTGCAGAGAAAACTTCAAGTCTTGGAACATACCTGCCAGTAAAATATAAAAAAATAAGTCCCAAATACAAAAATAGCTGAACTAAAAAAACGTAAAAAAACTTAATTAAAAAAAGTAACAAAAAAGTAAAAAAAAAAATTAAATCAAAAAATTATCGTGGAACGAAACGAAAACTAACACACTGAATCATTTCTTGTTTCCGAGAAGCGTAAGAGGGTTCATCGTGGAAAAATCGAAGTGCAGACAATATACAGAACGACACACGCGTGTGAATGGGTTAATCGATATGGCACGAGTGCCAGCGCGGAAGGATAAAACGAGAGACCACAGGCCTCGATTTTTATCCTTCCGCGATGGTACAAGTGCCATATTGATTAACCCATTCACACACGTGTGTCATTCTGTGTTTATTACACGCCTTCACGACTATAAAAACAATTATAAGAAGGGCATCCAGCAATTCATTTGACAACTATCAACAGAAACAACACATTTTACAACTAACCAAATTAGCGAAGGAAGCCCACGTTACTATTTCGTCCCCTGAGTGCCAATACTGGCACATAGAACCCTTTGGAACCCAGTGGGACGATTTGTAGCTATCGCAAAAATAAATTAAAATACAAAAGTCGATGATAATCTCGCTCGGGAGCGTTTTGAGGAAGATCTGCCTAGATTGACAGACGTCAAATCGATGGTGATAACCTTGGACAGGTTATGTAACGAAGTGCCTTCAGACCTACGACCGTAGACTATGACTAGTTGTTGTGCAGATGATAGAACGCGAAGTCCCACCACCCCTGGCAATTTGGATATTTCTTACAGACTTACAGACGAACCTTGGACGCAGGTTCCAGACAATGTTCAGTTTTCCGTAAATTGATTGTAACGTGACGAACTGTTCGGACTATTATCTATAATTTTAATAAGAAACTATCGACTAACCGTCGTTATCTCTGGATAATATACAAAGTTACAAAATTTAACAAAGTTCATACCTCGTAGCAACAGTAGCGGCATCCATCTTACGTCTTGTATGTACACTGCAAAAAATATAGGTTCTCTTTAGAACCAAAACTGGTTCTAATCTTGTCCCTGAGATGGAACCAGCTCTGTTTAAACAGTATTTATTTCAAATCAAATAAATTTACCAAGATTAGCATTCAATTTTAACAGAATATTACATGAACTGATGTAGATTCAGCACTAAACTTGGAGCTTACTCAACGCAGTCGCCAAACATTTTGAAACAAAGGAGATATGAACAGTTGGCATATCGAACCAGTTTTGGTTCTGTATAGAACCAAAACTTGTTCGATATGCCAACTGTTCATATCTCCTTTGCCTAATAATGATTTGAGACAACCTAGTATAAGCTCTAAAATTACGGTTGATACCCCTTAAATTTATGTTTAATTCTGTTAATATTTAATGTTAATCTTTATAAATTTATTCGATTTGAAATAAATACTGTTTAAACAGAACTGGTTCCATCTCAGGGACAAGAATAGAACCAGTTTTGGTTCTATAGATAACCTATATTTTTTGCACTGTAGGTGTACTGCAGGCGATGAGCCAGGAGACAACATGGCTCGATCACCCAAAAAAGAGTGCTTATTTACACCAAATGCAAGACCTAATCACGCGACTACCAGTCAGGAAAATTGAGGGATACTCCCCTGATGTGGCAGTCGCCATTGCTGGATTCTTATACTGCCATGCAGACTGTCGTTCAGTCAGCATGCAGTCCGTTGTATATTTACATGCTAATAGTATTCTGCCGGGTTCCTTTTAACCAGCAGAATGTCCCAGTGGATTGCACAATCTGCAATTCAGCATCACCTGATATCTGGTGATGTTCCACTAGGTGCATGTTATGATTTGGTGACAGTTCGAAGAATACCATACCAGAAACTACTGCAGAATGTTATTGTACTAACTATCAACAAATCCTACAATATTACTGTTTGTTGTTGGCCTGAAAAGTTATGCCTAATATTGTTAACAGAACATCTGGCGTCCACTCCTATGTGACTACACAAAGTACGCCTGTACTCTGATCTCCAGTTAATGCAATTCCATGTAATTTAGTTTCTCATAAAACTGTTAATAAATCCGAGTCCAATTCACTAAATATAAATTGTCAATGTTCCTAACATGTTCCCTTAACACTGAACGGAGCTTAGAATAGCTGTAGCTCTTCTCCCGAGCTTGATTAACCCCTGTGGGCGAACTTCGCAACATTTATTCGTGATCCAAAGCAATGAAAGCAAGGACACCTCCTATATAAAATAAAGGAGCTGGGTTATTGAGATATTCCCCCTCCTCAACAATACTATTATTTTTTTTTGGCAAAAATATTTGATTATAAAAAAGAAACAAATTATTAAAAAAAAAACACATATTGTAAATTCATTTAAGTAAATACATTGAAACAGAAAGAAAGTTTTTTTTTTTTCATATTTGACCATTTACCTAACGTAACGTTCAAAACCGGCCAGCGCTATTCTCAAAAATCGCCAATTAATTTTCTTTATGTTTTTCATTTTTTGTCTCAAAAACGTAGGTTATGACCCCTCGTTGGAACGATCTCGTCGAGCTCGTTGCAACGAGGGGTCATAACCTATGTTTTTGAGACAAAAAATGAAAAAAAATTAGTTATTCCAGAATTATTTTTGCAAGTGTCGTCTGCATTTTAGGTTAGGTAAAGGGTTAAAGAAAGTCATTTCTAAAAAGCTACGATTCAGAGAAGAGAGGATAGGAGACGCTTCGATGATTTCTCGAGTTGAAGAGAAATATTCAAGAGAGTGATATGGCGGAGCGGATGGGTGAAAACGAATTTTATTACACAGCTGTTCTACGAAATCCCCATCTACAGCAACACTAAACCATGCGGAAAATGCGGAAAATGAAAATCTGTTCCGCACACATGTGCGAAACGGAAATCGTTGACTAGCTATTTTTATAAAGAAACGAACTTTCACTGGAATTCTCTACAAATCGTATAGTAGTGCATAAGTATTACAATCGGAATCGGAACCGGAATTGGCCGAGTGTGAGCTCAAATAACCGGTAATCGACCAGCGGCCATTTTTGGTAGTCGGTTGAACACCAGACATGAGCAAAGAAGAATTCAGGAGATTTTGTAAGGCGATGCGGGATCGCCGACCGTACACTTTCGTAACCATGGGTATGATGTGTGGCAAACACGATGAAAATATAGGAACGGTTTCGACGGCTTTTATATTCTGATAAAATAGAAAACCATACTTTTTTTTTGCTCACGACAATTTTTCTATATATAAATTAAAAAAAAATATAATAATCATTTAAAAAAAAAAACAATTAATTTTTAAAAAAATGATACAGGAAGAAAGGTTGTTTGAAATTACCACGATTTTTTTTTTAAATCACAGCGAGCGATAACAAGACTCGTTTCACAACGACGTTCAATCCAGAACTAGAATTAAAAATAAGAGGGAATTACACTAGTGAATCTTGAAACGTACTATTCTTTACACAACATCTCAGAGTCGAATAATCTTTTCGGAAATTCTCTCGACAACGGAACGAATTGGACAGAGATGCGCACCCCGAATCCGACAGCAGCTGACCCTGGCTGTCTAAAGTGTCGTTAAACCTCAAAAAATCCGAAAACCGAAGGTAGTTACGGCATACTCGATCTCAACGATTTCAAAGATACGGAAGATAAACGGTTACCGAGGAACGACAAAAATAACTGCCAATGCTAATACTTTAAGAACGAGCGACTTATTGAGTGGATTTCAAGCCCGAGAGTACTTTTGGAAGATCGATGGGATTGGATCAAAACGTATATAAACGTCACGTGACCTCCAAAAAACGTGAACGAAATTCTCACCGTCAATAGCAGTTTAGTTAACATGCGTATGATCGCCGGAAGTGTCCTTAACGGTAGCGCGCAGCCCACGATCTATTTGTTTTCGGACGTTTCGCCGGGGTACAAGATCGTGGAGCAACCTAGAAATCTAGTCGATTTTCGCATGACGTTAGTATCGGAAATAAATTGACGGATCAAAATTACGAGTTATTGTATCTAGGGCTGAAACAGTTGGCTCATTTTCGTAACCGACTAACCGAGAGCTATAAGTAGATAATATCCGGTTATCTGTGACCATTATTTCACCGAATGTGGGATCAAAACTATAGGAAATAGAAAGCCGTATTCTCAAACTATTCCGTAGTGTGTATACAAACGAACGTTGTCGATTACTCGACAACGTTCGTGTGTATATACACTACGGAATAGTTTCTGCGATCACTCATTACTCACGGAAACTGCCGATCATTAACGAAGTCTTGAACGCCGAAGTCCATTATTTCTCGATAAATACAACGCGGCTTCGATGTGTGATCTATCACAAAGGAGAAGCGGCAGATTTACTACGTTTTAAACGTGGATTGACGATCACTATCGATAACTGGTTGACGGTTTTTCTAATCGGTTAGGTAGCTGACTGGTTTCAAACCGATTATCCGGTTAACAATTTCAGTACTAATTGGATCTTCGTGAATATTTGACGATAGGATTTCCCATTAAGAAAATGTTAAAAAAATCAACCTTTGTCATATATGTAAGAAACGAAACAAAGAAGAAAATAGAATTAATACATATGTATAAAAAAGTAAAACATAAATAGAAGAAAAATATGATGCGATAGATACCGAAAAAAGTAAACATATCCGAAGGTCAGAAAGATAAACAGTCGGGCGCAAGAAAAGGCCAAGGCATGACAATAAAAATAAGTCATGAAGATTTGCAGGCGAACGGGTCTCAAGACGAGATCGCTTGGACTCCAACACAAATCATTAGGCTGTAGAACGCGTCAAAGCGAGTTGCAATAACAAAGGATTGATCGTGAGACTCTGCCAGTTGCGTAACGACCATACAACGAGGTTAGGGCGTCTCCTAAAGGTTCCCAACAATTGCATATTTTAGGGGTCCCCAAAAATTCCAACATTGTAGGAAAAATCATTATTAAGAGTCTCAAAAACAGTGTTGCAGTTGAAGCAATGAGGTTGGATGCTTCAATACCAGCATGCATAAAGAATCGGGGAGATATTCTCTGAAACCAATTACTGGGTTGTGTGCGTGGCACATGACAACATGAGACAGTTGTTCAAATGACGAAACAATTTTAATTCATTTACCACACCGGGTTGTAACAGGTGCTTTATAAATTAAATTTTCGACTATTGCTCCTATAATTAGTGTTTGGAATCTAATATTATTGCGTCCGCGGAAATATTGCCCACGCATGGAAAGTGGTCAGTCCACGACGGCTACACCGTAGCCACCAAACATCAAGAGAACTTCTTTAACTAGTCAATATTATATATATAGGATATGGGATGAGTGTTTTTCTCATATAATATTTATGAAACGAGTGTAAGAATTTTCTGTTTTTGCGAGTCTCTGGCGAGCCCAAACGGAAAATTCGGACGGGTTTCATAAATATTATATGAGAAAAACACTCATTTCATATTCAATTTATCATATGACACACACACGCACAAATTAGCCACTTTATGATTTTTTAACCCATCACCTACTTAAGTTGCAGAATGCACTTGGAAAAAACATCCAAAACATAGGTTATGACCCCTCATTGGAACGAGCGCGATACGCTAGTTCCAATGGGGGGTCATAACCTATGTTTGCTTATGTTTTGGAAGCAAAAAGTGAAAATATAAAAAAATGAATGCCGTTTTCCTTGTAGGTAAAAGATCAATACAATATAACCCATCCTAAATAGGACAGATAACGTAAATTCCCCCTACTGAAATTATGCAAATGTGACCCAGTTGTATTTTGTTTAGCCAATCAAATTGCCTAGTTTTGGAATTGACCAATGAAATTGACGGAAGGCTTTATTTATCACTGATTAACATGAAAACAAAATATCAAATGTTTTAAAGTGAAGAAAACGGACGAGTCAAATGATAAATATAGGATATTATACTGAATAGAATGTTTGTACCCAGCCAGTGTGCTAGAATATAACATTATAAGTTTCTGAATAGTTACAACATGTGGTCTAAAAGCCACCAATATTACCGTTACGCCACTGAACTGTGCCGCGTCCAATTGAGAAATAATTTAAAAGTGAAAGTTGGTTTCTTAGCATTGTTTCCAGGACTGGCCGCCAAAGCATTACCTATTCTCACGAAGACATATTGCCGGTTTTGGGTAACGGTGTGCTTTGTGAGGACTAGGTAGTTCAGGTGCACAGGAACTACTAGCAAACGGTGTGATTTAACCCTTTACATAACGTAACGGCCAAAACCGGCCAGCGCTATTCTCAAAAATCGCCAATTAATTTTCATTATTTTTTCATTTTTTGTCTCAAAAACATAGGTTATGACCCCTCGTTGGAACGAGCTCGTCGAGCTCGTTCCAACGAGGAGCCATAACCTATGTTTTTGAGACAAAAAATGAAAAAATAGTTATTCAACAATTATTTTTGCAAGTGTCGTCTGCTTTTCATGTTAGGTAAAGGGTTAAAAGGGAGGAGTCGTGTGTAAAAACTAAACGAATGGTAAAGAATTATATCTGGGACCAACAAAATAGTGATGGGTTATACCTCAAAAGCGGAAAGAAAATAAGCGATGGCCAAGGCCTGATATTAGGTCTGAATTCACTTTTTAAAAATATACCCATTCTCGGGTTGATATTATAAATAGGGAAAACAACAGAAAAAAATGGAAATGAGAAGTAATAATAATTTATATATCCGAAAATTCCATTAGCTGCTCCTCCTCACGCAATATCTACCCTGCATGCACGCGCTTTCCATGTTTCTCAAAAACCATGAACACAATGTTGGTACATTTCCCACCGTGGACGATTACTCACTAGTGAGATGCGCGCGCTTCGACCACATGGGTGTAAAAACAATTATACAATGTAAATCCTTGAGAATGTCCTGAAAATGATGTTCCATAGGCTATCTCTTGAGAATGTATAGATTCATACAGGGTACATTGGCCCAGAATTCCTAAAATTAATAAAGGATTCCTTGCATGACAGAGTGGTGTTATATGCAACTTTTTGTGTCACAAAGTTCCCCAAAAGGGTACTTTACTATTTCTCTGTATGGGATGTTATCGGTTTTTTGGATGGCTTCTTATAGAAAGGGGAAATCGGCTCTGTATTCTCAAAATTTATAAATGGCGCACCGTTGAAAAAGCATTTACTCTGCAGCCCAAAATATAATCAACATTTCAGTCCCCCAATGATTCTCAAAATGATACTAACACTTTCTTGCTATTTACGCTATTCTCTTTTTCTTTTAAGGAAATGGGCAGTTGACTCGGTATTTTCAAACTTCATTGATGGTGCCTTGCTAATTATGGTGGTGTTCTGCAGACCACAACATATCCACCCCTTTGGTGCCACAAATGTCCCTAAATGTATTATCACACCTTGCCTATGTATTAGCAGAATGCTTGTTAACGAAGGGGACCATTTTCTTGCTAAAAGGGATGCTATCAGTTTCTCTGAGTGTATGTTAGAGAAAGAAGGAAGCGGCTCCGTATTTTCATAATTTACGGATGGTGCCTTGTTAAGCATGTCTGTGCTCTGTGGGCTCCAAAACACGCATCTCTTTTCTGTCACAAAGCTCTCAACAAACGTACATACACTTTCTTGATGTATGGTCTATTATCGTTTTTTCAGATTGTTTCGCAGGGAAGCGGTCAATCGGCCGCTATTCTCAAAATTTATATGGCGCTTTCCCGAATTCGGCGACGCTCTGCATAACCCCAAAACATGCACCCTTTCCCTTGCCACAAAGCTCCCAACAAGGGTACTTACATTTTCTTGCTAAGTGATCTATTTTCAGTTTCGCCGAGTGCTTGTTAGAAAAAGGAGGAATCGGTCCCGTATTCTCGTAATTTATGGATGGTGCATTGCTAAACATGGCTGTGTTCTATGGGCCCTAAAACATGTATCCCTTTGTTTTCTATCAAGGTATTTAAACTTTCTTGCTATATGGGCTATTATCGGTTCCTCCTATTGCTGTTAGAAAAGGGGTCAGTCGGCTCGATATTCTCATTATTTATAAAGGGAGTTTTGTTGAACAGGAAGTTACCCCACGCCCCATCTAAATTATGTCTACTTCGTGTGCCACAATGCTAACAAAAAGCGTACTTACAATTTCTTCCTGTATCGGCTGTTATCGGTTTCACTAACTGTTTAACAGAGAAAGGGAAATCGGAACAGTATTCCTAAAATTTATAGATATCGCACTGTTGAAATTGGTGGTGCTCCGCGAGCCTTCAAAATGCACCTTGCTGGTACCACCACGCTCCCCAAAATAATTCTTATATTTTCTTGCTATACAGTACGTGGAAAGTGGACTGTAACTAAAACACCCGCGGAGTGGAGTTATCACCCAAACTATAACTTTCAAATTTTGTACATGTCGACAAAAAATACAGCAATGTTTCAGCCAATGGACCTCCGGGTATAACCAGGAGGTCCATTGGCTGAAACTTTGCTTGTACTTGTTATGCCTTGAAACAAATTAGCAATTATTGCTTGGGTGGAATCTCCACTCTGCGGGTGATTTAGTGAGACTACACTATCCACGTACTATATGTACTATTATCAGTTTGTCAGACTGCTTGTTAGAGAAAAGGCAATGGACTCGGTATTCTCAAGATTTATAGACGTACCGTACTAAAAAATGTGGTGCTCTTCCCCCATCCTCCTCCCCCTGATATTCCTTTGGTACCACAAAGCCCCCAGAAGGGGTTATTATACATTATTGGCATGTGAGCATTTATCGACTACCCTAACTGCCTATTGGAGAAAGGAGAACTTGCCCCGGTACTCCCAAAACTGATACACGGTGCCTTGCCGAAATTGGCGGTGGTCTCATGAGCACCAAAAGTATACACCACTTCATTCCACAAAGTTGTTCCCTTATCGTTTTATCCACCTGTCTGTTACAGCGACGTCAAAATTACTTAGGTGCTTAATTTCCGTGTTGCTTCAATCAGAAAAAAACAGACTACTTATTGCTTGTGGTTCTCTGACCCTTTGGACCCACGTGGCCGCATTTCGGTCCAGTAACATGATACTTCATGAATTCATTAAGTAGGATGGCTGCTTAGTTAATGTGTGGAGTAGACCAATCAATATTTTTAACGTGCAGCTTTGAGGCTGCACGATGAAAATATGAATTACTCTACCCCCAAATAATGAATATGAGATCTTCTAATTGCTGCCATTCGATTTACATGGAAGATACCACGAGGGTTCAAAGGATTAAAATAGAATAACATATCGGGTGTTGATACAACAGTAGGGCTGTACGTATTTTTTTTTACACGATAGGTGCAGCCTCATTCAGTACGGGGTCTTGAATTGGTAAGACTGAATGTAGCAGTATACTTTTGAAGTTCATTTTGTAATTGGCAATCATGGACGCACGTACAGACAGGCTGGAGACAAAGAATACCTTGGAGTTAACAGTCATTAGATGAATTATACACAGGAAAAAAAACAATACCCGATATATTATAATGGTTGGCATGCCAACCTGCCCTCACAACCTGACTGCCAGCTGCTTATTGAAATGATTGATTGATTGATTGGTTGATTGATTGACAATATTTTATTTCCAAACAGGTACATAATAATACAGATTACACTGAAAAACAAAATAAAACATGAATTGTGAATTGGATAATGTACAATGGATCTAGCAGGAGGCTGCTGTTAATAATACAGATTACACTGAAAAACAAAATAAAACATAAATTGTGAATCGGATAATGTACAATGGGTCTAGCAGGAGGCTGTTGTTAATAATACAGATTACACTTAAAAACAAAATAAAACATAAATTGTGAATTGAATAATGTACAATGGATCTAGCAGGAAGCTGATGCTGTTGCTAGCTGTCTCCATATAAGGAAATGAGGTTTAAGTTAGGACCACGAAATATCCAATATTTCAAAAATATAATGGTGGGATATTAATCGATGGAATGTTGTATCGTTGAGTTAAGCACAGCAGAGTTTGGCAAAATTGACTAGCGGGTGTTTTGATTGGAAGAAAGTGTGAGGATTGATTGACTGGTCGAGTGCTAGCAGATACCTTGGCTCACCATGGCTCACTTGGAATGAACCAGGTGAGGGCCGATTATTAGCACATTGTGTACATCGGTATTATGTTTGTCAGTAATCGAAAAACAAGAAAATATATGTTGACAAATATCATTCGTTAACATATCATCCGTTAACAAATCATCCATTGGATGCAACAGGGACGTCCGCAATGCTAGGGCAGTGCAGAAGATGGTCTATTGCACCCAAGGGACGATATGCGGTGAATAGCTGGAATCAAAATGAGAGTTGCAGGTGCACGCTTCAATAGACACGAACAAGACGGTTATAACCAGCGGCTGACCTGAGGTCCAAGGTACTCGAAGCATTGTACCTTAGAGAACTATACTCCTTTCGCAGAACGTCACCAATGATTTGCTAGCACCTGACCAGTTAAAACGGATGTGGATTTCAGGCTTTAGCTAGGAAGTTCAGCTAAAGGCTAGAAGGCTAGGCAAAAACAACTTTGGAATCAAAAGTCGAGCAGTAGTTTTACTGAACAGGTATACACCAAGGTGGAGGTGTGTTTGGAAGTAGATGACTAGAAATTGGCAGATTTGTAATCCAAATCTATGATTTGCCTCAATGTATTTATGCAAGTTGAGAAAGTTATCAGAGTTGGTTTCCACATTGAAGTTAGGATTACCGTACAGTAAAGTTCCGGTATTCAAAACGTGGGGATGTTGTTCCAGCGTGTCCCTTCTTATATACAAGTCGAAATGACAATTGAATGGATAATGGTAAATTGTGTCACGCTCTCCACGCCCACATACGGATCAGCTTGTAAGGGAATTGTTGTACGGATGGTCGTTGAGATTGCTACAGCTCAGACGAAGTCTACAGTGATATATTTCAGTCCTACGCCATTTGTGAGCATGGATCCATTTAGGAGTAGTGAGTTTGTTTTTGTTTTGGTGTAAGTGTAAGTTTCCCAGGGAACTGCTTCTCTGATTTCCTAGGGTAGATTATTCCACAGTCTGGTTGTTGAGGGTAGGAAGGAATTCAGGTGTGAATTGGTGCGGCAGTGTGGCATGTTCAATTTGGCATTGCTGTGAAGAGAATTGTCGTTGTAACGGAGGTCAGGGGGGGGGGGGGGGGAACTAAGGTTGAAATATAACCTGGGATAAGGTGATGAACCATTTTGAAGTATTGGGTAAGTTTATGCATGCCTTTTTTTCGAGTACGGGGGGGGGGGGGGGGGGGGGTTCCGGCCTGTTTCCGCATATATTGGGGCTATGCTTGCCCTTCTTGTAGCCCCAGTGCCTATACGGGCAGTCTTAAGCTGGACTTGTTCTAGCTCGAAGCATTCGTTGTCATTACAATTGTCCCAAACGGTATCCACGTATTCAAGTAAGAGGGGTATGAATGTGAAGAATATTTTTTTCCAGCGTTTTATGATTGAAGACAAATTTGTACTTCCTTAGGAGGGATATTCTTTTCCAGGTCTTACTTGTGATTTCTGAAATATGATTAGCCCAGGATCCATGGTCATTTATGATTAGGCCAAGATTTTTGTGCTGCGTTTCTTCTTTGATATCAGTACCGGACATCTTTAGGGTGGGATGATGTGGTCTGAGTGACTTGCGTGAGATTATCAATGACTCGTTTTTTGAAGTATACAAGTCTACCCACCACTGAGATGCCCACGCAAAAATCTGTTTTGAGTCGTCAGACATGGTTTTAGCTGCCTGAGCAGAGTCTTCAGTGAAGAGATATATAGAATAAACGTCTAGTCTTTTCAAGGAAAAAAATATTCTACGAGTAGGATTAAGAATGAAAACGACGAGCCGCTGGCGAGTCGGTTTCATTCTTAATTCTACAAGTAGAATAAATCTTTTACTTGAAAACACTATACGTTTATTTTGTTTATCCCATAAATCTTCTACAGTGCAGTCGCAGCAAAATCGTGCTATAATTCGCCACAAAACACAGCGAGAAGTGAGGAGCACATTGGTCCAATTCGATCGACCAGCAAAATTGGCAAAAAGAAACAAGGCGCAGTAAAACGTTTCTGTCTAAAAATAATTCTCCTACAAACTTGAGCTAAACTTGCAAAAATACTTTATTATATGAGCAGTGGGTGGTGTTTTCTACTGGCATTGTGTAATACTTTCACAAAGATTTAAAGAAATCAACAATCGAACTATTAATTATGCTAGACAAATGTGGTAGAGGCTGGAGGTTAACAAGTCCGTCGCTACTAGGGGAATAAATTATTTAATTGTTAAACCTATGGGGAAAATTTATCACCCTTCTAGGTGAATAAAGCAAAAATTTATCCAAGGCCTTTATTGTTCAAATAAACGGCCATTTATGGGATAAATAGGAAAGTGTCTTCCGCAAAAAGTCCGGACGTTGGATACTGGTCAATTTGTGATATCGTGCCCTAGTATCGAACACTGTGAAACACCCGAGCTTATACTTCCCGGCGAAGAGTGTTCGGAATTAATTATGACGCACTGATGCCTAATGCGCAAGTAGGAATCAAACCTAGACAGTGAATTACCGGTTATGTCGATCTTTTCAAGTTTATACAGAAGGCCCCTGTACCACACTTTATCAAAACCTTTACTTGTGTCACAGAAGACGAATCTTATTTCCTTACCTTCATCATGAGCGGTACTAATTGTATGGTAGATTTCGGAAAGCTGGAGAACCGTAGTGTATTTGGAAACGAAGCCTGGCTGTAACCTTGTGAGAAGGCCGTTCGTGTCAAGAAATTTTCGAAGTTCTTTTGCTATACAACTTTCGAACAACTTACCGACACAGCACAGGTGCGAGATTGGGCGATAGTGCGTTACAATGTTACGGGAGTCCATTTTGAGAATTGGTGAAACATTTGCCCTTTTTCCATTGTGGTGGAAATGTGGATTTAGTGAGGCATAGACTGAAAAGTTTAGCGAGTGGCTTGGATATTGTCGGGCCTATAGGCTTTAGTGACTTTAAGAGAATTCAGGACTTCCTGAACATCTTCAGGTTCGATAGAAATATGATCTAAGGTGGGTGGATGGGTAGGTCGGGATCAGTGGTGCCAGGTGGAAGAAAAAGATTATCGTCATTAACCCTGGTAGACTACGGTACGCACTGTTACGTACGAAAATTGCGTGCGTTGCGACTCCGTTACGTAATATTACGTACTCCAACTTTTAACGAACGCGTTTGACGTCGCAAAAGCCTGATTCTCCGTGACGTTAAAATGTCTCGATGACTGTAGTCAGAAGGGGTTAATTCTAGAGATCGAGCAAAAATATTCGTGTAATGCATCTGCATTTTCTCTATTACGGGATATTGTGGAATCTTTGTACAGGAGATGTGGTATGTCGGCATGTTTATGTCCCAAGAGCAGTTTAATGGCTTTCCACCAGGTATGATGGGGTGTCGTGGGAGAGTTTAGCGTATTTTGTACTTTGGTAAAGTTGAACGCTTTAAACTTCCTGATGGTAGAAGTTGCTTCTTTTCTTTACTTGCGGTATTTGGCCGAAGCTGTTTCGGTACCCCCGTGATTGGCTGAGCGATAAAGGTGTTTCCGATGACGAATTAAGAATCTTAATTTTATTGTGCATCCACTTACATGTAGGTTCGTTAGGAAGTTGTGTAATTAGCCTAGTGGGAGTGTACTGATTAGTCAGTTTGTCCAGGTGACTTGCTAGCTCATCAACGATCTGATCGGGTTGGCTTGAGTATAGAATATCATTTCAGTATGTTTATCGGATACATTTAACCCTTTACCTAACATGAAAAGCAGACGACACTTGCAAAAGAAATTCTTGAACAATTAATTTTGTTCATTTTTTGTCTCAAAAACATAGGTTATGACCCCTCATTGCAACGAGCGCAACGAGCTCGTTCCAATGAGGGGTCATAACCTATGTTTTTGAGACAAAAAATGAAAAAAAATAATGAAAATTAACTGGCAATTTTTGAGAATAGCGCTGGCCGGTTTTGGCCGTTACTTTGGGTAAAGGGTTAAGGATTGCAACCTCTGCTTGAGAGAAAAACCATATACATCGCTTGACACTTAAAGAAGCTTATTTTGCGAAGTCAGAATGGGCCGTGTTGCTGGGAAGTGGTAGCGAGTGACCTCTCCAAAGAATGGGTCGCCGACATCATAAGATTCAATCATGTGAGGACAGGAAGTTATTATTAGGTCGAGCAACGAGGCCGACGTTTCCGTAAAACATTGTTGGTTTCTGGATTATTTGAGACAAACTTTAATGGTTCAAGAGATTCTGGACGGACCAAACCTAAGTAAATCCTCTTTATAATCACCGGTTATTATCACAGGAAGCGTTCGGGTATCTGAAGTTCTTTCGACAGAAGTGGACATTAAGTCCCAGCTTAAGTCAATACCCGAGTTTGGTGGCCGTTTTTTGGCAGCGAATAGTTGCAACCAGATGCACTCGATAGAGTCCGTTTGCAATTCGGGGCGGTTCATAAAGGCCATAGTATTCGTCAGAGAGACTGCGATATCACCACCCCTAGAGGAGCGGGCCTTCTTTATAGGGTATTGAAATCCTGGGTTAGCAGGTCGTCGCTATCGTCACTGTTCTGGTGTCATGATTCAGTAATCACACATATGTCGAGGTCATCGAGCTCGCATTTTAACATATCTAGTTTATGTTTTAGAATAACAAGGGTTGAAACCTGTTGACGCTACGATAGGGGGATCTTCGGAAGATGCGTTGTCCGTGCTGGATGTCACTGAAGACTGATGTGAGGATCCCGAATTGAACTTAATGTTGCCGGATAACAGAAGAATGACATTAAGCCAGGCACAAATGAACAATATGTTGGACGCTGTATCCATTACGTTTTTTATTATTGGAAGCTAGAACTTCCGTATCCTCTGCGTTACGTCGGAGGTAGGGATCCGCGAACCTCCGTTTTGGACTTGAATCGAAACTCGAATCAAATCTCTGCTAAGGTTTCTAATCGAACCTCGAATCCTGATGTCAGCCAGTAGAGTGATACTGTGATAGGTAGACATACTCCAGCATACGCGTTACACGAGCCCAAAATGTTGGAATCATGGTGGAAACTGTGAAAATGGTGAACTTACAATGTAATAAGTTGCTTTTGGTGACGCACTAAGCAATTACATGAAGGTTATTTTCTATCATGAAAGCGGAAGGGTATTTCGCCCGTATTAACTCCTTGCATGCTGCTGCGGGTATTCCTGCACAGGAGAGGATTTCTCTTACCACTGATATAAGTATAATTTGGGGACATTTAATCAAATTGTCCCTCTGTAAATGACACGAAGTTTTTCACTAATGACTTCTTGAGTTAAATTTAGATAATGTTTTATCAAATTTAGTTATGGCTGCTTCATAACTAGCCATGACTAGATCTAATGAAAAATACTTTGGAAACCCCCAACGAATCGAATCATCACAGCGGTTTCGAGCCGCATCGAATCTCGAACCGTTCGAAGGTCCTAGTCGTAAGCAACATTAATTTTGGTAGGAAGGTTTGCGTCGAAATGCATGGTTGCATGAAGGCAATGATTCACACATAACATCAGTGTTAAACCTCTGATTCCAAATCTCAGAAAAAAGATGTACCAACAAAATATCTAACGAATTAAGACCTCAATCTTTATGGCGTGGAGTGGCTCGAGCAATTGGCAAATATAGATCCACTCTTAGTCTGTACGTGTCTAAATCAACCTTTAGGCTTCATCTGGTAAGTGGAACCACCAGGTTTTCCACGAGTAGGACTAGGGTCGATCATTCTAATCTGAATGTTAAATTTGCCCGGGCAGCAAAGCAGAAAATAGGTGCAGTCAGTAGCAGTGGGACAGGAAGGAAGGCGGAAAGAAAATTGAAGCAGGTGTATACAACATTCCACGGGAATTATTAATCATATTATTTTCACGGTAACTGTTTGTAGCATGATGAAGGAAGAATATACAAAAATAATATAAGATATATTTACAATGGGGGTAAGAGGAACTTTGAGGATTAAAATGTGTTCCAACTACCTTCAAGGTATTGAAGTTTTGTGTTTCGGAACACAAAGTCGACTGGATGTCTGTTATGAGGAATTGTTACTTCTTATTTCGTCGGGGCGTAGCAGCGTTTTAAGGGACTAGGATCACCACGTGTAGGAGTTGCAGTGTATGTGTACATATCTTACCTCATACAAGTATCTGGAAATTTCATTGGTTCAAAGACGTCGCATGTAGACTGCATATAAAACCATACACTGCCTGTCAACATCAATATACGCTGACAGCTATGGGTAATCTCCCCTTTGTTCATTGATTATTCAAAATGGCGGCAGCCGATAAACGCTTCAAGTTGAAAGATTGAGTGTTGGAAGCCCATATTTAGTCTGAAGTGCAGGTTAGGCAACTTAAAGGGCTTCATATTCGGTGGATGTATGTCATGTTACCTTCGAAATGAAACTGTTTGGTAGGTATGAATTTGCCTTGTTACAATTTATGGGGGAGTGCCTATACTCTCCCATAAATTGTAACAAGGCAAAGACACGTGAGCACATTGTGAGAATTCTCTCGTTTAATTTTGATCGATGTTGTTATTGGTTCTGTGCATCGATGTATTCGTTACACAGTCTGTGTATCTCTGGGCCATAGACTGCGACGCCCATCAGGGGAGTACACTCGCCCAATCGCTAAAATGAGCAAACAACGTTTAAGCTTGGCTTACTTATTGTGTAATACTATCAATAATTACTGCTTAGTGGTTGTATTACTTCAATTAACACCTAAAGTGCGTTTGCGCTATATTCTGGAGTGCAGACACCGCAGGAACACATCTTAAAGCCTTCATATTCTATACACGTGCTTCACAGTATCTATGCATTTCGTCTCTTTGGATTTGATTTGTTACAATTGACGGGATAGTGCATCCAAGCACTCTCTCATATACTGAAACAAGGCAAAGACAAATGAACAAATTTTGACAACGGAGAGTAATTAACCGCTCTGCCAGTTAATGCTTGCACAAACGCACACAAAGGTCTTTTCGCGTACCGTTTGATTCCAAGAAAGTGAATAACAAATCATAACATTCATAAAATTCTACACTTTTCCATCCAATTTAAAAAAATCGATGATAATCTAGGTATTGATTTTTTGTGGTTTCGTATCTACATATTTCAATGAAACCTTTTCCAATGAAGTTTCTTCGTATAATTTATTGTACTTATTACAGTACGTGGAGAGTGTACTATCACTAAATCACCCGCAGAGTAGAGATTCTACCCAAGCAATAATTTCAAATGTGTTGCAAGGCATAACAAGCACAAGCAATATTTCAACCAATGGACCTTCGGGTTAAACCCTGATGTCCATTGGCTGAAACATTGCTTGTATTCTTTGTCGATATGTACAAAATTTGAAAATTATAGTTTGGGTGATAACTCCACTCCGAGTGTGATTTAGTTACAATCCACTCTCCACGTACTGTAGAACTGATTATAGTTTGGGTGATAACTCCACTCCGAGTGTGATTTAGTTACAATCCATTCTCCACGTACTGTAGAACTGAACGATAACATTGATCCATCTTAAACTTCCACAACAAATGTTTTAACAATCAACATGCATCGCTGACTCCTACTTAAAAAAAACAACAGAAGTCGGCAGATCGAGAAACCCCTGTTTATCCGTGTTTCGAGAAGTTTGGGCGCAGGAGACTGTTGATTTAATGTGACGTCCATTTACCAGGGTATTCGTATTCGGTATTCAGTCGTGTACAATGCATTTTTTTTAAGTATTCGGATGTACTACGTGGAGAGTGTATTATCACTAAATCACCCACAGAGTGGAGATTCCACCCAAGCAATAATTGCAAATTTGTTGCAAAGCATAACAAGCACAAGCAAAGTTTCAGCCAATGGACCTCCGGGTTCAAACCCGGAGGTCCATTGGCTGAAACATTGCTTGTGTTTTTGTCGATATGTACACAATTTGAATGTTATAGCTTGGGTGATAACTCCACTCCGCGGGTGATTTAGTTACAATCCACTTTCCACGTACTGTATTCAGTATTCTTTCAATTTTAAAGTATCCATATTCCTATTCAAATACAGTCAAATTTAAGGTATATTCATGAAAACTTGTTCAATACTTCTTGAATACTTTTCTTAGTTATATTCTCAATATATACAGTATTTTGTAGAAAAATGTGATTATCAATATTAGAGAATATTCACGAATTAAACTAGTACATTTAAAGTGTCTGTTTTTTTTAACATATTGAAATAAAATTGAAAATATTAAATTAAAATATTTAATAATAATGTATATATTTTTTTTTAAACCTGTTACAAATTGTTTAACTGCAGCAGGTCAATTCACTGCAAAGACTGATTGATAATAGTTTGTTTCGACCTTCAAAGAAATGTTTCTGGAAGATGGTCAGTTGTGATTAATAACGTACAATTTAGTTCTTCATAAATCCATCAAAATAGCTCCAACTCAGACAATTATACACAGGAAGCTGTCCAATCTCCCTAACTTACCCGAAAACGTCATGCATGTCAAGGGTGACTGAATTTTTATATATATTTATATATGTAACTTCGTCAATTTGCCGTCATGCTCGGAAGATTACTTCCTTCTAAGCGGCTTTCATTTTTGATTAATTCTTATTCCGTTACGTTAAGTGCCGTACCAATGTGTAATTTAGCGTCATGCTTATCCTAATTGTTGAATGCGAATTATAAAATTGATCGAGATACGCGTACGTCTTACAGATCGATTTATTATTTGGCCAGTGGCCGCCTAGCTCCTAATCACGAACCCATCTATAAAATCGCCGTTTCATATTTCCCTTGGGTGCCAACAAGTATATATTTATATATACAAATATTGTACAAACACTGATAACTGGGCAGTATATCGCCAACACTAAAACGGCAAAATTCATATTGTTTTGTAAATACATGTACGACGTCACTGGTTTTGCCAATTCATGTAAATTAACTGCTGCAGTCTGATTGAAGTCAGTAGCCAAAATATCAAACAACAGGCTTAGGAGCTTGCTTTTTATATTTCAGGCAAATTGTACAATTATCTATTTGTTTTCATAAAAGAGTTGCGGTGTCCTGACCACGTGATCCAGAGCTTTTTAGCAACTCTGTAAGTCACTCAGCCAGTGTATGACCAAGTTGTTGATGTAGTTTAATTATTACTTTCTCTTTCTCTTCTTTAGTGAGCTTTCCATCAGGAAGTAAAGCACTGTCTATATCATCAGAATTCAGTTCTGAATTTAGAATATTGATGCAATATTGACCACTTGATGTGAATTGAAGTTTTACTGGTCTTCCAAACATTACAGCTTTATCCTTATTTAGATCTAATACTGTTTCTCCTTTCTTTAATGAGGTTTTGCTCAGTAGTAGAGGGATATCCACACTCACTACTTCGGTGTTAATTGTACTACGTTTGTTTCCTATTTTAACCCTTGGAACCCGAGCGGACATTTTCCCGTCCAGGAACATGATACGTCATAATTTCATTGAATATGATGGAAGCTAAGTACATGTGTGTGGTAGACAAATCGATAGTTTTAACGTGCAGCCGCAAGGCTGCACGTTGAAAATATGAATTGGTCTACCCCTATATAATGAGCATGGAATCTTCCAGTTGCTGCCTTTGAACTAATATGAAGATACCATCAGGGTTCAAAGAGTTAACATGTAAACCAATTTGGTAAACTTACATTTTTCATTGATCTTATGATAAGCCCATCTCCGAACTTAAATACTATATGACTTCCTATAATGTTTATTTTTTCATTATCTTTTTATCACGAAGGTCAATATAATTTTCGAACCACTTTTTGCCACAAAAGGCAGTATCTATAATTGCATACCCCATTGGCTGTACAGAAAATATTTAATTTTCCGCCTGGTGAGATTTTGTAAATCAAGTCAAATTACGCTATTCACTAATTGTATCTTCCTCAAAAGATTGTTCCGTCATATTAATATTTTCTTGAGTGGCGTTATGAGGGCAGATTCTTGCCCAGTAAAAAACAGAATTGCAGAATGCACATTTTGTACGTCGTCCTAATCGAGCAAGTAGATTAGTTCCCTTTTGTTTGTTTACTGAATCATTCTTTTGAGTGTGTGGTTTGCGCTCGAGAGAACTTCTTTTGAAACCTCTTATTTGAGGCGTAAAAGGCTGATTCTTGCTTGATAGAAATGCCGTTAGCGTTCTCAGACATTGATAGGCTGGGTGAGCTACTAAAAGTTCTTTTGAAAGCTGATTTCATATGTTCAAATTTTAGATCTGATGCAGCTATCAAGGCTAACTGTCTCTCTTGTTAAGTTAAATTAACTGTCCAATAACTTGAAAAAAATTACAGCATCAGGTAATACCATATCATACTTTTTAGACTGGGTATATAACTGTTCATATTTAGTGATTTAATTATTCACTGATACACTGTCTGCTTTTCTGTAAGTATCAAATTTTGAATAAGCTGCATTAGCAAGATGCACTTTATCTTCCAGAAATATTCTGTCCAAAGCAGAAATAAGAATTTCTTATCAACCTAGCTTAATTGTTTACAACAGGCTTGCACTACAGTGGAAGAACCTAACTCGGATAAAATACTCTCTATTTTAATCTTTCCCAAGATTTGGGAAAGAAAAGTGGTGTACAAACACCACGAAAAAATAAGCCAAAACTGGGCCAAGCGCCATCGGCGCACACCCAGTATGGGACGCTCTTCCATAGTACAAATCCCTGACTTCCGTCACAGTGCGCAATGCATCAATTCGCCATTCTTTTTTTATCCGAAGCACGAGCAGGATGTGTTTCCGCCATATGCATTATGAAACAGTGATAATTCAACTCGTGGATAATGGTTTTCCTGTGACTGGAATTATGGATCTGATGATCGTATAATAACAGGACTGTGTTTTATATATTCTCTTTTATATTTTCAACCACATTCTCATTGTTTATTATTTACTATTCCGTTTTCGCGAATGTTTTGCGCCATCGTGTCATCGCGATTCGACAATGAATTTTTTCGGTTGATAAAAAATTTTATTGGAGTAGGTGTCGGCCGTCTGGGTTCTGCCACCTTCTCTCGTAGTTGAGGGTGTTCTTCTACTTTCTGTTTCTGTTGAGTTCAACTTTTTCTTCTAATGCTCTCACCTCTGTTCTTTCCAGTTCGGTTCCTTTAGGGCAATTCCATTTGCCCTCGCCATTGGTGCGTTCTCGTGTCCGTTTTGTCCGCACACGCGGGTGGTGTGGAATGCAGTCGTTTCGGGAGCCTCCCGACTCGACCACGTCTGATGTGAGTTTATCCCCTCCGTGGGGGATGTGCAGCTCCTCCCGCACCCGCGGGGGGGGGGGGGGGGGGGGGCACTGTCGTTTCGGGGTCCCCCGACTCGACCACGTCTGGTGTGAGTTTGACCCCCCTCCGTGGGGGATGTGCAGCTCCTCCCGCTCCCGCGGGGGGTGATGAACGCTTTCGTTTCGAGTCGCCCGATTCGACCACGTCTGATAAGAATTGCTCCTCCTCCGTGGGGGATGTGCAGCTCCTCCCGCACCAGCGGGGGGGGGGGGGAGGGGGGACCGCTTCCGTTTCGGGGCTTCCCGATTCGACCATGTCTGGTGAGAGTTATTCCCCTTCCGTGGGGAATGTGCAGTGTTTTACCGTGGTGAATACTGCGGGAGCTGTTGGTTTTCTGGTATAGAGATGCCTGGTTCCGTGACTATGCGCCCTCTCCAGTCGACATCTGAGGCTGTCACTAGTGTTGTGACTCCTCCTTTGGAGGCCGAGCTTGGTGGCTCTCTCCGCTTTTCCGCCAGTTCCAACAGCTCCCGTCGTATCTGCTGCTACTGCTGTTCCGTCTACAACGTCATTGGGCACCGTTTTTAGCCGGCCTCGGCTTCTCCCTGCCAGGGTCTGCAGGGATGTCTGTAGTGTGGTTGTGGGGTTTCGGCCTCAGCCTTCCCAGACTTCCACTCGGCGAAGTCAAATGGGGCTGCCGACTGAACCCCATACTGTGTCCTCTCAGCCATTGAGCACAGTAGTTTTATACCTGCAGTGGTCTGCTGCGGTGTCTGGTTGTGTAGACGTGGGGGTATCGGCCTCAGCCTTCCCTGACTTCAACTCGGCGAAGTTGGAAGTGGCTGCCGGTCGGACCCTCTACTGTGGTCTCTGCGCCGTCGAGCACCACAGTTGTCATTGGATTCGGTTGTTCTTAGTGGGACACTATGAACTCCGTGGCGTTTCCGTCCACTCATTCTGGCCACTCGACCAGTTTTGGGGGTCCAACGTCTTTTGTGCAGCCTGGACCTTCTGCCCTGCAGAGGTCAGCGGTGACTCTCATGAGTTCCTGCTATGTTGATCCTCGGGGTGTGTCACACCCCTATACACGTCTGGCTTCAGACGTTTTCGGCTGCCGCCCGTCGTCCCACGTCGGGTCTTTTGGAGGATCGTGACCCTTCGCTGGTTCAGAGGGCAGCGGTGAAGCCACTTTGCCGGTTCGTTCCCCTGTCGAACCGGCCAGTACGGGCAGTGAGCTTAGGGAGGCCCTCTCCTTACTCACTCAGGTTCTGTCAACGAGCCTTCCTGTTGCTTCCAGCGAGGCAGCGAGTGGTTTCCAGGCGCCTCCTATGGCGCCGCCTCCCGGGATTGGAAACAGGCCGCTTTCTGATCCCCTGGTGTTCCGACACCATGGGAGGCGTCGGCTGGTTTGCCCACGATGGGCTATGTGTCTTCCGACTCAGGGGAAGAGTCAGACATGCTTGATGTCGAGAGCCAGCAGTCTTCGGACTTGGGGGCAGCTCTTGATTTCGTGTTTGGGTTCCTTCCGGATCTCAAACCATCTAACCAGTCGACAGTGTCAGCCAGGCCGCGATCATCGGTCGCGCGCCAACAGTCTATGGAGCAACCTACTTCTGGGCGCCTTCGACCGTGCCCTTCGGTACAGTTGGTTGAAGCATTTTCAGCCTTGGACTCCAAGCTAAGTTCCAAGGCTATGAAGGCTCCGTTCTTCACCAGGGTTGACACCTTTTTGCCTCCGGCGCGTTATCGTTCCTACGATTCCGCCAATCCGTCGGTCTACCAGACTTTGACGGTTTTGGATCAGGACTCCGATTCCCTCGGGCTTTCCAAGTCCAAGTCTGCCGTCATTCCGATGACGACTCTGGAGTCCACATTGGGCTTATCGAGAGAGATGCTTGGTATGCTTTCTCTCTCCGATCACGTCGTCTCAGCTTTTGCTGCTTATCTGCCTTCAGATAAGATTGACGAGGTACAGGCTCCTTTGCGTGTGCTGTCCAAGGCGCTCATGCATCTTACTCACACGCATGCCTGTAACACGGCTAATCTGGAATTAGTTCGAAGGGACTCTGTGCGGAACACATGCCGATCCCTTCCTGAGGAGCAGTACGCTGCTCTTCGATTTGCTTTTTTGACAGGTCCGCAACTTTTCCATGATTCTGTGTTGACGGTCCGGGGTGACGTCCTACGTCATTCCAACGATCAGCTGCTGTTTCTCCAGCTTGATCAGCCTTCTAGGGTAGGCACGGGCCGTTCCAAGCCTATCAAGTACCCTCTGCTTCCTCTGCGAAGCAAAAGGGGCTGATCCTTCTGCCACCGCTTCTGCTTCTTACTCAAGGGGTAAGGGTAAGCGTCGGCAGTCTTGAGGGAACTCCCATGATTCTTCATTCAGTAGAGGTGTTTTCTCCTCTCGCGAGTCTCGTCGGGGTTCGCAATGAAGGTCCTCCCCTCGACTCGTCCCAGGTTGGAGGAAGGGTAGCAGAGTTCGCAGACCGTGGGGCACCATCACATCCGATCCTTGGATGTTAGATGTTGTTTGGTTCGGGCTGCGAATATCCTTCCGACGGCACTCCACTCTGTCCGGGGTGCCTTTTCCAACCACTTTTGTCCACGGAGATAGACAATCTCCTGACAAAGGGGACGATTGAGGTCATCAAGAACATTCGGTCAGTGGGTTTCTATTCCCGCCTGTTCTTGGTGCCGAAGAAGGACGGCCGACTCCGACCGGTTCTCGATCTGAGTTTCCTGAACCAGTCTATCATTGCTCCCAAGTTCAGCATGGAGACTTTCAGGTCGGTCCTCCGTTCAATTCACCAGGGAGATTTCGCTTCCAGCTTCGACCTGGGAGACGCTTACTTTCACGTTCCGATTCATTGGGCGTTACGGAAGTATCTCAGGTTCATTTTTCTGGGGCGAGTTTACCAGTTCAAGGCCATGCCTTTCGGCCTCAACCTGGTTCCTTGGTCCTTCACCAGACTGATGTCGCATGTGATAGCTTTCCATCGCACACAGTCCAGGGTGACTACTTCGGCATATCTGGACGATATCCTCCAGGGGCATTCCAATGCTGCCTTCCTGGAGTCGGATGTCGCCACTCTGTTGAGCTTGATCACGTCGCTACGTTTCAGAGTCAACGAGGAGAAGTCGGACCTGGTCCCTTCTCAGTCGTTTTATCATCTGGGGATGGCTTTCCGCACACAATTCAATTTGGTGGCGGTTCCCTAGGCCA
Source organism: Pictodentalium vernedei (assembly GCA_031216915.1). Taxonomy (NCBI): domain Eukaryota; kingdom Metazoa; phylum Mollusca; class Scaphopoda; order Dentaliida; family Dentaliidae; genus Pictodentalium; species Pictodentalium vernedei. The sequence goes on from CM062290.1 coordinate 409,276,103, forward strand.
AGGCTGTGATTCTCTCAGCTTTTGCTCCGACTCTGTCCCAGTCCACATCCACGAAAGCTCGGAGTTTTCTCCGGCTAATCGGTCTCTGCTGTTCGGTGACGGATCTCATTCCTCTAGGTCGGCTGCGTGTCAGACCTCCCCAACACTTTCTGCTCAGTTGTTGGTGGCCGAATGTAGATTTTCTGGATCTGGTGCTTCAGTTTCCAGACTATCTTTATCCTCACCTTCTCCTCTGGGCGGATGTCCAGTGGCTTTCGCAGGGTGTTCCGTTGGACTTACCCACGTCCGATCGCGTTCTGACGGCAGATGCCAGCGATCTCGGATGGGGTGCGACGTTGGATCCTCTAGGTCTTTCCATTCACGGGATGGTGGACCAGGATCATGCAGCTCTACACATCAACCAGAAGGAGCTTCCCTCACCTGTCGAATCGCCAGGTCCTTCTGTTGTCAGACCATTCGACGGTGGTTGCTTACATTCGGAACCAGGGCGGCATGCACTCTGTTCCAATGTACGAATTGGCTTGGGATCTTATACTGCTCGCTCAGGATGTCCACGCCGGGTGGCTGTTCGTCACATTCCCGGCCGCCTGAACGTCCTAGCCGACTCCCTGTCCCGTCGGGGCAGGGTCATTTCCACCAGGTGGATGCTCCACATGGCGGGTTCCATCGATCTCTTGTGACTAGTTGGAACCATCCGGTGGACACTTTCGTGTCCCCGTGTCCAGATGCTCTGGCTTTCGCCGTGGACGCTCTGACCCTCCTTTGGGATGGGCTTGTCGGCTACACCTTCCTACCGGTTCCGATTCCGCCTCAGGTTCTCACCCAGATATGAACCTGCAGTCGTCGAATCCTTTCGATCACACCCGTCGCTTCGGTGGGTGTGGATCAATCTGCTCCGCTCTCTGTTAGCGGCGGTTCCGGCATGTCTCCCTCTACCTCGCGACTTTCTTTGCCAAAGTCGCCCGGGAGGTTTTCAAGTTGACCCGACTTCTTTGTGCCTTCGCACATGTCTTTTATCGGGTCCTGTCTCCTCCATAGTGGTTTTTCGAGACACGCAGTGGAGTTGCTTTTCTTCAAGGAGGCACTCACTCCACTGGTTTAGCCTCTGTGGCTAAGTGGAAGGTTCTTCAGTCGATGGTGTGCGATCACGCTGTTGCTTCTGTCACTCCTTCGATCCCACTGCTTGCGGAGTTTTCTGGTATATGTTTGTTTCTGAGGGTCTCCAGCGATGTGTACTTGTCCATGCTTCGGAGACATTTTTTCCTATGTGATACCGCATTGTTTCGACACTCATCCTTGCCTCTCCAAGCTTGTTCAGCTCTTTTCCTTGAAAAAAGGCCTAGGACTTTGCAGTTTACTCTACGATGGTCACTTTCTTGTGCGCTGCTCTGCTTGGGGGTTGGGGGCGTTCACGCCTTTATCCTGGATGAATATGCGTTTTCCCACATGCCAGATCTCTCCTCCATCCATTTCTTGATGGACTTGTCTTGCTATTCGTGCAGCTTCCGCTCGTCTAGCTACTGGTGATTGTATTACCAATTGTTTTTTTCTGCCACGAGGTGCGTGCATTGTCTTCCTCTTTTAATAACTCTGTCATGTTGTCGGATGACTGATGTTATACTGGCAGCCTTCTGGAGAAATGCTACATTCTCCTTTTCTCTGCGACAGTTGCAGGAGCCGACAGAGACCCTTGGGGCCCTCTTTCTTCGGCTCAGGATGTTGTCTATCCAAGCTTTTCGGCTTTTTTCAGGGTCGGTTCCAGCTTTGTGCTGTTACTGCCCTTTCTGTCTGTGCGTCGCACTTCACCACACGCCTCATCTTTCATTGGCTTTTCTAATGTTTGTGATGCTATGGTTTGATAGGCCTAGGGATCTCTTCCTCTGTCCATGGTCCCAGTGCTATTGAGTTATGTGTGGGCTGGTTATGTGATTCCCTCCAGCCTTTTGTCTATTCAGCCTGTTGTAAACAATTGAGGTAGGTTGATAAGAAGCATAAATTTTATAGTAAATGTCCTCTCTTATTATACATACCGAAATTGTTTACATGGAGGCCCTCCCGTCTTCTTATTCGGGTAAGAATCCTTCCTCCCCGCTGATCACTTAACTCTTGTGCTGTTCGGAATCAAAAGAATGACGAATTGATGCATTGCGCACTGTGACGGAAGTCAGAGATTTGTACTATGGAAGAGCGTCCCATACTGGGTGTGCGCCGATGGCGCTCGGCCCAGTTTTGGCTTATTTTTTCGTGGTGTTTTTACACCACTTTTCTTTCCCAAATCTTGGGAAAGATTAAAAAAGAGAGTATTTTATCCGAGTTAGGTTCTTCCACTGTAGTGCAAGCCTATTGTAAACAATTTCGGTAGGTATAATAAGAAAGGAAATTTACTATAAAATTTATACATCCATTCCATCATTGGTATTTAGTTCAGAAACGTTCAGTTCTAAATCTGTCTGTTTTGTCTGACCAATTAATGTTAACCCTTTGAACTTTAGCGGTCGTTTTTTTCCGGCCAGCAACATGATACGTCATAACGTTATTAAATAGGATGGCTGTTCAGTAAATGTGCTTGGTAGACCAATCAATATTTTCAACCTGCAGCCCCGAGGCTGCACGTTGAAAATATTGATTGGTCTACCCCAAATAATAACTATGGACTCTTCTAATTGGGGCTATTGAAATGGCATGTTATATACCACTAGAGACCAAAGGGTTAAAGTTACAGCTAGGGATTGTTTCTTTTTTGTCCAAATCTGTTACTAATTTCATTTTCCAAGTCTCATAAACAGTATCGGAAGTCAACGCTAGTGGAGTTTTATAACCTGACATGGTTTCGCTCTGCCACCATTAATAATAACTTATAATTTAGTTCTCCATAAATCCACCCAAACAGACCCATCTCAGCAGGGGCGTAGGAAGCTTATAATATTTTTTATTTTTTTTTGAGGGGGGGGGGGGGAGTTATTTTAAACGGGGGCATGTAGGGGACAGCACGGCCGCCTTTGACTGATATTCACTGCCGAGAACTCCCAATAATGGCGTGGCTGTAAACAGATTTTAGCATGAAAATCCAAATAAAACATCTTAGAAAAAGCTATTAATGCAAATTAATTTTACAAAGGGCACCGGATTCTGAAAGAATAGTCATTTCAGCATCAGAAGACAAACGTACGTGTCCCCGCTTTCGATTCAAAACTTTGATACGAGAGTAACTTAATTTCGTGGTATGAAATTTTGAGCGTTTGAAGTTTCCAGCCTTTCTATTGTTATTATATATATATTAGGGGGATGGCATATATGAGGGCTATTTTGAAGCATTTGGCTATATATAATGAGTTTCCAGGCGCCTGTGGTAACTTATAGATTGAGTGGTAATAAAATTATTTGATTCGCAATTGCTGCCAGTTTTAAAAAGCATAAACCGGCTATTTGTCTTTATTTTGTGCGATATCATTAGGCATACTTATTTAATTCTATTCATTTAGTGTCCTCTTTTTAGTCGAATTTTTAAAAAAAAAACCTTGACTACTGGTATGTCGAGGGCCGGTCGCCGGGCAGGCGGCCTTTTTTACTAAGAAACTTAGTTATTTCTGGACGCATTTTGATATTTGGTATGTGGCTTGATATGCATGTGCAACACCCGATGACGCAAAATAGGGTGTGTCCACGAGAGTTATGGCCCTTTGTTAAAATCGACTAATTTTGTGCTTGAAAGCGTGATACTTCAACAAACGTCAACCGATTTGACGGATGTTTGGCACATGGGTTTCAAGGAACAATGTCTTGGTCGAGTTCGAAAACGGGCTCGGTCCGATGTACTGCTGAATAATTATTGGGCTGACTTTATCATTTTTTGCAAATTTGTGCTTGATACCAATGATAGCGCCATAACTTGAACAAATGTTAACCTATTTGATTCTTTTTTTACTGTATGGGTTTCCAGGATAATTGTCTCGACCAAGTTCTAAAATGTTCGGTCGGATATATGGGGTCCTGGTCAAAACGTCTGCAAACCAAAACGTCCCCAAAAATAAATTGGTCAAAACGTCCCCAAGCATTGGTCAAAACGTCCCCAAGCATTGATCAAAACGTCCCCAAGTGTTGGTCAAAACGTCCCCAAAGGTTGGTCAAAACGTTCCCAAGCGTTGGTCAAAACGTCTTCGATATAATTTCCTCTCAAACCATGAACTATTTTGACTATTGTCACTATTCCACCAGATTTTACAAAAGAGAAGCTGGTGGAAAGTGGGGGAACTGTCCGTCGGACAACCTAACACTCACAGGGGTTAGGAGGAGCACAGTGGCGTAGATAGCTTTTTGCTGACGGAGGGGCAAGCGCAAAATTTTCCGACAGACCGAAAATTTTCCGACAGTGTAACAACAACAAAAACCCAAACAAACAGAAAGAATCTGTTGTTTTCTGCAAATGTACTGAAAATTGGTCTTTTTTACCCAAAATGGCATGTTTTTTAATCCCAAAGCCAACATTTTAATGTTATTAGGCATAAATTCGCCTAAAAATGGTCCCCAAAAATTTCCGACAAAACTTCTGGTGGGGGGCCTCGGCCCCCCTCCCCCACTTTACGCCATTGGAGGAGCATGAGAAAGCATGACCTGTGACATTGGTCAAAACGTCCCCAACTCTTGGTCAAAACGTCCCCAATACAATATCCCCTCAGATAGTGGCAGACTATACTTGCCTGAAAATCCAGATCGACTGTACCCTCGGGGAGAGTTAGTACCTTTGTGAGAGGACCCAACCTCCCACACTGGTCCTCACTTGAGGGTTTGGGGATAAATATAGTTAAAATAGGTAATAGTTTGGGGAAAAATATTTGGGGACGTTTTGACCAAAGGTTGGGGACGTTTTGACCAAAGGTTGGGGACGTTTTGACCAAAAGTTGGGGACGTTTTGACCAGAATTTGGGGACGTTTTGGTGGGGACGTTTTGGTTTGGGGACGTTTTGACCAGCACCCGGATATATGACAGCAGAATTATTGAGTTTACGTAGTCATTTTGTTCAAATTAGTTATTTAGAAAAAGGTCCTCTCATGCTTTTTGGTTCGCAGTTATCCATCGTTGTGTTAGCCACGATAACACGAGTCCGCATAGGCGATGCGGACCATTTATATAAATAGAGTTGTTGAGTTGACGTTCATTCGTGATTGATCATAATTCAATGATTCACATAGATTATTATTGTCCTCACACAAGGTGAAGTGGAAATGAATTTGAAAAAAAAGAGTTTCAATGTATCCTAATTATTGATCCCTTTCACACGTCCTTAAAATTAAAAAAACTGGTTTTGCGTCCACTGCTCCAATAGATTAAAGAAATTGTGTTCCACTCCCCCTCCCCTCCCCACCCCACGGAACAAACGTGAACGTCAACTTTGTTTCTAAAATTGGGGTTGCAGCTATATCATTCACCAATACAGGCATTGCCATTTTAAGTGCCATTTATCCTAACAACTCATACTCATGTGGTAAAAAATAGCCCTCAATGAATGTGCTCCCCCCCCCCCCCCCAATACCCTTTTTCATCAAAATTATGATACAATTCATAAATTAATTGATGTTGACACAAAACAAACAAAATTATCACAAGTGGGAAATTTATACTGATGTGGTAATTTTTTTAAAAAATTGCCCTCAATGAATGTGCCCCCCTCCCTCCCCACATAGTATACCCCTCTTCATCAAAAACATGATATAATTCATAAAGTAATTAATGTTGACACAAAACAAACAACTTGTGACATTAAATATCCTACTTGTGATCGTTTTTAAATCACATTCAGGCTTCTGAAGACATTTCACATCATGTGTTTGGTGAATCATTTGCAATTTTTGTAAAAAAAGCCAGTTTTCTCAGTTAAGGCACCTAGAGTCATTGGTATGGTATTGACAAAACATAAAACACTGCTTTTTTCAACAGTGTGACCAGTACTGTTCATGTGGTATCTCATAGCACTGTTAAAATACCAAAAAGCACCCAATATTGATTCTGTGGTGCTGTGCTTGACTAAGTTGAGCAGCAAGTATCCATTTGGGCACTTTCACAACCTTGGATTTACTCCCCACAAACACCCATTCTGATGAAAAGAGTGAAATTGTGGAAAATATGTCTCCAAGGAGGATGAATGAGATATTTGCTTAAAAAATTTGGGTTTTTTTTAGTGTTTAATACAAATGAAAAGCAAAGAAACACTTTGTCTGATGGACAGACAGACAGACAGACATGCAGTCACACAAATTTAAAGTCTACACAGAAATAAAAACAAAAACTGACATACAATGAAAATTTTGTTAGAAGAGCCAGGAGAAGACTTCCAAACGGAAATAAACCTCAATTGACCCTGAGTGCTGCAGTACCAAAGCAAATCATAGGATACTGACAGTGTATGAGATTTTCTTTAGTTTCCAAAAACATACTGTACAGTTTTTCCAATTGTTTCTCATCAAATGAGGCTTCAGTATGGGTGGGTGGGCGGGTGGGGACATGATTCATGGAGAGAACAATATTCCACAGATGTTACTGCAGTTTTGTGCTGTAACATGGGAACCATGAGAACAATGCTCGAGCTAAAAAAGATTTGATCGCATCACTTTAATTTTGGGATTCCAATATCTTTGTCAAGTATAACCCTTCAGAGAACTTTTTCCAACCCCAAAACACGGGGTCAGGCATCAAATAAGAGGGAAAACTTAGTACTAGACTACTTTATTAGTACTAGACTACTTTATTGGTGGCTGTGCACAAATGCCATTCACTCACATTTGCAACTTTATTGTGCTATTTTTTCCACTGTTTCCCACCCCCAAATTTGTGTTACAAAATACTCTTCCAAGGAAGAAATTATTTCCTAACAATTTTTAACCCTTTACCAAATATAACGATCAAAAGCTGATGGTGCTATTCACAAGTATTGCCATTCCATGTTCATTATTTTCTTGTTTTTGTGTCAAAAACATAGCTTATGACCGCTCATTGGAATGAGGTCATTCCAATGGTGTAAATAGTCATGTCTTTGACACAAAAAATTAGTAAGTCAATAGGTTTGTGGGCAAGGGTAATCAGCTTTTCATGTCAAGTAAAGGGTTAACAGCATAATTCAGACAAACATCTAAATACCAGTAAATAAAAGTGCAATATGTGTTTTCTGGCTGTGGGTTTGAATGGTGATTAGAAGGGGGTTGGAAGATTGGAATCCCCCTCTGCCCCTAGTACTATGATGGGGAGCCATGGTTTAATTACATTTGTTAATACATGTGTACATGTAGGGTGATATAGGTTGTTATTTGGCATTTGCTGAATGCTGTAGTGTGCCCCGGGAGGCTACACTTGCTCAAGATGTGAATTTGCTTGCAATATATAGCCCTTATTGCTGACGATGACAAAAACATATTTTTCAAAACAATAAAAAAAATATTGAAAGGTGTGTGGTACCCAAATTAATTTTTAAATGTGAATTAATATCTCAAAATAATAATTAAATCAGGTTCGCAAGCCATATTATGTATTTCCTTAATCAACCCCAATCCTATCCAAGATACATTTTACCTCTTTCATGTGACAAAAGAGTCATTTCTGCATGAGAATTCAACTTTTAGCTTCCACTGAGTTAAAAACATGGGAAATTTGTTCTTTAAAGAAAACTGTGTCAAATGGCTTAAAAACTGCTGTTGCCTTTTTCGACTCTGTTACCTAATGAGTAAGCTGAGAGGTAAGGAATTCATGTAGCTATTTTTGAAACCTAAACTAATCCCAAAATAAAACTAAAATCTGCATCAACATGCAAAACTTTGAGGAAAAATTTGTCTCATTTAACCATACAGCAAGACAACGTGTGGTGTTCCAACCCCACGAAACAATATGAATGTCAATTTTGATTCAAAAATTGGGGTTGCAGCTATTTAATTCACCAATATCAAAAGACAGTACCATTTTATCCTAACAACTTATGTCAAATTTTCTTCTACATACTATTGTGGCAAAATATAGCCCTGAAGGTGTCCCCCTAGTATGTCCCTTTCTATCAAAACCTATGATAAAATCCATAAATTAATTGATGTTGACACAAAACAAACCTCTTGTGATATTAAATTTCCCATTTGTGATAGTTTTTAAATCACATTCTGGCTTCTGAAGATATTTCACATAGTGTTTGATGAATATTTTGCCATTCCCGTGAAAAAAGCCTCTCTTTCTCAGTTAAGGCACCTAGAGTCAATGGTATGGCACTGACAAAACATTAAACACTGATTTTTCTAACAGTATGACCAGCTGAGCACTGCTCCTATGGTATCTCATAGCACTGTTAAAATGCCTAAAACCATCAAATATTGATTCTATAGTAATGTGCATGTCCCACAAGTACATGTACCCACATGGGCTCATTTACAACCTTGGATTTAATCCCCTCAGACACCCATTCTGATAAAAAGAGTAAAATTAGGGAAAATACATGCATGCATAGTATCCAGTGAGGATGACTCAGATATTTGCTTAAGGAATGTAGTGCTCTTTAATGTTTAATATATTTGTGTATGTGTGTGTATGAGGGGGGGGGGGGTGCAGTTGCCAGTTATTGAACATGTAGAACTGTGCAAATGAAAAGCAAACCAACCCTTTGTATGATGGACAAACAGATATGCAATCACATACCTGGAAAGTGACAGTCTACATGTACATAGGAATGGTATGATGGACAGACAGACATGCAATCACATATTTTGAAAGTGACCGTCTACATGTACATAGGAATGGTATGACGGACAGACAGACATGCAATCACATATTTTGAAAGTAACAGTCTAAATGTACATAGGAATACTGACTGACATACAATGCAAAATATAGTGAGAAGAGCCAGGGCAGGGCTGTCAAACAAAAAAAAAATCATTGGACCCTGAGTGCTGCAGTACTAAAGCAAATCATAGGAAACTGAGAGTGTATGCTGTTAACTTTCTCATCAACTGAGGGATTCAGTATGGGTGGTAGAGGGCCAATTGTTAATGTAGTTTTGTGCTTTAACATGGGGAACCTGACAACACTAGTATCAGACTACTATATTGGTAGTTGTGCACAAAAGCCATTCATTCACATTTGCAACTTTGTTACTTTTCCCACTGTACCCCCCCCCCCCCCCCAACCCACTTTTCCCAAATTTATGTTCCAAAATACTCTGTGAATGAAGAAATTGTGTTTTTTAACATATTTACTCACTCATGCATTGTAATGGCTGAAACAGGCTAACACCATTCACCAAAACTGCCATTCAATGTTAATTATTTTTGCATTTTTTTTTTGCGTCAAAAACATATCTTATGACCCCTCATTGGAATGAGCTCATTCAGCTCTATCCAATGGAGGGAGGGAGTTCATAGCTATGTTTTTGGCGCAAAAAATGAAAAGAAATTAGTTATTCAAAAGTCGTATATTCCTTTCATGTAAGTTGAAGGTTTATCATAATAATAGTGTGCTTCTCAGTTCTGGATGCCACACTTGCTCAAGATGCATTTAACTGCATTATTTTTGGCAATATATGGCCTTTATTGCTGACTGTGACAATCACAGAAATATAACGTTTCAAAAAATAAAACAGTATTATTCGGTCTGTGGTTCTCGAATGAACATTTAAATGTGAAATAAGTGTAGTATCCAAAAAAATATAATTAAATCAGTGTTGGAAGCCAAATTACATGTACATTTACATGTATGTATTTCCTATAATCAACCCTAAACCTTCCAAAGGGAAACCTACAAAACTTTTCCCTAACAAAAATCCCCCCACCCCTCAATCATTTTCAAACAATGCACAAAAATCCCCCCCCCCCCATGTTTTTTTTTTTCAGGTGAACAGAAATGCCTCCCTCCATAATTTCTGGTGAACAAAAATCCCCACCTAATTTGTTAGAAGTATATTTAAAGCCATACAAAAATGCCCAAAGCTTTTTACCACTCGAAGCCGAGCACTTGTCGCTTCAATCAATGCTAACCTTGCTTGTGTGGAGTTAGCACTGTTGCCCAGTGATTCTCTCAGTGCACTTTAGCTTCCTCCACCCACAAAACTGTCCAACATGAGGTGACACGGGCTGTTGAAAGTGTCCTTAAACTCCAATAAATAAATAAATAAATAATTGTCTTGATAAATAGTTATTGAGACATGTTTTTCTTGTAAATAGTGATGAGTGTTTATGTAATTTACAAATTAAATACATCAGTTTTTAAATCCTCTTGGACTACCTTTTAACCTTTTGGTGTAAAAGGCCGGGAGGGGGATTTTTGTACTGCTCTTAAAACTGCTCTAAAAATAATTTGGGAGATTGTGGTACTACCTTCAAAAATTGAGGGGTGGGAGGTGATTTTAACCTACATTCTAATCCATCCAAAGATACATTTTACCTCTTTCATTTGATAAGAGTCATTTCTGCATGAGAATTCACTGCTTTCTTTGAAAACTACCCCAACCACAAAATAAAACTAAAATCTACATCAGCAGACAATAGTTTGGGAAAAATCTGTCTCATTTAACCATACTGTAAGAGAAAGAGTGGTGCTCAACACACCCCCCCCACCCCCACCCACCCCCTCCACACAAAACAAAATGAATGTCAAATTTGTTTTAAAAACTGGGGTTGCAGCTATATAAATCACCAATATCAATAAACTGTGCCATTTTATCCTAACAAATGATGTCAAATTTTCTTCTACATATTGATGTGGTAAAATATAGCCCTGAAATTGTCCCCTAGACCCCCAGCATACCCACTTTCATAATGATATAATTCATAAATTAATTGATGTTGACACAAAACAAACCTCTTATGATACTGAATTGCCCATTTGTGATAGTTTTTAGATCACATTCTGGCTTCTTAAGATATTTCACATTGTGTTTGATGAATATTTTGCAACTTTTGTAAAAAATTGTTTTTTTTAAAAATCCATCAGATTTATTAATTAAGGCACCAAGAGTCATTGGAATGTCTCTGACAAAACATTACACATTGATTTTCTCCAACAGCATGACAGTACAGCTCATGTAGTATCGCATAGCACCATTAAAATGCCTAAAACCATCAAATATTGATTCTGTAGTGTGGTGCTTATACTGCAAGTACCCATAAAGGCACTTTTACAACCTTGGATTTAATCCCTACAGACACTCATGACCCATTTTGATAAAAGGAGTAAAATTGAGGAAAATACAATGTACATGTATGTTTTCCAGAGAGGACTAATCAGATATTTGCTTCAAAAAGATAGTGCTCTTTAATGTTTAATATATTTGTGTATGTGTGTGAGGTGGAGGGGGTTACATTGTGAAAAATAGTCAGAAGCCAGTTACTGAAAATGTACATGTACAATGGGAAAATGAAAAGCAAAGAATCACTGTCTGTGATGGATGGTTCTTGGACTACTTGCACCCTGGCCGATTCATACCACAATTGGGGTGGGGTGAGGTGGGGGAGTGGCAGGGGGGGGGGGGGTACAAATTGTCTTGACAATGAGGAACACATTGTCTAGACAAAATCTACGAATTGTCCCAGTAAAAGGTATGAATTGTCTCCTTTTTGGTACAAGTTGTCTCAAGTAAGTAAATATATGCATGAAACAACCAATCAAAACAAGAATCATGCATAGAAATGAAACTTCAATGGGTGAACCATCGCTTAACAGCATAAGTGAAAAAGTGATCTCTAGTATTATCAACTTCAGGTTCGAATAGGGTAAAAGAAAATTTATAGTACTCTAGACAGTTATGGATGTAGTTTTACAGTTAAAACACTATTTTTTTAATGAAGCCACAATAATTCTTTAAATTGATGAAGATCTAACAATAAATAACGCCCCAAATAATAAGTTAAAGAGTGTGCTGCCTTAATAATTTAATTAATTTAATTCTGAGCTCCCTCAATAGAGCATTTTCTTTTTGGCGTTTTTAATTCTGAGCTCCCTCAATAGAGCATTCTCTTTTTACCGTTGTGACGTTGAATCTTTTAAGTGTCTACTTGCTTTTTACTTTAACTTTAAGTCATGAAATTTGATATTCTGTGTCTTTTTAAAATAAAAGAAATGACATCACCTTTTTTATCCTTTCTCCAAGTTTATAATCCTCTCCCAACCCCATCTCCATGTATATTTTTTCAGAGGGGGTTAATTAAGCAGGGTATGAATTTGCAGAAGACGATACAAATTGTCCAGAGGCCAGAGGGGGGTACAAACTGTCGGATACTGCCCAGAGGAGGGATACGAATCGTCCAGAAGGAGGTACAAATTGTCCTGGGAAAAGGTACGAATTGTCCAGCAAAAGGTACGAATTGCCAGAGGGACGAATCATCCAGGCTATGAGTTGTCCAACTCACTGATGGATGGATGGATGGACAGACGGAATTTATGCAATCACACATTTTGCAATAAATTCAATTTCAGTTTCCTTTTGAATGCTAAAACAAACTATAGTTCGTAGAAATGAAATATTTTCTCTGGAATCAGTGTCCAAATGTTATTTAGAGGTCGGTTCTGGGGAGATTGGTATTTAGACTTTTTTGTCATTTTTTTGGAGAAACATACTAAATATCAGAATCCCCACCTCCAGATGTTGGTCAGACGAGGTGGGCGACATTGACTTGAAGATGAATTCAGTTCTATTCTGGTTGCAAAGCCTAAAGCATCCAGGAATTAAAACATTGTTTACCAAAACACCGAGGAAGTGTAATTTAAATGGGAGTTCTGAGTGGTTCTGGTATTTAGCCTTTACTTAGAACATGCCGGATCACAAAATTGGCTGGCCGCTACACTGTAATTCTGACAGTTTTAAACTGACATTGTATTGTATCACTGGTAAAAATAGTTCATAGACTGGACCCAGTGAACTTGTGAAGAAAAATCTAGGAAATAAATGAATAGCGCTGTTCGCGTGCATGTCTGTTTCTGTAAATTTTTTGTTGTGTAAATGGGCCGAGTTGTCTCGTTCCTTGATGCGTGTCTCGGCGCAAGCCGGAGAGATCACGAAGTTTACCGGGAAGCGACAGAGCTGATTTCGGCGGAAGTTGACAACTCAGCGACCCACTTGTTTGAAAGCTGTTGTTGTAAGCAGTTGAGTGTTGATAGCGCCTTACGTGCGAAGACGTCGTATTGACTGATATATCTTTGATATCATCACGGGCTTTTGTAGTTGTTGTGGTGAATATGATTCGTTAACCTCGTGTTACAGCAAACCCAATTACACTTTATCTGGCGACGATTTTGTTAGAGTCCACGTTGCTAAGCTCGGAGGTGAAAATGGCATGATCAACATGGGCGATGCCATTTTGAATCATTTGAAATTTGACACTTGTTGCCAGGAGTTTCCGTAAACAAATTTAAGTAAGAGTAAAACTTGTCTTAGATTTATTTAGGAAATATGTAGATTTTCATGTGAATTTCCAAATTATTTACAGAAGAAAATTGTTTTTTTTTTTTTCTTTCGAATAATAAATTCGCAAATGAATATGAAATTTGTTTTCGATACAGTTGTGGTCGAAATTTTTGATCAATAGTTTATAAATTGATTGAAACGGATTCAATCAGATATTTATAAACAAAAATAAGTGTCAAATTGGGTAATAATATTTTCAACAAAACAATACGATTGTGAAAATATTAGGTTCATAATTTTCTTCAAGAAATTATAGTGGTTTTCAGTTTGTTGGAGCTTTGTGAAAACAAACTATTGTACAAAAGTTTATTTATTTTTTTTTTGATAGTAAATTTTTCTAAAATATATATAAAAAAAAAAATATTCCAATTTTTTCATTTTTAAATTAGTAAACCACAGAAATTAAAATGAAGAAAATTAATATCAATACGGCTCCTTATTCTGAATTATTACAAATTCCTCACGTAGGGGAAAAAGTTGCTGAAAGCATTATTATGGCAAGGTCCAAATATGGAGTATTGACACCTGAGGATTTAAAAGAAATCCCTTATTTCAGGGGCTCTAAGGCACAATGGCAGGTTATAGACTTTAGCCAGCCAACATATCCAGTATCAATTGATAATAGGATAATCATGGGCTCAATCCCAGATGAGAGGGACACCCCACCCCAATCATGGAGATTGTCAACTCAGATTGACCCTGAACTTATGTCAGGTCAACATGAAGTAGACAATGATAACGCCATGTATGCTCCATTATCTTTGGCATCTGTTGGATCACATTTGGTGAATCCAGTAATTGATTTTTCACATAGCCTAGGTCAGAGGCGTGCCCATTCAGCAATAAATCATGAAAGGCTATCGGAAAGTGGGAGTCATAATAATCAAGTTGAAGAAGGTTTCCTTGATATGCCAACACCAGTCCAAGAGCAAGCCTTGGATTTAGGTCAGGCATCACCCACAAGAGAGACAGGAGAGTATGACTTGAATGTCAGTGGGGAAGGAAGCAATATAGGCTCACCATTAGCTTCAGGTACTAAAAGCAGGGAGTACTGGGAAGATAAAATGAGTGACTTTAAAAGAGCAAGTGAAGTGCTATTTTTGAATATGAGAGAGGCTGAGAGGCAATTAGAAAAGCAAGGAGCCGCTCTCAACAGAACACTGGATGTACGACAAAAAGTGGTTACCACACATACTAACTTAGCAGGAAATGAATCGTCACAGATTAGGGCGACTCATAATCTAACCATTCAAGAATTAATGAATACACGTAACTCATATGTAACGTATGGGGATATAGCTTATGCAAACATTAAAACACATAGTAATGCTGTAGGTTCTAAATATTGTGCAGCAGTTTCCAATAGTGTTAGTCAGAATGCAACACCAACAATGGTTTGCTTACCAAGTTACACTTTGGCTGGGCATGGGTCGTCAGCGCATAGTAACACAGCACTGACGTATACCTCTTCGGCTAATAGAGGAAACATAATGAATACAGGAAGTTTGCATAATTTAACTAGTAGCTCAAAAGTATTCACTAGTAGCCAAAGGCCAGTACCTTCTCAGCCTTTGTCTAACCAAGGGTTACAACAAGTACCAAGCAAGTTCCCAATGCATATTAGTGGCTCACAACAACGGGGTAGCGGCATTAACACACAATATGGTGATTTGCTGCAGTTAGACCCAATTGTTAGTGGTAGTCAAATGCAAAACGCTTTACAGCACCATCAGTTAAATGTACAACAAAGTGACCACTATAGTAAGAGTTACGATATAAGAGCACAACCCACATCAATGTCTAATCAATATCTTGCGGTTAGTTCAGATTACGGGTGGACAAATTCTGGGGTATTGGCTCAAACTCAAATAACCACCCCAGCTAATAATGCTGTGACAAATTATGAACTGTTGAATCCTTCAAAACCATTATTTGGAACTAGTAGTGGTAATCCACCAATTGGTTTCCAAGTGTATTGGGGAAGAACCAATGATGTGAATTACTTAGATCAAAAATATCAAACTGTTCCCCTGAATCAAAATCCAAACATGGAGCATGTAACAACCTGGGGTCCTTTGCCTGTGCAAGACCAGAAGGGTTACCCATATCATATTCCAAATGTGGGTGACACAACATTTCATCAAGGAGGTACCGTAGCACAGCAACAGTGTGGACCACTGATGGATTTTCAGTCAGGTGACGGTCATCAAAATTTTGTAATTCCACAGATGTCTAGTAGGATGCAGTTCCCACCACAAGTGCAACCCCAAATAGGCGCACATCAATTTGGATTTCAAAATGCCCCTCCACTCAGATTTTTCAGACAGTTAACGGTGCCCAAAAGTTTGAAATTTGATGGCACAGAATCTTGGAAAGCATTTGAAACTATATTTCGAAAATATGCAGTTATGCAGCAATGGTCTCCAGAAGAACAGAAAAATATTCTGTGTTTTAGTTTACATGGGAAACCAATTAAAGCATATGCATTGTGGTGCGAACAGAGTCCAAACATGACAATTGAAGAACAGTTAAAACAATTAAAAGCTCGTTTCGGCGAACTGGATACGCCTGAAACGACTCAGTTGGAGTTCCAGAATGCAAGGCAAAAAGCAGACCAATCTATTGAGGATTGGGCAGAATATGTCTTGTGTCTGGCAACTCATGCCTTCCAAAATTGCCCACAACAGTTTATATCACAGCAAGCAGTGTTCAAGTTCTGCCATGGTTGAACCAATAGTAAGGCAGCTGAACATGTTATAAATAATAAACCGAAAGATATGCAAGAGGCCGTTCAGATGATCAAATGGCACCAGTATAATCAGGATGCCATGCACAGGGGAGAAAAAATCCAAGCTGAAAATACTGCAGTCAGTAAGGACAACACACAACAAGTTCGGGAAGTTTCGTATAATAAGAATTATAATAATAATTACCGAAAGAACCGAGGTAGACGAAACAACCGAAACAACTCCCCTAAGAATGGAAATTCCCCAAATAAAGAAAAAGCAGGAACAGACATTGAATATTTAAAATCGAAAACATTCGCCTTGGAAAGTATGGCAGAATCATTTGAAAAGAAATTCAAAAAGGTGTTCGAAAAGTTAAATGCACTGATGGATTCAAAATACCCATCAGGTTCTCATAAAATTGGGACGACTAAGAAAGAAACTAAAAAGTCAAAAAGTAATTCTTCTCGAAGCGAAGTTCAATGTTTTTTGTGTCAAGGTTATGGACACTATAAAGCAGAATGTCCGTCAAATAGCCCGTCCAACAGAAAAAGGGGTCAAAAGAAGGTCGGGTTCAAGGATCAGCCAAAAGAGTGGGGGACGACTCACGAGGTCTGATTTCGCCCCCACCAACCTCAAAAAATGACCTCAAAGAAAGGCCAATATTAGATAACGAAATAATAATTAGACGTGTAAAATCACCATCAGCAATCCATGTTTTGTTAATAATTGGGAATTTGAAAACGTAAGCAGTCATTGATACGGCTGCAGACGTAACTGTTATTTCCGATAAAGTTTTTGAGCGCATGGTTCCATCTCCGACAATCATAAAACCAGTTCGTTTTAATACAGCGGCCAGAGATGGACGGATGACGGGTAGTCTTGTAGGACCTGTTTCAATAAAAATTAGTGGTTTGACATTTTATGAAAATATCTACGTTGCGCCTATTGAAGATGATATCTTGTTAGGGATCGATTTTCTGAAAAAACATCAAGCAGTTATAGATATAAAAAATGATTCCTTCAAAATCGGAAATGTTGAAATTCCTACTACTTTTAAGAGCCAAAGTGAATCTTTACATGTCGCAAGAATAACTTTGTACTCAGACACAATTGTCCCGCCTAATTCAGCCATGTTAATTAGATGTAAACTAAGTGAAGAAATGTCAACATTTGTAGCTGAACCGGCAGAATCATTATCATTAATTGGATTACGTTCAGTTCATAAAAAATGATGAAGAGGTGCAGATGTGTTTGTTAAACATTAACAATCGAAATATCAGATTAAATAAAAATCGAGTGATTGGCTATGCTTGTGAGGTTGATACAATCCTTGATAATGAAAAGCAAGAAGTCCCAAGTTTTGTCAGAACACCTTATGACCAGACAAAAATGAGGTTGGTTAAAATGTCAGAAAATAAAATAATTAAAGTTCCTGATCATTTAAAAGACTTGTTCCAAAGGTCATCAAAACATTTAAATATGGAACAAGCTAATCAATTGGCAAATCTTCTATCAAATTACGCAGATGTATTTGCCAAAAATGAATTTGACATGGGGAACTTTAAAGAAATAGAGCATTCAATAAACACTGGAGACCATCCACCAATTCGTCAACCAATGAGGCGAACACCATTGTGTTTTGTAGATGAAGAAGAATCACATTTACAAAAATTGCTTGAAGCTGGAGTTATTCAACCAAGCTTAAGCGAATGGGCCTCACCTCCAGTGTTGGTTCGAAAACGAGATAACTCTTTGAGGTGGTGTGTCGATTACCGGAAAATTAATGCAATCACTAAAAATGAAGTTTACCCTTTACCAAGAATTGATGAAAGTCTTGATTGGCTCTCAGGTAATCATTGGTTTGGTAAGGCAGATTGTAGGAGTGCTTATCACCAAGTAAATCTTAAAAAAGAAGATACAGTTAAAACTAGAAGTCCTGTCACGAATTGTGCGCTTATCTAGGCTTAATTGCGCGCAATTGTCATATTGAATGGCATCTAAAGCACGGCAGGTTCTCCTGGTTACTCATAACCCGGAGGTCCATTGGCTGAAACATTGCTTGTGCACAGGCCATATGTGCAGAATTTGATAGCTGTACTTGGGCCATAACGCGCACATTAACGCGCATATCAACGTGCTGTTTGTGCGCATTTCATGACAGGACTTCTAGTTTTAACTGTAGGTGCAAAACGGCATTTAGCACTAAACATGGAAGTTGGGAATTTGTTAAAATGCCATTTGGTCTTTCCGGAAGTCCATACACATGGTCTAGAGTGATTAACCTGGTTCTTCAGGGATTAACCTGGACCACAGCCTTAAGTTATCTGGATGATGTGGTGTTTGGTGGATGTTCGTTCGAAAGCCATTTGCGGAATCTTCAACAATTATTGGAAAGATTTCGCAAATACAATTTAAAGTTAAAACCCCAAAAATGTGAATTTTGCCAGCATAAAATTGAGTTCCTTGGAAGGGTCGTCAGAATTTTTATTGGTATGGTATGAGTGAGAACATTAAAACTTTTGTGGAGGCCTGTCCACAATGTACCACAGGTAAGAAACCTAATAGAAAATCAAAATGGGATATGACTGTGTATCACTCTGGTTATCCAATGGAAAGAGTACATTTGGATTTCCTGGGTCCTTTACCAGTTACAAATCAAGGCAATAAGTACATCTTGATGATAGTCGATCAATTTACAAAAAGGGTCGAATGTATCCCTTTACCAGATCAGACTGCAGAAACTGCCGCTTGCGCAGCTGTTAATGAGTTCTTTTCAAGATTTGGCTGTCCATTTCAGATATTCACGGACCAAGGTCCTTGTTTTGAAAGCAAATTATTTACAGCCGTTTGTGAATTATTGCAAATTCACAAATCACGAACAACACCTTACCGACCATCGGCCAATGGTCAGGTGGAGCGACAGAACCGCACTTTAATGAATGCAGTCAGGTGCTTTGTCGATAAAAGCCAAAAGAATTGGGATAAATTTATTCCACAGTTAGCTGGAGCTTTGAGATCATCTGTACACCGGCTCACTGGATTTACCCCAAACAAGCTAATGTTGGGTAGGGAAGTAAATCACCCGTCAGATTTAGTTTTTAATTTTAATAAGGGTGATAATTCAAAGGATGTCCCAGATTATGTTCGTGACTTGAATTCTGAAATGAAAAGGGCTCATGAGGTTGCACGGAAGCAGTTAAAGTCTGAGTGTAAAAAAATGAAGCGAAATTATGATCTCACTTTGCATAAGAAAACATTTAAACTGGGTGATTTGGTTTACATGTTAGATGATACAACAAAAAAAGGTAGGTGTAGAAAACTGGCTCCTTTTTGGAAGGGACCAGCAATCATCGCAGAAGTGTATGCCCCTTATTTGTTTAAAGTTATCTTCAAAAATTCTATTTGTGTGGCAAATCATGACAGGTTGAAGCAATGTCATGATAAGGTCTTACCACCATGGTTAAGAAAATGCCTTCAGAAGTTTGAAGAAACTGGGGAGATTGATGTTTTTAAACCATCAACCGTTTATTGCATCTGTCGTAAACCTTATAGTGGCCAGTTCATGATACAGTGTGATCACTGTCTTGAATGGTTCCACGGGAAATGTGTTAATGTAACCCAGCAGGAAGGAGATCAAATGGATGAATATAAATGTCCTAATTGTTAATTTCCTTCATTTCAGTTTAAATGATGACTGATAGTACATCTTCTGACTTTGAGTTAGACCTCGGATTGGGGGAAGAGAGCTTGCTGCTGAGCAGTGGAGAGGAGGTGGTCCAATCTGAGAAGAAGTCTGGAAGTGTGGCCCAAGATGCTGAGCTGTGTGGGCCGGGGGTAAAACATGTACTATCAGGTATTCAGGTATCTGACACTAGGGTGGTGCCTGAACTGGTAAGAGATATACCCTTACCAAATCCGACCCCAGATGAAATAGTGGCGGTATCGGAACAGGATTCTTACCTAAACACCGGTAAAGTAGCACAGGAAACAGGCCGTACTGTGCTAGAATCCAAACCAATGGAAGCAAATATTTCCAGTGTTTCCATACCTATGGTGCTAGAATCCAAACCAATGGAAGCAAATATTTCCAGTGTTTCCATTCCTATGGGTATGAATCTGGGACAATCAGCCAGCAAATTAACACCTAAACAGCTGGAATTAAATAAACTCAGAGAAGAAATAATTGAGCAAGTTGAAAAACCAAAGTTAATTGAACCTGCAGCAAGGTTTATGGCCCTTCTTCTCACAGCCGATTGGTCCCAGGATCAAAATTGCTCAATTATACACAAACAGTATATGCTAGCTAAGTCACGTAGGAATTCAAGTTGGCAGCGTGATGTTTCAGCCCTCGCCTTGGACCAACTATCCTGTACCAATTGGGTGAAGAGAAACTTGGGTCCTTTCCCTAAAGTAACTGTAAGAAAGGGCAGAACTTCAACTAATGTTGGGTCATCAACTCCTTTTACAAAGGATATTAGGTTTGTTAATGAGCCAAGTATTGTGGCTCCTGTGGAGAAGCCGAAAATGGTAGAACATAAGGTCTTTTCAGTAGAAGCACCAGTGGTGCAGGTGGCTCAACAGGGGAACAAGCCAGAACCTTTAGGAGAGGTACCAAGTGGATCCCTTAGCACTGTCGGCGTGGGACCCCAACTTAGACCATTGAAAGTGTGTCCCCTTGATAAGTGTGGGTTAACTTTTAAGGTGGATGTTCAAAGGCATTTTTGGGGTACACATCTTCCACCTACTTGGTGGATAGAATTTGGTATAACCACACCAAAACCTCTCCGGGCTAAGATGGTACAGGATATGGTGGAACTTGGGAAAGATTATTT
Organism: Pictodentalium vernedei; assembly: GCA_031216915.1. NCBI lineage: Eukaryota > Metazoa > Mollusca > Scaphopoda > Dentaliida > Dentaliidae > Pictodentalium > Pictodentalium vernedei. Next base: position 409,297,088 of record CM062290.1, read on the forward strand.
GGGACTGGAAGGTCATATTAATAGTGACTTGGATATTTTGGGTAAATTATTAATGAAAATTAGGGCCTTAGAATCACCCACCAAGTCACAGCTTTTAAAGAATGTGGTTCCCAGCAGTGGATATGGTTTGACAATGAGAGCCATAATGCAGGATTTGGGTCTTCCTTTACCTCCTGAGGGAATTCAGTTTGACCAATTAAATGTGATTGGCTGTCTCTTTCACTGGAAGGTGGTTGCTCTCATTCTAAATCAAGTGAGCAGTAATGCTCAGGTTAAATTTATGAAAACTGAGGTGGAAAGTTGGAGGGTTAAGATTTTTGTCTCCAAAATAAGAAAAAAACTCAGTGAATGCTGAAGAGCACTCATCTGCTAGTGAGAGGGCAGGGCATTTAGAGCTGCCTCATGTCACTCAAGACCCCCATGTTGCCGCTGCATGGATTGTTTCTGCTATTAAGCAGGAGGAACAGACAGCACTGTTGGCCTCGGCTGGGCAAGCCATAAAAAAAATCAAAACCCCCTAAGTGGGGGAAGAGGGCAGTGAAAAAACAAACTGGTCCACAACCTAAACAGCGGCGCTTGGTCGATCCAGAACGCTCTGTTGTGGTCGAAACTCCACAATCCACTGCTGGAAAGAAAAGGGAGCCAATTCTGAAAATTACCACGACAAGGTTGTCAAATGTAACTGCTTCGGGAGGGGGTGTAAAGGTTTCTGGAGTGACAAGGGATGTGGACCCAGTTACTCTCAGAGTAAGAGCCACTGAGGAAGTTGAGATTCCAATTGCAATGGACTCTCACTTCCATCTGAACCGAGTTGCCAGGAATTTCAATCTACCAGGCCTTTCCTTAGATCAGGTTTTAGCGAGGACTCGGGCTCAGATAAACCCCAAAGTACCTGTTCACTTATCAGCTGCTGTTAATGTCTTGTGTGATCCTTTAGATTTCCCTAAGGATCCACAGACACTAACATGTATTGTTGCAGTAGGTTGCCACCCCTCAAAGTATGGTCAGCTAAATGAGGTGGTGAAGCAACAGCTGATTCTCAAGTAACAGCCTTTGGGGAAATAGGATTGGACCGTACCTATGCGAAAGGGTCGGCCGAAATAAAGGAACAGGATCGAACCTTTGGGGAACTTTTGCAGATAGCGCCAAAGAATAAACCGTTGGTACTACACGTACGTGGGGCGGACCTTGAGTCACACGACGTGTTAAACACAACTCTGGTCAAAGTCATGAAATATACCCAATTCTACCAGGTCATCCACCTTCACTGTTTTACGGGGTTAGAGGACGATGTGGAGTCATGGCTGTCATTTCGGCCAAATACGTATTTTGGTCTGACCGGGCTGTGTAATGTGTTTTCTAGAGAAATGAAAGAAGCAGTGGCTGCAATTCCTCTTAATCGTCTTCTCGTGGAAACAGATGCTCCTTATTTTCGGCCAAATACGTATTTTGGTCTGACCGGGCTGTGTAATGTGTTTTCTAGAGAAATGAAAGAAGCAGTGGCTGCAATTCCTCTTAATCGTCTTCTCGTGGAAACAGATGCTCCTTTATATTCATATCTTCTGAGAACTGTTGTCTGTTTGACAGTACGTGTGCGATTCTTATGGGGCAAGCCAAGGGGGCCATGAGCGTCTGTTAGGGAAACCCGAGGGGACTTTCTATATAGAAGCAGTTTCAGAATTGGGTCATGTTTCTCCTAGTAAACTTTCTGTGGGGGGAACCAGAGAGTGAACCATTAAAGGAAAAATGTATTTTAAAATGGTGTAACTTTAAAATGTTTTTAAAGTCAGTTCAAGTCAAATGAATTTTAAAAAAAAAATAATTTTAAGGTGTTTATAGTAAATCTTTTTTAAGGATATGGAACAACTATTTGAAAAATAAAGTAGTGGCCAATCAGACTAAAGTGTTTTCCACTGTAACGAAAATTTTTATAAGTATATGTGACAATTATTAAAGTAATTTTTTATTTTATAATTGGCCAAGAAAATAGAGATTTTCTGAAAAGTTCCATTATCCATTAAATAGCTCTTACCCCGTATTTTATATGATAACGTAAAGATTAAGTTAATTAAAACGGGGAAGAGTGTTGTGTAAATGGGCCGAGTTGTCTCGTTCCTTGATGCGTGTCTCGGCGCAAGCCGGAGAGATCACGAAGTTTACCGGGAAGCGACAGAGCTGATTTCGGCGGAAGTTGACAACTCAGCGACCCACTTGTTTGAAAGCTGTTGTTGTAAGCAGTTGAGTGTTGATAGCGCCTTACGTGTGATGACGTCGTATTGACTGATATATCTTTGATATCATCACAGACTTTTGTAGTTGTTTTGGTGAGTATGATTCGTTAACCTTCGAGTCATTCGAGCAATGACTTTTCAGTAACTGCTCGATGGCTTATAAGGGATATTTGGGATAGGTATGCCTTGTGGTACAGGTAATAATATCCTCAGATAAGTATCCTCTAAAAGGTATCCTCGATAGGTATCCATAAATAATACAATACCTGGGCCATAGGTATCCTCAAATACTGAAATGAGTCTAAGAGTCGTTCGAGGAGTCACTCGAACGAGCAATTACTCGATAGCTCATTTGCTCGATGAGCTTCGAGTCGTTCGAGCAATTGCCCATGGAGCAATTGCTCTTAGGCTCATTTGCTCGATGGGCTTCGAGTTGTTCGAGCAATGACTTATCAGTAACTGCTCGATAGCTTATTGGCTTTGGGAATGATATTGGCTTTGGGAATGATATTGGCTTTTGTTGTACAGAAGGGAGATAACTCTGCATACAGGTTATTGGAAATCAAGCAATCTGATTGGTTAGTTATAATTTATATAAATGATCTAGATAAATGAAATAACAAGAGTACTTGGAATAGGGTCAGAACTAACAAGAATAGACTAGAATAGCTAAATATAGTAATAATAAGGTATATTGTTCCAAATAATAGGCTCTTCTACGCTACCGGAGTATACTCTAGAACAAAGGAACAGAGTCAGATAGACGATAACTATTGCATATATAGATAGAAGCAGAGAATTCTGGGTAAATTTGTCCTATAGCACTACGTGCTATTCTTAATAGGGGAAAAACGTCATGGGATAGAGATCCCAAAAGGAATCTGGGAGAATTCTAAGCCAGAACATTACTCTTCTACAAAGGAACACACCCCGGTACCCCCTTAGTACTATAGCACCACGTGCTAAGCCGATCAATTGGGGAAATAATGTCAATTTCGGTGATTTTGGGTGGATTTTGGTGATTTGGGGGATTGTCGGGTTGTTTGTGGTAATCAGATTTACTCCGATTCAATCGAACATACCCACCGAACATACCCTTATCCTATTGTAGGCCTTAGGTAACATAGCAATCACGTGCTACCATAGAAACCAAGATGGCGGCTTCCAGTATACAAAATGGACGACGGAAACACGTATCACCCTAACAACACGCGCTGCGCATGCGCACTCACACCACGTATCACTATGGAGATGACGTCACAACATGGCCGCTCACGCGGGTTACCATGACAATACAACATGGCGCCACTGGGTCACGTGACATGACGTCACTTCCGAGGTCATCCACCGAGGTCATCCAACCTTTCCCTCAAAAGCCCCTGACATACTACTAACACGGCTTCCCTCGCAAATTTGTTTGGCGATAAAATGTTATTTTTGTTTATTGTTATCAAATGAATTGCCGAGTGACCTTCAAATAATTGTTTTTTTTTTATAGACGTGAAGGCATGTAATAAACACAGAACGACACACGCGTGTGAATGGGTTAATCAATATGGCATTTGTGCTATCGTGGAAGGATAAAACTCCAGGCGTGTCGTTATGTGTATTTATGGTACTTTCAAGATTCCGTCGGAAGGAAATTTCAGTTGGTCGTCACCGTAGATCTTTTATTGGTTAGTTTTTTGTTGTAAATCGTTCATGGCTTGGGATATTCGGAACAAGCTTAAGAGTACCGGAAAAAAAGTTAGAACCGTTAGAATAGACAATGGAAAGTTAAGAAAGGGTAGCTATAAGCTACAACTATTCCCACTGAAATGCTCTTGCACACCACAGGTGTATACACCGGAAGAAGCGAGTACGGTTGTGAATACTGAAAGACAAACATTGATGAAACATTCCCCAATATTGACGAAATTAAAAGGTGAAATATTTAGAAGCAGAAGGTTCTGAAAGAATCGGAACTTGATAATTATATTGGGTTGGGTGCAGCAATTAGATATACTCCCAGTCAATCGAGCATATCGCCACTATATTAGATGCTTCCAGACTCATAGCAGTCACGTACTACCATGGAAAATATGATGGGAGCTTCCAGTAAACAGAATTGACGACACAAACACGTGTCAACATGGGGGGTCAATTGGGTTCTAAGAACTGATATACCGTTAGCATATCACGAAGATCGAAATCTTAAGAATGGCGTGGAGGTAGTTGGACCAGCGCACATTTTCAAAACGTTATCCGATGTTGACCTGGGTCTGGACATCCCCGGATAAATTTTCGAAAAATAAGCCGGAAATGGCGCTATATGGTGATATTTTCGGAACGTCAATTTTTATTAAGCGCCGTGAGACATAGGTAATTTCATTAATTGGCAAACCATGCAGACCGTAGAGTTTGGATTTTAAGGGGTCTGTGGGGAATGTGTTTGTTCTTTTAATATTTTTTTTAAATATTTATTTGTTTTATTTAATTTTTTTTTTTTTTTTTTTTTGGAGGGGGAAGGCTCCCTCACCACCGCCCCGGCTACGTCCATGGTATAGGTATATCGTACAATTTTCAAACACTGATTCTTACGGCGGAAATCTATTTTAGAGTTTTAGGGAGCCTGAAAAAATGAACCCAGTTGAACCAATACTAAGGGAATCCAAGTAGTAATAATGGGCAGTTAGAAACAACAGTTTTTCTTCGTTGCCATTTTCTAACAAGGCATTATTTATTTATTATTTTTTTTATTTATTAGGGTTTAACGACACTTTAACAGCCAAGGCCATATCGTGTCGGTGACAGTTTTACGGGTGGAGGAAGGCGGAGTACCGGACAGAACCACAGAGTAACGACGAGCATCTGCCAGCTCCCCAACATCCTAACTCCGCACTGCAGCACAGGCAGGGTTAGATTGGTTGAAGACGTGCGCACCACCGACGTGCAGTACACCTTAGTACACCACGTCATCGTGCCCCTGTGTGGACAATCGGAATGAAGTGCCTTGCCCAAGAACACAACGTGGGCGACCAAATCGATCGCCCAGATGGTCACCCACCCAAGGACTAACCGGGCTCGACGTTGCTTAACTTCGGTTTTCTGTTCAGTGGCTCTGGTCAGCACTGCATTTTGCCTGGTGGGATTCCTGCTTGACATAGGTGATACAAAAATTAAATTTAAACGTGTCATGTTTCCCCAAATGATTATATGATGGAAGACAATTCTCGTTGGGCATAATCCACAGGTTCTCTGCTTTATCAAGTAATATAATTGGTGACTGAAGACAGCCAAGTACAAGTTTCGAGCTTGAAGCTGACTCCACTTCCATAACAGTTGTATGCCCTTTTCTAATGCCTACTTTGTACATTATACTTTCGATATTTATTTATTTATTTATTTATTTATTTATTTATTTATTTATTTATTTATATTTATTTATTGGTGTTTAAGGTCACATACTTATGCACAATGTCTAGTCATGACTGTGACATTTTTACGGGCGGAGGAAGCCAGAGTACCCGGAGAGACCCACCGAGCAACTGCCAGCTTCCCAACATCGCACTGCAGCACAGGCAGGGTTAGATTGGTTGAAGACATGCGCGCCGTCAACGTACAGAACGCCTTAGTACACGGCGTCATCGTGCCCACATGAGGACAATCGGGGTGAAGTTCCTTGCCCAAGGACACAACGCGGAATTCGAAATCGATCGCTCAGACGGTCACCCATCCACGGACTAACAGGGCTCGACGTTGCTTAACTTCGGTGATCTGAGGAGAACCGGTTACCACAACGCCACCCCCCCCCCTCCCCTTACGAAGCACACAATGAAGGAAATGAAAAAGGAAAAGTATGAAGAAACCCAAACAATGCCTTGTTTATTAGTCCAGCTCACTTGTTTTTATGCATCTAGACATCTGGAAGAAGTCAACGAAAAACAAAGTCACTGAAACTTCCTATCCCTTAAGATGACGTTAATCAAGGTGCTAACTCCTCTCAAGGGAACGCCCCAACGCCAAAACATAATATTTTTCACTTCATCAAACGCCTTGGAATTTACCTTGAAGGAAAACTAGTAACACTGTTTTTTCAACTTTCCAATCTCGGTACTCGTTTTTGTCAATAATATATTATAACTAAATTGTATCGTAAATATTCAATTTCCTTTGCCTTTAAACAGATACTATGAGTTACCTCTGCCAACATGTATGGTATATGGCGAGTTAATACCTGGATGTCGGTTTTTAAACACAGAGCCGCAGGCGATGTGTTTAAATGAGACATTCAGGTATTAAAGTCATATACCATACATGTTGGCGGAGATAACGTGTTTGTTCCGTTTGTAACACAATTCAAACATTGTGGAAATAAATTTGTGGACTCAATTTTCAGCTCACACAATTCGTGATAATTATTTGGCTTTATAATCGCAGAAAACAACAGACAGAGTTACATCCCTTGGGTCGTTAAGGAAAGGAGTAAACAGTATTTTGTTGACATATCGTCCCCTGAGTACCAATGTGTTCTATGTGCCTACTGGCAGCCTACTGGCAGCCTACTGGCACATATAACACATTGGTACTCAGGGGACGAATAAATTACTCTTATTTTATTTTTATGATTGAATTGTCGGAAATCTGATGATATTTGTGACTATTTGCGGGTTTTTTGGTTTGATTTTTATTTCCAGGCGAGCAAAAGCGGAAAGCTTTCGTTTAAACCATATACCCCCCGACGCTTTGCGTGCTCTTGTACCCTGGATGTTGCACGCTCTCATAAACCTTGGATGTTGGGTGCATCCTTTACTATGGCTATTTGTCCACGGCCTTTTGATTGGTCATAATTCATCGGGATATGGGTACAAACATCCTTAACCTATTCATTTCTCGCTGACCTCAAATAAAAAATTCCCTTTAAAGTAATCGGAGATTCCGAGGCGTCTTGAAACCTTCGAAAATTGTTTTCTTGTTCAGCATTGTTCATTACAATGACAGATTTAGAACATCAAAACAATATAATTTTATCTCGAAATCTCTGGAAAATATCTCAAATGCTCGAGTTAATATGTCAGGTTCTTGAGATATGCCGAGATCTCCAGATAATATGTCGAGATATTATCTCAAGATCTCGAGATGAAATAATTTTTTTGATATCCTAATTCAGCCGCCAAGGTAGTTTCTTTATAGCACTTCTGCCCCGTAAGGTGGCGGCGGTGGATACACTTTTATGTATGTGAATAAAGAGCTCTCCAGCAATCGGTTTGCAAAGAAATCAGGAAGCGAAAAGCAGAACACAAGTAGAAAGTTACGATATGGATAAATCGTTTCTACTTAGCCACTTTCTAACCGCCTTACTCCATACAATGAAGCAAATGAAAATAAATATCCCCTGGGAACTATTAAAGAAAATATGAAGATACCAAAATAATTCCGTGTTTGTTAGCCCAGCAAAAATACCGAAAGTCCAAGAGAGGCTCAATAGACTTGACATTTTGAAGCACGATACAAGCACACGCATCTTTGTATTTGAGAATGAGAAAGAACAAAGCCTGGCGGCCGATACAGCCAAGCAAACTGTATTACATAAGATCATTATAGACAAGGGCAAACCTATCGTAATTAACAATGCTATTTCATTGTTGATAAAACAGGTTGGTTTTCCGTATTCCATCTGGAATATGTCCATGGTATCCAATATTACCGCTAGAGTGGTAAATGTGAAAGCTAATGTGTATGTCAGAATGGCGTACGCAATTATGCGCCAGTTTATCCGAGTTCTACCTGTCTGAGTGTTTCCTGTATTGCAAAATGAAAACACGGTATGAAGGCCGTACGTTACAGACCAGATGAAAACGCATACCCACATAAATTGCGACAAGATGGCTACACATGTACAAATATGCGGTCTATTGTCTACAATATTTGACAGAAGAAAGAGAGTATATGCGCAAGACAAGCAGATCATTATATTGAGGCATATGCGGCTAGGTGTGGTTCGAAACTCTGGGTGAACAAGGTAGATAATGGTAGAAATTAAGAGTGCCAACAAAGAAATAGATACAAGACAACTAGATATAATAGCCTTAAACATATGTTGCTTTTCTCCGGACCTTCTTTTCCACTTCATCATAAGAAATGTGTAGTTTTCATAACAAATATCAACGGTGTTGTTTACTCTCCGGTAGACTGTGTCGTTAATAAATCCGTTGTTTGCCTCAAGTAATGTCCAGAGAATGGACAAATTGGTGTCCATTGTATTCAATGTGACGTGGGGACATTGTAAACGCCTATCACCAAATTTCTGAATGACACTCCAACACTCTCGGGCATCCTTCGAAGAAGCATATTTTTGCAGCCTGCTTGTGGCATTCGTTTCCTCGTAAAAGAACACGTGCTTAGAAAACCTTCGATAAACACTCAAGACTTGTTTATAGGTAGCTTCACCAAATACGTTAACAGATATGCATACTTCGGTACAAAATGTTGCAGAACCTCTACCGAATGGTGTCAAAGGTGTCGGAATTGAAAACCTGAAACTGGAGAAATACGTATTCTGTAATGTTTCGTGAAGCTCATCCAGTATTGCCGCATGTACTAACATTTTCGAGTAAGGATGGCATGGAAAGTAGACAATCAACCCAAAAACTACACGAGATGTAGTCAGAAACGGTAAAATACATTTCCCATAGCTCGGAGTAAGCATTTCTCCACAAGAAAGTCGACGACAAACATTCTGCAAGTAGAAAACGTAATGAAATACAGTGAAGTTACATTTTCAAAATTTCAAATTTAATATCTGATTCTAATCACACATTTAACTCTTTCTCACATCTTACCGCTAAAAGACAAATCTATTCCAAGTGATGTGTGGGGGGGGGGGGGGGGGTAAGGTGGGGGGGGGGATTGCGGCGTATCATTTACTTGCATCGTCATGAGTAGTATGCCAGAGGCTGTACGTGCCCCATTTGCAAGATCACATGCGCACCCGAGCGGTCATATTGTGAGGTCATTACCCTAGTGATTCGTGTTGACGGTGCGCATGCACAGCGTGTGTTGTTAAGATGATAGCTGTTTCCGCCGTCCATTTTGTATACTGAAAGCCATCATTTTAGTTTCTATGGTGGCAAGTGGTTGCAATGTAACTTAAAAAAATAGGCCGATTAAATCGTTAGATGTGTACCCATACGCACACATAGTAGAAAGCTGTATGACGGAGCCCCCCCCCCCCCCCCCCCCACAGCCCCCCACCGGATGCCGACATTATGTACACCATACATGGTATGGGTACATATAGAAATGGATGGAGGAGTACCTAATTTGATGGATAAAGGGTTAATATCTCCGGATCAAATTATTAGACTGACATAAAAAAACTATAGAGCACAGAACATCAGTAACCTGAATACATATATAAGGTAACCTGATAATCGAATTAATATTTTTTTGAGTTATCAAATGCCGAAGAAATGGATTGGAGGAATTCTCAATTTGAAGGATAAAAGGTTTCTATCACAGGATCAAATTATAAGATTTACACCAAAAACTATACAGCTCGGCACATCAGTAACCTGAATACATATATGAAGTAACATGACAATCGGATTGATATTTTCTGAGATATCTCATGCCAAAGGGATTGGAGGAATTTTCAATTTGATGGATAAAGGGTTAATATCTCAGGATAAAATTGTCAGATTTACACCAAAAACTATACAGCTCGGAACATCAGTAACCTGACCACAAATATAAAGTAACTTGACAATCCAAGCACTATTTTTCAAGTTATCGAATGCCAAAGGGGCTGGAGGAATTTTCAATTTGAAGGATAAAGGGTTAATATCTCAAGATCAAATTATCAGATTTACACCAAAAACTACACAGTTCGGCACATCACTAACCTGAACACAACATTAAAGTAACTTGACAATCCAAGCAATATTTTTCAAGTTAATAAATGCCAAAGGGATTGGAGGAATTTTCAATTCGAAGGATGAAGGGTTAATATCTCAGGATCGAATTATTAGATTTACACCCAAAACTATACAGTTCGACGCGTCAGTAACCTGAACACAAATATAAAGAAACTTGACAATCCAAGCAATATTTTTCAACTTATCGAATGCCAAAGGGATTGGAGGAATTTTCAATTTGAAGGATAAAGGGTTAATATCTCAGGATTAAAATAACAGATTGACACCAAAAACTATACAGCCCGGAACATCTGTAACCTGAAGATATATATAAAGTAGCATGACAATTGGATTGATATTTTTTAGTTATCTCATGCCAAAGGGATTGGAAGAATTCTCAATTTGAAGGATAAATAGTTAATATCTCTGGATCAAATTCTCAGATTTACACCAAAAACTATACAGCTCGGCAGATCAGTACCCTGAACACAAATATCAAGAAACTTGACAATCCAAGCAATATTTTTCAAGTTATCGAATGCCAAAGAAATTGATACGGACGCCGGACGGACGTCCGGACGGACGGACGGATGGACGGACGGGCGGACAAACGACGGAGGGCCACCCAGGATGCCGGCATTATGTGTACCACGCATGGCATGGATACACATAAAAAACGAATAGAACAAGATTGTGTTTGGGGGGATGGGGAGATTCATTCATCGAGAGAAGTGTCTTCGTTTCGGACTTTCCCTCAATCCTCGTTGACATCGTAGAATTATTACCCAAATGAACCCGACAACGACACCAAATCATCAAAAATCTGTCTAATATCACCGAAACGGACTTTTTTTTCCCCAATTGTTTAGTTGGTGATATTTTGCAGAGACCACGATTTTACAATCCTCCGTACAATCTCACGTGGCTAAGAGATGCAAGAGGGTATACACAATATTACATATTATGTTAACAAATGTGTTACAGCGAAATACACTAACAATTGGCAAAAAAATGTATATGTGTGTACAGGTATGTACAGTAGGGTGGGTAGGTGTGTGGTGGGGGTCGGTGTGTGTGTGTATGTGTTTATGTATATTTGAGTGTGTTGTGATGGAGGTGGGATGGGCTTGGTGGGTTAGATTGAGAGTGCTACAATGAAAAAGACGATAGAAGGGGTAATTTGAAATTGCTTGTTGAGACAATTCGTTATTTGTATATGCATGCATATTTTGTCGATTAGCTCAGTTTTCACTCGTTTGAAGGCAGGCATCCTAGCGACTGGATTCGATGTTCCCGGGAACTTTGCGGATGAAGAGGAAGTGAGCGTAACTCTAAGTAAGTTGCAATTTGTAATGTTCTCAGGTCTTTAGTCCCCCCACAAATTTTATTGCCCCCGGATTCCAGAAAAGAATGCCTAAAATCACACTTAAAGTAACTTACCACTCATTACAGGCTACAAACAAATATATTTGTTGGAGGAACGGACCTTTGAGGTCGGAGGGATTTACATCAGCGTACTCTGTCTATACAGATTGCTTGGAACTTCATGACACACATTAACTCTTCTATCGGATTATTACATAGGTGATGTCGGAATAGTTAATTACTCGCAAGCAATATTGTCGAGTTTGTTCCATTTTTTTCAGAAAATTCTTTGGCTAGGTTATTTTTTGTATATGTGGTTCCTCTATTTCGTAAAATCTTTTAAGGCGGATTCTAAAGTTGGCGAGGCTAGGGGACATTTGTTGAAATTTACTACAGTATATATAGTGTTTAGCCAAAATGATGATACTATTGATTATGCCATTGGGGTATTCTGTTCCGAGTAGTATATTCCTTTTAGTCAAACATATAGATATGTCCCGTTCTTGTAAAAATATTTGGCATTCCTCCCAGAATTGTTTGATTATGTTGCAGGACCAAAAGATGTGGGAAATAGTTTCTTCTTTTTTGCAATAATTGCATAGAGGGGAATGAGTATTGTTAAAGTTAGCTATATACATGTATTTGTTTGCTCCCAATATTCGATTGATAATTTTGTATTGAAAGTATTTTAATTTGTTGTCCATAATACCACATTTAAATGGATGTTGGTATATTGTAGTCCAGTTTAGGTCTAATTCGATTTCTGACTCCCATTTCAATTGTGATTTACATTTAATTTTTTTGTGTGTGTTTTGAAGCTTCAGCAATCTGTGACCTTTTTCTGATAAGATACTTTGATACGGGGTGGGGATAATAAGTTGTTCGATTGATGGAATTGTTTCTTGGTCTAACTTAAACTCTTTCAAACGGACTTAACGAAGCCCCCATATTGTGCTTATAAGAGCAGTGCGTGATGCTACATGACGGAAGGGTTACCAAACGGTGTATTCCGTTGAATTGGCGTACTTTTGCTGGTTCGGATTCCTGCGGAATCCTCTGAATCTATCTATGTAAGTATGTTATTCTTTGCGTCTTTCCAACCCTATTCACTTGTTCCTTAAAAAAGAGTATCTTTACTGGCTCGAATTCCAATATAATTCCCTTCTCCTGTCCGCTCCGGTCTATTCTATAACTTATTCTCTCCACTTCTTGGCCTGTCATGTCTAGGTTATGACCACATCCCTATAAAAAATTCTGACTTCCCTAGATGCGTTTGCGTGCTAGGGCACAATGTGTACACATCACATGCAGCATATTGGTACATTCTGGGTGTGCCGATATGAACATGTGTGCTTATGCCAAACATTGGTTATCCACATGCAGCATGTATGCACATATTGGCGCATCCAAAATGTGCCTGTGTGTTAATGCACAGCATTTCACAATGTGTACACATCGCATGCAGCACTTAGCCACATGCTATATATGCAATATGTGCTTATATGCTAATGCACAATCTGTGCACAACACACGCAGCACATAAACATATAAGTGTATTTATTATGCTTCAAGTTTGCAACATCAGCCGTGATTGGTTAATTTGGCACCTTCTGAAAGTCATAGTACTAGAGTTTTGGGGCAAAACACGGGTACTATCGGGACGTTTTTCCCTGGAGACAAGTGAACGAAGAAAATGTAAGCGCCACTTCCATTGATCAGCGTCGATTGGAATTTCTTAACACCAAACGCTGGCTCCGTGTCTGTTTAACTTTTTTCAACATCGGTAGACACAAACTTACCAACAAATATATCATCTTCAGTGGGAATGTTTTCAATTTTAACTGCAAACAATGAATTCAAAAGAATTAGAAATATTAAAAAACTCACGTGTTGTTCACCACTTCAGTGAATCCTGAATATGAGTCTCAGTTATGACTTCAATCAATTATATTTAAGAAATAATTGTTGTTTTCCTTCGGTTTATGCGATATAAACCGAAAATTTTCAGCACAAGCTTCATAACAAGCATTAACAATGAATTATAACATGAACAGCATGATGCAGTTGTCAACATTAGTATTTGTTGATATAGAAACTCCCAAAGCGACGGCACTTGTGACAATTGATTTTCGAAGAGACGTCATTCGTTCGAAATGACGTCATGTTTTTGGATTCGACTACATTGTTGTTACAAGACTGATGGCATGTTGCAGTTAACGCTTCACAACGAAAGTCATATTTTGTTCGGCATAATAATATAATTAGAACGTTTCTTTTCATGTTATATTGGTCGATAGTACGTGAGTTTGTGTGATTTCTGAAATAAAACCTGAAGCAGGAACGTTCTAATATTATATTGGAGTACTTATGACGCGGCAATTATCATTTGAGTATACCTATTGAAGATACCTTCTAGAGGTACATACCTGAGGATATCCTTCAGATGACAATTATGATTCCTAGTACCTGTTTGTCAACTGCCTTCTAGGCCACCACTTCATATCTCGAACGTCCAGCTGCTCACTTGTCCATAGTCATCACCATATGTTCTACGATCAGCTTCCACTATAGACACTGTTTCTATAGTCTTCTTCTGTGCTTGTAGTTGTGTACGATTACTGCATTGTACCATTAGTATTGGCTACCACAATTATATTATGAGCTAGAGTCCCAACATTACTAAATTGTGGTACTACTTCGGCTCTTGGTGTCTATCATTACATTACTGCCGCTACAGGTCCCAATTCATACGTATATCACAATCGAACTTTTTTTTGTCACTACTGCATGCACAAACGACTCAAATCTTATTGCGCAAAAAAATGAGCTATCAAGTATTTGCTGAATGACCAAATGCACTTGAGACTCTTCGATTCACTTCGGAAAAGTGGCTTTTAAAATAGATTCTTTAACCCTTTACCCAACGCAGACGATTTCAAAATTTATTATTTTAAATATCATTTTTTTTCAAATTTTTCAACAAATTTCAACAAAACCATGTCATGTGAACCCTCTTTGGAACGAGCTCGTTCCAAAGAGGGGTCACATGGTATGGTTTTGTTGAAATTTTTCGAAAAATAATATTTTTTCAGCTGCTGAATTTGCATATAACGCGGGCGGATACGGGCGATTCGTTGGGTAAAGGGTTAAGTGTGGTGTCAAGAAACGGGGTTGATGATTTTTATCGAATGAGCTAAAGAGCTATGAGAGAAATTGTCCCATGAGCAAATGCTATTGCAACTCGAATCCCATCGAGCAAATGACCAACAGAGCAATTGCTCATAATTGCTCAGTGAGCAAATGCTCTTGCGATACATCGACTTATTTTGGTAAAAGAGGGATTCCATAGGGTTTTCTGTAAAATGGATTACATAAGTGGGATTCTGTAAGATGGATTCCAAGCTTCTCTAAAGCTTCTGGTAGTCTTACCATCGTCTTCCACCTTGTCTTCAACTATCCGTTCTATGATTGGTCTATATTGTCGTCAACAAACACTATACCCTTCAACCACACTTACAGCTTTTTTGTCATTACTATTGGCTTGCACTACATCAATAGAGAGTAATAGCGTGATTGCACTGGTTACATGAAATAATTCATGAGAGGTGAGGAACGTTGTACGAACACGAGTTCACGAATGCACACGAGTGTTTTACAATATAGTCCCTCGCCTCGAATGAATTATTTCGCGTAACCAGTCCAGTCAAGCGATTACTCTGTTTATTACTTATCATTATTAACGATAATTATATTATTTAACCCTTTATTTAACGTAACGGCCATAACCGGCCAGCGCTATTCTCAAAAATCGCCAATTAATTTTCATTATTTTTTTCATTTTTTGTTTCTAAAACATCGGTTATGACCTCTCATTGGAACGAGCTCGTCTAGCCCGTTCAAATGAGGGGTCATAACCTATGTTTTCGCGACAAAAAATGAAAATAAAAGCTGTCCCGGATTGTTTTTGGCAATTGTCGTCTTATTTTCATATTAGGTAAAGGATTAAAAAAAAAACCAAAAGTCCCCATTACACCCACGGCAAAGCGTCTTCGTTTGCGCGCACGGATACATGACACAATTGTTGATTGCATAATTCACTTGTGAAGTTATCGTTTATCGACAAATCCGGAAATCCCAGTAGATCACACGTTGGAAAGTAAATAAACTTCCTAGCTCTGGCTGATCCCGTCTCGACTCTGCCCTCGGTCATGACTATAAAAGGCGCACGCAGCGAGATCGCCCCTTTCTTCTAAGCCCGTATTGGTCTGTACAACCCGAGTGTACGTTAGGTTTCCTTACACATAAAAAACAATCTGTTGATGATACCGAGATGTGTTTGTGTGCTAGTGAACAATGTGTACACATCACATGCACGCATTGGCACATGCTGGATGTGCCGATATGTGTTTGTGCGCTCGTGCATAATGGATGCGCAAGACATGCAGCACATAGGCTCATCCGATGAAAGAAAAAGAGATTTTGTGACCACAGCTATAAACTATGCTGGGATTTCACGGGGCATGGGACTTGCGGTTGGTGGGATGGGGTGGGATGGGATGGTGTGATAGTACACACAGCGTCATAATGAGTATTACACACCCATTCATCTTTAAACCCTTACATTCAACGGAATCGCCGCTATGATTTTAATGATTCTGTATTCAACGGGTGATATACAAGCCGGAACTTGTTTATCGCACCGTTTAGTTACGCTTCGAAAAGTTTCCAAATTTCGTTATACAATCATCGACCGTCTGTCGCATAGTGTGAAAATGAAAACGTCTGAAGCAAAATAGTCGGTTCACAAGAAATTAGTTAGCAAAAAATGAGATAACATTTTTAAAAAATCCAATCATTTCCAACAAGAACATTTACCCAGTCCCGTGGCCGTCTCGATTTGTGGATCCCGTTATATCTAAATTGGTCAACTTTATTTCGGTAAATCTTCGTACATCTTGACATGCTTCAAACTTCTTTTTAAAAAGTTTCTCCCAGCTGTTTTGTAAATCTAC
The DNA here is from genome assembly GCA_031216915.1 of Pictodentalium vernedei. Taxonomy (NCBI): domain Eukaryota; kingdom Metazoa; phylum Mollusca; class Scaphopoda; order Dentaliida; family Dentaliidae; genus Pictodentalium; species Pictodentalium vernedei. Next base: position 409,313,591 of record CM062290.1, read on the forward strand.
ACAGATTTGTACTTATATTTTTACGAACAGTAACAGCCACCAAATGGTTAGGCGTGAATGGGCACCAGCCGAAGAGAAACAGCGATACGCATTTCAACAAACACTGGTTCCGAAAAGGTTGTTCTAATTTGTTATCGATCCATTTGATCAGTACAGCTTCAGTCAAACCAAACTCCTCACCTTTGGGTTTAAATATCGGAATTAAAATTTGTTTATTTAAATGAATTTTAATGCATGGGTTGTGTAATGAACACAGAACGCGATGTGTGTTTGGATCGGTGGGTGTTTTACAAAACTCGTTTGAATGGCGTAATCATATTTCACTAGAGCCCACGGCTCTCGCGAAATATGGCTACGCCAATCCAACTCATTATGTAAAACACCCACCGATTCAAACACACATCGCGTTCTCTCTATGTATATCACATGCTGCTCACAGATAAAAATGGATGCGCCAATATGTGTTTATATGATAATGCACAACAATGTGCGCATAACACATGCAGCGCATAAGCACAGACGACGAAAAGGGGATTTTGTAACCACCTGCATACCCTAAAAACGGATTCCACAAGTCGGATTCCTATGGGACTACATGAAATGGATTCCGTGATTTGACATAACCATAGATACAAATCCTTAGAAAAGCTATCCCCAAAAAAGTATTCTCAAATGACGCATTACCATGTCATAATTATAATCAAATACCCGTGTGCGCCGATGTGATGCATGTGCTGCGCATTAGAACATAAGCACGTATTGGCCTATCCATCATATATCTATGTCCTGCTTGCGATGTGTACACTTTGTGACACACTGTGCACTAGCGCACAAGTACATTCTGGATGTGTTAATATGTGCCAATGTGCTGCATGTGTTGCGCGCACATTGTGCGTAAGCACACATGCAAATATCGGCACATCCAGCATGTGTCAATGTGCTGCATGCGGTTTGTGCACATTGTCCACTAACACACAAACAGTTCTAGGGAAGTCTGAAAATTTTATAGGGAGACCCGGGAAGTTATAAAATAGACAGGACAGGCGAAAGGGCGGAGTGAATACCAGGATAGGCTGAAGCAGGGAATTCCAAAGGAATCCAACCTAGTAAACACAATGTTATACAAAAGGATAAGCGAAGAGGGTTGGATAGACAGAAAGAAGGAATCCGAACCAAGAAAAGTACACCTATTCAATCGGACACACATTTTTGGTAACCTTTCGGTACAATGACAATTACAGTACGTGGAGAGTGGATTGTAACTAAATCACCCGTGGAGTGAAGTTATCACCCAAGCTATAACTTTCAAATTTTGTACATATCGACAAAAAACACAAGCAAGGTTTCAAACTTTGCTGCTGCTGGCTATGCTTTGAAACAAATTTTCAATTATTCTTCGGATGGAACCTCCATTCTGCGGGAGATTTAGTGATAATACTCTCTCCGCGTACTGTATATACGTACTGCACTTCTAAGTTCAAGATGGAGGCTTCGCCAACTCTGTTTCGTTGATTATTTTTGGTGATGGCGATGTGGAGTCGTTATCGGTCTATTTTGTGTAATTTTACGATGTAGGATTTGGGAAAATCCGAACTAGAAAACTACTCTCGACGAATCAAACACACCGTCCCTCTACCCCCCCCCCCCCCCCCCCGTACTATTGGAGGGTGTTAAGCAACATAGCAATCGCTTGCCACCATAGAAACTAAGATGACGGCCTTCAGTGCACAAAATGGGCGACGGAAACACGTGCCACCCGTCAACACACCTGTGTATGCTCACTGACACCACGTCTCACAATGATTATGACGTCGCGGCATGGCTACTCGTGTGAGCTACCATGACAATCCAACATTTTGTAAGTGGGTCACGTTACAGGACGTCACATATGCGATCCGTCATGAAATCTTGCAAATGGGTGCACGTTCAACCCGTGACATAAATCTATCATGAAAATCTACTTTCGATACATTTATCTCCCTTTAAATAATTAGACGGGCGGGATGGCCCAATTAGCAAGCAAGTAATTGTTGAGAAAAAACTATGACTTCAGTAGAAAATAAGCAAAGCTTCCTTTTGTTAATTTTAGTAAACGAAAACAGAATACAACTCTCTCAGATGTCTGTCGTTTTCGTTTATTAAAAGGTACAAAAAGGAAACTTGGCTTTTTATGGCAACCTAATTAGAAGAACCAGTTCACAGGTAATCCGCCATTAAAAATACCCATCCGTATCACACCTTTCAACACTGAGTGTCCACTTTGGCTCTTTGTTTGGCAAAGGTCTTTTTACAGTAATATGCAAGTTTTTATTCTTCCCTGGAAATAATTGGCAAATTACACATCCTAAACCTTTATATTAGTGAAAAGGATCGTCTGCATTTTATACCATGATTACTCTGTACGAAAAACCTATGGCATAAGTTTTACACGCCAACCGCGGCGAACACGCCAGTAATGGGATTTCAATACTTAAAATTTACACCGACAGTGGAACTACATCCATGTTGACCTTTGGTGACCTCGACTTGAATGCAAACTTATCTAAATTGATCGCTCGTCGCCTCGCGAAGAGGGAAATGAAAGCGGCAATTATTTATTGCGTTTTTAAATGAGTTTACCTTATAAGGTATCGAAAATTAACAAACATGCACTGTCGCATGTTACGAAAGCATCCACAACTCGAAATAGTATGTTATTATGTTACTAAAATGAAAAGGTCACGTGATTTGCGTGTTTCTTTTTCCATTTCGTTTCGGCGATAAAATTGGCAGCGGAAGCATCACCCACAGGTGCTCATGTAAACAAATGTAGATTCACACGAGTGTACGTCTGCTGCTCAGTAAAATCGAGAAAAAATAATAGCCACTCTTAATAATCTGACGATCATGGTATAAATAAAATATACCCAAAGTAGCTTGGTGTACCAAATGTTCACCACTCGTGAACACCGAGCTACTATGGATATATTCTATATATATGTCCCGATGCTCACACTGTTGATAAAGTGAACAAAAAAAAGTTATAGTGCATCAAAGGACGATGAAAGTGTCGTCAGATATAGATATACTTCATTCAGCAGCATTTGAATAATACAGAGTAACACGTTTGATATAAACAAAAAACATCTAATACGTGCTGCTGGGAGATGGCAGAGCCAGATTGGCTGTCTACCTGCCATCACCCTAAAAATCTAGAACTAAGTTACATTAAATTTAATTCAATTCAGACCAGTCTACGTTTTCCCTTTGAACCCTCAAAACTTAAGACTGAAGTACAGCAAATAGAAAATAAAGTAGGCGACTGTGAACTGGTAAGAGAAGTATTTTCAAAAACCTGGCTTACCCTACCAACTAAACGAGAATTTCACAATAATAATAGGTAAATCTGACTGATATCTGCAGATAACAGCTGAGTAACGAAGTGATTAATCTTGACTACAACAGAGATTTGAACGGCGCTATGTACCATAGGCTGACGGATTCACGACACCAGCTCCAGTTTATGAGGGGCAACTCAAGACGGAAGCCACTGTTGGCGTTCCGATTTCTAAACTTGGAAAGACTTTCTCATTTTAGAAATCTGAACGTTGTGTCACATGTCATTAGCACTAATTTGCAACGCCTTTATAGAGAGGTTAGTATAAAAAGAGCAAATAGAAATGGTTTATTATCTAATCACCTTCGAATTTACGAATATAAATATGGGCAGGGAAGCCAAGTTAGATGAGATACCAGACAAAGGCAAAAACTACACACAACTTAAGGTTCGGGTACATAGGCAACAATTATTTTTGACTAAGTCCCACAAGCGGTGTCATTGATCAGGTATGTCAAAGAACTCGCCCATTGATTTATAATTTACAGAGAACAGTCTGGACAGAAAGGATTGCTACATTTAACGCAGTCAGAGTATGAAGCTAAGAGCTTTGAAAGCCAAATTTCTTTTGAACATATTTCTATTATCGAGCTGACGAAGTTCCGTATCTAATTCGTTCTACAATTTTGGGTACGAGTACAATGGAAACATCTCTAATGATCGAGATCTAGTTCTACTTACGTGTTGAAGCGTAGAGATGAAAGAGTCCTTCACTTACTTGTAAATGGGTTTCAACAGAGAATAAAAGTAGTGTTCAGCCGATTATCAAAAATGGTCTTTGACCGATTACCGGTTATTTGAGCTCACAATCGGCCGATTCCGATAATACACATCATAACAACGTTGTCCCCTCTTTCTCTCGTTTATTGGTGCGTCGGTCTGAAAAGACTTTGGTACCAGTATATCATAATTTTCTGTCTGTTACTCCTAATTAAGACATACTGAATCATGATTAGGACAGTTTAATGTCCCAATTAGCTATAAGTAACTCCTAGTTGCAACATCTTAAGTCCTAATTATTACATACGAGTGTCCAAATATGCTCCTAGTACCTTCTAATTAAGACAAACCAAGTCCTAAGTGGGATAGACGGATGTGTTAATTAGATATTAGTAATTCCTACTTAGGACACGCGGGTGTCCTAATTTGTTGTCGTTACCACTAAGTTGAACATGGAGACGTCGATCGACGTTATTATCCACTGTTCAATCCGACATAACGTTGTTCGGGTCTGGAGGATATTGGGTTTCTCGTACCAGAGTGATATTACAGTATAGTACGGGCGATCTGCATCGCTTCTTGATCAACGTTTTGATCTTGGGATAACTAACCCATCTAATGCCGTATACCGCCACGTTGTGGCTATGGTAACGACGTAATTTTAGGACAAAAAGTGTTATTGCGTGTGTGTCTGGCACGGTAGTATAGTACTGAGGGCATGCACTCCTCTGGGTGTACTGTTAGCCCTTCATCTGGAGGCGGCTGAAGCTCGATAAAAGTGGAGGGGGACAGATTTTCAAGGCTACCACGGTTCAGCCCAGTGGGGGGAAAAGTTACAATCGGTAAATGTACCGCGACACAATATAGTGTGCTGTTTAGATGAGCATGCCGCAGTGGAGTCACTGCCCTGTTCATTTCTTCTACTCCAATCATCTTCCAACCCGAAGGCTAGCCTTCGGGTTGGAAGACGGTCGAAGTGGAAGAAACGGGCCGAAGCGACCAAAGATGGGATTCATTGGTCAACTGTTGTTTGGATTTGCAAATAATATATGCCTGGAATGCCTTATATTAGCACGTTTGCATGGGCCTAGTTTAACCTGGCGTAACCTCGCGACATGTCTATGGGAAAAGTGGAGGGGCACGTGTCCCATGTTCCCCCTGGTTCCGCCGCCTCTGCCGTGATCCTAGTTACCTATCTTCTCGCCCAATGCTTTTTAGTATCCTGCTTTTTAGCATTATTACCATGGGTAGTACGTAATGATAGTTGATTGGTTGTTGTCCCCTATGTGTAGTCCTCTGGTATGATATGGTATGGTAGCATAGTAGGCAGCATGTATCTTATTTGATCCATTCAAGCCTTGGGAAACACCTTTGACCTGTCTTGAGTAGGGCTGAAACGGTTGGATAATTTTCACAACCGACTAACCGCGAGCTATAACCGGATAATATCCGGTTATCCGTAGCCATTATTTCACCGAATCTGGGATCAAAACCATAGAACTTGGAAAGCAGTATTCCCGAAAACTATTCCGTAGTGTGTATACAAACGAACGTTGTCAAGTACTCGACAACGTTCGTTAGTATACATACTACGGAATAGTTTCTGCGGTTACTCAGTACTCACGGAAATTGCCGATCATTAACGAATTCTTGAAAGCCTAAGTCGATTATTTTTCAATATATACGGCACTGCTTCGAGGTGTAATCTATCCCGAAGCAGATTTACTACGTTTTAACCGTGGAATGGCGATCACTATCGATATTTCGGTTAACCGGCTGACGTTTTTTTCCAAATCGGTTATTTAGGTAACCGGTTTCAAACCGGTTATCCGGTTAACCATTCCAGTACTAGTCTTGAGCCCTATGTGTGTGTTAGGCGTTTAACCTCAATTCGTCTCTACTAGACCAGAATAGTCTGAAGCAGGGAATTCCAAAGGAATCCAAGCTAGTAAACTCAATTGTATACAAAACGATAAGCGAAGAGGGTTGGATAGACAGAAAGAAGGAATCCGAACCAAGAAAAGTACACCTATTCAATCGGTCTCACATTTTTGGTAACCTTTCGGTACAATGACAATTATATACGTACTGCTCTTCTTAGTATATATCACCACATCAGTGACTCACAGCTCCTATATGTCTCCTTGTCCCTACTAGCTCCTAGAACATAGCTTCTTGGTTTGTAACTCCTATACAGCTTCCACCTCCCAGACCATAGTGTTCATGAAAATAGTGGTTTGTGTACTTTTGGGGATTGGTGGGGACTTTTGCTGGTGACAAAATAGGTGGTAGGGGCCATATAGGAGTCGGGAATTGCGAAGGCTCCTCTTCACTACTGGATCATACGACATAATAATCGATTGCAGTGAATCGTTTGACTGAACTGGTTACGTGAAATAATTCACGAGAGGTGAGAGACGTTGTACAAACACGAGTGCGCGAATGCGCGCGAGTGTTTTACAATATAGTCCCTCGCCTCGACGAGCTCGTTCCAATGAGAGGTTATAACCTATGTGTTTGAGACAAAAAATGAAAATAATAGTTATTCAAGAATTGTTTTTTTGCAAGTGCCGTCTCTTTTTCATCTTTTCATGTTCAAATCCCCATTACACCCACAGCAAAGCGTCTTCGTTTGTGCGTACGGATACATGACACAATTGTTGATTGTATAATTCACTTGTGAAGTTATCGTTTATACTCAATCCGGGAAATCCCAGTAAATCACACTTTGGAAAGTAATAAAATAGCATAACACCCACAGAGTGTTACATTGTACGTCTCTAGATAGTTTAATTGATAGTTCTCCGCAAAGCTTCGAGGTTCAATTCGATTTCGAATTTTAAGTTGGTATTCGATTCGTTTCGAAATCGGCTGACCGATTCGTTTTCATTCGAATCTTTCCACTGGAATTTCGCTTGGTATCAGCCATCCTGGTCCTCTGACAAAACGTGTAGCTTAGATAGAAATTGTAGATGAATAATGAAAATAATAATTGAAAATAAAGACCGAATGTAATTTCAGCTGTATTAATATATAAACAAAAATCTGTACTCATGCCAACACCATCCATGCTAATTCCAGGGTCACTAGTCACTACCACTGTTAAAAGCAAATTTAACCCTTTACCCAACGAATCGCCAGCACCCGCCCGCGTAATAGGCAAATTCAGCAGCTGAAAAAATATTATTTTTCGAAACATTTCAACAAAACCATGTCATTTGACCCCCTCTTTGGATCAAGCTCATCGAGCTCGTTCCAAAGAGGGGTCACATGACATGGTTTTGTTGACATTTTTTGAAAAAAAATAAAAAAAAAAATATTTAAAATAATAAATTTTTTAAATCGTCTGTGTTGGGTAAAGGGTTTTAAAGTTCCCAAACAATATCGACGATGAGCTAATGTTTTCTGCCGGCTATTGATGTACAGTGCGGAATTCCTGTTTTTGAACAAACATCCTTACTGGTGAAATTCTAAGGTGGAATATTTTATCAGTTGGGAATTCAAGACCTGTATTCGAATCCAGGTTCGATTCGATTTTGAATAACAGACTCGATTCAAATGAAAATTTATGATTTATGATTCACAGGGCCCTATTTAATTAACCCTTTACCCAACGCAGACGATATCAAAATTTATTTTAAATATCATTTTTTCCAAATTTTTAAAAAAAAATCAACAAAACCATATCATGTGACCCCTCGTTGGAACGAGCTCGATGAGCTCGTTCCATCGAGGGGTCACATGATATGGTTTTGATAAAATTTTTTGAAAAATAATATTTTTTCAACTGCTGAATTTGCATATTACGCGGGCGGACGCGGGCGATTCGTTGGGTAAAGGGTTTTAATGAATGTCACCAAAGTAAAATGCCCCGAAATGGGTCCTGACACTATCAAGCAAGTCAAACGAATATACCCCACAACGCCACATAACTCATCACTACATAATCCCCATAGCAACCAGATGGTAGAAAGAGACGTAATGTGTATTTGGCATCACGAGATAACAATACACCAACAGATGCACATACTGTCGATACTAAACGACCATACCAGACAACAACACACACTCAACAACACTAGATGACCTAGAATTGCATACTGGTCATGGTAACAACATGGTGGTATGAGGAATTTGATAGATTTAATCTATCAATGTCTATGAATAGACCAACAAGCAATGTAGATTGTTCGTACTACCATATCACTACGGTGCAAGAAACCTGACGCGACAAACGTAATGTCGGATAGAACAGTGGCCATTAACGACAACCGGCGTCTCTGTGACTTCGCATGGCGTTATTGGCAACGTCATCCAAACAAATATGTCCCGATTAAGATTAACGAATAGCTAATCCCGTATGGTCTAAACAGGAGTTACTAACAGCTAATTAGGACATCCGTATTCCCCAATTAGGCATTTGGTGTTTCGCAATTAGGAGTTACTAATGACTAATTAGAACATCAGTACAGTACAGTCGCCGTTGACTGATCGTAATCCACACGTGGTCAGTGATGTCAACGCTTGCGTTTACGAGGTAATAAAAATCGCCATCAGCAAAATTTTAATTAATGAAGCACCGGGTTGTACCCGGTGCACCATTAATTAAAATTTTGATCATTATTCCCAGAAATAGTGTTTGGTGCCTGATAATATTGCGTCCGTGGATATATTGCGCACCAGTGGAAAGTGACCAGTCTACGGCGGCTGTACTCTAGGTCCTAAATAGGAGTTACAAACAGCTAATGATCACATCCTTTTATCCGTATTAGGACTTGGTAGGAGTTACTAACGACTGATCAGGACATTCGTCGACGCTGGCGTAAAAATGGCCGCTAAATGACAGTATATCCCATTATAATATTCAACCCCATTTATCCTGTCAGAAATTTTATGGTTTCTGAGCCGCAAGCGACGCCGTGTTTAGTAACATTCAAAGATAGTGCATAGCTTTTTATCACTTAAATATTTACGAAATGTTTTTTTTTTTTTGTATTTTGCAGCAGCTAGAACTAATTTTAGGTTGTATAGTTCGCAAATCCAGTGGCGTAGCCGGAAGTGGGGGTGGGTGTCCTTCCACTATAGGTTATGCCCTCCCCCCTTCACCCCCACCCCCCCCCCCCAAAAAAAAAAAAAACTCAGTGAAAGTCCGAGTCAACAGACAATTTCACGTGCCATTTTTGTAACAGGTACCACGTATTTTTCCCGCGAAGTGCTGTTCAAGAACCAAGCAATGTACGTGGTTGGACCACGCTGAAAAAAGACAAAACAAAGCTAAACAAATAGAACAAAATAAACCAAAACAAAATTTCCTTGAGAATGTTCTGCCGATTTTTTTGTTTTTGACCGGTAGGAGGACCCACCAAACCCACCCCACGTAATTTTTTTTCCAGTTTTACAATTTTTTTCCGGGGTTATCTGAACCACCCACCCCCACTAAATACATGCTTCTGCATCATCCTTCCCACCATACTGCACCATAACCAATGTTATCATACAGTATTGAGTGTTTGACCTTGTACAGTAGGACAGGTCTTGAAAGAACATCCGTTTTATCAGACCAAAGTGGTCTCTTAAGGCAGATGGTCTTCCATAACAAATCAAATATAGAGTAAAGCTGGTATATCCATATCCAGGTATGTCCATATAAAACATGGTCTCCAAAGATATCGGTCTCTTAAGGCATGTTCTATTGTAATTCATTAACACTCCTGAATGTCAAGTCATTAACCTTTTACCTATAGTTATCTCTCCACGTGTTCAGACATGTTGTAGAAACCAACAATATATATGGTATTCGACAGAGTTCCGAAAGCTTTGTAAAATATCATACAAATTGTTGATTTTTTTGACTACATGCATGAACCAGCATGGACTGACATGAAGCGAGATAATTGCGGATGAGAAAGTATACTTCAATATCAAAGTGAAGGGTGTTGATGTAGCAAAAAAAAAATCTCTATGCAGCCTGGTCATTCTGAGTCATTCCTAAAAGTATTTCAATCTGTGTAAATTTCATGTAACACTCAGGTAGAGGCATTACCCTCTTTTAACTAACATAGTGGCCACAATAAATGTTACGAAAATAAACCAACAACATTCAAAGTGGATTATGTATCCAAATATATCCCACAATAAAGCCACACAAATATGGATAACATTAGAACTGACTCTTCGAGCCAGTTCTAATGTTAGCCATACATGTGTTTATTTCAAGTAACTTTATTGAACAGTAATGGTTATGTGATAATTTTTTATTATTTTTGTATTTTAGAAAATAATGTTAGGTAAAGGGTTAAATATCATAAATTACTCAACCCATCAGAACCCATTGCGTTCTCCATTCATATATACATTGGAACTTCTCTTGAGAGACCACCTTTTTGAGGAACCACCTCTTTTGTGCTAGAGCGTGTTTTATGTGGACAACACAGGACAACATACCTTTTCGGCCAGACAAAAGTGGTCTTTCAAGACAGGTGGTCTTGACAGACCACCTGTCTGAAAGACCCCTTTTGTCTGGCAAAAATGTTGGCCTCTCAAGAGAGGTTCCACGGTATGTGTATGCAAAAAGCAATGAGTTTAGTCATTTATGTATTTGTTTATTTTTTTGACAAAGGTTTGGGTGGGGCATGGCTGGGTTGGGGAGGGGAGGGGGTTTATTACTTATTTTAAGTCCAGCCCTAGAAGGTCTGGTACATGAGTTTGTTGACACCTGTGTTCTCAGATGTGTTTGAAATAAATTAGCAGTTCAATCAGGTTCAATGCTTAGTAGTGTTTGTGTTACATACGTCCTGCAATGGCAATAAGAGTCATTGGTGTTTTCGTAATAGGTCTGGATACATCGTTGTACAGAATTGTTCCTGCAGCTGAAATCTGTAACTGTTCCTGACTTAACATAATTGTCTTTGCTCCTCATCTAAGCCAGCCGATCTCACCAGGGTGAACATATTAGAAATTTAATCAAACGGAACACCATCAAGATAACTTATCCTCAGAGTGCAGTGTTTGATAATTGCAATTAGTGATGCATTTTAACTTGCATTTTTCAATATGTCATACATTGTATCACTATAAGCCGAATCATAGCTTAGCCACAATAACAGTTTTATAATTGTATATAACCCATGGTAGGTACCCCATGATAACTTGAGTGTCTTTTTATTGATTCTTGAATGACACTTCACTGATTAAAATTGCAAGCATCGGATTTTGTTTTTTTTTTGTCCTCCTTGACCACCCACCCACCCCCGCATCAGTGTTTTGCAAATTTTGTCCACCCCCCCCCCGGTCTGATTGGATCTCATACGTAAATATTGGGTCTTCAAAATATTCAGTCCCTCAAGAAATTCAGTCACGAAAACGTTGTACTTTCTCATTGTTGAAACGAGATACTCAGGAAAACTTGTCGCTTGTAAAAAAAAAAAGGATTTTCCTTTTTGATAAATTAGTTCAATTTGAGTGCGCAAAAAGCCACTGAATGAAGTTCATGGGTTTCAAAATCGAAACAAATTCTCCTGGGGAAAGTCCTTCCACCAAATGACCCCTAACAGTTCAAAAGGGGTACCTCCTCTCAAAGCCTCTCCCTTCTCGAGCCTACCCCCGTGGGAACATGCCATAGACGCTCCTCATCCATTAGAGGGGGTGGGGGGGGGTGGGGTTGCTTCCCCCAAATGGAAAATCCAGGCTACGCACTGCCAAAATCTATTCATGTTACCTGATTATATGTATTTCAAACCACCTGTAAACTTGATATGTGGACGTAGCCACCTTCCCGATTCAATTTCCAAACGAGACTTAGTCCACTTGACTACGTGGACGGACGAGAGACTTTATGTACACCGGTAGAAACCATTATGGAAAGTCAAGTGGAAACGGCAAAATATAAGCTTGCATGCTTACTGCCGAATCCATATACTCTGTAAATTATTTTAGATTTTGAGTTTACGAAATAAATATTGTTTAAACTGAATCAGAATGTAGCCCGACAAGATAGTCAATCATAATTTTCTTGGCCGTGTAACAAATGGTTGTATAAATTCCATCTCCGGCGCGACAGACAGCATTCCAGTTAGAAAATATTCATTGAGCCAAATAACGCTACTGGTACTATGAATGTATAAAAGGATTTCAACAAGGACATAGCTGATATGAGTGAGGATTGAAAAGTATTTGATACGTTTCGAATGGGAGGATATCAATACATACTGCTTATGTCTTTGTATAAGGGAATTTTGGGCGGCAGGGTTGGTTGTTCCCCGTAAAGCTCGGGGTCTAACAGATTATTTTTGACCAAACCATAAACATCGTAACGGATTCATGCTGAATATACATAGCATAATGTAACTAATAATAGTGAATTGCGCAAAAACGTAACTTCAGTGACGTGAAATGCAGAAGTCGGTTATATCGAAACATAGCACTCGTAACACAGAGGAGAGAGGACCGGACACAACCTATGTTCTACTCAACAGCTGGGAGGTTTTGATTTGTCAGTTTCGGTATCGGTTCGGTTTCGGGAAAAAATCTCGGTTTCGATTCGGAATTTTTTAGCTGTTAAGAACAGAAAATAAATAACACTTCAGGCTCCTCAGCTTGGTACAAACTCACAAAATGACACCACTGACCACAAAGACCTCTCTGTACGGTTCAGCCTACAGTTAAATCTAGAAGTCCTGTCACAAATGCGCACAAATAGCACGTTGATCTGCGCGTTAATGTACGCGTTATGGCCATAGTAAAGCTATCAAATTTTGTAAATAATGCCTGTGCACAAGCAATGTTTCAGCCAATGGACCTCCGGGTAACCCGGAGGTCCACTGGCAGAAACATTGCACGTGTTTGCTATGAGTAACCAGGAGAACCTGCCGTGCTTTAGATGTCATTCGATATGGCAATTGCGCGCAATTCCAACGCGCAATTAAGCCTAGATAAGAGCACGATTCGTGACAGGACTTCTAGTTTTAACTGTAGCTTCTCTTGGGGTCTAGGGGATCAGTTGCTAAGCTTATTCAGCCAGAAGAAAACCATAAATCAGGCTAACACATAAATAAGGTTCATCAAATCTCTGTCGCGTTATCGTTGTCACATCTTCTCCCTAATTGACTCTCTCACTGGGCGACAATAAGACCGCGACGTATTCGCCCCTTTGTCGAATAGACTAAGTGGCGAGATACCATAGTGGCCGCTAGTTCAGTTCTCTCCCACAGGCACTCGGCACAAGCTGCGAAATCGAAGGAAAAATGATATTTGATAGCATTTTTTAATCGATGTTGACATGCACCCATAATGGTAAATAAATATTAACAAGGTACACAACTCGCTTTTCGAAAACGATAGCACTCATCTTTGTTATATCCCCCTCAATTTTGATTCACACAACCAATCCAACAGTATCCGATATCAGCGGAAAGGGGAATGAATAAGCGTTGCAGTGGTGTATTACACGACCGTTGGGTGTTCTTGGGCTGTTCATGATAACTGGGAGAAGTCGCAGAAAAGGCCGAAAAACATTTAGTCGGACAAGATAGTGCACAGTGGAAAGTGTGTTACGAGCGACAATTTTCCGATTTATTACAAATAATTCGAGGTCCCATTGTCTATGGATGGCAGATTCAAATATTAGCCGTATACCTTCATCAATTTTCAATCTTGGGTTGACATTTATTCATTTCTGGAGTTCACATTTACCGTTTATACACGTTTTAGCCGTAACTTTGAAATATTTTTCAAGTTGATGGCGTCCATAGATACGCAACATGCGCAAAACTTGTCCCCATTCTCCCATTGGCTTATTTTCATTGATGATTTTCTCGGCATACATAGTTGCCAATGTGATGTTTTCGAGGCCATCTTCGCTTCTATGGATTCCGTTAGCTTGTTTTGTTTCCAAATGTGACAATAAGACCGCGACGTATTCACCCCTTTGTCGAATAGACTAAGTGGCGGACCATAGTGGCCGCTAGTTCAGTTTCCCTCCCAGTAAGATAGCTTGGCCAGTTTACGTACAAACACAGTAAACCCGTTCGGCCGGTTTTTACTGGGTCGTGCGATACGGATTTTCGGTTTGCCGCAAAAACTGTAACCGAACTGAAAAAACGGAAAATAGAGAAACCTCTCAGCTCTATTTTACTATAAGGGAAAATTACACCAGGTGGCCATTTTCAGATAAATCGTTGACGACGGACACCTCATAAAATAATGCAGAATACATTCAAGACCCAAGTGGAGATCAAAGAGAGTTCTGGCACAACAAGCTCACTGCGTCAGAATAAGTGTGCTAGAAGCTAATCGTGATGTTACGTCTTTTTCAAAACAATATCGAGGTGTCGTGGATATTTTCAGATCCACTCTCATTTTCTGGCGCACTTGAAAATATAGATACGTCTCAATAGAGTACACTGAAATGCCGAGACGATACGACACCAAAACAAATGAAGGGAAAAAAAAGGTATCTTAATAAATTGCACAGAATCGTTACGGCGCGAAATCTGGCACGCCAAAAAATAGGTCCATTTTTGATACGTTTTCGCACTTTACCAAAACAAACGTACTTTCCTTCGATCTAACCACTCGATTTGTGTGGGAAATATGAGATTTGTCGGGAACATTCCGGCATATTTTCATTTCGTTGCAGAACATATGGCATTTCTTTCAAAATCATCGTTTTTTCTTCGCAATTTATTTTTTCCAGTGCAAACCCTATTGGGGTTTTATCAAAATCGTGCGCGATTAACCCTTTACCTAACATGAAAAGCAGACGACACTTGCAAAAAAAATTCTTGAATAACTAATTTTTTTCATTTTTCGTCTCAAAAACATAGGTTAGGACCCCTCGTTGGAACGAGCTCGACGAGCTCGTTCCAACGAGAGGTCATAACCTATGTTTTTGAGACAAAAAATGATAATATTTTGAAAATTAATTGGCGATTTTTGAGAATAGCGCTGGCCGGTTTTGGCCGTTACGTTGGGTAAAGGGTTAAAAAATGTCACAAAGGGAGCGTTTTCTTTTTCCATTTCGTCTATTCGAAGTGGATAGACAGGGTGGAAAATTAGAAAAAAAAACTGTAAAAACACTAGAGGAAAAGCTGACAGGCAGCGTTTGTTACTTAATTCAAGTATGCAGAATTAATTCCAGATGCCTGTCGCCCTCTACACCAAACACGAAAGGCAGACGACATTTGCAAATAAAATTCCTGAATAACTAATTTTTGTTTCATTTCTTGCGTCAAAAACGTAGCTTATGGCCCCCTCATAGGAACCAGCTCAACGACCTCGTTCCAATGAGGGGTCACAAGATATATTTCGTGGGCAAAAAAATAATGAAGATTTAATGGTGATTTTTTTTAAGAATATCGCTGGCCGTTTTTTTACCGTTACGTTGGGTAAAGTGTTAACCCTTCACAATAAGAATCTAAATAGTCCCTGAAGGAATCCCCGCAGAAGTAGAAAATGGAAATTCAACAAAGAGTAGTTCCATGCTTATGAAATAATTGAAGGGGTTTGTCTGAAAAAATGTCTCACTAGGGAATTATATAAAACGGAAATGAATTTATCTGGACTTGTAAATTGATTTAAATAACAGAATCGCATGTGAGAGTTCACGTAGTTCACATAGCTCTTGAGGGGAGCTAATTGAAATAAAATCAGCTTGACCCATAAAAACTTAAAACTTCAATATCTGAAGGGCGGCAAAACATTACAAATAAGGTGATGGAATCCATATATCTATATGGAACTGGCATAACAAACATTTCTCACTTCATGGAGATAGGATGGCACCCAATGTTGGCCCCGGGCGAGAATCTATGCTTGTCTGCCACTGTACTTTATGGCAGTGGATCTGAAAATTAACGTTGCTAACCCCTTTACTGTCATAATAGATTCGGCCACGAAAAGAACCACACAGTTGAAAATAGATATTTTGGTAGACAATTCGTTGAATTATTTATTTATTTAGTAAGGTTTAACAACAGTTTAACAGGCAAGGTCATATCGTGTCAGTGACAGTTTTACAGGTGGAGGAAGTGGGAGTACCCGGAGAGAACCACCGAGCAACGACGAGCAGCTGCCAACTCCCCAACCTCGTAACTCAGCATTGCAGCACAGGCAGGGTTAGATTGGTTGAAGACATGAGCATCATCGACGTGCAGTACGCCTTAATACACGGCGTCATCGTGCCCCCATGTGGACAATCGGGGTCAAGTGCCTTGCCCAAGGACACAACATGGGAGTCCGAATCGATCGCTGAGACGTCACTCTTCCAATGACTGACAGGGCTCGACGTTGCTTAACTTCGGTGATCTGACGAGAGCCGGTTACCACAACGCTACCGCGCCCCAATTTTCGTTGAATGAGATGAATGAGAGGTGAACAACGTTAAATTTCGAACCCACTTGTCGGGTGGACGAGTCAATAAGATTAACCCTTTAAGAAACGTATCGGCCAAAACCAGCCAGCGCTATTCTAAAAAAATCGCCAATTAATTTTCATTATTTGTTTTTCACTTTTGAGCTCGTTCCAATGAGAGGTCATAGCCTATGTTTTTGAGACAAAAAATGACAAAAAATAGTTATTCAAGAATTTCTTTTGCAAGTGTCGTCTGCTTTTCATGTGAGGCAATGAGATTAAGGGAGAACACGTGACAACCAGAACACGACGTTGTCTCCCCATTGTCTGATATATAAAATGACGAGAGTCTACATGAGCAGGCTTGTCATTTTGAGGCAGGCGATCGCCCCGGGCTGCAGTCGCACGCCTGAGTTCAAAATTCCGTGGACGGTAAACGTCCGCCTATCCCCGATTTCTGCGGCCCATTAATTCAGTCGAAAGCACCTCAAAATCGGCAGCCGCAAACGGCAATTTTCGCGGATTGAAGGAGGTACATGTAACAAAAGCGTAGTTTTTGAAGTTTGTAGTGTGTCGCCAACGCAGTCACCCAGAGACAGTAAGTGACTTTCCAAATATAAATATACATTTCGTGATAACGTACATCATAATTACACAAACCATGTACAGCACGTTGAGAGTGTATTATCACCAAATCACCCTCAAAGTGGATATTCCACCCAATAATTGCAAATTTGTTGCAAAGCATAACAAGCACAGGCAAAGTTTCAACCAATGGACCTCCGGGTTAAACCCGGAGGTCCATTGGCTGAAACATTGCTTGTGTTTTTGTCCATATGTATAAAATTTGAAAGTTATAGTTTGGGTGATAACTTCACTTTGTTGGTGATTTAGTTACAATCCACTCTCCACGCACTGTACTTTAAAATGATATTAGTTGTCTACCCAGCAGGCTGAAACAAAATGGCCCCCACAAATCATAAATGACCCTCCTGGGGTCATTTTAGGTGAACCCAAAATGGCCCTCCTGTGGTGATTTGAGGCGAACCATAATGATTCTCCTTCAATTTCCAAAATGACAAGCTTAACATGAGCCACCAGGCCAGTTAGATCGTATGATCAGTACATTGTTAGCGAATAAAGGAGTGGGAGACAGCACTTCGTAAGATAGCGGTAATAACTGGGTAGTGGATTAGTTTTGGTTTCGAATCTACTGCCTGATTTGATTCACGGTTCGATTTGAGCGAAAAATCGTGATTCCCAGAGCCCAATAATTCACACAGATTAACACCTAAAGCCAGAAACTATGATACAGCTTCGATAACGCGAATTATCAAAATTAACATAAATTTATAAGCCAAAAGTACACAAAAGTGCCCCTTTGGTTTACAATTTCAAGATTATGATCTAGTTAACCCTTTACCTAAATTGAAAAGCAAACGACACATGCAAAACAAATTCTTGAATGACTAATTTTTTTTCATTTTTTTTTTTGTCTCAAAATCATAGGTTATTATGAATCGCTCGTTCCAAAGAGGGGTTATAACCAAAAGTTTTTGAGACAAAAAATGAAAAAAAATAATGAAAATTAATTGGCGAATTTTGTGAATAGCGCTGGCCGGTTTTGGCCATTACGTTTGGTAAAGGATTAATCGGTATTCAGGTGAATTGCTAATAGAATCCTGTTTAATGATATATGTTTTTGTTTTTAAATGAACTCGGAGTCAGGATGCTTTTTTCAAATTTTTCGACAGACAGTTCCATAGAGTGTGAGCAACGAAATACAGAAACCGACATCCGTTGTCTTCAGTTTTGCCTTCCGCTCTACATGTACTAGTAAACATTTTGTTACTCGGCCTTAGGGCACTGCTCCGCATTATGTCAACTCTACAATTCAGTTCGGTGAGACTATTATTATCCTCAATGGGTATCTGGGTGGGATGGGGAAAGCTCACGCGAGGGGCAAGATATCTGAGTCAGACACGAGGCCTGCCGAGTGTCTGACTCAAATATCTTGCCCCGAGAGTGAGATTTATCCGTCCCACCCAGATACCCATCGGGGAAATGAAATCTGTTATTACATTGAATATACAATAATTGAAATAAAAATCCTTTGAACTTATTTTGATACACTGTAAGGAAGCGACATAGCAAAGTTAGCAGTCTTCATGTCGCTCCTTAGAAGATGCAAAACTTTCCGACAGCAGACCGGCTTCTTTGTGAGGGGGATGATTTTTATCCCATCACTTTACACTGCAAAAAATATAGGTTCTCTTTAGAACCAAAACTGGTTCTAATCTTGTCCCTGAGATGGAACCAGTTCTGTTTAAACAGTATTTATTTCAAATCAAATAAATTTACCAAGATCAGCATTCAATTTTAACAGAATATTACATGAACTGAAGTAGATTCAGCAGTAAACTTGGAGCTTATTCAACGCAGTCGCCAAACATTTTGAAACAAAGGAGATATGAACAGTTGGCATATCGAACCAGTTTTGGTTCTGAAGAAAACTAAAACTGGTTCGATATGTCAACTGTTCATATCTCCTTTGCTTAATAATGATTTGAGACAACCTCGTATAAGCTCTAAACTTACGGCTGAAACCCCCTCAATTTATGTTTAATTCTGCTAATACTTAATGTTAATCTTTATAAATTTATTTGATTTGAAATAAATACTGTTTAAACAGAACTGGTTCCATCTCCGGGACAAGACTAGAACCAGTTTTGGTTCTAAAGATAACCTATCTTTTTTTTGCAGCGTAGGGATGCGACGCCATTAATAAGAAAATACCATATTTTCCAGGAAAAAATAATTCTTAGTGCGTTCATTCTAGGAAAAAAAACAATAAGATATTCGGAAAGTTTGTCGAGAGGTGTGATATACTTCAAAACACGCAGACCAGCAACGCATGTTGAGCATTAATGAACAGAGGCGACTTCAAATGAAATTAACATGCCTACACACGTCATTTCCAGACTTGTACTTCAGTTTGACAGTGCGCAATGATATGAGATGTATATTTCTCTCCGATAAACATATAGAGCAATTTGAGGTGTGCTGAAAGTTTTCTTTTGAGTGTTCTGATTTCGATTTTTGTATATAAAGTCTTATTTACGGAAGCAAAACGGCCTTCCATTTTGTTTGTTTATACATGCGCAGACGTGATTTGCGATGATTAAATAGTTTCTTCTCCACTTAAATATGCAAATAGGATGGTCACGTGGGAGGAGTGAGATAGTTGTCACGTGGGTGGGGAGAGACAGGCGGCATATCTCCCCCAGCGATCCCTGCGACTTTATACATAGCTCAGTACCTCAGTGGTGGGAGATGGTGCAAGGCCATGTAGACATTTGAAAACCAGTGGACATATTTTTTTATTTAATTATCTGGCATAATAGCAGGCAAGAAATCCCAATCAGAGTGTGCCTACCCAGACCAGTGGATATTAGCTGATGTGATTCCACTTTTTATAAAGGGGGACAAATTCGACCCCAAAAATAACAGACCTATATCCTTATTATGCTGTATTGGGAAAAATCATGGAATGTGTTGTTTTAAAAGATATTCACAAATACTTCCTTAATAACAGGTTATTTTATAAATTTCAATCTGGATTTTTTCCGAACAATAGTACCGTATTCCAATTAATAGAAGTCTATCACAACCTTTGCAACACAATAGACAAAAACATGCAAACCTATGGCGTTTCCTGTGATATTGCCAAGGCTTTTGACAGAGTATGGCACAAAGGATTAATTTTTAAACTAAAGCAGTATGGTGTTTCGGGTCCACTCCTACGACGGTTCCAGAGTTATCTTACAAACCGAAGGCAAAGGGTAAAAAATAACGGCTGCAAATCGGATTATAAAGATATAGAAGATGGAGTCCCACAAGGTTCCGTTCTTGGCCCTTTTTTATTTCTCGTGTACATCAACGACATAGCCGGCTATATCAAGTCTGTTGTTCGACTGTTCGCTGATGATATTTGTCTGACAGAGTCATCTTCTGATACTCATAGAATTCAGTCTAAAATGAACACCGAACTCAAAAAAATTAACAAATGGGCTGACACGTGGTTGGTCACATTTAATGCTAAAAAAACTAACGTTATACTATTGTAACCAGAGCTGTCCATATATATTGTGAAATATATACGTATTAATTATTCTTATTAATTAATTATTTATTCAATTACAGCTATGGGTGTGTAATTTGCAGTGCTTGGCCGTGGGTTAAACATATCTGCAGTGATGTTTAACCAATGACCAACTACCTCACGACAGTTCACTGCATGTGCATGATTTTGTGAACGAGCACTCACCATTTCCAGCCTAACTAACACTCCTTGTCACAACCGTTTTGCGTCAGTCAGCTCTACAACTGGTTGTCCAAGTATGTTAGTGAAAGTATTCTAATTTAAAGTATTTACTTATCTCCGAAGATTTGTAACATTTATATACTGTGCATATCTGGTGAGTTTCCATTTCCACTACATATGGGTCGATTTTCGATTTTGTCGTGTTCCGCGATTCATGTTTATATTTCGATACATATCGATTCCTTTCACATTCTGTGATTTTATTATTATGTGCAATATTCTGAAAACTCATGCTTGTTGTATATTTATTTTATAGGTTTTAATAACCATGTAAATAAAGAGATTATTGGATACATGTGATGAAGTGTTATTGGACCCTGAACTCCTAATTTATTGATTATTGTAGAGATCACCCCGGGTTACAAATGGCGCCCAATGCATCAACACTATACCAGATACTGCAGCTTGTTCCAGAAATATAATATGCATTCTACAGGACTCATTCATCGATGTTCCTGATACCACCTATTTGCTGGAATCGTCTTGTTCCATCTATGTGAGGAGTAAACTGTGACATGTACCCCTCGTACCTTCAGTGTTAATAAATATATATATATCTAGCCAGATAAATTATGTTATTCAACTTTCACCGGTGAATAAACTGTGCGCGAAATATATATAGGCCTATCTACAATTGATCGCACCATGCAGATGATTTTCAACGGACCGTGAAATCAACTGAACTGTTCTGTCATCAACATTTCTGAAACAGATTATAAATACTTCACCTTCAATAATGAATTTCTCCAGTGGACTACCGTACAGCTCGACGCTTCATTGACTGTGTATTTTTTTTTAGAACTTTAGTGTATTCTGAACTTATTCTCGGACTTTGGATTTCTTTATGGATTGTTAGTTTCATTGTTTATCTCTTGGATTGGATTAGGATTGAAAAAGGTAATATAATTATCTAAAGAATACGTAGTCAATGTGAGAAATTTGCCAGCTCATTTCTCGCTAACTGTACAGTTGTTGGTTCTCGAAGGGCAGTAATGATTTGATCTAGGTCACCTGGTCAAAGCTTTTTTTAACCTACGACAGTAAACATAGTGACATAATAATATTGTGAATTAAATTATGTAAAGTACCGGCATTGAATAATTAACCGTTTCCTTGTAACAGACTGATAGTGATTCTCTACCAAGGTAGATAAGACCTATCACAGTTTTGTTTTCTCTTCTCACCTAGATGTAACAATAACAGTTTGTTGTTGTTTACATGACGTGTCTGCTAACAGAATAATGAATAAATGAATAATTTTGAGTTCATAGTTCTGTTAGTGCCACTAAACCGTAATTTGGTGGGTATTACCATATTTGTTTAAGCCACAATCATATAGACTGTAAATACCCAGTACAAGCTAGCACAAACAATACAAATTATGGAGTGAATCTGTTCACTTTGTACGGTATTGTTTATACCAAGCTCAGATGCCTGCACCTGTACTGTATTTCGGTGTTTAGCATTTCTTCTTTTGCATTTCAACTAATATTCAGACAGTGACTGACTTGAACTTGACCGACTGACATTTAATATATTCGACAACAAATTATTACATTGTTGCACATGGGATTCATTTTGAATTAAATGCACAATGCTCAACTGCACTTTTGCTTTTCAGGAAATGAGTAAATATTTTTTTTTTTCACGTTCCACAAGTTCAAGGTCATCTTATTTTTACAGGTTGTAGGAGAGAGCAACATATTGATTTCAACTTGAATTTTTCTTTTTTTTCTTCCACTTCATTGTGTGTTAGTGTTCATAACATTGAAGTAGTTCAAATTCAAGGTCACTTACTCATTGCAGTTTGTTGGAAGGAGCAACTAATTGAAATATTTATATTTGATTTTTTTTGGTTTTGTGCTAGCATTTATAGCACTGAGAGAATGAAAAATTCAAGGTCATTCAATTATTACAGGTTGCTGTAAGGAGCCAATTGGTGAATTTTACTTGAAAAAAAAAAACATTTTTTTTTTAGCATTTCGATTTTTTTTTCAGATTGATTGATTTTTCGCATACACTAGTGTGACATGTTTCAATGCTGGACCTTGTGTTACCCACTGATGAAAAATCTTAGTTTTTGAAAAGTTAAAATAGTTGTTTGACTTTAATATTTCAGGTGTTTTTCTCCACAGCTGATGAACTGCTGCTTGATTTTTTTTTTTTGTGTGTGACATTTCATAGCTGAACCAACTGCTGTCAACATTATTGTCCCTTTATAGTCAAACTTATTTACGCTTTGCAGTTGGCAACTCAGCATTTATTGCCTATTTCAGTTTTCAGTCAACATTATTGACCCTTTGCAATCAACCTTATTGACCCCACACTGGCAATAAATGTACGTGACCCTTCCAGTTGCAGCTAGTGAATATTAACCACCATATGCCAAGTGTGAAATGGTTATTGTGGCTTTACCTACAATAAGTCACACGCAACTTGAAAATTCTCTTCACTTATTTTGAAACAGGTGATGGAAAATTTTGTTGAACTAAAGTTCATTTTTTTATTTGACCAGTTAAACATTCACATGTTTGTGACCAATTGCGTTTTGCGTATACTTGTGTGCGACTATGCAGTAATATAGCTGTACTTGTGTGTAACCATTTACATGTAATCTTGATTTCTGTGTTGACACTCAAACCTAAAGTGTCTTTACTAAACATGTACACTTAAAACTAGAAGTCCTGTCATGAAATGCGCACAAATAGCACGTTGATCTGCGCGTTAATGTACGCGTTGTGGCCATAGTAAAGATATCAAATTCTGTACATATGGCCTGTGCACAAGCAATGTTTCAGCCAATGGACCTCGTGGTACCCCGGAGGTCCATTGGCAGAAATATTGCATGTGTTTGCTATGAGTAACCAGGAGAACCTTCCGTGCTTTGGATGCCATTGGATATGGCAATTGCGCGCAATTCCAACACGAAATTAAGCCTAGATAAGCGCACTATTCGTGACAGGACTTCTAGTTTTAACTGTACTAGGTGTGACCCTTATGTAAAATGTACTAGGTCAGTAGTGTGTCCACCATATACATTGTGTATATAATCATACAAGTTAGAGAATTTAGAAAAACTATATACTTATATTTATGTATTATAAATTCAGTTGTTAACATACGACTGTTAGAACATTGGAAAATGGCTTCCATGTCTGAAGAAGACATGCTTAAGGCACTGAAGGCCACAGGAAAGTATAGTATTTCCTTAGCTAGTGATCATAAGCCACAATCTCCTGAAATTACTAGACCTCAGGCTATAAGTACACCTAAAGCTGAAAGTTTGTATACATGGAAAGGTGGAGTAGGTGGCATTGGTGCCAAACCAAAGTTTACAACTTCTGCTGTAGTGCAGACACCAATACCTGATTTCAACAGGTCACAAATTATTACAACTCTACATAATACACCAAATATTCCACAATTTTCTGGTGATGATCCACCACAGAAGGGTGATGTTTCATACCGGGAGTGGCGATTTGAAGTCCAGTGTCTTTCAAATGATCCTGAAATGTCAACAAATATTTTATTGAGAGCAATTAGGAAGTCTCTCAGTGGAACAACCAGAAGTATGCTGTTACCACTCGGAGAAATGGCTATTGTGGATGACATTTTGAAAAAGCTTGACATTTTGTTTGGGGAAATAGCCACAAATGAAATGATTATGCAGGAATTCTTCAATGCATGTCAGACAAGTGATGAATTAGTCACCGCATTTGGACGTTGACTTGAGTCAATGCTGCAGAGAGCAATTGACAGTGGATATTTGGAACAACACTCCAAGAATGAACTTCTGCGACATAAGTTCTGGACTTCTCTGAGTTCAGATAAACTGAAAAGCCAGACCCGACACAAGTATGATACTTTACGAGATTACGATGAATTACTTCAAGAAATATGTAAAGTTGATAAAGAAAGCAACTTGAATACTTTACCTGCCTCTTCAAAGAAAGTTCATCAACAAAGCGTATCGATTGAGAATGACCCTTTAGAAGTACTTAGTAAAATGTTTGAAGAGAAATTCACAACTCTTGAAAAGAAATTGCAGGGTCAAATAAATGAGAAAATTGACACTATTTTACATAAGCTTGACAAAAACCAAGGTTATGTAAACACTAGCTCGAGCAGTACTTCTCGAAGTAATTACCACAATTATGGGAAGCGCCGTGGAAGAAACCAGGGTTATAGGCATAACAATTACCCAAGGAAAAACCCAAACTGCTAATGACTTCTGTCAGTGGCCAATCAGAAGTCGAGAATTTAAATGGCCAATCACTACATAGAAGACTTGTTGGATCCTCAAATGAGAGTGAAATATATGTAGATGGAAAAAAATGTAAAGCATTGATTGACAGTGGTTCAATGGTAACAACCATTTCAGTATCAGGTTATAAGAATTTGACAAGTGAACGAACACTGCACTCTCTCGATGAGTTGGGTTTAAAAGTGTCAGTTGCTGATGGACCCAGTTTAAATTATTTAGGCTACATTGAGTGTTCCATTAGTGTCTCATTCTTCTTGAAGGATGTAATGGATGTTCCAGTACTGGTTGTTCCCGATACAGAATTTAATTTGAAATGCCCAGTGATAATTGGAACAAATGTTATCAGGTTGTTCTGAGATGTTTCAACTGCATCTGAAGAACAAGACAAAACCACTGTCCCTGAGGAATAGAAAATAGCCATGAATGTTATTAGTAATAACACTTACAGATTAAAATCTCTTAATAAGAGGCCTCTGAAGATTGCACCCTATCAGTCTGCAATTGTAAAGGGAATGGCTAGAAATACTGATGCTGGTATCAGTGATACAGTCACTGAAAACTTGGATTATGGTCTTAGTTTTATGGTTTGTCCGAGAGTGGTTAAAATAAACCATTCATCTAGAAATCTCAGGATTCCAGTAAAGATTTGCAATATCTCTGCAAAGCAGGTGGTCATAAAACCACGAGAAGATATCTGTAAAATATCTGAAGTTAAAGTTGTTGATGATTTGGCATCAAATCTGAATTTCATGGTAAACACCCAGGAGGGTGTAAACCCAGCTGAACACCCTGCTGCTAATTTTACTTCAGATATATTAAATGATGATCAAACATTGGAAGTGAAAAACTTACTACATAAGTGGAAACATGTTTTTTGCTCAAGTCTTTTATTCTTGGGACATACAGATACTGTCAAACATCAACTAGAGCTTGAGGATGACAGGCCATTCAAAAAAACCCTACAGAATAATTCCTCCTGGGATGCATGATGAAGTGCATCATCATATAAAAGAAATGTTAGATGCCGGTGTTTTAAGAGAATTGAAAAGTCCATATTCATCGAATATTGTACGTGTTTGGAAGAAAGAGGGCTCTCTCTGATTCTGTATAGATTATCGGATGCTTAATTCTAAGATGTGGAAAGACAGCTATATGCTGCCGAGGTTTGAGGATTAGGACTGTCACGATTAATCAATTAATCAATTGTTGATCGGGCACGGCAAAATTGATTAGTATTTTTCGTTGTTGAATAATCGATAAATTGTATCCCGCATTAGGCGTTTAATAATTAAAAGAAAATTTGATGAATAAACTATTGTTTCTAAAGGTACAGAGAACATGGATGTTAAATCCCAAGAAGCCGTTGGAGCTTTTGTCTTTCAGGTACATTCATCAAAGCTTTGATGTTCTGAACTTTTGAACTGTCAGTGTAATAATCAAGACCAGTCGGCAGTTGCGACGTTCGCAACTGCCGACCGGTCTTGATTATTACACTGATGGTTCAAAAGTTCAGAACATCAAAGCTTTGAATGTACCCAAAAGAGGATCGTCTTCGTTGTTTACTGGAGGTAGGTCAACTGACTTGAACTTCATTTTTTATCGACTTCAGAGAGAGGGAGTCATCTAGGTATGATTAATCGATTATTGCCATGATTAATCGATTCCTACATTAAAAAATCGTGACAGCCCTATTGAGGATGTTGTAGAGCCACTTAGTGGATCGAAATTTTTCTCCAAACTTGATTTTAGATCAGGCTACTGGCAAGTAGAGGTGGAAGAGGCTGACAAACCTAAAACTGCTTTCTCTGTTGGCAATCTGGGATTCTACAAATGTAATCACATGGGCTTTGGTTTAACAAATGCGCCGGCAACATTTCAGCGACTTATGGAGAAATGTATGGGAGAATCTCACTTGAGGGAGTGTTTAATATTTTTGGATGATGTTCTAGTTTTTTCCAAAACTTTTGAGGAGCATCTTAACCATTTACAATGTACATTTGAGAAGCTTGTAGAATATGGTTTGAAGCTAAAACCCTCCAAGTGCGAATTCTTAAAGACATCTGTAGCATATCTTTGTCACATTGTTTCATCAGAAGGTATTTCTACTGATCCTGATAAAGGTGCAGGTGTCAGGGATTGACCAAGACCAAGAAACATTAAACAATTACATCAATTTTTAGAATTCGCTGGTTACTACAGACGTTTCATTATGAATTATTCCAAGATTGTGGAGCATTTGAATAATTTACTAAAAGGACATGGTAATCCTCAATCCAAGAAGAGATCCAACAACAAACAAAAGAATAGTAATTGTGTAAAAGTGGAGAGGATATGGGAAGACTTACAGGAAGAAGCCTTCAAGAGTGTGAAAGCCAAGCTGCTGCAGCCACCAATCTTGACTTATGCTGACTATAATCTTCCATTTACATTACACACTGATGCAAGTGCATCAGGTCTTGGTGCTGTGTTGTACCAAAATCAAAATGGTGTTGACAGAGTGATCGCTTATGTGAGTCATGGTCTTAGACCTAGTGAACAGAATTATCCTTCGCATAAGTTGGAGTTTTTGGCACTCAAATGGGCTGTGACAGATAAGTTTCATGATTATCTGTATGGAAACAACTTCCAGGTGATTACTGATAAGTACCCACTGACATACATTTTGGGAAAAGCTAAACTTGATGCCACTAGCCACCGCTGGGTTGCTTCTTTAGCAGACTTCCATTTTACTCTGCGGTATAGAGCTGGTAAGCAAAATAATGATGCCAATGGTTTGTCTCATAGACCACAAATATTTGCTGATGTTGTAAAGGCTGTTTGTGAAGCAGTAACAGCTTCTGTTCCATTTGCAGACAGCTTATCTTCAGACACAGTTCCCCATTCGGCAAGTGGGTCATCTGTCTCCTTTGATACTTGGAATAAAGTGAATTGGAAGAATGAACAAGAAAAAGATCCTACTGTATCAAGAGTTGTTCACATCATTAGAGGCAGTTCTCTTCCCAGGAGGGGAGGAAGCAGGGAATTGCCAGAGGTAGAGAAGTACTTGAGGGAGTATAAAAAATTATCACTCAAATCTGGTGTTCTCTATAGAACTTTTTCTCTTGATGGTGAACCGATTCAACAGTTTCTTCTACCAGAATCATTCCATCAGCTGGTATTGAAGGGTGTGCATGATGAAGTTGGTCACCAGGGGGAGGAAAAAACACTTCGGTTAGCATAGCAACGTTTCTTCTGGCCTGGTATGGAGAGAGATGTTATGCACAAAGTGGTAGATCTATTTGACGGAAAACTCCAGTCAGACCTGTTGCCGAACTAGTTCCTATTGAAACTAGTGGACCTATGGAATTGGTGTGTATGGATTTTCTGGGCCTGGAGCAGTCAAAGGGTGGTTATGAGAATGTACGTGTGATCACTGATCACTTTACACGTTATGCGCAAGCAATTCCTTGTCGCAACCAGACAGCTCATACCACAGCCAAGGCTCTATTTGAAAACTTTATTGCATTCTACAGTTTTCCTGAGCGACTTCACAGTGACAAGGGTCGAAACTTTGAAAGTCGTGTAATAAAGGTTCAGAAATCACGTACAACACCCTACCATCCTATGGGAAATGGATCAGCTGAAAGGTTTAATCAAACTTTGATAAAAATGTTGGCAACCTTGGATGAAGAGAAAAAGTCAGACTGGAAGTCATATGTTGCACCAATGGTCCAGGCATATAATGCTACCTGTAACGATGCAACTGGATTTTCACCACACTATCTCATGTTTGGTTGGCACCCACGGCTATCGATAGATGCATTTCTTGGTATAGCTCCAGGGAATGACCAAAGAACCAGTAAAAATAACTATGCCAAGAAATTATGAAGTTGTATGGAATTTGCTTATAAAGCAGCTGCTGAAGCCAGTTCAAGAAGTGTCCAATGGAATAAAAGAAACTATGACCACAGGTTCAGGATTTTTTGGACGGGTGAAGCGGAAGATATGCAGGTTGGACATCTCCACAACCCCATCCACGTGTTCAGAAAAGTCCCCAAAATTGCTGAAAAAGTTCTAAGATTGCCTATTTTCAATTCACTGGTCATCATTCAATGGTATAAGCCAAGTTGAAACTTTTTTTAATTTGTTTTATATTTTTTGACATGGGTGGGGGGTGAAGATAACCAGGCCTGGATATCCCCCCCCCCCCTGCACCCATGTTAAACTCCCAATAGACATTCATAGAACCTTTTGCAGATTGTTTGGACTTTGTTATGGTTGGCCCCACGGTGTAAAAAAAACTATTGATATTTTTGAAATAGTAGCTATGTTTTTTGGACGGGTGAGGCGGAAGATATGCAGATTGGACATCTCTCCCACCCCAACCCCATCCACATGTTCGGTAAAGTCCCCAAAATTGCTGGAAAAGTTCTGAGATTACCTATTTTCAATTCACTGGTCATTATTCAATGGTATAAGCCAAGTTGAAACTGTTTTTAATTTGTTCTATATTTTTGACATGGGTGGGGGGGGGGGGAGATAACCAGGACTGGATATCTCCCCCCCCCCACCCATGTCAAACTCCCAATAGACATTCATAGAACATTTTGCAGATTGTTTGTACTTGGTTATGGTTGGCCCCATGGTGTAAACAAAACTATTGATATTTTTGAAATAGTAGCTATATTTTTTGGAAGGGTGAGGCAGAAGATATGCAGGTTGGACATCTCTCCCACCCCAACCCCATCCACGTGTTCGGAAAAGTCTCCAAAATTGCTGGGAAGGTTCTGAGATTACCTGTTTTCAATTCACTGGTCATTATTCAATGGTATAAGCCAAGTTGAAACTGTTTTAATTTGTTCTATAGTTTTTGACATGGGTGTGGGGGGGGGGAGATAACCAGGCCTGGATATCTTCCCCTCACCCATGTCAAACTCCCAACAGACATTCATCGAACCTTTTGCAGCCATTGTTTGGACTTTTTTATGGTTGGCCCCACGGTGTAAAAAAATCTATTGATATTTGTGAAATAGTTGCTTCTGAGATTGCCTATTTTCTATTCACTGGGCATGTATATATTAAAGAGTTGAACCACTTTTTTGTGTTAATTTCAATGAAAATCCATAAATAAATGTTCTTCTCTTTATCTTTTTGTTCAGTTCTTTTCATATTTTATTTTTGACGTGTGTGGGGGGGGGGGGGGGGGGGGTATCCAGGTTTGGGGAAGATAACCTAGGATATCTTCACGCCCCCCCCCCCCCCCTGGGGAAGATATCCAGGAGGGGGGTGCAAGATATCCTGCTACACCGGGTTACACTATTCACACTCAGCAGTGATGTTATATTTCCAAATATTGTTTTCAACAGTGAAACATTAGATTTTGTTGCTCTCCACACACATTTGGGGTTATCTATCCAATCCAACTTAAGTTGGGAAGCCCATATTGATGATATCTGTAAAAAAGCTTGTACAAGACTCTCTCAGTTGAGAATATTGAAGCACATTTTTAACCGACAGATCCTGGGAATGATGTATAATGCATTCATACTACCAATATTAGAGTACAGTAGTCCTGTTTGGTGCGGTGCTCCGCAACATTTAATGATGCTTCTTGATGATATACACTGCGATGCCGCATGAATCGTATCTGGTCTGACACGATCAGTATCACGCGATCGCCTCTTGTTAGAAGTTGGGTGGAATAATCTAGAAACAAGAAGACACATTCAAAAGATGTGTATCTTTTACAAAATCATACACAACGATGCGCCAGATTTTCTCTATGAACTTCTACCACCACGGGTTTGTGACACATCATCTTATAACCTTCGCAATTCATCAAATTTTATGCCTTACAGCATGCGAATCGAGCTATTTAAATGATCATTCTTTCCGTCTTGCAGGGAAACGTGGAACAATTTATCCCAATTAGTACGAAAGTGCTCATCGCTTACTGAATTCAAAAAACTCATATCGCCCGCAGACCACCTGCATATTTCTCGCATGGTTCTAGAAAAACAATATCATTCACAGTAGTATTAGCACCGGCTGTAGTGATCTGAAAAGTGATAAATTCCTCAATTACATCTGTGAATGTCCATATTGTCTACATTGTATTACTGTTGTTGAGGACGCAGAACATTATTTCCTTGTCTGCCCATCTTATTCAAACGCCCGTAACGCTCTTATTGGTAATTTATCAAATCGTAATATTACTCTGAATTCGGTGGATAATCTACTGTACGATGATCCGGCGTTAGAAACCAAAACTAACACTTTAATTTTTAAATTTGTGCAACAATTTATTTGTAGCACTGGGAGGTTCAACAACGAGTTTCCCATCTAGTAATATTTGTAAAACAATGCTGACTCAAAGTATCCACATCAATATAGAATACGCATGGAGGGGTCACAGAATGGACGCGTCATCGGGCTGACGTTGAGCCAGCGCATCGGTACACAGATTGTGCAATCACGATGATAGTCACGGTTGCGCTGTTTGTGGCCTGAGTCGCTGACGCGGCGTTTTCCCTACATTTTGTGTGAATCAGCATGGGTCTAATGAGACACGTCCCTAAGCTGTAGTACAGAAGCCGAAGGAATGATGATGATGATGATTATTATTATTATTATTATATTATTATTATATTATTATTACTATTATTATTATTATTATTATCATTATTATTTTAACACTTCCTAATCAGAACAGTGCCCAAGCGGCCTTTGGCTTTGAATATTAATTGAATCAAATCAAGAGAGATACAGAATGCAAAAGGGACATCAACAGCTTTCCTTTCTTTCTTTCTTCCTTTTTTCTGCCTTTGTTTAGTGCTACATATTCATATTTATTTTACACATACACACATATATATATAAACCCATTCAAATAATTTATTTTACATTTATGAATTTCAAAAACTTGTTCGTTTCGCCATTGTAACATTTTCTGTATTCATGTTATGGGAGCGGAGGTTTTAACTATGTGGAAAGCACTTGCCCTCCTATCCCTTTTTGCTCAATAGTTATAGCAAATAAAAATATGTTTGAAGCAGGCAATGCAATTCAAGAAAGACTTATCTCCCTTGAATCTAATATACATAATTATCTCCCTTGTTTCTAACGAAGCCATATATGATTCTTAAACACGAAAGACAATCAAGCAGGAACGAACACTGATCGAATGCTCGAAACCTATCCAGCAAATAAGCTGTTGAATAGTGAATAGAACAGACATTGCAATGACAACGACAAGGACTCAAATCTAATGGAGGCAATAAGCCATCAAGTAATTACTGGAACGAGTGACTCCACATACAACTCTTATGCTTACAGTACATGGACAGTGGATTGTAACTAAATCACCCGCAGAGTGAAGTTATCACCCAAGCTATAACTTTCAAATTTTGTACATATCGACAAAAAACACGAGCAATGTTTCATCCAATGGACCTCCGGGTTTAACCTGGAGGTCCATTGGCTGAAACGTTGCTTGTGCTGGTTATGTTTTGCAACAAATTTGCAATTATTGCTTGGGTGGAATCTCCACTATGCGGGCGATTTAGCGATAATAGACTCTCCACATACTGTATCTCAGAAAAGAAGGGGATTCCATATCCACAGAGTTTTCTCAAAAAGGGTTTTTCATAGTACGATTGCGTAAACGGGATGGCATAAGCGGAATTTCAGAAGTATGATTCCAAGCTTCTAAACAGCTCGTGGAATTCTGACCGTCGGCTTCTACTACAACTTCCGTTGTCTACCCTATGGCTGGCCTGTATTGTATTCATCATAACTTTCTACCACATTTGTATCATTGCGCCATTACTATTGAATTGTGGCACTACGACTCTCGGAACCTATCATCGCACTACTACCGCTACGGGTCCCAGCTCATTCGCCTATCATACTTGATTATCTTCTGCCAGCCATAACATATATTATATCTGCATCCTTACATGAGGGGTTTGTTCCAAACCCATTGAAAAAAGAACTTGTTACTCCACTCATCAAGAAATCATCTCTTGACCCTGACAATCTGAAGAATTATCGACCTGTATCGAACCTCTCTTTCCTGTCTAAATTGTTGGAAAGGGTTGTTGCTTTGCAACACAAAAGTCATCTGCATGAAAATGATCAGTTTGAGCCTTTCCAGTCTGCATATAAAGCCAACCACAGTACAGAAACAGCCTTACTGCGAGTCAACAATGACATTGTTAAATCAGTGTCTGAGGATAAGGCTGCACTGCTTGTTCTCTTGGATGTGTCAGCAGCATTCGACACAGTCGATTATGGTATTCTCATGCAGATATTGACACAGCATTGCATATGTGGAACTGTCTTGTCGTGGTTTGCATCATGTCTAGAAGGTCACAGTCAACAAATATATATCAGTAAGATCGGTTCAGAAAGCAGGCCGTTATAGTGTGGTGTTCCTCAAGGCTCAGTTCTTGGACCACTATTGTTTACTCTGTACACTTCTTCTCTGTGTCACCTTCTTAAAAAGTATGGCATATCATATCATCTGTACGCAGACGACACCCAACTGTACATCAAATTCAACCCATCTGTTCCAAGTGACTCATTCACCGCAGTCAATCGCATGGAAGCTTGCATAAATCTCGTGCGGGAATGATTGATAGACTTTAAACTGAAAATGAATGACTCGAAAACTGAATTCTTAGTGATATCCGGGGTTCACATGCACACACCCTCTGTTACATCAATTATGATTGGAAACATCATCACTATGAAAATTGAATCGGCCAGGAATATTGGACTGACTATGAACTCAAGTTTAAAACTAGACATCCATATCAATAAAATGTGTCACAAATGCTACTGACAGCTTCGTAATGTTGGAAGACTGCGACCTTATCTTAACCACTCAGCTCTTGAAACACTTGTGCACTCCTTCATCACCTCACAACTAGAGTATTGTAATTCAGAGTTACTGGGGCTGTCACAGTGCCTGATACAGAAGCTTCAAAAAGTTCAGAATACTGCTGCTAGGATAATTACTGGTACCAAACGCTCTGAACACATAACACCTGTTTTAAGACAGCAACATTGGCTTCCAGTTAAACAGAGAACTGATTTCAAAATATTGATCTTAGTATTCAAATGCATCCACAAACTGGCTCCAGTTTACCTGCCAGAGCTCCTCACTGTATATAAACTATCACGCAGTCTCAGATCTAAAAATCAAATTCAACTAGTTGTACCTTTTAGCAGATTTAATCAGGCTCATGATAATGTATTCTCCATCGTGGATCCCAGATTGTGGAATTCCCTGCCAATTAGTGTCAGAATTTCAGAAACATTCGATGTCTTCAAAATAAATCTTAAAACTTTCCTTTTTACTGAAACATTCTCCTGAACCCCTCTAAGAGGCAACCAAAACAGATGTGACTCTTTATTTCAGAAAAGTGTATTTATTTCGGTCAAGCGTTTTAGAGCACTATTTGTGGTTTTACGCTCTAGAAAATCAATTATTATTATTGATATTATTACTACTAACATTCGTATACAATCTGCTTGTTCTAACGACTCGAATTTTATCCAGAAAATAAGCTATCGAGTTGTGAATTAAGCAGGCATTGCTCGAACGACTCGAATCTGATCGAGCAAATAGACCATCGTGTAATACTAGAACAAGTACCACGTTCATCCCGAAAAAAGGGATTCCATATCCCCAGACATTTTTCAAAAAGTGATTATCCTAGTCGGA
This sequence comes from Pictodentalium vernedei, assembly GCA_031216915.1. Lineage (NCBI taxonomy): Eukaryota > Metazoa > Mollusca > Scaphopoda > Dentaliida > Dentaliidae > Pictodentalium > Pictodentalium vernedei. Next base: position 409,348,392 of record CM062290.1, read on the forward strand.
TTTCGTAAGAATGATATCTATTGGAGGATAAATACTCGAGGATTCTGAACTGCCCGTGGGGTAATAAAACCCACTAGGTGGTTTTGCAGGACTAATGGATAACATTAGATCACCAGGGTGCCTAAAGAACATCCTATACCACCGTACATGACAACAAAACGCACCCCACCACACAGCACATATTTATTTATTTATTGGTGTTTAGGTCACATATTTCTGCACAATGGCTAATCGTGATCACGACAGTTTTACGGGTGGAGGAAGGAAGGCTACCCGGAGAGAACCACCGAGCAACGGCGAGCAACTGTCACCTCCCCAACGTACTAACTCCACACAAGCAGTTCTAGCATTGGTTGAACACAAGTGCAGCATCGAAATGCAGTACGCCCTAGTACACAACGCCACCATGCACCCACGTGGGCAATAGGGGTGAAGTGTCTTTCCCAAGGACTCAACACGGTTGCCGCAGGTGGGATTCGAACCGAGGACCTCTCGGCTTGCAGCCTGCATCTCTACCTACTGAGCCTCCGCGCAGCCCACCGCAAGACTAATCGGACAACAGCATACATACAATACCTCCTATATTACCGTGCCTAACAACCATGCATACCCCTCAGCACTGCTTGCCCTACCATTATACACTAACTATACCAACTGGATGCGCATATAACGCCTCAGGTGGATAGTGGTAATAATGGCTAACATACCTATGGGGTACAGGGCGCACATCCTATACTGCCGCACTAGACAACCAGGCATTGCCCCCACGCCACAATACCGCTGACCTAGCACAACGTACTACTTATACCAGTCAAAGGATAATGCAAAGCATTCAGTACCAGAGACGAACAAGTGGGCAAATAGGAATAAAGACAGTAGACCCTATACTACCACACTAGCCAACTATGCATTACCACCACCCAAAATATTGCTTGACCTTGCATTATTCTCATCAAGATACAAAGGAGAGGCCTATCGATATTCAACACCGCGATGCCTGATTGAATGGAAGACAAGAATGATTATACAACCTGGTGATGAGCATGTCACTTAATCGGTTGACTGCATCCGCGACAATGGAACGTATACTCGTGAAACACACGTATATTTCTCTCGTAACGTTGCAACATTCATAAATGTCGCTCAACATATTTTATCACACACCTATTAATATAAAACACGGGATGTCCACTGTTCTCCCTGCACGATAAAAATAAAGACAGTTTTTGGTTGCCTCTAATTTCGAGTGACGGGAAACGTGCACGAGACGTCTCTCATCTACTAAATGACTTCAGGCACCAACTTCAAAATGTCAATAAAAACATCGAATGCGGGTCTTTTTTTTAACCCTTTACCCAACGCAGACGATATCAAATTTATTATTTTAAATATCAATTTTTCAAATTTTTCAAAACATTTCAACGAAACCAAATCATGTGACCCCTCGTTGGAACGATCTCGACGAGCTCGTTCCAACAAGGGGTCACATGATATGGTTTTGTTGAAATTTTTTGAAAAAATATTATTTTTTCAACTACTGAATTTGCATATTACGCGGGCGGATGCGGCCGATTCGTTGGGTAAAAGGTTAATGCGGTGATGCCTGAGAATCATTGGTATTTTTTAGACGTATTTTGTAAATTTTTAACTCGAATCTGATTTTTTAAATATACGGAGTAAACAAATCTAAATGAGGAATTTCCAAGCGATCTCGACTCCGGGGCACTTGACCAATGATTGACGTGATTTATGTAGACGGATTCCGTCTCTGTTTATGTTGGAAACGAAATCGAACGTGCTTTGTATCACCACATGTGCGATACAACTTTATTTTTATCGTACAGGCAGAGCAGTGGATGTCCCTTGTTTTACGTTAAAAGGTGTATGATAAATAATAATCGCCCAAAAGCCTAGAGAAATAGATTAGCTCAAACATTGAGCAGTTTCATCCAAAACTGAAGAGCGAAAAACGTAAAAGATAAAATCCTTGCATAAAGCTGAAATCAAGGGAACTTTTAGTAATCAAGTTCTAAAATAAAAACATTGGAAATAAAATTGAAAATCTGACGTCAAATACCGGCGTTATGGCATCAACACGCACAGGCGTTACCTTCTGGTAACAGCCCTTCACGTTAAGCCATAACATAGAATTATAATAATACTGCAGTCGTAAAACCGATTAGCTCAAGCATTGTGCAGTTTTATCGATACACCTTCTTCTCGTTGTTGGATTCACTTGGTGATGGACGTGTTTCGTTGGATGACTTCTGGAAATCAACTTGTGATTTCAAAATCCTGGAGCCCTCCCCTCCCCCCCCCCCCCCCCACGATAAAAATGTTCCCCTGCTACATCACCTCTTCTAGATTTTAATTCTTAATTTCTCCCTCGCCTGCCTTATCAATCTGGCTGGATGTTAGAGAATATAAACAGTTGAACATCGTTTTTCTCCATCTGCTATTTTGAAGGTTTACCAGGTAATTGTGCTGGCATGGTTTTCCCATATCAATCCTATCTTTAACCGGAAGCCCCATCCTATCTTTAACCCTTTACCTAACATGAAAAGCAGACGACACATGCACAAATAAATTCTTGAATAACTATTTTTTTCATTTTTTGTCTCAAAAACATAGGTTATGACCCCTCTTTGGAACGAGCTCGACGAGCTCGTTCCAAAGAGGGATCATAACCTATGTTTTTGAGACAAAAACTGAAAATATAATGAAAATTAACTGGCGATTTTTGAGAATTCCCTATATCCCGATTAATTATGTATTCCGATTGGTCAGAATGTCTAGGATAAATAGCCATGGTAAAGGGAGCACCCAATAACCAAGATATATGAGAGCGTGCAAAGTCCAGGGTACAACGGCTCATGAAACATCGGGGGATTATGGTTTAAATGAAAGCGTTTCGCTTTCGCTCGCCTCGATATAAAAATCGAACAAAATAATAATAATAATAATAATTTATTTATATAGCGCTTTTCCCAGCGAAACGCTGCTCAAAAGCGCTGAAAACATAGCTGACGGTAACAATGGTATAATCAGCGGCCGAAGGCTGCTTGAAAGAGACGGGTTTTCAGAGCTTTCTTGAAGTAAAAACCTGAAAATAGTCACAAATATGATCAGATTTCTGACAATTCGATCATATTTTTCTGTTTCAAAAAAGAAAGGATAATAAACTTTGAGGAGCACTTTTTCTAGTATTATCGACTTTAATCCCAAAGAAATTACTGTAAATTCATATTTCGAGTCTCGCTGTATGGATTTGCATAATTTCATGTTCTTATTGTTGCCAGCGTCACGTCATGACGTAGCAATTCAGACATGGGATGAAATGAAAAGTTCACACATGCAGTCAATAGCGTGTATGTCCACCGTTTGCCTCTTGGATGGCAAGACATCGACGGCGCATGGACCTGATGAGTCTCTGGATGTCACCCTGTGGTATTGCGTTCATCTCCTCCCTTAGAACATTACGTAAATTGCCTAACGTCTAAAGATCTTGAAGTCGTACCCGGCGGTCCAGTTGATCTCGAAGATGCTCGAATAGCGACAAATCTTGCGAAAGTCGGGTCCAGGGAAGAAGTTCGATGTTCTACTCCTCCAGAATGTCACGACATATACAAGCCACATGACATCGGACAATCTCTTGCTGGAATAACTGCAATCCGACGTTAGCGTTGAACAACGGCACAACAGCTGCGTTCAGAATTTCGTACCAAGTATTTCCCTACCACCAGCGCGATGAGCGCCCCGTAGACAAAATCGTGATTCATCACTACTAAGAACTGTGCTACAACGCTTCCTAGTCCAGCGAACACGCTGACGTACCCATTCCATTCTGACGGTACGATGACGTTAGGTAAGTATTAGTCCGTGGTATGGATGCCTACTTCGGATTCCGCGTTCAGCGTGTTGCCGACAGTTTGTACACTGATTCTATTGTTAGTTCTACCAGGAGTAGTTGCTGCTGTCCTCTTCGCCAGAAGGAAGCGACCCCCAAGTGAGACGTCCTGATGTGTCGGTCTTGTGCAGGGGTCGTAACTCTTGGTCGACCTGAACGCGGTCTGTCGGCAGTAGATCCAGTGGTTCTATACATTCCAAGGAGACGGTACATTGTGGCCACAGTGACTCGGAACTCAGCAGCGAGCTCCTCTAGAGGTATCCTAGCCTTATGCATACCAATGGCATGCAACCCCTGTTTTTCGGTTAACCTTGGCATTTTTTAAAATGTTGGAAGACAAAAACTAGCGTGTTTTCTCAATAACTCAGGCGCTCTAGCACAACGTGACACAAAGAAAAACGGCCACCCATTCAATTTGATATTCTCGGGCAGCACGTGCTATTTTTAAATCCGTAGCAAGAGTGTTACTGTTGAGTGGACAACAACAACATGTCATTAAACTCTTTGCACGACTTCTTGTCCACAAACATGCAACATTAAAACTATTATATTTCATCCTTTATGCTATGTTTTCACACTTGCTTCTATTATACATTCTTTTTTGGTTCAGTATATATTGATGTTATAAAGTAAATAGTTGAATAATTAAATCAAACTATTTGAGAAAAAATAAGAGCAGATCTGTCAACAAAATAGCGTTTCCGATAAGTTTACCGGTTTCCAATGACGACTCAAGAGACTATCTGTCGTCTTCAGCGGTTATAAAAAAGAACAATTATTCACCTGTTTGGTCCAACTGATTGCGGAGCGTGAGAAACGTGTTCACAATTTGTTTGCACTATGTTTATATTGTGTTTCAAACGGGACAAAAACATTATCTCCGCCAACATTTATGGTATTCGGAGATTTAATACCTGGATGTCTCATTTGAACACATCGCATGCGGCGCGGTGTTTAAAGATCCACATCCAAGCATTAAATCTCCATATCCCATGCAAGTTGACGGAGATAACTTATATTATATTAAATGATATAAGTGATATTTCAACTTTACTAATCTTGCAGTGTATTAGCGTCATTGCAATTCAATATGTTAAACTGTTATAACTGTTTATTTACCCAGCATACTACTCAAAGTCTGCTAAGCACCAAATATTTGACACATCATTATGAAATTTGCTTGTGACATATGTGAGCTATTTTTGGTGGATATGACCGAGGAATATATTGAGATGGCCCCCAGTGTTTACATTAGCTTTTCTGACAGGCAGACTTTTCGCGACGGTCATGGAAAGCATGTACCCCTTGATTTCCATGATGTTTTCGTGTACTGTCTATGTATATGCCATGTGTAGGGTATTCAATCTTCATTTCACCACAAATCCTTGTGATTTAATGATTGAATATGGCAAATGCAAATGTAAGAAGACAATTGTCTGAAGCAAAAATGTGTCTGTAGGGATGGTGGATGAAGGGGCTACCCATCGTCAGGTTGGTAAAGCCAATGGTGTGTACCATACGGTGATCACCAGAGCCTGCGCAAGATTTCAGCAGTATGGCACACCAGTAAGACGGCATGGTGGTGGCAGAGGCAGGGAAACATCTGCAGCTGAAGACTGTTTTTTGAACATTCAGGCCCGTAGGAACCGCTTTGCCGCAGCAACCCAGCTTCGCAGTGACTTTCTGAATGCATTCGGGGTAAATGTTTCGTCGCAGACTATCCGGGCAAGGTTGCACGAAGGTGGTCTCGGATCGATAAGACCACGTATTCGCATTCCGCTGTCCCAGAACCACCATAAGGCAGATATGAATGGGCCATGGACCACGTTGGATGGACCAGAGAAGTTTGGCGACATGTCCTTTTTACAGATAAGTCTAGGTACTGCCTAGACCACACAGGTAGGCATTGTAGGGTATGGAGGAGACTAGGAGAGCGATTCCATGCAGCCAACATTGCTGAGCGTGGCCGCTAGGGTGGAGGGTCAATCATGGTCTGGGGCGGCATCAGTAGGGATGGACGTGCAGGGCTCTGTGTTCTTGGATTTGGTACACCGACTGCACAGCGGTATATTGATGAGATCATAGATGTGAACGTCAGATTGTGTGCAGGTGCAGTGGGTGATGGATTCATTCTGATGGACGATCATGCCCGTCCTCATGTTGCCTATGCTGCCGGGGAGTACCCACAGAGGGAGGAGATTGAGCGTATGGACTGGCTAGAGTAAGATCCCCTGACCTCACTCCAATCAAACATGTCTGGAATGAGTTGCAGCTTGCAATTTCAACCCATGCAGTCGAGCCAAGAAGTGTCCAGGAGCTTGGTGCCATGCTGGTCCAAAAATGGAACAACATCCCACAATGGACCACCAGGGACCTGCTTGGAGCATGAGAAGGCGTTATCAAGCTGTAATTAACAGTAATGGGTCTCATACTCGATATTGAACCCATACCAGTTCGCTCCGTCAACTTTTTGGCAAATTGAAAAATTTCCTCGTTTACCAATAATAATCATTGTCCATGCTTTTCGTATTCAAAAGCTAAAACATAATGTCAAACACAACAGTGGGTATTATTTGCGGGTTCAAGCATCATCGTACATGTACGTGTACACGTACATGTACACCTCCATAGGATGTAGTGTTAAAATCGTGTACATGTACAAGATTTTAACGTTTTTTAGGGTGCTTTAGAATCCATTTGCGGATTCAAACATCACTGATTGAATCCTAGAATCACAGAAAACGCATGAAATTTTACGTACAGTACATGTACCGTTTCGATTGAAATCGGCAAATGGATTTCTCCCATAGGATTCAGTGTTAAATTGCGAGCAAAAAACGTTTTGCGGTTTCTAACATCATCCTCTCGCCGATTCTAACAATCCGCGTCCGTACACGATTTTAACACTGAAACCCAATGGAGGAGTACACGGAGATCCGCTCTGCGGATTTTAGGTCTGATGATGTTTCAATCCGCAAATGGATTTCTCCCATAGGGCTCAGTGTTAAATTGCGAGGAAAAAAACGTTTTGCGGTTTCTAACATCATCCTCTTGCCGATTCTAACAATCCGCGTTCGTATACACGATTTTAACACTGAAACCCAATGGAGGCGTGGACGGAGATTTTGAAATCGACTCGCGTGAAGAGGTGATGTTTGAATCCGCAAAACCCACTGTAGCGTTTTCTCGAAGTGAGACTGGCGCACGTTATTGCGAGGTGGAGTCTCGACGAGCACTTGATGGAAATGTTTTGAACGAAGAGTGTTGTCGTCGGTGTGGTTGGAAATTCGCGAGCCCGCTGTCACGTTTTTGATTGATATATGTATATAGGGGAGAAAAAAAAATATAAATAAATAGTTATTTAGAAAAATAAATATATCAAATCGAATAGATAATAAAAAACAATACGTAAATCATGAGCGATTCTCAGACTATTAGAGCGAGGTTTCTTTAAAACATGCTGATGAGAGCATACGCAATCTGCGTGAACGAACAACTACGTCCCATCTTGTTAGAACGATGCGTCGGATGTCGGGATTATCTAGCTTTAGATCACGAGAATCATTCGTGTCTAACGATGGAAAGGGAAGATATGGTCGTCATGTATTTCGAACCGGCGTTCGAACGCGTTAAATTCAACGATGTGATCACGTTTTGGAAGAGATTAGTCTTCTGTAAGAATCGAGACAGGCCCACAGATTCGGAAGAACTGAAATTGGCGCGTAGAAGTTTGACTTTAGAAGACAAGGGATGCATCAAGAAATTATTGCTGAACGAAGCATACGTCTAAGTTTTTTTCGTTGATATAAAATAAGGGAGAGTAGAAAATAAAAAAAAAATAAATACACACATAAATTTTTTTATCTAATATTAGAAAGAAAGAAAAAAAACACAAAGTGAGAACCAGAAATAAATTGTATCCGACGTTAGTGGACGACGAGGACGAGAAGCCGAACGGCGTTTTGCTGACGGCGCCATCGCTAGAAGAAAGAGAAAGAGGTGAGAGGTATCGCATCGATCAAATCAGTAGAATCCAATTGCATCTGACTCGAGAGAGAGATTCTCGTCGTTCCCTCAAGAAGAAGTATTCGCGTTTCGTGAAATTCGTCAACGCGATCGACACGACACTCATCACGATTTCCATGGGTTTACACGTGGCCGGCATCGGATTGTTGTCGACCGCGGTCGGCATTCCGATCGTGTTGACCGTAGAAGGAGTGGCCCTCGCCGCCGGGCTGTTTAGCACGCTCGGAAACTTTTTGAGTAGGAAATTATATCTGAAGGCGAGGAAACACGACAAGATTCGCGTCTTGGCCGACTCCAAGATCGACACGATATCCGAAATGATCTCTATGGCGTTGAAAGATGGTAGGATATCGGACGGAGAATACTTCGCGATACTGAGCGAGAAAACGAAATACGATGCCATGAAAGAAGCCGTGAGAATCAAGACTCGTCAGATCATCAAGGAAGAGATGAAGGATTTTCTCATGGAAAAGGGGAGGAAAGAGGCCAGGGAGGAATTCAGTAAGATGATAGAACTCAAGAGCAGCAATTGAAAAAAAAATATATATATATTTATAATAAGAACAGCATTTTTAAAAAAAAAAAATATTAAATTTATATATAAAATAAAAAACGAAATTAATTTAAATAACTCTTAAAAAAATGTATTGCGTAAAGTGTAAGAGAGTTACCGAGACGAGTAATTCTAGAGAAGTGCGAACTAAAAACGACAGACGGATGCTTCGCGGAATTTACGACGTGTGTGGTTCTATCAAGACTCGATTCGTCAAACAAAAGAACGCGAGGAAAGGTAAAGGCATCGTGAATAAAATGATCAACAATCTACCTTTCGAAATGCATCTGCCCGGTCACAGTTTCACGGGACCCGGAACGAAATTGAACAAGAGACTCAACGCCGATCTGACACCCAAATCTTGGAGCAAACCCGTGAATAGGGTGGACGCGGCTGCGTACGATCACGATCTGTGCTACGCCGGACATCCTGACACCAAGACTCGCAACGACGTCTGCGACAAAAACATGTTGGGGAGATTGAGAGGGGTATCGAATCTGACCAGGAGAGAGAAGATGGAACGTTCGCTGGTCGGCAATCTGATCAGTGCGAAACGTCGATTCGGATGGGGCGTTCAAAAAAAAAGCGCATCTGAAAAGAAGAAGAAACGATTATTGACAAGCGAATTGGCCGAGGAGTTACACAAACCCATAGTGCGTAAATTTCGAAAGAGAAGGGTGTTCGTGAAGGGTCTGGATGACATTTGGTCTGCCGACTTGGTCGACATGAGATCGTTTTCGAGGTGGAACGAGGGCGTCAAATATCTATTGACGGTCATCGACGTGTTTTCCAAATACGGTTGGATCAGAGCTTTGAAGGATAAATCGGGACCTTGCGCCGCCTAGGCTCTGAAGAGCGTGTTCGACTCTCGAAAACCGAGTAAATTGTGGGTGGATAAGGGAAAGAAATTCTACAACAAGGACGTTCGTCGATTGGTAGACCTCTACTCGATCGAAAACGAAGAGAAAGCCAGCGTGGTGGAATGTTGGAATCGAACGATGAAGGAGAAGATGTACAGATACTTCACGGCGAATTCGACCAAGAAATACATATACGCTCTGAACGGTCTGGTCAAAGATTACAACAACACGCGAGACAGATCGTTCAAGATGACTTCCGCGGAAGCTAGCGATCCTCGAAACGAAAAACGGGTCTATGCAAATGTATATCCCGAGAGATCTAAGATCAGGAAGAAGTCTAGAACGCCGAAATTTGCGGTCGGCGATCGAGTGAGAATCTACGCTTATAAGAAGCACTTCGAAAAGGGTTATACTCCTCGATGGACCTCGGAAATTTTCGTGATCATCAAAATATTTCATACCGATCCGGTGACTTACGAAATCGAAGCTTTGGATGGAGAAGAGATCATTGGAAAGTTTTACGAACAACAATTACAGAAGACGAAGTTTTGATGAAGAACACAATTTTTTTTTTTTTATTTACTCTCTTTGACATTTTCTTGTTTACACACATATATATATATAAGAGAGAAAAAAAATAATAATAAAAAATAATTAAAAACTATTTTTTTTAGATAAAGAAAGCAAGTGAATTAATAAACAAAAAAAAAAACTAAAAATCCTTTAAAATGACAAATATATATATATATAGATATAGCACAAAGCATAGTGAAAGATGAAGTATTCAAGAATAGAGGTTCACGAATATGAACCAGTAACCGGGACGAGTTTGAACAATGTGGGAGAGATAAGAATCAATGTCGAAACTCAAGATCTATTCGTACATCCTAGCGAGAGTTACATAGTGGTGCAGGGACGTCTCACCAAGGAAGATGGGAGCGACAACGCCGACGACGACACGGTTACTCTTGCCAATAATGGCATCATGCATCTATTCAGTAACATAAAATACATGCTATCCGGACAAGAGATAGAATCTGTTTTTCATCCTGGTCAGGCCACCACGATGTTCGGATTCTTGACGTATCCTGATGATTTTTCAAAATCCAGAGGACTTAATCAATTGTGGGTGAAAGACACCGTAGGCCCTGCTAGCGCAGGCGCCGCCACGATATTCGACTATGTCGTCAAGACGTCCAGACCTAAAGGAACGTTTTCGTTCAGGATACCTTTGAAACACATCTTCGGATTCGCGGACGATTACAACACAATCGTTCATGTTACAACACAACAAGATCATGTACGGATTCAAACACAATCTGACATTGATTTGAAAAGGAAACGACGACGCAATAGTGAAACTCACTGCGACCGATGCGGGTAAGATAACTCTACAGAAGATATCGTGGTTCGTTCCGCAAGTGGAGCCTTCGATCGTGGAGAAAGCGCGTCTCTACAAGATCATAGAATCCAAGAGTAAATTACCCGTGGAATTTAGAATGAGACAGTGCGACACGGCTAGCATTCCTCTCTCTACGAATCACTTCAATTGGAGATTGACGGTGAAATCCGCTTCCGAGAGACCGCGTTTCATCGTGGTTGCGTTTCAGACTGATAGGGACGGGTCTCAGGAAAAGAATGCGTCGCTGTTCGATCACTGCCATTTGAGAAACATGCAAGTGTTTCTGAACGCCACGAGATATCCAGCAATCGATTACAACGCATCATTCGACAAGAACGATTTCTCCAGACTGTATGGCGACGCCGCTGATTTTAGAAAGAAGTATCACGGTCTAGACGAATTGATGAGCAATTCTAACATATCTCCTGGCGAATACAAGTTGATGTATCCCATGTTCATGTTCGACGTCAGTAAACAGAGTGAACGACTCAAGAGTAGCATGTTAGACATTCAGATCAAGATGCAATTCGATAGGAATGTGCCGAGAAAAACCGAAGCCTTCACCCTGGTCCTGTCGGACAGATAATTACAATTCGAATCGGACGAAAATAAGATGTCGATCATTCGATGAGAGATGAGTGTGTGAAAAAAAAAATAAAAAATAAAAAACAAAAAAAAAAAAATAAAAAGTAATGTGTGATTATTAAAAACAAAACAACAAAAAAAAAAATAAAGTAATGTGATCTAGAGAGATTGAACATCTTTCTAAATCTCATTACTTTTTTTTTTTGTTTTTTTTTTTTTGTTTTTAATAATCACACATTATTTTTTTTTTTTAATTCATTATTTTCCACACGTTCACTGTTTGTTCAAAGGATCCAGTTCGATCAGTAGACTCACCACGGAAGTGGTGGCTTCGGGATTATTAGTTTTCGTGACGAAATTAATCCTGTCTCCGGCGTTCACTTTGAGAGGCGGGCCGAACGTGCTAACATTCGCGTGTTGATTCTCAGTCTTTTCGATGCTGTATCTCTTATCGCTCTCCACACCATTCACCATGAGATTGACGACCGCTCTGTTATTCAAATCCGAGGAAGCCAGACTCATTCGAAGGATTTCACCTCCCAGCGGCATGGGATATCCAACCTGACCGTGTTTCGATCCACTACCTCCATTTCCAAAAGACCACTCGGCTTTTCCCTCATCTAAGGCGCCGGCCTCTTCGGCCCACACGGTGATCAATTGTCTAGCATATTTGACTTTCTCCACCACCGAAATCAGGGTGCAGGCATCCGTCATGTTCACGGGATCTGGTAGATTCGTGAGCGCGTGTCCACCCATGTCTAGTTTACCTTCCATGATGTCGCCCTTTCTCCAGACCGAGTTGTCATCCACGTACTTCCTGCTTACCGCGCTGGAATCGAATTCGGGATCGTGATCGAGACCAAATAAATTGTGACCGTTCATGTTGATGCCACCCTCCATGGTTCTGCCAGATTCTTTGTTCAGGTAGAGATCGTCCACTTGCGATTCTAGGTATTCTTGCGATTGTATCACGGCAGAATCTACATAGCCCTTGTTGACCACGGTTCAGTCCACATCCGTGTCGTCGATCTTCGACAGATTCAATATCTTGTGGAATCCTGCATTCAGATCCAATTTCATTTCTCGTGTGTCAGACTTTCTCTGTTCCAGATCTACGTAGTGTTTGGTCACCACATCCTTGGGATTCGTGGGAGTGGCCACGTTTGTTATCTTGTTAGAATTGGCATTCAATTCTGAGTGCATCATTTTCAGAACGTAGCTATTTCTCAGGTGTTCACTCAATCTCGCTTGAGAGTCGTCCGCGTATTTCTTGGTCACAGCATCGGTGGGATCTACGGGATTCGTGACGTTCACCAAACGTTCGGATTTCAGTTCGAGATCGTCGGTCATGGTTTTATCCACGTAATTATCCAGCAGGATTCATTCGAAATTGGCGTTCCCCCTGTCGACGTATTTTTTAGTCGCAGCATCTGCGAGATCTATCGGCTCGGGAAGATTGTAGAGCTTCTTATCGTTCATGTTCAAAGGTTCTTCTCGAGGTTCGTATCTCTGAACATAATGTTCGTCCAAGTTGGCAACGTCGTAACCATCGTCGACTTCGAACGTCTTCCTCTTCTTTCTCGGGTTGACTTTTTCTTCATCACTTCTACCAAATTTATCGACTGGCATGTTGTTGTGGGATTTTTTTTTTGTTTTTTAGAAAAAATATGTTCAAACGCAGTTCATTAAAAATGAACTATGTTATTTTAATTTCGTTTTTATTCGATTAAAATTTTTTTTAAAATAATTTTTTATCTTTATATATACTATAAAAAAAAAAATCTCTCTCTGATGTAAGTCATTGAGAATGTCTTGAAATCGATCTCCTTCAGACCATCTCTTGAGAATGTAGAGACACAGGTGACCGCAAAACACTTGATGTGGTGATTGCACTTGTTCCGTGTTGTAATGAACCATCGATTTGTTGAAATAGTTCTTTATTTCTTTTGGCGGCGAGATTCCGTAGCTGTCAGAATTAATAATTTTTCTTCTTCCCGTTCTTCATCCATGCCACCCAGTGAGTGCCTTCACCCGATGAATCGTCTAGATTTAAAATTCCGCATTCCGATTGTCGAGGTATTCTCTTCGGCAAGGCATCTCTGGAAAACACTCCTAGAAAATCTTCGATTTTCAAATCTTTTGCCACATTCAACAGATCGATGTTGGATAGGGGTTCGTTGGGTAAGACGACACCTTCTACGGATATCTTTATTTTCTTATTCATAAATGCGTATATATTTTTTTTATTTATTTTATTATAATTTACTAAAAATGACGTTATTTTTTTTTTTTCTATTTTTTTCTTTTTCTTTTTAAACTAACTTTCTCGATGTCACTATCGATTTCTATAATTTTGTATTCATCTAATTCCTCTTGATTTTCTGGAATCCAATCATCCACATTCATATCGTCTATAGTTAGTTCCGCAGTCCAATGTCCGAGTGCCAAACTGCTTATTTTATCGTCTAATATGAATCTCTTATCATCGTCGGCCGTCAGCGAAATCTTGTTGACTATTTCGGTATACAGGTCGTGATTTTCGCTTCGAATCGATTTCATAGTCTTATACACCGGACCACTTCCTAACAGACAATCTTTATACTCTTGGAAAGAGATGTTTTTCTTCACCACGCATGCTTTAACTCATTTGCACTTCTTGATCTCAAGCCCACGAATTCGACGATTTGTTTACCGCCACTCTCGTCCTTAAATTTACCCAACACCTTCTTGTTGTTGTTTGATTGAATGTTGGACGGGTGAACGATGGGATAATTGCTCATGTCGAACCGCTCGGCCACGTCCTGAGATATGTCTCGGTAGACGTCTTTCGTCTCTATCTCGTAAACTAAACTGTCCGTGTCAGTGACAGTAGTTTGGCTTTATCACCAAATTTTCGTTTGACGTAATCGTAGTGAAACTCATACATCAATCGCTTGCTGATATCTAAGATGATCGGTCCGAGATAATACGGTTTGTCGAACTTCAGATGCGTCTTTTGCATGTGAACGGCCACTAGATTTTCGTCGAATATGTTTCGGTGTTTGTAATTGGGTTTTGCCACTAATGTTTTAGCTCTTTTCTCAGATGTGACGAGTCGAACGTCAGTTCTCTTCCTGATGTTTTCCATCAATTTACCATACACGCAGTTGTTCATGAGTTTGAAGAAATCTTTTTCGAAATCGTTCTCGGCTCGAGTTCTGAGATTCGTGTTGAGATCGATGTATTTTTTCATCCAAGGCTCTTCGTCGAATCGAGTGATGCGATGTATGTCGACTAATTTCATCACGTAATCAACGTACTGTTTCAAATTCTCGCTGTAGATGATGTAGTTACGTTTGTTAAATAAATTGGGAATGAGTTTTTCCTCGTCTCCCTCGTTCAGTTCCATTCATTCAGGAGCCAGCGGATAATCGTTGTGTAGATCGTGTAATTCTTTCGAATAGTTCAAATCGACTTCTAAAATGGAAGGATAGTCTCTCCATTTTTGCATCTCTTCCGGTTCCTTCACCCATTCGAAATTTCCAATCGGTAAAGGATGACTCATAGCCCAACCATACAGATTATTAGCATCCCAATACTGTATGTATTTAGTCGATCGTTTCGAATTGAAACCTTCTTTCATGTAGGGATTGTTAGCCTCAGAATGTCTGTGAGAGATCATCGAGACGCCACCTCTCACAGCCCTTTCGAACATGAGCAACATGTCCACGTTGGATAATAATTCAAATTGGACTTCGGTGGTCTTCAACAGAGCGTCCCACGCCAAACCGGGTGCGGTGAAATACCAAGCGGGATCCAGATCGTAATTTCGACAACAGACGTCTCGAAATATTTCGAACACGTCTGCCAAGAGTAGAACGTCAGTCTTCAGATAGAGATAATGATAATCTCTCATGGTTTTCTTATCGAATGATTTCCACACGTTTTTAGCATGTTCGTAATTCTCGTCAGAAATGTTGGATTCATATAATTTCGAATAAAAATCTTCTTTCGAAGGTAGTGCGGTGTCTTCAAATCTCTTCATGTAATCGTAAGGATAGACTCCTTTCCTCAACATGATGTCTACTCATTCTTTGAAATGTTCGCTCGTGATTTTAAATTTATCCTTGCTCATGTTATCGACTAATTTTTCCAGAGCGGTCGACATGAATTTAAAACTGTCGATGAAACGTATGCATCTACGAAGGAACTTCGTTTTTTCTTCCAACGTCTCTCCGTCGATTACTCTTTTCTCCTCCATGAGCTTCCATTTCGTGAAGGAAATGTATCTTTCTTCGCTGTTCGCGATGCAATTTAATTCTTCGTGTGAGGTGCCGATATTTTTCACGAACAGATGACTGTCGTAACCAGAGAGATTGTGAAACATCACCAGATAGAAAGCGGCGTCTCGATATTTTAAATTACACTTGCTGTGAGCCGGACCACGATACAGACCCGTGTAATTATCGTGGTCTCTGACCTTCCTATTTTCCGTCAAATTCTCGTCGAACGATTGTCTGCATATGTGACATTCGGTGGCTCTGTTGTTTTCGTCCTGCTGCTCTCGCATGATGATCATTTTTGCCAGAGTTTTGAATTTGTCGTATAACATTTGAAGTTTCCATTCTAACTCTTCCACAAACCTTTGAGCCACGTCGTCGTCTTCATACTGTTTCATGTAGGTGAAGGGACCCATGTCGTGTTGCAAGTCGAAAGCGCATTTCACGTAAATGCAATAGCCCGAAGGTATGTGTTTTTGATATCTTTCGATGCAACTTTGAAGAGCGTTGGGTTGACAGGAACTCATTTTCGCGGTGAAACATTCAAAATCGGCGTACACGACGAATGGTACTTTTAACCTTCTATTGTGATTTTCAAACTTCACGATGGTGTTGGGTTTGGGCATTTCGATGTTGACACCTTGATTTTCGTTGCAATATTCCTGATGTTTCGCCAACGATTTTTCGCTCTGAAACATGTTCATGCAGTTGCAACATAAAGACATCTTTCCTTTATATTTATTATATTGTTTCGACAGTAATCGGCTCAGATGTTTAACCCAACAATAATGATGATTGTCACCATTCGAAATCAATAATAAAATAATCGTCTTTTCTCTTCCGAGATACGAAGTCAATATGAGAGGATAGATATTTTGTTTTTCATCATATCCCAAGACGTTCACCGCTACGGTGGGATTTTGCACCTCGAAACGTTCGATGTGTTTTAACTGCGTTGGAAAAGTCACTCCAGTCCAATCGAGATTTTTAGAAGTTACCTCGTAAGAAGAACCTCTTTCGATGTTCATTTTGACAGGGTATAAAGCAGAAGTGACTGCCCATTTAAAACACTGATCATCTTTATTTTTCACGTTGATTACGGCGTGTTTTTTTGCTAGGAAATATGGTAATTTCACGTAGGAAGACCCTTTCAACAAATCGTTTTTAGTTATGTGAATTTCGAGTTTCAACATATCATCGAACGTCCAATTACTACCTTCATGTTGATAATTCGCGAGAGACGTCAACATCTTGTCTTTCATCTTTTCGAAAACGTCCGAATAATCTGAACCTCGAAATACGGGTTCGACATTAGATCTGAAATATGCATTTTTCACGATGCTCTCGCCGGACTTCACGTCGATTTTATTCATCACGCAATGGAGTATCATCTTAATTTTTAGTCCCACGTTCATGTGTTTGCGAAACAAATCCAATCCTTTTTTCTTCACCCGTTCCATGAACAATTTCGGATCGATTTTCTTCAATGAGGGAACCACGTCGAAAGTTTTAAAAATACCTTTGATCGCATTTTCCCTTTCCACGGACTTCGATTGAAATAGTTCTGCAGTGAGTCACGCTAGATATTCTTCTCCTTTCCCTTCATCTATTGCTCATCGAAGTTCGCTCGATATATCTCGTTTGCCTAGAATCTGATGTGCATCACTCGTTTTCGTTTTTCTTTTCTTTTCTTTGGAAACTTGAAGTGCTTCTTCAACGGCTTTTCGTTTAGTCGTCTTCTTATTTTTCACAATCGAAACGTTTTGGGTTTTTTTCGACGTCGGCATTTTGATTCCTTTTACTATCTTTTTCTTCTTCTTCTGATTTTTCACAACCGATGCATTTTTTGACATCGTTGCTATCAGCATTTCATTTGCCTTTCCATCGTTTTGCAAATGTTTCTGTATGACATAAATCTTTTTTGATTTAGTTCTATGATTTCTGAAATGTGAAATTTTTAATAGTTTACAAATCTCGTTTAACTGAGGTTAGGTTTTCTCATTTAAATTTTCCAATATTTTTTTATCTGTTTGTTTCATTTTGTAAGAATATTTTTTTTTTTGAAATTTTGTATTAAATAATTTGTTAAAAGGTTTTGCTTTTTTACTCTTTTTATATATAAAAAAAAAGTTAAATTTTAAATTCAATTTTTTTTTTTCTTTCATGTGTTTTTTATTCAAAAACAATTTAAGACTGCTTTTATTTCTCGCTTGCAAACCGAACACGTTTTCTCGTCTTCGGAATGACATTCTCTACAGTAACACAGGTGTGCGCACGGTAGAAACAAGACGTTTGCGACACCTTCGCAGACCAGACACTTGGTGGTGGGCATTTTACTCGGTTTGTTATCAACGAGTGACGATAACTCGTCCGCTTCTGCCATGAATTTGATGAGATGTTCTAAAGTTATGAATTGAGACAGGGTCTTGTTCGCTTTGTTTAACGCATCGTACAATTGTTCTCTGGTGTTGTAACATATCCATCAATAATTTTTGGTTTTTATCTCTATCTCTCTGTTCGTCTTGGATTTTGATCAATCCCAATGTTAGGATCTTGTTCAAATAATCGCATTCGCCTTTTTCAATATTACTTATGTGTTCTAGTAAAGGTACATCGTGAGGTTCCCAATTCATCAAATGTATGTCACAACAAAAACATTTGACTTTGTCGTCTCTACCCACGTAAACGAAACCCACGGCGGCTAAGTCTTCGGGTTTTTGACCGAGATGCGAAGGCCAATTTTTAAACATTTGAAGTCTTGCACGTTCTAGACTATAATTCGGATGTTTGGACTTGATCATTGTTTTTACCTCAAAATTGAGTTTGTAAGAATTTTTTTTTTTCAACTTTTATTTATATATATAAAGAGAAATAAAGAGAAACTTTTTTTTTTAACAAATTATTATTTAAAATACAAAATTTAAAATATACATTATTTGCAAGAATTCATAAAAACCAAATAATCGATCATGAAAAACACCTAAAAGATGCGAATTGAAATGGAAACAAGACGAAAAGTATGAGAAATCCAGTTTTAATATCTATACATTACAACCACACGATCCCATCGAATTGAATGAGGTCGAGATGGTGGACTTAGAGCGCTACTACCACAAATATCGAATATGTTTGAAAGTGGATGAAGCCACACTCGATTTGTTTTACGAGTACCAAAGCGAACTGCTGATTAATATCATCGTCGCCGAAGACAGAGAATTTGACAGGGGTGATTTATTGTTGTCCTATGGAGGTTACATATATCCAATAATCTCACCCGAACTCGTGAAGAAATCGGGTGGTGAGAGCGCATTCGCCTATGAAAAAAAAAACTCAAAAGAGTAAAGATAAACATTCACACCATTTTTGTATGTGGAAAAATGACGAATGTCAACTTGCTAATAACGGACTTGGAAATATAAACAATAGAGAGATTGAAATTAAAATTTAACTTTTTATATATATATATATATAAAGAGAAAAAAAACTTTTACTAAAAATTTTACATTAAAGAAAATTAAAAATTAAAAAAAACAACTTTTTTATATATATAAAGAGTAAACCAAAAAAAAAACTTTTTAAACAAATTATTATCTAAATACTAAATAATCGATCATGAAGAAAACAACACCTAAAAGATGCTAATTAAAATTGAAACGAGTCAAAACGTATAAGAAATTTGGTCATAAAATCTATAGATTACAACGACACGATCCCATCGAATTGAACGAGGTCGAGACGAAGGGCTTAGAGCACAAATATGAGAAATATAAGATGCCTTTGAAATTGGACGAAGCCGCGCTCAATTTGATTTACGAGTACCAAAGCGATCTGCAGAACATCGTCATCGCCGAAGATAGAGAATTCGACAAGGACGATTTGTCGTTGCCCTATGGAAATTACATATTTCCAAACATCTCATTCGAACTCATGAAGAAATTGGGTGGTGAGAGCGAGTTGACCGATGTAAAAAAACTCAAAAGAGTAATGATAAACATTCAACACGTTTTCGAAAAAGGAGAAGACACGAGTGTCAACATGCTAATAATGGACTTGGAAATATAAACAATAGAGTGATTGATTTTTTAGCGAAGAAAAATGAAAAAAAAAAAAAAAAAAAAAAATAAGATCATCTTTAAATCTCATTACTTTTTTTTTTTTTTGTTTTCCTTCTTCTTCACTATCATCATAATATATTATAATAACGTTTCCTTTTCTCTCAAATTTCAGCGTTGATTCTTCTTTTTCTTTTTTTCTTTTTCTTTGTGATGTGATATGTTTATGGTAACATTTTTGTTTATCCGAATCATAATTATGAACGAATGTTGTGCATCTCTTGGTAACACTCGCATCATTACCATTCTCTTCAGAAGGTAGTGGTGACCGTGGAAAGCATCGTCTCATTCTCAACCGTCTATCCCGCACTTCATCTATCTCTTTCATTAGTTCTTTCCTTAGATATCCATCATTAGCATCTAACCATTTTTTTTTTTTTTCGCTCTCTGGATCGCGATGTTCGTCATTATCGTCAAATTGTTTCTCCACCTTTTCATCCAGGTGATAAATTTGTTTCTCCACCTTTTTATCCATTTTAAATATATTATTTTATACTTTCTATGATTTTATATATTTTATATAATTTTATATTATAATAACATATTCAAAATCGGTATGTTCTTAAATGGCGAATTCTCACCGAGCAACAAACCCTTGCCGAGTCGCTCGACGTTCCGTCCACTCTTCAGATAGAGACCATTTCCTCTCAGAGAGTTGCCACCTCTAACGGGTTCTAGATACAATCCTTTACCACTGTCGTTTATGTGGACGCGACACACGGCTCTTCCCTTCTTCAAAAACAGTCCGCTGCCACCCATTAATTTCTCAACTGCCGAACTAGCGAGTCCCGTGAGAGCTCCCACGCTGAGAGTCTTTCCGAGAAAGGGTAGCGCCTTTGCGGCAAAGGGTAATGCTTTTGCGGCTATTCCTGCCAATAGCGGTAGGAAACCACCTTTCATTCTCAAATTGTATCTCAATTGAGCGGGACTCATTCTCACCGTCAACCCTCTTCCATCGCGAATCGCTTTCTCCATCCTTTTGATTTGACTTCTGGTCCAGGCGATCGAATCCTGACCGCCTCTCGTCAGATCTTCGTGAGTGAATTTGAATCTCACCGCCTCGCCTCGAGTTGTTAGCGCTCTCTTAAGTTTCTTCCTCTGTCCTGCAGATATGTTCACGTTTTTAACCACGTATTCTGTCATAATTCTGTTTTTTTTTTTTTTTTTAAATATATTTACTTTAATTGTTTCTTGTTTAATAATTATATTAAAATAATTTTGTAAAAATTAATATTGCCGTTTATTTTATTTTTGTTATCTATATATATAAAATTTTTTTTTTTTTTCCTTTTATATTTCTCTTATGTGAAATCGTATTGTCACTCTCTCTCCGCGAAGATCTAACAGTTCACCATTTTGATCCGTCAATGTGGTTTTGAGACTATACAACGTGTCTAAAATCACTGGTAGATAAACTAAATTTCGAGGTCGTTCCACGATCTTATAACCCGGCGACACGTTTGGAAAGAAGGAATAGATCGTCGGTTGAGCGCTACCATTCACGTAGCTTCCAGCAATCACGTCCACGTTCACCAGAAAGCTATTGACAGCGAGAATGTCGACCATATTTTCAGATGACGCATGGCCTTGATACATCTTTCGATCGAATCCCAACATCTTGCCTATAGAATCGTCCGTGTTGAAATCCACTCGAAAATTATCTTCCAAATCCAACATCGTCTGTAAGGTATTAGGATTGGGAGCGAGTCTGATCTTGTTGCTTCCCTTTCCATCCATCTTCATTCGCGTCTGAATGTAATCGTTCAAATCGTCTATGTCATAACTCCCTTTGGGAATTCGAATCTCCAACCAATCCGTTCCGTCGGAATACTTGAACGAGTTATTCATTTTGGTGACGTTGGGAAAGGAATAATAAGTCTCCAGATTCACCAACGCCATCTCGTATCTTTTCTCTCTATTCAATTCGATGGAAGGTTCGAATTTCGTAGCGAATCGAGTCGAATCGCCACTCACCACGATTTGAATGGATTGTTTCGCAGCCATATTCTCGGCTATCCGTTCTAACAATTCTCCATGTTCGAACATTATATTTAATTTTATTTTATTTTTTTTATTCAAAACTAATTATTTGAAGATTTATTATTTTTCTATTTTTTTTTTGTTTTCACGCTCTATCTTATTATTATCATCGGAAACATAAAACTTGTCGAATCCGCACCGATATTTTCCGCGATTAAATTTGCTTGTCAAATCGATCACGACAAAATTGTAAAGTCCACCATCCCAAACCCTCTTGCAGAATCTCCTGAATTCCGCAGCGCTCATGTCGTTTGCGACGTGATCGCCGTAGATGTGATTGAGATTCTTGAGATCTTGGCGAAAGAGACATAGAAAATTAGCGTTCTCCCTTATCGTCTGTCTGGGCAATCGAAAATAATTCTGCGACAGGTAGAAACAGTCCACGTTGCTGTGTCGACCCCAAACGTAATACGATTCGCATCGGTTCTGTCTCTCCAAAAGCAGATCGTCGAAAATCATGAGATTCTTATCTTCCGATTTCAGTTCTCTAGGATCCGGAACGTCGCTAGCGTTCTCATAAAATCGACACTCGACGTTCGAAGATGCATTTCTCTTCATCAGCTCCGTCGCCGCGCCGTCCAAAATGGTCGAGAGTGGAGCTCCACTCTTGTCGAATTCCTCCCTACTGGCAAAGATTCTGGCTATGACGTCCTTGGGCAATCTGAGATCCATGCACTCTCGAAGCAATCTGTATTCGGGTTGAAACAAGCTCTTGCCAAACACGAACAATATGTCTTAATCCAACCAGTCGGGTCGGGACAACAGATTCATCAACAGATTGGTCTTTCCACAATTCGATTTTCCCACTATCAAACCTCTTATGCTCTTGGGAGAGAACTCGTTATTCGACCTCTTGGTCGCGGCGTCGTTCCAAGACATATCTTTAATGTTCATCTTTGTTTTATTTTTGTTTGTTTGTTATTTTAGATTCTTTTTCAAACACAATTTTTTTTTATGTTTTTCAAACTCTGTTTTTTTAATGTTATTATTATTTATTTATATCGCACCGTCGCGAGTTCTCTTCAATCCGGATCCACTCGTCATTTTGGCTAAATCTTGTATGGGCACCACGGCATCCTTAAAATCTTTCCAACTTTTCGGCGTTCGCTCTAACGCAGCTCGCTTCGCCGGCGGACTGATCAACTTGTCGATCAACGCGTCGGCTGCCCTCTTGCCAGCCACAGAAGCTATCCTACCGCTGGCTTCGGAAGCGGCTTTCTTACCAGCATCCAAAGCCGTCTTCTTACCGATCTCAAACGCGGTCGATGCGAGTTTTCTACCCGCATTGCTCGTGAACGCTCGCATTATAGAATCGACGATGCCAGAACCGCCTTGAACGTAAGTTCTGACGTATCCCCTGTTCTTTATCCCCAACATATTTTATTTTTATGATATATTTTTGTTTTTTTTCACTGGTAAATCGTTTTTGCCGTTTAAATACCTTTATTATTTCTAGTGTAAGAATTTACTGTTTTATTTTTGTTTGTTTGTTTGTTTGTTTCTCTCAACTTATTATATACACATCAATCCTTCAATTCGTTCATCAGCCTTTTTATACTGGTTTTTATTCAAAACCTTCTGTCTTAACAATTCATCAGATACAGCAACTATCTGATTATCTAATCCCGTGTTACCAGCCCGTCTGCTCGCCATCAACAAACTCAATCTCTGAGACAGAGCGTCGGAATCGCTCGGAAGAAAAGTGGTTTTCACCCCTTTCCCAGTCACCGATTCGACGAACTTCTTGTTCATATCCCATATGGGTTTCACCACTTTCGTCCACTTGTAACCTCTGTTGGCTTTGGGTCTCGTCTCTCTGGCATCGTTATTTCTCTTCATGGCGTGGGTCTGGACCAGAATGTCTCCTTAATTGTCGAAATCCTGTTCCGTGTAATCGCCGGGCTTGTTGTAAAGGAGCAATCTCCGCAGACCATCAGTTACTTTATATTTATTCGAACCCACGATCAATTCATCATCATCCATTTCCACTTCCGTATCACCTACAAAAGTTCTACCCCCAGAATCCTTATAAATTCCATACGACTGATCTCTCTTACCGCCGTCATCATCGTACGATGCGACGCTACTAGTGGTGATAGTCGAAGCCGTATCGGTGTCGCTCTCGCTCATATCTGTTTGAATTCCCGTGGGAACGTAATCCGGTGTAGATTGAACGGAATACCGATTTCCAAAACTAGGAGGCAACGAACCCATTCTCAAAGAACTCTCCTTTATGGGTCTCAATTCTTCGACTATCTCCTTCCTGCTTCGCTCTTGACCCTCCGTCACGGGTTTAAATATTTTTGTGGCTTCGCATCTGAGTTCCATCTCACCAAGACGTCTGCTCCTGTCAGCAGACTGAATGCTCTTCTTAGCACGTTCATACTCGCCTAAAATTAAATCTCGGCGCCTAGGATCCATCTGTAAAAACATCTTTCGTTTTAATTGTTTTTATTATTTTCAAAATTAAATGTTTAATTATATTTTTTTTATGTTTTTAAGTAATAAAAAACTCTTTTCCGTCTTAATATATAATAATCTGAAAATATTCACATCTCAACTGACTGTGTTAATTGAAGTTTAAAAAATACGTTTAAACAGTACATGACAAACCGGTTTCTGATTTAACGCATTTTGACAGTAGTTTTTACATTTGTCAAAAGATTTTTCATTCACACATCAATTCACCGAGTGTCGAATTAAGAGAGAATCCTTTTGATGACTGCGATTGCTTTCATGAATATATTAAAAATTTTACCACTCAAAACCTAATTGAGCGGAAAATGCGTTTTAAACATTCAGGATAAGTGTTTGACTTTTTTCGAACGAACGCTTAACAGTCAATCTCTCTCATCAAGACAAAACACTAATATCTGGGTTCGCGAATTTCCAACCACACCGACGACAACACTCTTCGTTCAAAACATTTCCATCAAGTGCTCGTCGAGACCCCACCTCGCAATAACGTGCGCCAGTCTCACTTCGAGAAAACGCTACAGTGGGTTTTGCGGATTCAAACATCACCTCTTCACGCGAGTCGATTTCAAAATCTCCGTCCACGCCTCCATTGGGTTTCAGTGTTAAAATCGTGTATACGAACGCGGATTGTTAGAATCGGCAAGAGGATGATGTTAGAAACCGCAAAACGTTTTTTTCCTCGCAATTTAACACTGAGCCCTATGGGAGAAATCCATTTGCGGATTGAAACATCATCGGACCTAAAATCCGCAGAGCGGATCTCCGTGTACGCCTCCATTCGGTTTCAGTGTTAAAATCGTGTACGGACGCGGATTGTTAGAATCGGCGAGAGGATGATGTTAGAAACCGCAAAACGTTTTTTGCTCGCAATTTAACACTGAATCCTATGGGAGAAATCCATTTACCGATTTCAATCGAAACGGTACATGTACTGTACGTAAAATTTCATGCGTTTTCTGTCAATCAGTGATGTTTGAATCCGCAAATGGATTCTAAAGCACCCTAAAAAACGTTAAAATCTTGTACATGTACACGATTTTAACACTAAATCCTATGGAGGTGTACATGTACGTGTACACGTACATGTACGATGATGCTTGAACCCGCAAATAATACCTACTCACAACCAAAATCTTAATTTCTGTACTTAAATCATTAAAGATATAATTAAATAAAAAATATATACACTTTTCATTACAATAGTTCAACAGCAAAAAAGTAAAACAGGTAGTTGGATATACTTGGTGCTTAGCCAACTTTGAGTAGTATAAGTTACATGGCGTGTATACATTTCCATACAAGGTTCCGATAGTATATATCAGGTGAGCCGAAGCTTCACTTGATGTTAACTATCATATCCTTGTTTGAAAATGTATCAGCCAGTTACACGCCGTGTAACATATTTGTTGTGTCGAAAGTCTATGTAAGTCATGGGGTTATTAAATTTTCACGAGAAACAAAGAACGACCGGACGTTTTTTTTTTATAAATCGCTATTGACAGCACCGCGCAAAACCATCAACAGTAACTGGCACCGGTATGTATTCATGCTGACTGTAAACAATCTTCGCAGTTGAAAGTGCGATATTTGTTTACAAAATAAAATGTATCGCTGCAATATAACTGAAATAACTTTACTTACATTTACTGTCATTACCATCTGAAAAGGGTTAAGAAAGTGCTGAATGACACTCTGAATTCCTCCTCCTCCTCACACACCCCCCAAAAACGGAATTGGCCCTTCCCAAACATTCAGAATTTTACACTTGGTTAATTTGTAGTTAGCATCCGATTTTTGTCCAAAGTTTTAATCAAACTCCCAGTCCATCAGTCTAATTCTGTAGGGAATTCGACGCTGTCATGTCCTGTTTGTTTAGGCATTTTTTGTGGAGTTTGCGCGCAGACACAGTTGATGCAGCGAGATGTTCCAGTTTCATATATTACACTTAGTATGTATTTAATTCCCCTTGCAAACATCACACTATTACCACAATTAGTAGCACTATGCGCTGTAATCATAAAACTCCAGCCGTAACTGGTCTTCGTCCATAATTATTTAATGAACAAACATCTCCAATGATAACTAAAGAGTCGGCAAATCACATTTCGATGGAGAAACATTTCTAACATTGATTCAAGAAAACGAAAGTTTATGATATTTTTTGACTCAATCAGATGGAATATTTCAGTTGCGCGGAAAAGAAAACAGTGGGTTTGCTTTTCCGACCAACTGCAATATTCCGGGCATTTTAATCTCAACACAGGCGATAGTCTATTTACGGACTAGACTGGTTCCAAGCCACGGTAGAGTTGAGTTCCTCGCAGAATTTGACTGATGACTTAAGAGCTCGTGTTTAAACACAAAACAACTTACAAAATATGTGTCCAGGATTTCATTTCTTGCACAACTTTGTGAATCAGATTCTGTAATAGCGACCAAGGCATCGTGAAAGTTCACCAGTATACCAACAGATTTTATTTCCCGTAATAACATCGGTGATGATAGGCATCGCAGTAAATTATGTCTCAAACACCAGGCACACACAGGATTTCTGTAAGATAAGGAGCCGGAACTAGCAACTACATTCAAATACTTGTTACATACTGTTTCCATAGTAGCTTCGTTATAATATAAATCATTTTCAGAAGAAGGAGTGAATGTGACATTTTCCGCACTCGTTTGGTTTATGACATCATCGGAGAAGGTAGTTCTTCTATTTTCACGAAGCAGGCTAGTCACGAAATTATGTGAAGTCGATACTGACTTTAATGCAACTCTGCTTGCCTGATGTCCGTGGCATACATAGCCATCTCTAAAATCACTCAAGCACTTTGTTATTCTCATATCATTTTCGGGTTTAAGATAGATCCTGCAATTGTATGTTGCAGCCAGCTGAAAAGTTTTGAAAATCCCGTATGGATTTACGAGTTCAAAAAATTCACCACATCGATCTAAACTAACTGTCCAAGGAAGTAAGTCTCCTGTATCAAAACTGTTACATTCCGCACAATATGTATTTTTGAATGAAATTTTTAATTCCGCGTCATACATTGGTACAAGGCTCAAGATATCCGAAATAGTCACGTTCTCACACTGTTGTTTGAGGTTTAAATCAGTTGAATCATATGGGCATAGGCCGACTACTTTATACGAGATACCATAGAGAGTGTCCAGACATACCATGCGGTCAAGTACTGATTGCACTCGGTGAGAATGTTCGCTTGTCAGTGACGCAGATTTAGCATCAATGCAACAATCATTAAATACTGTGCAGTAGCTATCACACGAGCAGAATACCTGTTTTTGTTTTTCGCACACGTCTATAGTTGTATCTTTGCATGGATCAAATGCCTTGACTATTTCACAAAAGATTGTTTCATTGTAATTCTTAGTATTCTGACAAATATAACCGCCAAAGTCCCTGTTATTGAATTGACTACTTTTGCCATTTCCTCTTAACGATTTTAATTTGTGTCTGCCCAGTATACTTCCTTGACCTTTGGTGTGAACGTCATTAGTGGACGTTGCTGTAATATCCCCTGTGAGATTTTCCAGTTCCCCTGGGAATCCAGTTGTATCAAACTGAGCTTCATGCCAAGTGGGTGTTTGTTGTTCGTACGTACCATTGGCCAAAACCTCGAACGAAGAGTTGATGTTCTCCCGTTTGCCTCCACTCCTGTGTGATTCAGATTGGTTCAAACAACAGTTAGAGTTAGAAATTATACCTTTTATACGTCCAAGATGCACACTCGGAATAACTGACGCTAACTGTAACGGTTTGTTGGCAATGCTTAATACGTGCAAAGGCAACATAATATATGGAAACTGGAATAAGATCAACAACACACCATGCATGGCTAATCTTGTTTTTTGTCCGACAACCTAAAACGAAAGAAGTACATTGTACATTACTTCTAACACAATAGTCTGTAGTTACATATACAGTACAGTCGCCGTGGACTGGTCACGTTCCACGTGTGGGCAATATTTCCACGGACGCAATAATATCACATTCCAAACACTAATTACAGGAATAATCATCAAAAATATAATTAGTGAAGCACAGGGTGCAACCCGGTGCTTCATTAATTAAAATTTTGCTAATGAGGATTTTTACTACCTGGTAAACAGATGCGTGGACATAACTGTCCACGTGTGGATTACAACCAATCCACGCCGACTGTACTGTACCACTATACGATTTGTTGAAATCAATAAATTAGTGTTCAGGTTAGCAATTCTTTCTTGCTAGTATTCCTGTACTTTCTTAAAAACTGTACTTTCTTAAAAAACATCAGAGGCGGACTGGTCGTATGAACCACCGGGCAATTCCCCAGAGGGCCCCTCATTGGGAGCCTACATGGCTCCAATATTTAAATGGCCAACACCTGTAACAGTTGGCGAATGGAATTTCGTAAAAATGACCAAAAGGCGAAATGGATCAGATTGTTTAGATTGTCGGTTTATCGAAATGCCCTCTATATGGACTGCCACAGAGGGCATTTCGAAATACCAGCAGTCTAGTCTGCCATTGATCGGTCAAATGCAAGGAAATACCGTTCTTTTAGTTCGACAGATCAACATGTTCGCGGATTGGGCCGAATGGAATCGATCAGATGAGACGGGGGCCACCTTTGGTGCAGCCATTTTTTCCAACTCAGCGACAAAGATGATACAGAAATGCCACCGAAAATGCTTTCTAAGTGGACTGCCGTGATCGCATGAATGCAAAGAAGCAGCGTTCTTTCGGTTCGGAAAATCTAAATTTTGTCCCGGTCCGGGGCCCCCTTGGGACGTTTCCCGGCAACTTTTCTTGTCTCAGTCCGCCCCTAAAAAAGCTAGATTTGATCCTTGTCACAGAAATAAAAGTATGTGGTACCCGATTAGGACTGCTGGAAACCCCACATGGCCAATTCGTAGTAACGCTGCGGTATATTAATTATTTTACATGTTGTGCCACGAATACGAACTGCATATTTAATAATTGCACTTATTTTTCACTAATACAGTACAGCCATCGTGGATTGGTCACTTCCCATACGTCGACAATGCAGTTAAAACTAGAAGTCCTGTCATGAAATGCGCACAAATAGCACGTTGATATGCGCGTTAATATACGCGTTATGGCCCAAGTAAAGCTATCAAATTCTGTACATGTGGCCTGTGCACAATCAATGTTTCAGCCAATGGACCTCCGGGTAACCCGGAGGTCCATTGGCAGAAACAATGCATGTGTTTGCTATGAGTAACCAGGAGAACCTGCCGTGCTTTGGATGCCATTCGATATGGCAATTGTGCGCAATTTCAACGCGCAATTAAGCCTAAATAAGCGCACTATTCGTGACAGGACTTATAGTTTTAATTGCATGTCAACGGACGCAATAATATTAGACTCCAAACACTAACTATAGGAATAATCATCAAAAATTGAATTAATGAATCACCGGTACAACTCGATGCTTCATTAATTAACCTTTTGCTGATTATGATTTACATTAACTCGTAAACGCAGGCGTGGACATCACTGCCCACGCGTGGATTAGGAGCAGTCCACGGCGAATGTACTGTACATTTCCAAGAAAAATCCTGTCTTTATTATATAGTCCCGACTATAGTCCAGACTAATTGATGTTTAGTGATTGACCGATGTTCGGCAATCGCATCTGACATCGGCCGATTTTAAGCTGAATTAAGATTGGCCTAATCTTATTTATTGGTCTGATCTTCCCTTTGATTGCTGCTCATGACACACACGCCACGTGCTGTGTGATGACTCAATGAAATGCGACATCACCGAAAACAAGTTCACAGTTCAGAGTCTTTGATCGTTGATCAAAGACGCTGCGCTGAAAACTTGCTTCCACTGATGTCGTATTTTTATCTTAATACACATACTGACATATTCTAGAGGTCAGCAAACAAATCAATCTGACTGTTCTGTAAAATTAACCCTGTGCTATGCATTCTTAAACATACTGGCCCCTTGTGATCAACTAATCGACAGGCAGCTGACGTTCGCTAATCCTTATCGGTTAATCACTACTAATATTCCAACTACATCATCAAGACGATGTCAGTGAATTATTAGTCAGCCGAGACTTTAACCGCCAAAGTTGGGACAAATAAGGTTTATACCCCAATCTGTCAACTTCACAAGAGTCCTGATTGACTGGGCACTGGGAGATGGGGAGGGAATCGTAATTATTATTAACAGTCATTACATCCTGGGCGACGTAGATGCTGGTGTATGCGGCAGCAGCCAATAATTCTCTCGATCGGTGAACTTGGCAGACATGCTGTTTATCGGGGTTCTTTTAGTTTTATGTAACGTCTACGCGTTGAATACCAAGGAAAAAAATTGGCGTTCAAGCTGTCGAGTGCCAATTTAACCAATTACACAAATAATTTTGATTTGGCACCAAACACTCTTCATTGGCTAATGTTTTAGCACCAAAAAAGTTCCTCTTACATTCGATGACAAAACAAAACAAAAAAACACCGATAATGCCCCACAAAGAAGGTATTCTGTTCCTCGGTTCATTTCTTTTTTGTAAAAGTGTATTTGGGCGGGCGTTTTTTTTTTTATTTTATTTCTTCGCCATCAAAAGTTCATGTGTTTGGTTTGTTTTATGTTTTAGGTCTCATAATGCACAAAAGAGCATGGGCGATAGAGTATTTCGTCCCTTGAGTGAAAGGAGTTGCACTGCTAAATCATTGCAAAGTCTACTTGCTCTCGAGGGAAAATTTATCAATTTTATTGACTTGGTTAAAATATCAGACATCAACCATTTACTTTTTATTTTTTTTTAAGTTTGCATTGGTTATACAAAGAGAGCATACGGCAGCCAAAGGGACCATGCGGGATCGCCTTAGAAACATTTTCTTTTACATGTTTACGCCTAATAGGCATTGTTTTTTTTTTCTTCAGTAAAACATTGTACGTTATCAACTTGGCGAATGGAAGGATTTGATTAGAAAAATACTTCATACAGTCGTATCTCAACTCTTTACCCAACATAACGGCCAAAACCGACCAACGCTATTCTCAAAAATCGCCAATTAGTTTTCATTCTTTTTTTCGTTTTTTGTCCCCAAAACATAGGTTATGACCATCGTTGGAACGCGCTCGACGAGGTCGTAATAACGAGGGGGGGGGGGGGGGGTGCGGGGGGGTGGTGCGGGGGGGGGGAGCATAACCTATGTTTTGGAGACAAAAAATGAAAAAGATTAGTTATGCAAAAAAATTGTTTGCAAGTGCCGTCTGCGTTTCGTGTTAGGTAAAGGGTTAATAAATGCTTCCTTTAGTAACGATTCACGTCCCATGTAGCCCAGTGGATTAACAAAAATTAGTCGATTAATCTGTTATTATATAAATACATTAACCATTTAGCTGACATGAAAAGCAGACGACACTTGCAAAAAAATTCTTGAATGGACTTTTAACATTCACAAAAGCACAAAATACAGACAGCACCGTACACATGATGAAAGTAAATATGCTAAAGATTTCATTTCCAGTCCAAGCAACGTAGCATTATTTCTCTCTTTGGTTTCGGATACATAAAATGACGTCCCGAACAGCCCCAGAAACCGCTTTTTTGCCCAGTAAATTCGGCTTCAAATATCGTTTATGCACATTTCCGAACAGGTTTAAGTTTCAAACAATACGCGTGTTTGAATATACACGATTAACTGACAATAATTAGTTTGAACGGATGTTATTAACTCATTTGGAGTGAACTGATATGCCCGTTTGTGAAGACACTATCTGTTCTTTACTGACCGGGCAATTGTTACCGCTCAAACTCATTAGTTGCTCCAGCGGTCAGAAACAGGACAGCGTAATACGTCATGATTTTCGAACTCACTTTTCACATGGACTGTAAACTTCGAAGCGTTACAATTGTTATGTCATCAAAGTGCCCGGGAAGGAGTATCACCAGTCCAAAGTAAGCCTAAACAAGACTGCTAGAAGCAACATCTTGATTGCAGTTACTCTAGTAATAAAAAAGTATATTTAATACATACTTCCGTTTTCATCATATTTTCACTTGCGTGGAATAATGAGGCTACCAAAAGCGAATTACCATTTGAAAAATCTTCCAAATAGTAATAAATAAGAAAAGTATTTTTATCCCATAAATGGCTGTTTATTCGGACAATAAAAGCCTTGGATAAATGTTTGCTTTATTCACCTAGTAGGGTGATAAATTTTCCCCATAGGTTTAACACTGAAAGAACTTATTCCTTTTGTAGAGACAGACTTGTTGACCTCTGACCTCTACCGCATTCATGTAGTATAATTACCAGTTCAGTTGTTGTTTTCTTTAAACCTTTGTGAAGGTATTACACCATGCCAGTAGAAAACACTACATATTGTTCATTTAATATAAAGTATTTTTGCAAGTTTAGCTCAAGTTTGTAGGGGAATTATTTTTATACAGAAATGTATTACTGCGCCTTTTTTTATTTTTGTTAATAATTCTTGTCATCGAATTGGTCCTATGTGCTCCTCACTTCTCGATGTGTTTTGAAGCGTGTAACAGCACGATTTCGCAACGACTGCCCTGTAAAGTATTTATGGGACAAACAAAATAAACGTATAGTGTTTTCAAGTAAAAAGTTATTTTACTCGGAGAATTAAGAATGAAACCGACTCGCCAGAGGTTCGTCGGTTTCATTCTTAATCCTACTCGTAGAATATTTTTTTTTTACTTAAAAACACTATACGTCTATTCTATATGTATCCCTCCAACTATGGATTACCATAACATAGATTCGAACTATGCATACTGAATTCTAAAGCAGTTTTTTCCGATAGTTTAGGTAACATGCACAATACAAATTTCTCACAAGATATGACTCTGAAAAGTAAATAACGTGCACCAATTAATATTTCAAAGCGTTATTAACTTTTAGTTGTATCACTGCGTGTTAGGCCTATACACTTTTCAAAGCAATCTATATTGAATCGCCAGTTATTTTCGTAGCTGTTCCGTATGAAACTTATGTATTTATTTGTGCTTAAGGTCACATACATTTGCACAATGGCTAATCGTGATCGCCACATGGAGACAAAGTCAAGTTCAGTCAATCGTTGATATCCATGTTGCTTATTTTAGAGGACTTCCACCCCAAGCATTCTGACTGGGTCCAATTTTACCAGCAGTAAACAAAGCTTGTTTACCACAGTATAAAAGGACTGCTTCACTTACCGGCGTTCCCCGAGGGTTTCGTATGCTAAATACTAACAAAATAATTGGAAAATTAAATGAAAACACACATGTATCTACCATGCACGACAAGTAATAGAATGTTGGAACTATTTTGTTGTATGACTGTTAAACCATTTCACAGCTTCACCGATTAACGAATTTCTTAGACAATTTTGCTATCATGTGAGAAAAGGGAATATGACTTGCTCTGCATTTTCTACTTTGCCTCACTTGAGCTCAGTAATATGGACATTCCCAGACTCATTTTTTAAATATCATTTGAGATCAACATTCTTAAAACATCCTCTATTTATTATCATAAATATAGCCGGTTACATTTAACATTTGTTCTGGGCTATCTTTACGGGGCCGTAATTTTAGTATAGGACATTAAGAGCAAGAGATGTGTAGATTATGCCGGGTTGGGAGAGGGAATAGTGAGGGAGAAGTAACGACATAGTCACGAGACCCAGTTACGTTATGTTTATTGTCATAGTAGCCCGTGTGAGGGGGCCATCTTGTGACGTCATCACCGTAATGACCCAGCCGCGGTCTTAGTGCGCATGTGCAGTGCGTGTTGTCAGGGTGACACGTGTTTCTGTCACCCATTTGAATACTGGAAGCCGCCATCTTGGTTTCTATGGTGGCACGTGGTTACAATGTGACCCAATGGCTCACAATAGGACGGGGTATGACTGATGGTGCGTTCGATTGAATAGCAGTAGTTTGCTGATTAGGATTCCTCGTTTACTTCGTAGATTTCCCAAATAGGGCCGATAACGACCCCAAATCACAAAAACGACTCTACTTTGTTCGGATTCCCCAGAATCCTAATTTTCTTTCAACAATAGACGCGTTCCTCTCTATAAAAGTAAATCTAATTACCCAGAATTTTCGGATACTTCGTAGAATTACCAAAATCAACTCAACAACTAAATATTTGGCTTCAATTTCTCACTACATTCTTAGGTTCTAATTATTTTGGCTACTCTCATCGAGTATTCCGAAACCTGACCTGTCTACGTTATGAATTTCCTGGCCTCCCAATAAAGTAGTTTGACTTCCCTAGTTGTGCAGATGTGTTTGTGTGCTTGTGCTCACTGTGTACACACCATATGTAGCACAAAGGCACATGCTGTAAATGCCGATATGTATTTGTGTGCTGGTGCATAATGTCCGCACAACACATACAGCACATAGGTACAAACGGGTATTTGAGGATTCCTATGGCATAGTGATCTACAATTTGAGGATACCTGTTGGAGGATGCCTTTTGCGGGATACCTTTCGCAGGATATCTATCTGAAGATAGCTATCGCTCCTAACACCTAGTCGGCTTCTGGAGATTCCCCCGGTGGCTCACCCCCGCGCGACAATACCGACGCCCCACCCCGAGAGAGTACTTCCGCGGATATTACCCCCTTGGAGAATATCCCATCAGACTCCCTCCTTTTCTAACACTGATACTGGTCCATTAATATAAATATATATACATGACCCGTACCTTGGACGAAAAATTATATGCTAATGCTGTACAGTGATCACAAGCTAATGCCAGATCAACACTATACAGGGACCGACCTGGGCATGACTTGATCAGAAACCACAGTGGAGATTAATGTTTGTTATAGTGTACTAAATGAAAATGATGAGAGCTATTACATACTTGCAGTGTGTGTTACAAACAGCAGTGTGACTCCGTAAATTGAAATCTGGCGCATGAATTGAAAAAATAGGCTCCGAGGCTAGAACGTATTTTAAATAGTCCTGATCGGTCCCTGACTATATGTAGCTAATTACAACCGATAGCGGGTACAGGCGGTGCCATACACAACCGATAGCGGGTGAGATCACACATTGAGGATACCTTATTGGAATGTTCAAGTTGCAGTTGCGGTAATGTCGTATTCCAAAGTCCAAATGACCAATTATCCGTGTACAGTGTTGGCTTCTTTGCTTGGCAAACATTGAGTCAGGAGTATGGCTAGTATGAGTCAATGAAAAGGAAGGGGAGTCTCCGTGGAATTCTACCGGGAGCGGAAGGGGTAAGAAACAGGGAAAGGGAGTACTCTCTCGGGGGATCTCAGTGGGAATTATCTCGAGGGAGACGTAGTATCCCGGTGGTTCTCTCGGGAAAACTCTCGCTTTGGACTCTCAGTATCTCAGATCATTTGAAGTTTCAATGCTCTTTTACAAAAACGATACAGTTGGCCTTTTATTGTGTCCGTGCTATCTGAGTACACATTTACTTCCCCTTGTAGGACATGATAGAAAAAGTTCTTTGAAAATCATAGAACATGGAAAACTTGGTACCAA
Source organism: Pictodentalium vernedei (assembly GCA_031216915.1). Taxonomy (NCBI): domain Eukaryota; kingdom Metazoa; phylum Mollusca; class Scaphopoda; order Dentaliida; family Dentaliidae; genus Pictodentalium; species Pictodentalium vernedei. The sequence goes on from CM062290.1 coordinate 409,384,145, forward strand.
CACGCGCCTTTTCTAGTCTTAACCCTTTGAACCTTAGCGGCCGTTTTTCCGCCCAGCAACATGATACGTCATAACGTCATTAAATAGGATGGCTGTTCAGTAAATGTGTGCGGTAGACGAATCAATATTTTCAACTTGCAGCCCCGAGGCTGCACGTTGAACATATTGGTTGGTCTACCCCAAATAATGAATATGGACTCTTCTAATTGCCGACATTGAACTGGAATATACCATTAGAGTTCGAAGGGTTAAATTGTCACAAACCTCAACGTTGCATTTCGGGAACCCATTGTTTGTGTGATATCGCCCCAATGAGTTACAGAAGCTTGTACAAAACAATGGACGTCTGTGTAAATCGTAGCACAATATATAAATGTAGAATCAGATAGTTTGATGTGAATGATGGGAGTACTTCCCTTCATTTAACACATCGAAAGAGATTAACTTTGAGCCCTCAGCGTGACATCTCATTGTCCGCAAAAAAATGTTGCCTTGTGTATATATACCAGACAGTAGCCCTGTTCGTTTTCATGTTTTCCAATGTCGCAAAAAGAGACAAATTATGGACTGCAACACATAAAAAAGATAAGACGAAATCGATTGATAGAGAGTGACAAGTATACCAAAATAATTGAAACCAGTCAATGGCTGTTTCAGTTTTTCTGGACACAGGCTTACAATCGCATTTGCAAATGAAAGCTGTTGTACTTGCTGCTGTACTTGTAGTTTCGGATTCCAAAGCAAAGCTGTGCCGATCCAAACTGAGCGCACTTAACCCTTTCCCCAACGCAGACGATATCAACATTTATTATTTTAAATATCATTTTGTTTAATTTTTCCAAAAAATGTCAACAAAACCATATCAAGTGACCCCTCGTTGGAACGAGCTCGACGAGCTCGTTCAAACGAGGGGTCACATGATATGGTTTTGTTGAAATGTTTTGAAAAATATTTTTTCAATTGCTGAATTTGCATATTACGCGGGCGGATGCGGGCGATTCGTTAGGTAAAGGGTTAATATAAAAACCGAATAATTGACCAATATTTCACACATTTAATCGTACCCTCAAATTGGAATTTTGTTGAAATATATCACAACTGACCAAAGTCAAGAACTATAAAAAATGGACATGTGTCGGAGTTCCCTATTAGGTCCACTGCTCGGGTAAAAATAGAAGAATCTTGTTTTCAATCTCGACCGACACTATTGTAGCATCCAAAACGTACTTAAAATTGTTTTCAAATAGCTGACAAACGAGCAACCAAATAATCATTGCAAGAACAAAATTAGGCATGTTTTAAACAGTTGTTTGCCAGTGTGATGAAAAATGTCGAATGCAAAAAGTTCAATTCTGTTCTTAACATATAATATGAAATTACAAGTTGAATCAGGGAGAGGAGGAGGAGGAGTGTAACCCGGGTCCAAAACTTTAGGGGCCAGGGCTTTCCCCAGGAGTCCAGGATTATTGTTTCGCTCCTGCCCTCTCCAGGTTTTGACACCTGTTCCAACAGTTAAGAGGGGGTGTGGCGAGGGGGCGTATCGCGAATGAGCTCTGCACTTGTCTAACGGTTGTAATTTTGCAATGCACGAGTCTTGAAGTGATAACTCTAGGTCACTGGATACTCACTGATGAACCTGCAAATTTGAAGCATGGTGTTAAAAAAACGGCATTTTGACGGTCAAACAATAATGTGATTTTTCATCCCAAAAGCCGTCAGATGTCTCCATTTACCAACTGATTTTAACATTTTCTGAGGGGTGGTAAACCCCCCTAAGCCCCCTGTCATATCTCGGGCCTTTGACACCCACAGCATATGCCTTCACTGTCCTATACTTTCAAGAGTTGGGGGTCACAGAATTTACCCTGACGCCCAAATTGCCTCTCCCCGGCCCTGCGCTGAACTTATTTTGTTCTACAAGTTGCATCAAATGCCCGACAGTCTATACTTTGCTTCAGCAAACAGGAAAGGTTTTAGCCCCCGATTTCATTACCCGGGCTTAACGTGGTGGGGTTTGTTTGTAGTATGGCCTGGGTACATCACCTTAGCCGATCATGTTTGTTACATGCATCATACAGTGTTCGATATTCGTACGAATTTTACAATGAAGTCAAACGCGGAGCGAATTTTTTTTTACCCAGGGGTTTTAATTTGTATTCCAAATTAGAAATTAACGTTAGACACGTTTTATAGTCCAAAATGCCCGATATTACCATTCCATGGGATCTGTTTCTATGTGATGAATCATTCGGTAATCCCAGAGCGCGTTATATAGAGCACGTAATAGCACTTAATCAAGCACGTCGTTATTCACAACTGGACGAAATTCTCAACTGACCGGACAGCTGATGATCGGTAGATTTCGCAACTGACCGGTCGGTGAGAGATCAGATAATATCTTCACAAACGGGCGTATTATTTCACTCTGAGTGAGTTAATAACATTCGTTCAAACTAATTATTGTTAGTTAATAGTGTATCAAATACGCATATCGTTTGAAACTTAAACCTGTTCGAAAATGTACATAAACGTCACTTGAAGCCGAATTTCCCGGGCAAAAAGAAGTTTCCAGTGCGGATCGGGACGACGTTTTATGTATCCGAAACCACCGAGAGAAATAATGCTACATTGCTGGGGCTGGAAATGAAATCTTTAGCATATATTCTTTCGTCATGTGTTCGGTCATGTCTGTATTTTATGTTTTTGTGAAGATTTAGAGTAAAAAAAAACTTCAACGTGCGATAAAACTGGTGTCCCTTCGCGCTCCAACAATTCCGAAAAGGCGATTCGTCCGCTTATCCACTGTGAGATTCGGCGGTCAAATCCGCCAAGCGTTAGGTTCCATTTAATAATTCACAGACATGAGGAGGAAGTTCTTGTGAACAGGTCACGATTCCAAACATTTCAAAACGTTATATATCACACACACCTGAGTACAACTTGTTTTGAAAACACTGGTGCTAGCAGGGGCAGACTGAGCCAAAAAAAGTTGCCTGGAAACGTACCAAGAGGGCGATAAAACTGGCGTCTAAAAATACAAATGCATCGCATTGCGCTCCACCACTCCCGAAAAGGTGATTCGTCCGTTTATCCGCTGTGTATCTGTATATGGCATTTTTTAATTACTTACCGTGGGCGGCTCAAAACCTAATACTAAAGTCGACCCTATACTGCTATTTTGGACCCATTCAATCCGATCTGTCGAAAATGATTGTTTTCTTTTCCTAGACTTTTCTCCCCCCCCCCCCCCCCCCCCCCCTCAAAACAGACTGCTGGACTATCTTTGCTTACGTGGCGGTTTGGTGAGTGTTCAGGGGAGTAATACGACAGAACACAACGAGGGTAGAGTATGGGGAAGGTGGCTGGTATTAACGACGCGAGGTGGAGTTTGTCCTGTATTTAAATCAAGGGTGATCGTTTCTTGTCCCCGTACTCTGCCATTATCGCGTTCTGTATTTTTTATTACACGCCTGTTCTATGTACACCCGTCTACAGCAACACTAAACCATGCGGCCAGTAGGCACATAGAGCACATTGGAACTCAGAGGATGAAAGTGTAACACGGGTTCCCCTCGCAAATTTGGTCGGCGATAAAATGTGTTCTTTGTGTTGATAGTTGTCAAATGAATCGCTGAGTGTCTTTCTAATAATTGTTTTTACAGACGAGACGTTAAGGCATGTAATAAATAAAGAACGACACACGCGTGTGAATTGGTTAATCGATATGGTACTTGTGCCATCGCGGAAGGATAAAACTAGAGGTGTTTGGTCTTTCGTTCTATCCTTCCGCACTGGAACTCGATTAACCCATTCACACGCGTGTGTCGTTCTGTGTATTTATACTACGATTAAGCTTGAACTAAGTGAATGAAGCTTATATAATTTTTAAAGATTCGCATTCCGAAAGGGTGTTACGGCAGAGTCGATTGCAACGATATCATACAGATCAGAATGATGATAAATGGTCACAGTGTATGTTAACCCTATTTCTGTCGCCGCGGCAGATTCAATCTAGTTCTGTCTGTCTATATCGTCAACTCTATGTCTCTAACTCTGCCCCTCCCGAAACCCCTCTCTCTGCCCCCCATCCTATTTCTCTCTGTCTCCCTCCCTCGAGAGAGAAGATAGAAATTGGAGATGATTCAAGCTCAGCAAAAATGCTTACGAGCTCACTCCAAAAATTAGGCTTGAAAGCAATTGGCATTTATCTTGAAACACTTTCTAGCTCAGCTGAAATCGGGCTTAGTCAATTTTCACCTGAGTTCGTATTTCGGTTAAGGTTAATCCAATGGGGGAAAATGAAAACGATATAGACTCGAAGTGAGCTCGAAAGAGAGCTCGAAAGAGACCTCGAAGAAGACGATCTTTTTACAATCTATATTTCCATAGGAAATTGCAAAAGTGTCAAGATTGCTGGCCTAGGATATTTGCGAAAACGAACTTTTCTGCACATCCCTCAGTGCAATTTTCTCATTTGTAATGCACTCCCTTCGTTCTCACCTCCAGAGGTGAGGTCGTACAGACGAAGCCGTTAAAGGTCTTTTCCAGTGAAAAATTTCAATTGGAATTTGTAATGCGCGCCGTATATATACCGGTATGCAAACCAGTATCGATTGAATACCGGTATAACTACAAAAATATCGGTTTATCGTCGTTATTTATTTACCCACAATTTAATTTTGAAGATGTCTTGAGTTTTTGAACTGGAGCTTAGAATGAATAATATTGGAACGATCCCTCTGATGCTAATTTCTTACGAAAACTCGTGCTAGTGCTACTCATATTGTAAAATGGGTCTTTTATAGACTGTGACTCTATCGTCCTTTGGTCTGAGTTCTTGGGTACGTTAGAGTGAGAGGCACTCTTATTATTGAGAGGATCCTAGGTAAATTGATTTACTGCACTGAGTTCTTAAGTAACCTATTTACCCTGTACCCAGCGCAACCCATAATAATCTTCTGCAAATTTTATGTTTCAGTTTGTGTTTCGGAAAGTTGGCACATGTCTCCTCACAGGAGGGAGCTTGATGGGCCCGCGCCAGTGGGGAGCTTTGGGTGACCTTTTGCACAAGGAATGACAATCTCTGAGTACCCCCCCTCCCCCCCCCCCCCCCCCCCCCCCGTAAACCATGACGCTAAAACTTTGACGATTTGCGTACAGCTAGTAGTAAATAAATAATTAGTCTCGATTACCGTATAAGCCAGAATATGTCTATAACATCGCCGTGACACACTTCCTCACCCTACAGGAAGGGCAACTGAATATCCCTAGTGATAATTGTACATATGTTTTTGCTTACTTTTTATGTTTTATTTGTTTGTTCCGCCGTTTTCAGCTTCTCAACACTGCAATACACCCTTTCTATTCGAGTTGAATATTCTTGTTGCTTTGCCCTTGGCCCCCTTTCATTAATCACAATCCAGCCTGAATGTAAGTCATATTGCTCTCTGCGAGCACCCCTTGGTGGCCACATGTTGGACGATGGCGGGTAACACAACGATAGACGAGATCCAGAGGAAGACAGAATACGACTTTAGATATATATGTAATCACATGCACCCAGACTCGGATGTAGACCCGGCTACCCCTTCAGAACAACTCCTGAACGAATGCCAGTTCTACTCACCAAACGAAATCCCAGAAAACTTGAACATTCAAGAAGGAGGGTTTTCGTTACTCCATCTCAATTGTTAAAGTCTCAAGGCACACTGGGATCTACTCAGAGGGCTTCTCTGCGAATTACAGGATTCTTACAATCAGTTTGAAATTATTGGTCTTACAGAAATATTCCAAATTCCCCCTAATATGTCATATCAGTTAAACGGTTATCACAGCCTCATTAAAAACACAAGGCCCACTGGTGACGATGGACGCGGTGGTGTTGGAATCTATATCAAGGAGGATATAGCCTTCAAAATACGCCACGTCCTTTCAATTTTCATTCCGCACGTTTTTGAATCCCCCTTTATTGAAATTCATTTTAATAAATGTACTAAAACAGTGGGGGTAATATATAGGCCCAATACTCAACCGAAAGCAGATATAGATCTCTTCCTGTCCAAATTAAATGAGTTAGCAGATAAACTAAATAATGAGAATAAAAAAGCTTATATTATGGGTAATTTTAATATTGACCTCTTGAAAGCTGGCACTCTCAGTAATACCGCAAGTATATCGATATAATGATGAGCCATGGCTTTCTTCCTCACATCACAAAACCAACGCGAGTAACCTGTCACTCGGCTACTTTAATTGATCACATTTTATCAAATAACCTATGTACATCCCTATCAGGTATCATTATTACATATGTATCGGATCACTTTGCCACCTTTTATGCAGAAACTCACCCAAAATCTAAAGATATCCCAACGAGCACGCTGAAGCGTAAGATAAATAAAGACAGTGTAGCAACCTTTAAAACACTCTTATCCCAAACTGATTTTTCACCAGTATTTGAGGCTAATTGCCCAAATTTAGCATATGATATATTCTCTAATATATTTCCATCTGCTTTTGAAAAGGCATTCCCACTGAGTCGTACATGCACGTCAATAAGCAAAAAACTCATAAAACAAAACCCGTCACGTTGCGCCAACAGAACAGAATATTAAAAACTACTGCAGGATATCCAACAAGATAAAAAAAAACAAAGAAAAGCAATGTACTACAAAAAAATACTCATGGAAATCAAAAACAATTTACGAAAAACATGGCAATTTTTTTAATGAAACCATACACATGACCAAATGCGTTTCCTTTTTGCCATTATCATAAAGGAGGATAATAAGGAAATAAACAATCTCAATGAAATTGCCCAGGAATTCAACAATTATTGTTCAAATATAGGAAAAATTACGAGTGAACAAATAATCAACCCCCAAAAACATTTTCTAGATTACATGGATAATAATTATTCACATACCTTTTTTTAACACCCACAACACCGACAGAAGTTAGAAATGTTATAAATGCAATGAAATCGAAAAATAGTGAGGATTGTGAATGTATGACCTCTTTCCTTCTTAAACATACATTTGGTAAGATCGTAGAACCTCTGACTCATATAATTAACAGTTCATTTGCCCATGGGATAGTCCCGAACAAAATGAAGATAGGTAAAGTAATCCCTATTTTCACAGCAGGCGATGAGCATAAATTTAATAATTACAGACCGATTAGTAGCTTGCCAGCCTTCTCCAAAGTGTTAGAAAAACTTATGTCAAATAGAATAACAAAATACTTAGGTTCATTCAACATTCTCTACAAGCATCAATACGGATTCAGAAAGTTTCACTCTACTATACATCCTGTGATGCAACTTCTTAAGCATATAGGATCGGAAAACAATAAGGACACTAAGAATGCTACCTTTGCAACATTTTTAGATCTCTCCAAGGCCTTTGACACTATAAATCACAACATTTTGTTGTGCAAACTGGAACAATATGGATTCAGAGACATAAGTAATGACTGGTTTAGGAGCTACATATCCAACAGGTACCAATACGTCCAATATGGTGACAAAAAAAATCTGATTTAGCTAAAATAACGTGTGGTGTTCCACAAGGATCAATACTATTTTTGTTGTATATTAACGATATCAGTACCGCAACATCGTTAAATTTTCTTTCATTTGCGGACGATACTTCTGTGTATGAATCGTCGTCGAACGTTGAGCTTCTTGTGGCACGTACCAATGGTGAACTCAACAAAGAGTTTGAGTGGTGCTCAGCCAACCAGTTAGTTCTAAATTCAACTAAAACAAAATATATGTTGATAAACCCAACACCTAATAATAGGAACACCTTCAATCCTGAAATTTCTATAAACAACAAAACAATTTAAAGAGTAGGTCCCCATGAGGAAGAACAAACTTTGAAATTTCTGGGTATACACCTCGACGAAAATCTGTGTTACCAAGCCCACGTATCTAACGTCAGCTCCAAAATAAGATACGCAAAATACGCACTAAACAAAGTAAAAAAGATATTACCACATGAAGCTCTAAAAACCTTATATTACGCCCTAGTCCATTACCATCTGGTATATGGTATCCATATTTGGGGCTTTTCGGGAACTGTAAGGAAACTTTTCAAACTACAGAAACGTTCACTCCGAATTATAAATAATAAAAAAATATAATTCGCACACAGACCCTCTTCTCTTGAAAGACAAGATTCTTAAAGTGAACGACATGTTTGTTTACCAGGCCTGCCTTTTTATATTTGACTGTAAACAAAACAAACTCCCCAGTCCCTGAACAATTACTTCAGCATTGTTCACAACCCATCATATATGAACACCAGACAAATGGGGCAATTACGGATAAGCAAAACACGGACAAGGTCGTTGGATAAGTTACCCATGTATGCGTACCCGAGGTTATGGAATGATCTGGGTGACGAATTTCATAACTTGAGTAACCGCAATGAATTTAAAAGTAAACTAAAATTGAAATTTTTGTCGTCATAGGCCGGTAATGTCCAATGTAACAATCCATATTGCCCCGACTGTAACGCGTAGTTACTTCTAATACAGACACCATTATTATCATTCATAGGACCATCTAAACTCTCCTCAAAATATCACCTCCCTCACAGGTTAACCATTATCCACATCTTCCCCTTAGTTTAAAACAATATTTTATCCAAGAAAGAGTAGGATCTTAGTTTGAAGTACCTCTGAGTATCTCGTCCCATCCATCGTTTCTCATAGTGGCCTTCCGGGCGTGCTGAAAGCGGACTTAAAATAGTAGACTACTTATTTATGTTGGGGGTCAGGTGTCAAAGCATAGTGAAAAGCGTCTTGTCTCGAGTTAATCTGCAGTGTTGAAGATAACATACTCATTACAAGGGGATGGCAGGCAGACAGTCAATCTGGCAATGTCATCTCCCTGATAATATTATCGCTTTTCCCAAGGAATCGTCAGCATGTGCCAACGTGATATACAAATTCAGCAGTTGAAAAACTCCAATGAGGGGTCACATGATATTGTTTTGTAGAATTTTTTGGAAACATTTGATTTAAAATAATAAACTTTGATATCGTCTGCGTTGTGTAACCGCATGTTGATTCGTTCCGACTGTGATGCCTCAAATTTCGTTTGTAGTACTTATGTTCAGATATCTGAACAGTTTTCGATATACCGGTATACCGCGGTATTTTTTGAATACCGATACCGGCATTCTGTTTTGAATATCGTGCAGCCCCAGCGCGCCGTTCTGGGCACTACTAGACTGACGAGTTTACACACATTGTGCTCTTGCTTCATAGTATTCCAATGGGGATTTTGTTATATTTGTAATTGATGTTTCCTCGCCGAGAGAGAATCGAAATTAAAAATGGGAACTCGACCTTTAAGGGCGCTTGGTTATTTTCTTTCGTCTTATGTATAGAAAAATGAAAACAAATGACTTAAATTTAATTTCTAAAATACAAAACAAAGGGACAAAAAGGTAGAATATTTAGAAAAAAAACTTGTCATTTTTAAAGCTGGGAGACGAGAAGGTTCGTCGATTTCTAGAATTGAAGAGGAATATTCGAGATAGCAATATGGCTGAACACATGGGCGAGATCGAGATGAAACGGGAGACGAGCAAGTTGTTCAAACCTGTGACAGAAACTCAGGAAGAAATGCAAAGAGAAATCGTCAAAGAGTTGAAACCCTTGAGAGAAAAAAAAACAGGACACATAGTTATAGACGTTACGAACCATACATTCCGGTGTAAAAGGAATGGAAGTCGGTAGGAACGTTAGTCCCTCTGGACTATTATTCCACGGAATTATAGTCCTAGGTCTAACATTTCTAGGAATAGTAGTCCGGCGGACTACTATTCCTAGAAATGTTAGACCTAGGACTATAATTCCGCGGAATAATAGTCCAGAGGGACTAATTTTCCTACGGACTTCCATTCCTGTTACACCGGCTTACACGTCCTTTCGTCAATCTCGTTATACACCATCGTCTCCTGCATACCCACGTCCTCCTTCTGCTCAGTATCTTCCGTCGATTCCCTCCGAGATAGACAGAAATGAGAGCGATTCCGAGAGTGGACTATTGACGGTTACAGTGAGCACGATTGGTAGATGCCAGCAATATGAAGCCTGGAGATTTCGCGAATTTATATAAGACGAATCCGTTGTTTGCGGACCCTTCCTCCGCTTGCGCGTGCGCGAGGGAGACGATGGTAATCTCTACACAGCTGGCCAAAAAGTGGAAATAACTGAAGATTATTATAACAATAACATGACTTTGGAGGGCATTGTGGTTTATTAACGGCCCAACAGGTGTGAATAACAGCCCGACAGCTTATAAAAGGCCCGAGACGAAGTCGAGGGCAGTTAATAAGCTGAAGGGATGTTATTCACACCTAGTGGACCGTTAATAAACCACAAGGCCCGACAAAGTCATGTTATTACTATTATTACCACTGCGATTCTGAGGAAGTTTTGACCCTGTACCTTACATGGCAGCCACAAACAGCCAATTGGTCTTCATTCAGTTCGCCTGATTGAGACATGTTTAACCCTTTACATAACATGAAAAGCAGACGACACTTGCAAAAAAAAAAAAAATTCTTGAATAACTAAATTCTTTAACTGTTTGTCTCAAAAACATAGGTTATGACCCCTCATTGGAACGAGCTTGACGATTTTTGAGAATAGCGCTGGCCGGTTTTGGCCGTTACGTTGGGTAAAGGGTTAACGTTTTCAATTTTGGCAGATGATATTATCGTCTGTTCTCAAACAAACTGGCGTGACATGATTACCACGTGATTGGCACCGGTACTCTTCCAAATAGAACGAAGTTAGAAAACTTAAAAACAAACCCGATATTTACCACTTTTTAAATAAGGAATAAAGGCTTAAAATGTCTGCAGACTTACTTACTATATACAACTGCTTGTTCTTATGGAACTAACTTTGCTGGACATTTCAAATATTTAATAATTTAAATAAAAATCGTATTGTTTACCAATTGAAACCATTTCTGGAAACTGTTTACATGTTTCAGTGTACGGCAGCGAGGAACAAAAGTCACTTGACGTGTCGGGCTGTTAAGGAGATGTTCAACTTATTAACGGCCCGACACATCACGAGACTTTTTAAGCTGGGCGTTACGTTCTTGTAATGCCCTGTTAAACACTGTTAATGTACTAGAGGACGCCTTATAAAGTCAAAGATCGAGAATACGAAGGTACTAGAGGATTGTGGAATCTGCTCGTACTCGCTGAATCTAACAAATATGAAGAAGAGGATTACAAAACGTACGGCAGTCTCCATGTTCCTACGAATGTCATGAGAAAAAATAACGATCCCAGAAGGACGAGACGATGTGGAAGAACGTAGTCAAACCCATACTGGATTCACCAACCAGTTAGATTTTAAGTTTACTCGAAATCTGAAAATGCCTGATCTGAATACTTTTAGTGGCGGCGTCGCTGAGATCTGGAACGTTATAAAGCTCCCGATTGTTCATTTTTAAGTTTACTCGAAATCTGAAAATGCCTGATCTGAATACTTTTAGTGGCGGCGTCGCTGAGATCTGGAACGTTATAAAGCTCCCGATTGTTCATTTTTATCGGTTCCCTTCGAGGTTCGTATCTTCTCACAAAATTATAGTTCAAATATGTCACACACACTCCGCCTTCACCGTCAATCTTTCTCTTTTTTCACACTTTCGTCATCATCAGCTCTTCCAAATTTATCGAATGTCATTGTCTTTATTTTTTATCCAATTTATATTTTATTTTATTTTTTTTTTTATTTTTTATTATTCGACAACAAATATTGATTGTTAAGAATGTCTTGAAAATGATGCTTCAAAGACCATCTCTTGAGAAGGTAGAGACACAAGTGTCCACAAAACTCTTAAAAGCGAGGCTGCACGTGCTCAGTGTTGTAACAAATCGACAATTTTAAATAATCCGTCAACTCTTTGGGTGATATTCTGTAACAGTCAAAATAATAATTTCTTCTCGCGTTTTTGATTCACGCCACCCAACGTGTGCCCTCACCCAAAACATCGTCCAGGTTCAAAATTCCACATTCGACACCATCTCGCGGTTTTCTGGGCAATGCATCTCTGAAAAAAACACCGCAAAAATGTTTTATTTTTAATGCTTTGACTGCATCCAACAGATCGATGTTAGACATAGGTTTGTTAAGTAAGATAACACCTTCTACCGATATGTTTGTATTTTCTATTTTCTAATTTATTTTACAGTTTAATTTATTTTGATTTTTTTTATTTATTTATTCATTTACTTTTCTTGACTATTAACCCTTTACCTAATCTGAAAAGCAGACGACACTTGCAAAAATAATTCTTGAATAACTATTTTTTTTCATTTTTGTCTCAAAAACATAGGTTATGACCTCTCGTTGGAACGAGCTCATAACCTATGCTTTTGAGACAGAAAATGAAAAAAATAATGAAAATTAACCGGCGATTTTTGAGAATAGCGCTGGCCGGTTTTGGCCGTTACGTTAGGTAAAGGGTTAATTGTCTCATTTTATATTTCCTGTTTCTTTATCATTAGCATGCAATGTCTTATCTTCTAGATTCTCTATGTCTTTATCAATCTGCCTTGTCGTGTAATCGTCCATTGCTTTTTGACTTTCAGAAATGATCGACTTTGCAGAATACTTACCGTGAGACAACGATTCTCTTATCATTGTCAGTTAGAAACGTATTTTCTAGCCTGACTATCCATCATCACTAGATGAATGTCAATCCTAATTCAGATGTTTCCCATTGATTTTCCATACACACAATTATTCATGAGTTTGAAAAAATCTTTCTCGAATTCGATCACAGCCTGCGTTCTCAAATTCGTGTTAAGATCTGTATACTTCTTCATTCAAGGTTCTTCATCAAATTGGATGATGCGATGGATGTCGATTAATTTCATGCCATAATCTACGTAATTTTTTTAGATATTTGCAATAGAATATGTATTTACATTTGTAATTTTAATTTGGAATGAGTTTATCGATTTCATTCAGTTTCATTTCTTCAGGTGCTATATGACAATCGTTGTGCGAATCGCGTATCATTTCCGGATATCCCAGATCCACACTGCAAAAAATATAGGTTCTCTTTATAACCAAAACTGTTTTTTTCTAATCTTGTCCCTGAGATGGAACCAGTTCTATTTAAACAGTATTTATTTCAAATCAAATAAATTTATAAAGATTAACATTAAATATTAACAGAATTAAACATAAATTGAGGGGGGTTCAACCGTAAGTTTAGAGCTTATACGAGGTTGTCTCAAATCATTATTAAGCAAAGGAGATATGAACAGTTGGCATATCGAACCAGTTTTGGTTCTGTATAGAACCAAAACTGGTTCGATATGCGAACTGTTCATATCTCCTTTGTTTCAAAATGCTTGGTGACTGCGTTGAATAAGCTCCAAGTTTAGTGCTGAATCTACTTCAGTTCATGTAATATTCTGTTAAAATTGAATGCTTATCTTGGTAAATTTATTTGATTTGAAATAAATACTGTTTAAACAAGGTCGTTCCATCTCAGGGACAAGATTAGAATCAGGTTTGGTTCTAAAGAGAACCTATATGTTTTGCAGTGCACCCCCAGAAGACAGAGATAATGTCCCCAAGTTTCCATCTCCCTGTGATTCTTGACCCAATTCATATTTCCCATTGGTAATGGACGAATCATGGCCCAACCATATAAATTATTAGTATCTAGATATGTTGTGCATTTACTCAGTCCTAGTGCATCGAATCCCTCATCCATGTACGAATCATTCGCTTTCGCATATCTGTGAGATATCGTCTACACTCCACCTCTCAAACCCTTTTCAAACATACACAACATGTCTACGTTGGATAATAATTCCAAACGGATTTCAGTCGCCTTCAACAGCGTGTCCCAGCTCAAGCCGGGAGCCGTGTAATACAAAGCCGGATCTAGATTGTAATGTTTCCAACACACGTCTCGAAAATATTCAAACACGTCTGCCAAGTGAAGAACATCGGTTTTCTGATAAAGATGTTGATAATCTCTCACGGATTTCATGTCGAATATTTCCCACCCTTTTGACCGTGTCATAGCCGACGCTGGAAATGTCAGCATCATATAATTTCGAATAAAAGTGATCTCTGGAAGGTAGCTTTGACTCGTCAAATATATACAGTACGTGGAGAGTGTATTTTTACTAAATCACCCGCAGAGTGGAGATTCCACCCGAGCAATAATTGCAAATTTGTTGCATACCATAACAAGCACAAGCAAATTTTCGGCCAATGGACCTCCGGGTTCAACCCAGAGGTCCATTGGCTGAAACATTGCTTGTGTTTTTGTCGATATGTACAAAATTTGAAAGTTATAGCTTGGGTGATAACTCCACTCTGCGGGTGATTTAGTTGCAATCCACTCTCCACGTACTGTACAAACCATCTATGTAATCATGGGGATAGCCTCCTTTCCTCAATATGCTCTCCAATTGATGTTCATTTTGAAAGTGTTCTCTGGTGATCTCAAATTTCCTCTTTGCTAAATTACTGACTACTTTTTCGAGACTGGTTGACATCAATTTAAAACTATCTATGAAACGTGTTTCTCTCCTGATATCGACTACTGGCATTTCTCCATCTATTTTTTTTATTCTTTTTATCTACTACTATCCATTTCGCGAATATATATATTGTTCGTCACTCTTCACGATGCTGTTTATATATCCTACCCAGATTCTTCATGAACAGATAACTTTCTTAACCTGACAGATTGTGAAATATCACCAGAAAGAACTTGTCATCTCCATATTTTAAAGTGCAATTACTGTGCATGGCACCTCAAAATGTACCCGTGTAGTGACCATGATCTCTCACATTCCTGTATTCGAGTGCCGAAGTTTCAGTGAACAATTCTTTGCCAATGTGATATTCGTTGGCGCTCTTAAAGTCTTTCATTTGCTCCTCTGTGATGATCATCTTCTCAGGCGTTTTAAATTAAGAATTGAATACATTTTTTATAATGTTTATTGGAGTATGAACGTGTGGGAATGGGCACAAATTATGTATGAATCCCGAAGGGATTCATACAATTTGTACCCATTCCCACACGTTCATACGGATTCATACATAATTTGTGCCCATTCCCACACGTTCATACTCCAATAAAGATTATAAAAATTGCATTCAATTCTTATAATTACATTCCGTAACTGTTTAAACTACCTTTTACCAAACAACAAAGCAGAAGAACGAAATAAAACATGTACGAACGTACGAGGCGAAAAACCACCCTCACACAAAAAAAAAACAAAGCGCGCAACTCTGATTTTTACTTTTCACAACTTTAGAAATGGAAACGAGTATTTTAGTAACGGGCTTCATGCCACAGTTGGGAGATGTCATCAAAGAAACAGCAGCGGAGTTGATCACTGCGAGAGGCGCTAAAAGTTAAAAACCCGCCCAAACACCGCCCGAATTACATTCTGTCAACTGCGCTCTACCGTAAATGCGGGTCAAATGAAATTACATTGTAAAATGAATTACATTTGGTCATGACGTTTTCATCCAGCTGACCAACGGGAATTGAGTATTTGGACCCAAAACGTATAACTACATTAACAATGTAATTATTTGCTCATATACTTTTTTTGATTTGAGATTCCAAATTTTCCACAAATTTTGAGCCACGTCGTCGTCGTCTGACTGTTTCATGTTGGTGTATGGAACCGAAGAATATCGATCGTTGAAAGAACATTTCATATAAAAAAAATAACCAGACGGCATGTGCTTCTGATATATTTCGGTGTAACTCTCTCGATCGTTGGGCTGACGGAACTCATTTTCACAGTGAAACATTCAAAATCGGCATACACCACAAAATGCACTCTCAGTCTTCTGTTGTTATGTATGAATTGAATGTACATGTGAGGTTTAGGCATATCAACAGCAACACATTGACTTGAGATGCAATACTCCTCATGATGTTCCAGGTATTATTTGCTTTGGAAGGAATTCAACGAGTTAAAACAGAAAAATATGTTTTCTCTGTGTCCGCAAGTCTGTTCTAACAATAATCGACTCATGTTTTTGATCCAACAGTACTGTTGATTATCATCATTTGAAATTAATAATGACCTAATGTTTTTCTCGTGATTTTTCTGTGAACTGTGAACTTATCCGCAGAGGAAATATAGTTTTTTTCGAATCGTCATATCCCAAAACATTGACGGCGATCATGGGATTTTGATTTTCAATATCGCATAGTTGAGTCGGAAAATTTATTCCTGGCCATTTAACCCTTTACCCAACGTAACAGCCAAAACCGGCCAGCGCTATTCTCAAAAATCGCCAATTAATTTTCAAAATATTTTCATTTTTTGTCTCAAAAACATAGGTTATGACCCCTCGTTGGAACGAGCTCGTCGAGCTAGTTCCAACGAGGGGTCATAACCTATGTTTTTGAGACAAAAAATGAAAAGAATTAGTTATTCAAGAATTTTTTTTGCAAGTGTTGTCTGCTTTTCATGTTAGGTAAAGGGTTAAATTCTTAGAAGTTTCCACATATTTTGATACTCCATTTACGTTCTGTCCTATTGGATACAAGGCCGATTGGACAGCCCATTTGAAGCATTAAGTCTTCTTTATTTTCCACATTGATTGTAACTTCTCTTTTTTTCCTATGAAATAAGGCAAGTTTTATTTTATGAAGACGTTTTGCAATGGTACGAATTTGTTGATATTAATTTGAATATTCAACACGCCACTTAATCTCCAATTGCTACCTTCGTTTTGACACTGTGCTACCAATTGTATCATATTTTCTTTCATGTTGTCAAAGGTATCGCATAACGAAGAGTCTTCAGTCACGGTTTTTGTCCGAGATTGGAAATAAGCAGTTTTTCCATGACTTCACCTGTGTTCACACTGATCTTCTCCATCTGACACTTCAATACGATTTTCGTTTTAATACCAATGCCTTGCATTGGACGAAATAAATCCCACACGCTAGGTTTTATCTCATTCAAGGAATTTTAGAATAAAATATTTTTTTTACATTGGACATCGAACATTTTGAAAAATCCCTTGATGGCCTGCAACATTCTATGGGAGTGGGCAACAGTTGTTTGCGCATGACTTTAGCTAGAATTTTTTTTAAATCACCATAATTTTTTTCCCGAGTTCAGTTTTGCTGCTTTTACGATGTTTGATATTTGATCTTCTTCTTTTTTCTTTTTTATTTCCATCAATTGAATTGGGATGTTTTGTTTCCATTTCCTCTTTCCACCCATTGTTATTTTTCTCATCTCATCACCTTCTCCAAGGATCGATTGTATAAATTCATTATTATTTTACGACCATATTCCTTTCAAACCCATCCAACATGCTTTAGATCTCAATTCTGACACTTTTTTCTCACTATTATCAGCCTTTATGGTTCTCATAATTTAAGGTTTAGTCCTATAACTCGACGAATTCGCGATGCCGGGATCCTTCACATAAATTTGAGGCAAATCGTACGATAATAATGACATTTTATTTCTAATTTTTAAAAAAAAAATGTTATTTTCTCAAAACACATATAAATTTTATTTTTTTTTAAATTGAATATTTTTAACTTGAAAACAAATAAAAGACAAACTTGTTAAATCAATTATTTTATGTTTTACTTCCTGCAGCATTTTTGACATTATGCTCATAATGTTTTTGATAAAACTCATTCGTGAAGCCACAGCCGACTAAGGACAGTTCACACAAGCAAAGCAAAAAGGAGTCTGTCACTTACAAAAAAATCAGTTGCACTCGTATTAAATATCACATAGCTGATAGCAAAGTCTTAAGCAAAACTGATGGAAACACCTTCATTTGGGCAAGACAAATTGAGTTTTTCGAATCAATAAATTCTACTTGCTTCCATGCACGAGAAAAAATTGATTGAGTGCAACAAAAATCTGAGAAAATCAATTTCATTCATATTAAATATTACATAGCTGATAGTAAAGTGTTAAGCAAAACTGATAGAAACACCTTCATTTGGGCAAGGCGAAATTGTTTTTTTTCAAACCACAAAGTCTAGTTGCTTGAAAAACTACATCAAGCACGCAATAGAAATATAGTCTCTCAATTACAAAAAAAATATCAATTACACTCGTATTAAATATTACATTGGTGATGGTAAAGTGTAAAGCAAAACTTACAGAAACACCTTTGTTTGGGCAAGACAAAATCGATTTTTTCGAATCAAAAAAGTCTAGTTGCTTGAAAAACTACAGTACGTGGAGAGTGGATTGTAACTAAATCACCCGTGGAGTGGAGTTATCACCCAAGCTATAACATTCAAGTTTTGTACATATCGACAAAAACACAAGCAATGTTTCAGCCAATGGACCTCCGGGTTTAACCCGGAGGTCCATTGACTGAAACTTTGCTTTTGCTTGTTATGCTTTGCAACAAATTTGCAATTATTGCTTGGGTGGAATCTCCACTCTGCGGGTGATTTAGTGATAATACACTCTCCACGTACTGTACATCATATGTGTAATGGAAAAAGTCTCTCACTTACGAAAAGATCAATTTTATGCAGATTAAATATTACATAGCTGATAGTAAAATGTTAAGCAAAACTGAGAGAAACACCTCCGTTTGATCAAGACAAAATTGATTTTTTTTCGAATCAACAAAGTCTAGTTGCTTCCATGCCAAAGAAAATAAATATGTTTTTCAGTTTTGTTTGTTGTTTTTTTTTATTATTTCAAGAGGCACAGTGCATTCAGGTTTGTCCCTATAAGTTCTTGGGTCTATAAATTCTTGGGTCTATAAGTTTCACAATTTGACACTAACCCTATGGAGCCTATGGGAAATTCAGTGTTAAAAATCTTAGGTCTATAAGTTACACAATTTAACACTAACTCTATGGACCCTATGGGAAAGTCAGTGTTAAAAATGCTTGGGTCTATAGTGGCCCCCGCATCATGCTTATGACTAACTCCTATAGTGCATTTTTGGCTTATAAGTTTTAACTGGAGGATAAGGGAACTGTTTTTTGTCTTTTTTTTTTGGTTGTGTACATGAGAAGATGTATCTCTTTCTAATAGTGTGGGTAGCCCTTATAAGGGCTGCCACGAAGGCACATTTTGAAATCACACTCATTTGTGAGAGTGGAACAAATTATTAATAGGTTGGAATGACAAACAGAGATAATAAGAATTAGGATACATGAGTTTCAAGTTGTATCCTGATTTTTTGTCAAGCTAAAATTCAATAACTTGTATCCAGATTTTTTAGGAATCCTCATGAGATTTCACTTAAATCTGGATACAGGTTACTGGATTTAACCTCACATTTTTTGTACCGTCGTTCTGGTTGCCAATTAAGATCAGGATACAAGTCAACTTTCTTCACCCGGTAATTCTCCAGTTCATAACCGCGGACAGCTAAGAATTGTTTATCCCTGCCTTTCGATCCAACTCATCAATAAGCTGCTGCCCCCACTGTCGAGTGTATTTCTGAGGTCCGCCACTTCTCCTCATATGACCGAAAATATCTTCAGCTAATTGGCGCCTCCGTGCTTTCTCTCTCTCTCTCTACTATGATAGATTCTTCTTCTAATCGGCGATTCCAATCAGCGTCGGACATCTCCGGACCGCCACATTATGTATTCGTTTATATCTAGAGAGCACTTCATGTTGTCTCAAAATGAATTGCTTGGAATGCGTGTTAGATTTTATAGACAATGCGAGGATCGAAAATGTACTGAAGAACGCTCATGTGACAATTTTATCGAGTGCGGGAAACAATTGTTGACGTCGCTCGTCTGTGATAGTAAACGTCTGTATTCAGTGCATTTTCGATCCTCGCAATGTCTATAAAAACACTGCTGGTGATATCATAACGTCATTTTTCTTATCATCAATCATGAGAGTTGAGCTATCCATCGAGGTAAAGATTCCATCACTAGAAGGTGAATGTGGGCCACGAGAAGTAAAGAAGGAGAGAAAGGTGTGCAATACTATTCAACCACAAGAAGTGAAGATGGAGAGAGAGGAGCGTAATACTATTCCAAGGAGTAATCTGCAAAGATTGGCAAGAAAAGCTGGGATGGATAATATCTCACCATTGTCACTTGATGAAGCTGAAAAAGCCTTACACTGTTTTGTTCGAAAAATGATGAGAGATACCTATCATTATGCAACGATTAGGGGAAGAGGATCACAACATCTCGTTAATCAAAAGGATGTCAAGAGAGCCGCAAAGAGAAATGGAATAAAGCTGGTGAACTAAACATTTTTTGTTTAGTATAAAACGGCCCCTATTAGGGCCACCTTATTTTTAAAAAGAGATATCACGTTTACACAATTGACTGGCACATTTCAGTGCTACCACAATGGAATTAATTGAACTTTTGTTCAATTGTAATTTCATTACTCAATTCAAAAGAGGTTAGCCTCATAGCTCCCACACTAGATTTCCCTGTCATGGCATATTTTTGTGTTTGCAAATTAATTTTGTTTTTTACCTAAATGTTATGTGTGAAAACATTTAGATAAAAACAAAATTAATTTGCAAACATAAAAATATATTTTGTGTTTGCAAATTATTTTTCTGTCTTGCAGACTTTTTCATAACATTAATTTACAAACACAAAAATAATTTTTCTGTTTGCAAATTAATGTTATGAAATTTTTTTTATTTTTAGAAATAAAAATCCTGAGTTGGAAAAAAATTCTCCCCTGTTTAGATAACAACAAAATATTATTACCTTTTTTGAAATCCGAAAATTTTATTCCCTGAATATTTACATATTTGTAAATGTCTTTTATGAAAATGTCACTTTCAAAAACTGTTTTCAATGTTTTTTGGCAAGTTTTCCTATTTTGGAATTATTGTCTTTAGCTTTTCGTTTTCTTGTAACTTTCTTTGGTGGTTCCTCTTTCTCTGGAAATAATACTTCTAACTCATCATCGATTTCCATTTTTGTTTCTTGGGTATATCCATATTATATAATAATGTATCATCATTATCATCAAACTCTGGTAACACAGGTTCTGCTAAGTCAACTTTCTTATTTGTAAAGTTTATTTGTTGAGGTGGTAGTGGTAGCATGCTCATCCCCTGTAAAGTTTGGTTGTCAATGTCTTTTTCATCAAGTGCTAAGTTGTAACCTGTAATCGGTAATCTATCTTCTGTATGCTCTATGTATTCTGACCATGGATAAACTTTAACCGGTTCTCGTTGAACAACAGCTGGTTTCCCCCATCTTGGTTGAGACACAGAGTTATTCGATAGCTTTTTCAATCTACATTCATTAATCCAATGTCCTCTCTGATTGCAATAAAAAACATGGCCCTTTGTCTGAACATGTATTCGCCCAGTGTCCTTTCTGATAGCAAATGGAACAAATCATCTCTTTAGGTGTTGATATCAGCTTATAAAGTTCATTCACAAGTCTTTTTACTTCTCCCCATTTAGATGGTTTATAGTAAATACTTTTAGCATCAGTTATTTCACACAGATTATTATCATTTATGGTATTATAATTACTGTCATTGCACATTTGAGTTTACAAAGCCCTGATAAAGAATTGTGGTTAGTGTTATTAAGTAGTTCTTTAGGATATGTTCTTCCAAGTCCAGGTTTAAAATATTTGAAACAACCACAAGATAAGAAAAATGAATTTATTTTATGTAATACTTCTGAGTGATAGTTCTATGGATATGTTTCCAAATAATAGCCAATGTTGTTTTCAAACACAATTATCTAAACCCATTCATGTTGATAAAGAACATTGGGAAGTGGGATTAGCTGAAGTAATTTTACCTTCGGAAGCAAAAAATATTACAGATGAAGAATCTGTTTTTAAAATCTTTGTGACAGATAGCAACTTATCAAATCGTATTAATAAAATGAAATTGAAACATACATTTCACAAAGGTGTTGCTGCTGTTGAATTAAATATTTTATCAGGTGCATATTCAAATGGTGCTCATGTCACAGATGCAATGCAAACAGAAATTCAAGAAAAACTTGGAGACATATTTAAATCATTTGATGTATTATTTCATGTTGGATTTTCAAGTCTCCAAGGGCGTGTAAAATGGTAGGAAATAGTATTGGGAAAGTGGGTATTAAAATGTCAGAAAGTTTATTATTACAAAAATTGGGATGTAAAGATATTTTTCCTGTCATTTTTCCTATCACATCAAAAGATGCATTTAAATATAATGTGGACTTAAATGTGGATTTCAATCAAATCTTTATTTATGCTGACATAGCAGATTATACATTTTTAGGTGATATTGAAGCACCTATTTTACGTGTGATTCCATTTGAATCGCATAAAGAGTCTCTGCACACTCATATAGAATTTGATAATGTACATTACTTACCAGTATCAAAATCTTATTTTTTTGATTAGATTAGTATAAATATAAATGGGAACACTGGTAAACCCATTCAGTTTGCCAGTGGCAAGACAGTTGTCAAGTTGCATTTTAGACAGAGACATAAATTAAATTTGTAAAAATTATGCCGGTGTATGAAGGTGTACCACGGCAATATGGATATGGATTAGGGTCTATTTTTCGCACAGCAATAAGAACAGCTGCACCATTTATAAAACCAATTGTAAAAAATGCATTTCAAACATTAAAGAGAGATGGATTAAGACATGGTTTAGAAATAGCAAATGAATTGATGAAAAACGTAAAGCACCTAAAGACATTTTATTAACTCATGGAAAAGATCTTTTGAAATCAGTTGGTGAATCTGCTTTAGGTATAAAAAGACAAAACCAAGAACGAAAACGTCAGTCTGTGGTTCGTTCTCGTAGAGGCAAGATACATCGAAGACAAGCTTATTCAAAACGAAAATCAAGACTACTTGATATATTTGATTAAAAAATCATGATGTTACATGGATCTTGCGAACATTTTGGTAGTAGTTTTGATCCAGATAATGTATCACCAACATCAAGTGGTATAGAAAATATTGGTGAAATCGAACAATTTCCTATTGCATCTTTAAATAATTCTTCACCAATAGAATTTTTAATTCCAAGACAAACAACCAAGTGGTTAGATCTTGCAGCATCTACACTTGAAGTTCAATTTAAAATTACAAAACAAGATGGGAGTGTTTTGGCTGGAGATACACAAATTGCTCCTATCAATACTTTTTTTCATAGCATGTTCAGTAAAATTGATGTTACATTGAATGGCAGTCTTATCACCACCAATACAGATCTTTATCCTTATAGAGCATTTTTTGAGAATTTTCTTAGTTATTCAAGAGATGTGAAAAAACACATCTAGCTGCTAGTGAGATGTGGTATACAGATACTCCTGGACACCACGCAGAAACAAGTAAAGCTTCGTCTAACAAATGTTTGACTGAAAGAGCTAAAACAATTGGTGGTAGCAAAAATGTACAACTAAGAGGAAAACTGCATTTAGATCTGTTTGTGCAAGATAAGTATTTACCAAATGGAGTTGAGATGAGAATTAAATTGCATCGTGCTCCAACTAAATTTTTTTTGATTGGTAGTGAAAATGGAAAAATAGAAATTCAAAAGGCCATATTCAGAATACCGGCATTGGATTTATTTCCAAAATTTGCGAATGATCTTAATGCACAAATAGATCGAACAAATTATAAAATGCCCATAAGATGTAATGAAATTAAAACTTTTAATATTGGAAGTGGTCTTCATTCAAAAATAGAAGACTATCTGTTTCATAAACAGATTCCAAAACGAATTATTCTTGGTTTAGTTAGTAATCGAGATATAAATGGAGATATTGGCACTAATCCATTTGGTTTTCAACATTTCGATTTAAATAAGTTGGAAATCATAATAGATGGACATTCCATTAAAGCACGTCCCTTTGAACCGAATTTTGAAGGTGGACTTTATCTAAATTCATATTTATCATTGTACGAAGCTATGGGCTATTTTGGACAAAATCAATCATTTAATTTATCTTTGCACGATTATGCAAAAGGGAATACTCTTTGGGGTATTGATTTGACACCTGATCAGAGTAGTAGTGGGCCCTTGGCTCACCCAATAAAGTCTGGCAATCTTAGGTTTGAACTTCAGTTTGCTCAAGCTCTTCCAGAGGGGACCAACGTTGTTGTCTATGCAGAATTTGATAGTGAGATAGAAATCAACAAATTCAGAGAAGTGATATTTGACTATTAAACAAGATGAGTCAGTGTGAACATTGCAAGATGTGTAAAGAAAAAATACAAACATTATTTCAAGAATGTATAATGATAGAACTGACAAAATCCGTTCAACAGAAAATGAAAAATATCTGTGAAGAAAATCGACCCAACACAACAACATTAATAGATATAAACATTGCAGAGTGTTTGCAGAAAGTGTGTCCAGTGACTATACTATATAATCTACACAAGAGAGCAAGAAAAATAAACTTATTAGAATATTGTGCTCATATGGACTTTGAAATAGACTGCCAAGAAGACATTCAAAAGTGGGCAGATTTAGTTAAATGAGACTGGTCATATTGTACAGCATATCTTGATTAACGGCTCTGTGCCAGCCTTTTCCAAGGCAAAGAAGATGGAAACCATACAATTACAAACTATACTTGACAGTTCTCAAAGGTTATCATCCTTAAATGGAAAAGTGTGTTCAAAAGACTTGTTACCAGAACAAAAACCTAAACACAGACAAGCATATATTGTGAACACAGATTCATCGAAAGAACCAGGAGAACATTGGATAGCAATATACTTTAAAGACAATCATTCTGCTATCTACTTTGATTCATATGGTTTACCACCAATAGATAGAGACATATACAATTTCATAGTGAAAAATACAGATTCCTGGACAATAAGTACAATGAGACTACAAAGTGAATTTACTGTTGTGTGTGGAATGTACTGTATATTTGCTTTAGATCATCTTGCAAGAGGATATGATTTAGAGACAGTTCTTACTATCAAATTTGATCCAAGAAATTTCTAAGAGAATGGTAGAGATGTTCGACGATGGTTTGAGCAAACTTATAGACATTATTTGAAGTAACTGTAAAAATAATAAATATCAGGTGTCAAAACAATCCCATAGGTAATTTTTTACATTGATGACTTTTGAGTTTTTTAAGTTTTTTATTAAAGTCAATCATCTATTATATAATTTTCGCCAGACATTTGTGTAACAGAGAGATAGTTTTTTTCAGTTATTTTTTTTATATTTTTTTCAAAATCAGATCACTTGAGTGATATCAGTTTTTTTTTTTTTATCTGACTCCCAAGAGTTTTTTCAAAACAAAAATCTTGGGTGTCAAATAAAAACTAGCATAAAAAATAATCTTGATGTAAATAGGTTCTCTCATGGATAGGCAAACTCAGATCTCGGTGTATATATGTTCAGATTTCATTTCATTATAATGATTCAACTTTAAATACAGTTTTGTTTTTTTGTTAAAACCTCTGTGATAGTTTAGTAGATTTTTGTTAGTTAGTCCTATAATCCCTTGTTTATCACCATGTCCCTATTATCTCCCAACAGTAAAAAGAGTTAAGAGTCACTTCTCTTTTTCACCGAGAGTATTAGGTTTTAATATTGTATGCATATTTATCAAAAACTTTTATAGTGTAACCTGATATACAGTTTATACTGTAGAGAAAATTTTGATTGCTAAACATACAATGAATCCTATTCTTACTATAGAAAAAAACAACTATCACAGATAGTTCGACCACAACGCGAATCCCTAAGTTTTTATTTTGTGCATGTGTTCTTGTTTTTTATTGTAAGCATAATTTCCTTATGCTCACAACAAAACACAAGAAGACACACAAAATGCCAGTTCCCCCATTTATAGAAGTTGTATGCACAGAGTGGAGAGATGTCAACCCAAAACCACATGGATAACCCCTAATATAAAATGATTTTAAATTAATATAGACATCAGGTCACACTCTAGGGAGGGAACTGTTTTTTGTCTTTTTATAACAAAGACTTGGTTGTGTACACGAGAAGATATAACTTTTTCTAATAGTGTAGTTGGCCCTGAAAAGGGCCGTTTTTAAAAATCTTCAGTTCCGTAGAGAGCTATTTGGTAAACTCATCTCTTCTTCGGTGTAGAATTCACCTTTCCACACGTCTATGGTTGTTGCTAGCATCTCTTCATCTGTAAAGCAATCTTGCTCCCAGGTGTAGCTTTTCCCCGCAAAAGCTTCCTCCTGCAAATGTACGGGGAGATCAAACCAGTTTTTAGGTCGGTTCTTGTACTGGATCTCCCCGAACGGACGTGTGGCGGCTTTAAAGAAAGGGTGGGCTTCAATCTTCTTAAGTTGTTCTTACATAGAAAGAGTTGCCGACCACCACTTTGTCAAAGCCAAGGCGAATTCTTCATCAGCCCTCTGTTTCTTGGTTCTATCATAACTCTCTACGAAACTGTAATCAATCTTCGTTGGTTCCATGTCTTTTTTCCTCTGTGTCAAAGATGATTTTCTTGAGTCAGATGATGAAATGTATCCAAATCCTCAACTCACCTTCTTTTTATAGACAATGCGAGGATCGAAAATGCACTGAAGAACGCTCACGCGACAATTCGATCGAGTGCGGGAAAAAATGGTGACATCGGACGGCTGTGATAGCAAACGTCTGTCAACAATTTTTTCCCGCACTCGATCAAAATTGTCGCGTGAGCGTTATTCAGTGCATTTCCGATCCTTGCATTGTCTATAAAATCTAACACACATTCCAGACAATTCATTCGATAAAAAGCAATCGCCTGTTCTGCATTCAGTCATGGACGAATACAATATATTAGCTGATTTTAACGATTTAATTCGTGACAACTGAATGACAACTCATTGATGACACAGCAGATAATACCAAACCAAAAGGATACCATACCAAGTGAGAGGGTGAATAATAGTTTTTCACAAGATGAAAAAATTAAACATTATTACAGAAAATACTGGAGACTCTACAAGACATGAAATCATCTCACCAAAAGATTGTTCTCTCAGCTGATAAGATTACAGTTCCTATAGAATTCAAAGTGTCGTCTCTTCCTTTTACAGCACCATATGAGTTGGCAGAACCGATACCTCAACCTATGAGAAAAAGGGGACGTCAAGCACGAAAACAGTTAGTGACTACATCTACACAAACTGATAAAGTCATTCAACAACCTATTCCAGACAATCAGAGTGAGGAAGAATCTGATGATATTGTTAAACCTAAAAAAAAGAAACGGGTACGATTCGATGGTCATGGGCGATACATGAAAAATATTGCTAACTGCTGAGTGACTTACACTACATCAAAACAAAAACAGGCCTTATAAGGGCTACCCACACTATTAGAAAGAGATATGCCTTCTCATGTACACAACCAAGTCTTTGTTATAGAAAAGACACAAAACAGTTCCCTTATCCTCCAGTGAAAACTTATAAGCCGAAAATGCACCATAGGAGTTAGCCATAAGCATGATGCGGAGGCCACTATAGACCCAAGCATTTTTAACACTGATTTTTCCATAGGGTCCATAGGGTCCATAGGATTAGTGTTAAATTGTGTAACTTATAGACCCAAGATTTTTAACACTTAATTTCCCATAGGCTCCATAGGGTTAGTGTTCAATTGTGAAACTTATAGACCCAAGAACTTATAGACCCAAGAACTTATAGGGACAGACCTGAATGCACTGTGCCACCAGTTTAACACTAACCCTATGGAGCCTATGAGAAATTCAGTGTTAAAAATCTTGGGTCTATAAGTTACACAATTTAACACTAACCCTATGGACCCTATGGAAAACCCAGTGTTAAAAATGCTTGGGTCTATAGTGGCACCGCCAACTACTTCTGTCCCCATTCTTGGATCCATACGAGCCAATGTCAACAACGAAGAAACAATATATATGATCCACTAGTGCGAGAAGCACCGAAGAAAATGTGTTTTTTTTTGTAATTGGGAAACATAGACCCCGAGTCTCGTGGTGTAAGGCTCCCAGACAGTTGGAAATTGATAGCTGACACGCAAACCTGCTGCTGTATCCTCCCAGCGATCATTGGCTGGGGTTGGAATGTAGAATGGCTGCAAACGATGCCATGATGCCTCACAAAATTCGCTGGCAATCATGGAAACGGTTTTCAATCCCACTCGATAACTAAAAACAATCGTGGAATATGAAGCACCGGTTGGAAGAAATCTGAAAGACAAACGTGATATACAGCCTTGTTATTTCATTTACATCGAACGAATCGAAGCAGAGATGGTAGAGTGCTAGGGATAATTACAGGGCTCAGAAAACTAAACTAAACGCGGTCACGGCGTAAAGACAGTCCAACCAGACAAATTCGCTGGTGTTCTTGGATTCCTGAAGCATTTCCTGGACCACATAGAGTAACTTGTCGCAAAATAACCATAAATGCAGAGGAAGTCATATAATTATGTGCATTTGAGTTCCAGGATAACGAAACAGAGCATTCGATAAACTGGTTCTTGTTTCATCGATATTCTCACTGGGGTATTGGGATATTTGGATATATTGCTAATTTCCCATTGCTTTTTTGTGTCATCAGTTACTCATTCTACGTTAAAAAACTAACCAGGTGACGATTTATAATCTTTTTTCATTCATGTGGCTGAACAATAAAAAAATGTACAAATTTTAAGCCTATGATATTCAGCTAGTTAAGCGCAAGGGGTTAAAGTCTCCACCTGTCGCGTGTGCTGTATCGAATATTTTCTTCCATAAATTATTGTTCGAACAGCGTCTAATCTGAGCACAGATGATCAACCATCTTGTGAAACAGATAGTAACGATGATACAGATACTGTCCAATTGGACGATGAGCCTACAGAGTCTGATGACGAAGATCCCCCATTGTCTCTCCCTGCCCAATATGAATGTAGTGTATCACGTTCAGTTACCTCACGTCTGCCGCAAAACAATTACAAGCAAAAAACATAAAGCTGCCGTAACCAAAGTAGGTGAGGCATTTGCGGAGTTCCTGGTTAAAAAACAGAAAGATAAACCGACGGTAATGCACATGTAGCACGGGAAGAGGGGAGTGATATAATATTGATATTGACCAGTGTATGAGGTCAATGGCTCCAACAATTCGAAAGCATCCATCCCGTGCTAGAGCAGAAGCTAAGTTTAAATTCAAGGCATTGTGTATGAGACAGATATGATGCACTTGTATCCAGTCGATGTTAGCTACAGTTAAAACGAGAAGTCCTGTCATGAAGAGCGCACAAATAGCACGTTGATCTGCGCGTTAATGTACGCGTTAAGGCCATAGTAAACCTATCAAAATCTGTACATATGGCCTGTGCACAAGCAATGTTTCAGCCAATGGACCTCCGGGTAACCCGGAGGTCCATTGGCAGAAACATTGCATGTGTTTGCTATGAATAACCAGGAGAACCTGCCGTGATCTGGATGTCATTCGATATGACAATTGCGCGCAATTCCAACGCGCAATTAAGCCTAGATAAGCGCACTATTCGTGACAGGACTTCTAGTTTTAACTGTACAATATGGCATCAACACTTGCTTTTCAGAACCTGCCAACTGCATCTAACTGCCCACAATGCAGATGGTGAACTCCAAGCAGATAGACGCCATCTTCTACACTTAGCTGTCCCCCAAAAGATAACCAGCAATGGACAGTATTGAATTAACAGGTGTTGCAAAGTGAAAATAAATAAAAAATATATCCCCTCAAACAGATAGCTAGTCTCTCTTCTGTTCCAGTTGGCTTTTGCCAATATGCATCCTTTCTCGCGAGGTCATCATTCAGAAGGTCATGTATCTCATGTAATATCTGTGAGGCCATACGCACGTAGATGAGATGAAGAACTTGTATTCATATGTAAACAGTTGCTTCACCAGGTGGTGATATTCCCCAAACTGATGACGATCTATCAGTTGGTTGTGTACCCAGTAGTCATGCTTTCTTTGCCTGCCTTTCTCCGTTTATAGTGTATATAGAATGCTACAACTTCAGTGTCGCTGTTCGATTCCGCAATGTTGTCTTTCTACCCGGCCGAGAACAGTAGATATGTACGCCACACATTACCGCCTCATATGGACATAGTAAAACGCGGCGCGCTACGTAGCATTATTTCGGGCGTAGTGCACCTCGCATTACGCCTCGTTATCACGTGCGTGAAATCGCGAATGTGAACACCGGCCTTAAATTAAGGTTGACATAGACCATTCAAATCTTAGACCTGTTTTCTAAATATGGGTGCATGAGAATGCCGAAGAATAAATCGGAGAATCGTGCGTCACAAGCTCTGGAGAGCATCTTCGCTTCTTCTCGAAAACCGGAGAAAGTGTTGGTAGACAAAAGTCGAGATTTTTACAACGTTCATGTTCGTCGACTGATCGACATCTATTCAACAGAAAACGAAGATAAAACGAGCGTGGCCGAACGATGGAACGGAACCATGCAGGAAAGAATGTACAAAATTTCATGGTTAACTCGACTAAGAAATACTTAGACGTTCTAGACGATATGGTCGACGATTATAATAGCACGCCGCATCGTTCAATCAAGAGGACACCCGCGGAAGTTAGCGATCTGCGAAACGAGCAGAAAGTCTACAGGCATATCTGCCCCGTGCGATCGATGGTGATGACGGCGGAACGAAAGCCATCGGAATTTACAGTGGGCGATCAATCGAGAATCTACGGTTATAAAAAAAAAATGTTCCGAAAAACTCTACTCGCCAAGATGGACTGAAGAAATCGTTGTCGTTGTTCTAGTGCTCTAACAAGATAAAACCAGTGGACAGAAGAGATCACTGGAATATATTACGAACAACAATTGCAAAACACCATTTTTCAAGAGCTAACTTTTTGCTTGTGATAAAAAAAGAAAAAAAAGAAATAATAATAATAATAATAATAATAATAATAATAATAATAATAATAATAATAATAATAAATATAATATAATAATAATAATAATAATATTATTATTATTATTATTATTATTATTATTATTATTATTATTATTATTATAAATACAAATTCAAAAAATAATAATTGAAATAAAATCTAAAAAAATATGATGAACACTCTAGGCATAACGGAAGGTATAGCAAAAAATGAGAGTATCAAAGAATACGAAGTACTTGCAGGAATAAGAACCCGTGACGGGAATTAATCTCAGTGATGTGGGGAGATACGAATCAATATTGAGTCATAAGATCTCTTCATTAATTCCAGCGAGAGTTATCTCGTGGTACAAGGACGACTGACGAAAGCGGATGGTTACGGTTACGAAGACGATGATATCGTTAATCTAGAAATTAAAGGTGATAATTCATCTGTTAAGTAACATTAAATATCTACTGTCTGGTCAAAGGATAGAATCCACATTTCATCTCGGCCAAGCCACGACGATGTTGGGACTCTTGAAATATCATGACGATTTTTCCAAATCTAGAGGACTCAATCAACTCTGGGTAAAAGACACCACCCCAAAGCGAGTGCTGACAACGTTGGTGCGGGTTGAGACGGAAACATATCTCTGAGACCTGGAATTCCAAAGGAACATTTTCTTTCATGATACCTTTGAAACACATTTTTGAATTCGCCAAAGATTTCGAAAAGACATTTTACGGATTCAAACACAACCTCACACGAGACGACTAGGCCATCGTGAAACAGACTGGAGTGGGTGCGGGAAATGTGAATCCGATAAAGATATTATGGTTCTTGCCACACGGGTGGTCAGCCGACAC
Source organism: Pictodentalium vernedei (assembly GCA_031216915.1). Taxonomy (NCBI): domain Eukaryota; kingdom Metazoa; phylum Mollusca; class Scaphopoda; order Dentaliida; family Dentaliidae; genus Pictodentalium; species Pictodentalium vernedei. Next base: position 409,415,883 of record CM062290.1, read on the forward strand.
CAAAAAAAAATCACACTATAAATATAGAACTCTATTACCTGTTGGATTCAGAATGAAATTTTGCAATATGGTGAGCATTCTCTAATGCGTCAGGTCTGTTCTTCGCAACGGCCTCGTTTCATCATGATAGGCTATCCAACAAACACGGTTCACAAGAGAAGAATCCACCCCTGTTCAATCATTAAAACGTGTGAAACATGCACATTAAAGCCAAGAGTTGAACTGCATAGATAAAACGCCTCGTTCGATAAGAACGACTTCTGTAGGATGTGCAGCGACGCCACAGTTCCAGATCGAATTGATAAGCAATCCAACTATCTGTCCCACCGAATACAAGACGTACTATCTATCCCCTGTACGTGAATGGCGTAACAAAACTAGAGCGAGAGACTCAAGAATAGCGTCTAAAACATTCAGATCAAGATGCAGTTCAGACACAGAACGAAACTTGCGTGTGAATGAGTTAATTGATATGGCACGAGTGCCAGCGCGGAATGATAAGACGATAGGCCACAGGCCTCGAGTTTTACCCCTTCTCGATGGCACAAGTTCCATCTCAATTAACCTATTCACACTCGTGTGTCGTTCTGTGTTTATTACACGCTTTCACGTCAAGAAAACAATTATTAGAAGGACACTCAGCAATTCATTTCACAACTATCACCAAAGAAAAAGCATTTTATCGCCAGCTAAATTTGAGAGGGAACCCGTGTTACTATTTCGTCCCCTATGTCCCAATGTGTTCTATGTGCCTACTGGCACATAGAACACATTGCAATTCAGGGGACGATTTTCGACTATCGCTATTGATTCAAGTTGCAATTGCGTTGCACGATTTGTAGAAATTTTCAGTGAAATGTCGCCTTTGTTTGAAAATAGTCTGCCAACGATTTCCGATCCGCACATATGTGCGGAACATATTTGTATTGTGCGCATGCTTCAGTGTTGCTGTAGTTGCGAATTTCATAGAACAGGCGGGTAATAAAATAGAAATGCGCCTGGGAGAACGGAAACCCTCACTCCAGTCATTTCCCACAGATTGTCATCGTTTCAATCGGACGGAAATAAAATGTCGGTCATTTGGTAAATAAAAAAATATATGATATTTAGTGAAATGGAATAAAAAATAAGAAAATGGTTGATGAAAAGTTTGAAGTATTTAGATATTTTGATTATTGTAACGAAAGAATGGGGATATCCGATAACGCGATCGATAGGAGCGGGTAATTGCGAGTTCCACTCACTTGCACTTGTCCAGACCTTAAAAATTAGATTTTGACTTGAATTGGAAATTGGCTATGGGACTTTCAATGTTAATTCTAATTCATACATTAAAAATCCGTGTCCATTTTTCATTTCAGCGGCCAATGGCCAACCAAAAGGTTCTCAATATTTGTAATTCCCTATGGGGAATTCCGTTATAATGTCCAAATCCCCCAAAGTCAGTATGTAGCATAGTTTTTTTCAGTGTTAATTTTTGCACGTTTCTGTTACTCGCACGCCCAACCTTTACTGCAGTAATCCCACAGACATTTTCCAATTCACCTAACATTACAGGTTGCGAAAAAGCTCAAAGTGATTTTGACATTAAAACTGAACTCTTCGTATGGAAAAGCAACATGTGTTAAAAAAGATCTGTATTTTGGGCGTCCGCGTTCAACATATTCTTTGTCTGCATTACGTGTACAGTCCATTAAAACCTAGTCACAGGTAAACAGATAATTATAACCCCAGTCAGTCTATAAATAGACTTTCACGCTTGACTTGTTGTTATGATTGACTGTGACTGCTGGGACTACATTCACTATGTCAACAAACAAGCCAGCTGATTAGGTCTTAAACGCCCTCGTGAAGATTCAGTTGTAATATTTGTGTATTATAGAAAAACATTACATCAATTCCTGGATTTTACAAGTACATTAATCGAAACTTAACTCAGGTGTTGTGATTTTTTTTTCCTGGTCATAAGCACAACAAGTAAGAAGTTACGCGTTACGGGTATTTCCTGCGCCCCATATATGGTAACCATTTCGGGGTCGGCACCTCGTTATTAGCACAGGATTTCACGGGTGTTGGAATCGGGGTCGCTAGTGGAGCGTTCACGTAATGGTAATTCGATTTCTTTTTAAATCAAATTACTCAAAACTGAATTGGGAAAAAAGCGGGTCTCTTCAGCCTTTTTTGTTGTATTAAGTGAGGCGTAAGAAAGACGAAATCGATTTTCTTTCGAAGAATGTGGCGCTTACCGGATGCATGACCCACGGTGATATCCTGTATTTCATCCTCGCGTGTCTGTCGTGTTTATCAAAGCGGAATAATTAAACGATTTCGACTTCCCACTCCGATCAATACGGCAATTAACAAACGCGCTGACACGTGGCGTATCCCATAGATTACAAGAAAAATGAATTAATTGTGCGAGATTCAATCGTATATTCGAATTACGCTGTCTTTGTTTTTGCGTTATTTCATAATGAGAGAGAAAGAGAGAAAAGCCTTAGAAGGATTTTGGTGGCGAATCTCTGTCGTTATTATGTTGGGACCGATTCTAATGTCTTTCGTATATTTTAATAACCTTTGGGCACGCCGAGTGGATCAAAGGGAGATAATTCATCAATGTTTCTTTTACTTACTTTGTTGATGTATTATTTATCGGAAAAACTGATTGTAAAATATAATATTGTTTCAATCAATTTGTTTTTGTTTATCTTGTTTTTTTCGAAGGGGAATAATGTAATTGTTTTTTTAAATGTTCCGTTTCGCGAATTGCGTCCATTTGTGAATGATAAAAACGATCGATTGATTCTCATTGTAATCGGTTTGTTGGGTAATTTCTGTAAGTGATCCTCATCAGTAGCACAAACGCTTTGAACAGGATCAATAGTCTACAGTTAAAACTAAAAGTCCCGTCATGAAATGCGCGCAAATAGCGCGTTGATATGCGCGTTAATGTACGCCTTATGGCCCAAGTAAAGCTATAAAATTATGTACATATGGCATGTGCGCAAGCAATGTTTCAGCCAATGGACCTCCGGGTAACCCGGAGGTCCATTGGCAGAAACATTGCATGTGTTTGCTATGAGTAACTTGGAGAACCTGCCGTGCTTTGGATGCCATTCGATATGTCAATTGCGCGCAACTCCAACGCGCAATTAAGCCTAGATAAGCGCACTATTCGTGACAGGACTTCTAGTTTTAACTGTATCTCACCCACTAATCAGAAAACGGAAAGTATAACCCATCAGATTACTTCATTGAAATAAATCAACTGACCATATTTGAGGTATCTCCACTGCACTTCGGTTTCTATTCCATAGAGTTTTTCTTTATGTCTTATTCTAAATGTAACAAATTTAACCAATAATCCAATGAGAAACCAATACAAACACTCCCATCGAGATTCAAAAAGTCGGATCGAGTTGTCCTAGAAAATGCCGACGATCTATTAGGATGCGTTCTAGTCTGATTGTTTTACTGGATGGGCGAGGGGAGAGGGAGCAGGGTTCCCAGGGGAAATTCTCGTTCTCGGTAAGCAGATGCGTAAGTTAAACGTTTTTTTTTAGGGGAAAACATTAGCAACAACTGTTTAGGTGTGTGAGTGACAGTCTATGGAACAACATCATCCTCAGCTTGTCAAATGCAGTAAATATTTCTCTGTGGGATAACCATCGCCATTATATTGCCTTGGCTGCTGCATACGTTTCATTAAGTACCACGGCAGACAGGTTAAATTGCGTTCGAGAATATAATGTCCTCATTGCATTCGCAGTGTGCTTTCAGTCAAACGATTTGTTCGATATCTTAATTTAAATATGCATTCGAGTTTAGATAAGATTTGTTTAACCCTTGGCACTCTGGTAATGCAATAAAATGTTCTTCAGTCACTCTGTTTCCCCTTGTTTAACTATGAATTTATTCAATTTAATCAATTATATTTTGTTTGACAGAGCTCACTGAGCTCAGTCAGACAAGGTATATTTGGTTAAATGTCAAACTGCATAATGGGAACGATTTTCTACCGAAAACCTGTTTGACATCAGTTTGAGGAGGTTAACAAGTTGAACAGGTTTCTGTTCTTCCATGATCGCTCATTTGCTCAAGTCTCTCTGTAATACTAACACTTCATTGTTATTAATTGGCGTTTATGGACACTTATTTATTGTGCATAATGGCTAATCGTGACTGCAGATAAAGTCGAGCTTAGAGGTGAATGCTTACTCCCACTTTGTATCCATTTTTCGAGGACTACCACTCCAAGCATTGGAGACTGGGTCATATTTTTCACCAGTTAATCGGAGCTTGTTTACTGTGGTAAACAGACGCTGCTTCACCTTCCTCGGGGCTGCACGTTAAAAATATTGATTGGTCTACCCCACACATTTACTGAGCAGCCATCCTATTTAATGACGTTATGGAGTATCATCCTACTCGCCGGAAAAAAACGGCCGCTAGGTTTCAAAGGGTTAATCCATCATATTTCGTTTTGGATGTATAGAGCGACTTCATATTTGTGGTCTCACATTTTCGCAATTAACCCCCAACAAAGAAAATGAAAAATAATCGTTTGTTACTAGTGACCCCAAATAAAGTAAGTAAGTAAATTTTATTCAACAGAATACAATCATTATGGTTCAAAATGTTTTACATTAATTGTTTGTGAAAGTAATTATATTCTGTTGAGATTGGCCGTCTTCCTGCTGACCCCATTAGTATAAACATAAAGCATGAAACATGGATGTCAGGAGAGAAGTTATGTCATCAACGTATAGTTCTCAGAGGAAAAAAATATGATCTGAGGCTTGTCTTGTTTTTATATGGATCTACGTCTTTAACTTCAATATTTCTTCCGAGACCGAGCAGTTCCACCCCACTCAACACAACAACAGAGAAAATTGAACTCCTAACCACTGATATGGCAACAGAATGGAAACTAACGTAAAGTGAAATTGAAAAGGAAACACAATCTGGGAATGGATCATGTCACACTTTACGAAGATATTAAGTTAATTTTATTGTTTATTGATATGTAAAGTGTGTTGAACGTACTGATGATAAACTTGGGGATAGTGAGGTTGAAGTTGAGGTTATTAATGTTAAAAAGGATATAATGAGGAAGTGGTTATGTCACGAGTACCTCACCCCCCGAGCACCTTACAGTGACCACAACATGCGTTTCTCCATCCTGTTGCTATATCACCGACAACTATCTTATAATAGCTAGACTAAGCGAGAGGTAGGTTGAGAAGGGAAGATAACGACAAAAAGATTTAATGAGATGAGATATGCTCAAATGTGATGAGATAACAGACATTAATATTGAGAGTAAGCCTTCCTAAGTTTCATAACAGTTGTTTTTTATGCCGTTAATTAATAACTGATGCTTTGTCTCACGTAGTGTGTGATTTATTTATTTCTTTATTGTCTACGTTTAAAGTCTCTTTATGCAGCTGTGAAGTATAGTGGCCGCAACAAGGATTAAAGTCAAATTAAGTCGGTCTGTTTTAATGGACTGTATCTCAGGAATTAATGAGCAGGTGCTATTTTGCCATTGAAGCGGACCCATAGTGCCATAGTAAGTGAGCCATTGTTGCGACGGAAAGGGGATTTCTTTTGGCTAGACCACGAAGCGGGGATTTATTGTGGGCTTCTGTACCATGGTACCATAGTAAGTAAGTGAACCCTATCGAACCTACGACCTTTCTTATGGCGTTTTGTAACTGTAATTTAGGAGTGTGCACAATCACTACAATGTGGATTATTGCACGTCACGCGGGCTGAATACGAATTTATGAATTTTTCGAGGAGTGCTCTCTTGAATACGCCTTTAGAAGGAATCTCTCTTACCTGTTTTTCGATGTTGTTCCCTATTCTGGGAAATGCATATTTGGGTAATTGAGCAGAAAATTGGGTCCGTGGTTTACCACATTGCAATTGACCTAGTTGTCTTGTCATCATGCCTGCTGGACATGTATTGACTTGAAAGAAGTTACCAAAAGTATGGGGAAGGTTGGAGTGATGCCAATCAAACATGAAAAGAGATACATTCATTTTATACAAGTCATTTAATTTTAATATTTTACTCCTTCTAAATAGCGGATCAGTGTGACAATTGTATTTTTTGTTATTTATCAAGCGTAGGGCGCGCTTTTGAAGTGTAAATAATGTTGAGGCAGCCTACAATGACCCCATATTTCGATACCATATAATAGATGACTGTGTATCAAGGAGTAGTACAGAGTTTTGAGGGCAGAGAGAGGTAGAAATTTTTTAGCTTTATTTATTGCGTAAAGCCCCCTCGATACTTTGGAATTTATGGCTGACACGTGAAACTTATATTTTAGGTTTTTGTCCAGGTATAAGCCCAGAAATTTTATTACATTCTCATCATTGGAGTTTCTCGCTAACGAAATATCTTGACTGTTGACACTCAACTGTCGATTGTTAATATCATAGGTTTTATTAGGCGGACTGAATAGCATATATTTAGTTTTTTGGGCATTCAAAACCGAATTATTGGCTGCGCACCAATCTGTTATCTTTGAAAGTTCAGCGTTAACTAGGTCGAAGCCAGCATCAAGGCTATGGTTCGAAGTGCGGACTGAAGTATCATCAGCAAAAGATAAAAGGCCCAACTGTGTAGAGGAGCTAAAGTCATTCACATAAATTAGAAAAAGAAGCCGACCAAGAATGGATCCTTGGGGGACACCACATGTGATTGTAGCAATGCCAGAACTTCTCCCATCATATGTGACGTATTGAACACGTCCTTCAAGATAGCTCTTAAACCAGTCGTTGGTAATACCCCTGATACCATAAAACTCTAGCTTTTTAAGCAAAATACCGTGGCTAATTGTGTCGAAGGCCTTTGATAAGTCTAAAAATACAGATAAGGTGTAATCTTTCGTCGCCTTGTCGTTGTTGTTTGCTATACTGTTCAGAAGTTGCAATATGGGGTGTATCGTTGTGTGTTTTGTCCTGAAACCATACTGGTGTTGATATAGAAGATTGTGTTTTGTTAAGAAACTGGTTAATCGCTCTAGTGTTATTCTCTCCAGTAATTTTGAGAATGTGGGTAATAGGCTAATAGGTCTGTAATTATTGAATAATTGGGGGTTTCCCGATTTAAAAATTGGTACAACTTTTGCGATCTTCATTTTTTCTGGGACTATTCCACTGGATAAGGACATGTTTATTATATGGGTGATTACTTCTGCTATTTCAGTAATTGAGTGTTTTAAAAGTTTAGTAGATATCCCATCACAGTCTTCACTGGTTTTGGATTTCATTGAATTTGTTATTGAAATAATTTCCTCTGAGGACGTCGGTGCCATGAAAAAACCATTAGAATTTGGCCTGGTCATATATTGAGTGTGGTGCGCATTTGTGTTTGGAATTTGTTCAGAAGCTTTTTGGCCGACTGTGGAAAAGTGGGTATTAAAATGATGGGCAATCTCATTAGGATCACTAATCTCAATGTCATCTATCAAGAAGTTGGTTGTGGATAACCTTCGATTGGAGGACTTATGAATAGCGCTCCTCAGAATTTTCCATGTTTTCTTCATGTTGTTTTTATTCATATTCAAGATGTTTTCATAGTATATGACCTTACTTTTTCTTTTTACTTTATTCAAAATATCACTATACATTTTATAATTCTTCTTATTTTGTTCAGTGGGAGATTTTAGCTTTTTTCTGAAAAGTTTTTCTTTATTAATTGTGGACTGTAAAAGGCCTTGAGTTATCCAGGGCTGGCGTTTTATATATTTATTGTCAGGTACTATTTTCTTAAATGGGAAGGCAGCATCAAATGCAGTGAAATATAAGTCTATAAAGATATTGTACGCTTCATTCGCACAAGTTGATTCTAGTGCTGGTGAAAAGTCTGTTAAGGTCAACAGGTCTTTAAATGTTCTTACATTGATTTCATTAAAATTTCTTTTCATGATATGATTTTTAGTTTCTATCTTTACTGGAGTCGTTTCGCAATAAAATGTACCAAAGTGATCAGAAAGATCTGTGATTACTATTCCAGACTTGTAATTGGCTGAGGAACTATTAGTGAGAATGTGATCTATTAGAGTTGCAGAATGGTCCGTTATTCGAGTTGGTTTGCTAGTGAGCGGGAGAAATCCTTGACTAATAATAGTGTTTATATATTCATTTGTTTTCTTATGTGTTTGAAACTTCAACAAGTCAATATTCATATCGCCCATAATGTAGGATGTTTTATGTTCCTGGTTCATTGTTTCGATGATTAATGACAATGTGGAAATGAACTTATCAAGGTCGGCCTTGGGAGGGGTGTTTGGCCGATATATTACACCAACAATAAATGGTCGATGATCGTGTGCAATTTGGACGAACAGAGACTCGAAAACGTTGGGAATAAATATAGAGAGGTCCTTTCGTATTTTATACTTTAGGGTGTTCTTAATAAACAAGCCGACGCCTCCTCGTCCATCATCCGGGACGGGACGCGTGTTGGTTATGACTGGGTGATACCCATTAAGTTCAAATGTCACGTGTTCTGGTACCTTGAAAATTTCAGTAAGCCCAATAATATCAAAAGTTCCACCATTATTTTGCAAACTGCCGAGTAGACTGACCAATGAGTCCCAATGCGCATTTAGACCCTGACAGTTAATATGAAAGAGTGACAGCTGATTGTGTTTGTTAGCAATTAGTTCTCTATACTGATCAGGGGAATAGTATCTACACTCCTCGGTTGAAAGTAATAGGCTGTCATGATCATCCTCACTCGAACTTTGATTTAAATTGAACAATGCTGCAAGATCGTATTTTCTATCAGTCTGTATCTCATCAAAGGAAATACTATCTTGGCCCGCCATTTTTAATAGCATATTTTAGTATCAACGTATTGGAAATGAGACTGATCGGTCTAGGAATGTTACCTATAATTATGTAATCTACATTAAAATTATTATGTTCTCCACCAACTTCTCTTCTGACACACGTAGCGATGATCAACAAATACTGGGAAAAAACACGATAAAAATGAAATATTGTGTAACAAATGTACATAAGAATTAAATTTCATTTGAAATGATCCAGCTGAGAGTGATGCACCAAACAACGCCTGTATGAGTCGGATATCATCTTTTGACTGTTTCACTACACCCTCCCCATCCCACCCCATCACTCTATTTCATCCCTATTATTCAGTCTTTTTCACTTATCTCACTTCATTATCAATGAGAAATGCCCAACAGAGGGGAAAAGTGGTAATTAATTCTTCACAGATTTTAGAACCAACGCAAGGAAACTGTTCATAAAAATTACGAGAATGGGAATTAGCAAAGAGGTGAGATAGGAGACAAATCAATTAAATAAAATATCGAGGGATCTAAGCAGGTCTCACTGTTTTAATGAGCGGATAACACAATGAATTAGTTTTGGAGTCAAATTACCCATAAGCACTTTTCTGCATTTACTACTGTGGGAGTGGTGGGGTGTGAACGCGGGAGGGGGTTGTGAACTTGTTTGTTTGTTTGTTGGTGGTTAACGTCACATATTTATGCACCATGGCTAATCGTGACACAACATGGAGATGAAGTCAAGTTTAGTTAATCGTTGATCTACATGTTTCCCATTTTAGAGGACTTTCACCCCAAGCATTGGTGACTGGGTCCTATTTTACTAATAAAGCGGAACTGGTTTACCACAGTAAACAAGTGCTGCTTACTTCCCGGGGTTCCCACGGGGAGGTTGTGAACTTGACGAATGCAATTATAAGACGGGGTGTTATAGGCACAATGTCGGTGAAGATCTATCAACCTGCTATCAGGCTCCATCTCGCCCCCTACCCACCAATGTGCTCCAAGTGTCACATGGCGCATAGAACTCATTGGGACGCATGGGACGAGAAAAGAAAAAGAAAAAACGAGAATAAGAAAAAAAAAAAGAAAAAAATCGAACTTGAACAGGCCAATCACTTTCGTTGATTGCGAATGGTCAACCAGTTTGTATCACGCTTTCATTCTTGTCCCCTTTGATAAATATACGACATAGTCACGGTTTCACGGGTTAATGAGAGCAAGATTGTTGCAACAGACATAATTTGGATAGACAGACGAACAAGTCATGACTCACGGGCTGACGCGAGGAGGATTGTTGCAGCAGACAAACTGGTGACACACATTCTCTATATTGAGATGTTACATCACAGGAAGAAAATTTATGAGGCATTAACAGCACATGGGACGAGAAGAGAAAAAGAAAAAACGAGAATAAGAAAGAAAAATCGAGCTTGAACAGGCCAATCACTTTCGCTGATTGCGAATGGTCAACCAGTTTGTATCACGCTTTCATTCTTGTCTCCTTTGATAAATATACGACATAATCAAGGTTTCACGGGCAACTGATAGCAAGATAGTCGCAGAAGACATAATTTGGTAAATAGACGAACAAGTCACGGATTCACGGGCTGACGCGAGAAGGATTGTTGCAGCAGACAAACTGGTGACAAACATTCTCTATATTGAGATATTACATCACAGGGAGAAAATTTATGAAGCATTAACAGTACAGTTCGTATCGAAATTGTCCGGTCATCCTTGAATTCTTATCTTGACTGTGCACATTGAAATAAATACGTACTATATATTTATGTGTACGAGTGATACCTGATAGAAAATGCAGTAAAGACCCCCAATCACATGTGTTTATATGGAGTAAAAGATTTATGTGTGGATGTGATACATAAAATTTAAAATAAGTGTTCGGTCAATAGATGGACGTGTCATATTCACGTGTATATTTAAGGGTTAAGGGCCTATATAAGTAATGAAATTTTGTTCATTTTGAAAATTGTCACCTCTGATATTCCTTCAATTCAAATTAAATATACACAAAATGTACATCAAAATGAAGGTTGGGATGTATAGAACACGAAACACATACGTAATCAACTCATTGAGTCGACTGTAGGCACCACTGGTTCCTGGAAGTCTGCTGCCGTATTCGCACCAGAACTGATAATTTAATAATATTTCACGAAAACAACTTGTGGCCAAATGTGCTTTATATATCCAAGAACAAAGCTAGGGGATAAAAATTCTTCAAAACGCGGCGACAGAGCTACATTGGGGAAAATTCCAAAGCCTTTGCTTTTGTTTACGTATGATTCTACTTTCGATTTCCGGTTGACGTCATCCGACAGAAAAAGCATGTAAAAACAACGCCGTCTAAAATCAAATAATGAAAAAGATCGCCTTCATACAGTATACTGTTATTAGATAGAGATTGTATAGTTGCCATATTCAGTGCAAGGTATCATGATACCTGCTGAAATTTCTTAGAATTACGATTTTGTTTTTGGATGGAAATTCGTGGTAACGAGTGATTTGCGCATGTCTGTCGAGCATGGAAACCATTTTCAATAAAAAATGCAGACAGTGTTGTCCTTTTCCAAAATGCAGTCCTACCGCTGTATTCGAAAGTGTTTTGAATGCCTAGCTTTGTTCTTGGATATATGAAGCACATTTGGCCACAAGTTGTTTTCGTGAAATATTATTAAATTATCAGTTCTGGTGCGAATACGGTAGCAGACTTCCAGGAACCAGTGGTGCCTACAGTCGACTCAATGAGTTGATTACGTATGTGTTTCGTGTTCTTTACATCCCAACCTTCATTTTGATGTATAATTTGTGTATATTTAATCAGAATTTAAGGAATACGAGAGGTGAGAATTTCAAAATAAACAAAATTCCATTACTTATATAGGCCCTTAAAACATACGATTATAACGAACTTCAAGAGGAAAGAAAAATGATCAAAGTAACAACAAGAAACCCTATCGTATCCCTTTATCACTGCATGGCAGCAGTCATTCCAACTTTGATTGGGATACTATTTCATTGTTTGTCCCCAAACTGCAATTACACAATTACTTGCACAGTCAGGGCACAGAGTAGCTGAGGTAATGGCCGGAGAACTACTTATTTCAGAAAAATAATAGATAAAAAACTTCATTGTCTATATCACAACTGCAACTCTACCCAACTGCAGATATACGACAAACTGGGATAATATTTCATTGTTTGTCCCCAAAGTGCAATTACACAATTACTAGCACAGCCAGGGTACAGAGTAGCTGAGGTAGTGGCCGGAGAACTACTTATTTCAGAAAAATAATAGATAAAAACTTCATTGTCTATATCACAACTGCAACTCTACCCAACTGCAGCTGTAAGACAAAACAATGAAGCAATACTATTACAGCCGTAGGCAATGCGGCCAATCGTTTACACCAACAATGACCATTGTAGTGGTCTTTCACCCCAGGCGTTAGTTATTGTGTCATATTATACAAATAAATACAACTTGTAAGCCACAGCAATCAATTCCAATCAGTAGGAAAATTCTTTAACCTATCCACATAATATCAATATCCACATAATATCAATATCAATACACCCCCACACCCCTCCCCTCAAAAATAAACAGATATTTACAAATATTTACAGTTGTCATCATAACAAGAGCTGGACAGCACTTCTGGTGGACCACTTATTTAAAAAAAAAATACCACTTCATTATGTATCTAATGAGTACAGTTGATATTACAGTTCCAGCCAAAACAGAGAATAGCTGGGTGGTGACTGGAGGACCACCATTTCATGCAGATAATACTTCATTACTTATTACTATCTATTGGCCACAGTTGCAAATACAGTTACAGCCGGAGCACAGAGTGGCTGAAGGATGACTGGGTGACTACCTATTCAACGAAGTAATTACATTCAACGAAATAATACTGAAATAATTAAAGCTACTACTGCAGCCGCAGCCACACCCAAGCCAGAGAATAGTTTAGATGAAGACTAGGAGACTATCTATTTCGGAAAGATAATCCTACATAATGTATCTTATGACTACAGTTACAATTAACCGCCGTTATAAGACAAAAATGAAACATTATTTTTACAGTTGTAGCCAATACAGAGGATAACTGCTAGTGGTGGTGGGGAAGGGGGAGGGGTGGGTGGGTTTTCTGGGTGTGGAGGCTACCTATTTCAGGAAGGTAACACTTCGTTAATCTCACAACTACAGTCATAACTACAAAAGCAGTTGAGACAGAGAATATCAGGGGTGAACTACCAATTTCAAGGAGATAATATTTCATTATTTATCTTAAACCTATAGTAATAGTTACAATTACAGTCATGGCAGAAAACAGCTGGGGTGATTACTGGAGGGGGGGGGGGGTACCTATTTCAGGGAGATAATACTCCGTTATGTATCCTACAACTATAGTTACAGTTACAACCGAAACAAAGAATAATTGAAATGGTGACGGGACGGGGGGTTACCCTTTTCAGAGAGATAACAGTTCATTGTTGTCTATTCCTATAACATCAGTTACAATTAAGCGCAGTTTTAGGAGAAGACAAACAATGAAGTATTATTATTACAGTTACATCTAAAATAACGAACAGCTGAGTGATAACTGGGGAGACTACCTATTTCATTATGGTAACTATTTCAGGGAGGTAACATTTCAGTATTCATTTCACAACTACAGTCATAACTACAATGCGGTTAAGACAGAGAATAGCTTGGGTAATGACTGGCGAACTAACCATTTCAGGGAGATAATATTTGATTGTTTATCTTATATCTACAGTTACGGGGGGGGGGGGGGTACCCTTTTCAGAGAGATACCAGCTCATTGTTGTCTATTCCTGTAACATCAGTTACTTTTAACCGCAGTTATAGGAGAAGACAAACAATGAAGTATTATTATTACAGTTACATCTAAAAATAAAGAACAGCTGAGTGATAACTGGGGGGGGGGGGGGGGGGACTACCTATTTCATTATGGTAACTATTTCAGGGAGGTAGCATTTCATTATTCATTTCACAACTACAGTCATAACTACAATACGGTTAAGACAGGGAATAGCTGGGGTAATAACTGGTGAACTAAGCATTTCTGGGAGATAATATTTCATTGTTTATCTTATATCTACAGTTAGAATTACAGCTACAAGAAAGGCGGAGAATAGCTGGGGTGATGACTGGGGGACTATCTATTTCAGGGAGTTAATACCTCATTATGTATACTACAACTACAGTTATAGTTACAGTTACAACCAAAACAAAGAATAATTGAGATGGATACTGGGGTGGGGGGGGGGGGGTGGGGAGGAGGGATACCCTTTTTAAAGAGATAACAGTTGATTGTTTTTGATTATTATAACAACTGTTATAGGAAAAGACAAACAATGAAGTATTATTATTACAGTTGTATCTAAAAAAAGAACAGCTGAGTGATGACTGGGGGCTACTTATTTCTAACTATAGTTACAGTTACAACCGAAACAAAGAATAATTGAAATGGCGACGGGGGGAGGGGGGGGGGGGTACCCTTTTCAGAGAGATAACAAGATAACAGCTCATTGTTGTCTATTCCTATAACATCAGTTACTTTTAACAGCAGTTATAGGAGAAGACAAACAATGAAGTATTATTATTACAGTTACATCTAAAAATAACGAACAGCTGAGTGATGACTGGGGGTACTACCTATTTCATTATGGTAACTATTTCAGGGAGGTAACATTTCATTATTCATTTCACAACTACAGTCATAACTACAATACGGTTAAGACAGAGAATAGCTGGGGTAATAACTGGTGAACTAAGCATTTCAGGGAGATAATATTTCATTGTTTATCTTATATCTACAGTTACAATTACAGCTACAAGAAAGGCGAAGAATAGCTGAGGTGATGGCTGTGGTACTATCTATTTCAGGGAGATAATACTTCATTATGTATCATACAACTACAGTTATAGTTACAGTTACAACCGAAACAAAGAATAATTGAGATGGTGACTGGAGGGGGGGGGGGGGGTAATCCTTTTTTAAAGAGATACCCTTTTTAAGGAGATAACAGTTCATTGTTTTTGATTATTATAACAACAGTTATAGGAAAAGACAAACAATAAGACAGAGAATAGCTAGGGTAATAACTGGTGAACTAAGCATTTCAGGGAGATAATATTTCATTGTTTATCTTATATCTACAGTTACAATTACAGCTACAAGAAAGGCGAAGAATAGCTGGGGTGATGGCTGAGGTACTATCTATTTTAGGGAGATAATACTTCATTATGTATCATACAACTACAGTAATAGTTACAGTTACAACCGAAACAAAGAATAATTGAGATTGTGACTGGGGGAGGGGGGGGGGAGGAGGGATACCCTTTTTAAAGAGATAACAGTTCATTGTTATTATTATCATAGCAACAGTTATAGGAAAAGGCAAACAATTAAGTATTATTATTACAGTTGCATCTAAAAATAAAGAACAGCTGAGTGATGACTGGGGGCTAGGTATTTCAAGGAGAGGATACTTCATTATTAATCTCACAACTACAGCTACAACTACAATTGCAGCCAAGACATAGAATAGCTAAGGTGATGACTGGGGACTATCTATTTTAAGGAGACAATGCTTCGTTATTTATCCCATAATTACAGTTACAATTACAGTTACAACCAGAGCAGACAGTAGCTGAGGTGCTATCTGGTGACTGGGGGACTACATATATCAAATAGACAAACTGCATTATTTATCTTATAACTATAGTTATACTTACAGTTACATCCAGGGCCGAGAATAGTTGAGGTGCTAACCGTGGGACCACCTTCTTCAAAGCGATTATACAGCATTATTTATCTTGTGACTATATTTACAATTTCAGTTACAGCCAAGGCAGAGAATAGTGGAGGTGGCAACTGGGGGCTAGTGCTACCCATTTCAGGCAAACAAAACCCCAAAAAACAAAAAAAAACACAATTGTCTATCTTACTACCAGCTACAGCCAGGACAAAAAATAGCTAGGTTGTGACTAGAGGACTACCCATTTCAGCAAATCATACTTCAGGATTTATCTTACAGCTACAGTTAAAGCCAAGATAAGAAATGGCTGAGGTTGTGACTGTAGCCCTCCTCTTTTCAGGCAGTTAGCACAGTTACAGCCCAGACAGAAAATAGCTACTTGTGGCAGAAAATAGCCGGTTGTGACTGGAGGACTACCCATGTCAGCAAATCATACTTTAGGAATGATCTTACAACTACAGTTACAGCCAAGACAGGAAATGGCTAGGGCTGAGACTGGAGCACTACCCATTTCAGGCAGATATCACTTTGTTATTTATCTTACATCTAACTTCAATTACAGCCAAAACAGAGAATGGTTGAGATTGTAACTGATGGACTAACCATTCTCAGGGAGATAATAGTTCATTATTAACTGACAACCACAGCTACAATTACAGTTAGACCCAGGACAGAAAACAGTTGAGGCAGTGTCAGAGGGGTATGGCGGGGGGGGGGGGGGGGGGGGGGCACATACATACATACACATTTATCTTACACCTTACTACAATCAGAGAATGGTTGAAATTGTTGAGATTGTGACTGGACACATACATACACATACATACATATGTACATATGTATATATATATATCTTCATTATTTGACTGTTGTTTCCAGTTGTCACTTAGTGGATTCCTTTTCTTGTCTTTAATGAGTATGAGAGAGAGAGAGAGAGTGAGAGAGAGAGAGAGGTTCATAAACATATATATCTGCATATATTTAATTTTGTTTTAGGTTTTTACTCAATGAATTCCTTCCATTGCCGTTCACCTCTCTCCATCACTTCCAGTATCACTCTCACTCC
Organism: Pictodentalium vernedei; assembly: GCA_031216915.1. NCBI lineage: Eukaryota > Metazoa > Mollusca > Scaphopoda > Dentaliida > Dentaliidae > Pictodentalium > Pictodentalium vernedei. The sequence continues at coordinate 409,432,602 of CM062290.1, forward strand.
AACTACTCTGATCCTGGTTTTAGAACCTTTCTCATTTCTCAGTTTATAGGCTATCCCAGAAGGTCTCCCTCTCTCCTTCTTCAATGCAGGCGGTAAGTCTGTTCAAACTGACTTTCTTGAACCCTTCAGAGAGGTGGTTGAGTTGAGGATGGTCTGTTTATCTCTGTCGTTTCCAAGCCTAACTATAATGGGTTTCGGGGGTGGAGGTTGTTTGTTGAGATAATTTGAAGAAGGCAGTCTGTGGGCATTGACAACTCTCCCTAAAATACCCGTTGTAGTATCTTCTTCAATCTGGAGGTCATTTCTAATAAAGTCATGCAAAGTGGTATACACATTCTCCTCCCTTTTGTCAGCCACTCCATATATCAGCAGGTTGTACTTTCTGTCATATATCTCGGCGAGAATCATTTTGTCCTCCATTTCACTCACCTTCGATTGAAATGCCATTTTCATGTCAGGAATTATTACATTTTCGAGTTCCTCTATCCGTTGGGCACTATATTCTACGTCTTGGGATAGATTACTATTTTGTGTTTTCAAGTCAGAAATTGTTTTTGTCATCACGGTAATCTCTCTTTTTAAATCAGTGATGTCATTTTTCATATTCCGAAATTCAGATTTGAATGTTTGTTCCATATCAACAATTAATTTTTTAAATCGTCGTTTGTGATATCTTTCTCCTTCGACATTCTCAGCTTCAACTTTATTCTATTCTTCAATTTTCAAATCTCAAATTTCAAATCCAACGGCTCCAACGAATCAGTCACACGACAATATGCAATAGGAAACTCTTGTTCTAGACTGTTGATCAAGAAAATCACACCCTCATTTCTTATTCTACCAAACAAGAAAAGTACAACACAACGGCCTCTTCAACAATTCAGCAACACATAACTATATATCAACAAATTAATGAGACCAGGCCCAAATTTGCATCAAAGACTCAGCAGATCACTTTCGTCGTATCACATCGCCGCCATTATCCAAATGCTGTCTGGTCATTTTGTGTACACCATGTATATATATGAAAACCTTAGTAATAGTAGGTGGATGTTTACTTGGTGGAAAACAATTCTTCAGACAATAAGCAATAAAGTATTTGCTGTGTAATGTTTGATAGAAAATCAAATTTAAAATTATTGTTATTAAGGTTGAATAACAATTAACTTTTTCCTATTCTTTTTCCCTTCCCGGGCTAAGAATAAATAAAGGATATCTAGTGTTTTTGAGTGGATACCGCAAATTATCTCATGAGTGACCGAGGCAAATGTTTATTTTTCCAGCTTGCGCGAGCGAAAATAACCATTTATCTCGGTCACTCATGACTGTAAATGATGGGTATCCACTCAAAACACCATATTTTCTTTTCATTATACGTCTTTAGAATAAATTGATCATTTCCATTGATAATCTGACTCGTATTTACCGTGAAGTGATGCTTTGAAAGCCGCCATTTTGATTGATACCGTAAAAGTGAAAATATCTATATCTTCACAGTGGGAGATACGATTTCTATCTTTCCGCAGTTTTTCGATAATCTGTCTTGTAACGTATAATAATGAAGTAAACCTGTCAGATTTGTCATTTATTAGAGACGCCAGAAGCAATAACTCTTATACTCCATAATTATTTCCACATAATATTAGCTTCTCCACTTGGAAATCTGTCTTTTGGGCATTCGCACAACGAGGAGTCCGAATCGATCGCTCAGAAGGTCACCCATCCGAGGACTAACCGGGCTCGACGTTGCATAACTTCGGTAATCTGACGAGAATGCAATGCCGTGGTGCCTGATGCTTAGAATGAAACTTCGTATGAAGATAAGTGGACGTGATCGAATAGATGAAACAGCTGTAAAAGATGGAAAAGCAACAGAGTCTAAATCGGCCAAGAGTTTTGTTTTTATATTTGTCGATCGAGAACTCGCGCCTTTTTAAGAGGAGATTTATTATTACAAAATATGTATTTCAAATCAAACAAATTCTAAAATGTCCCAAGTTAATTTATTGTGGATCTCAGGTCTAGTTAAAAGGTGATTGTCCCTATATCTTGATAAATCCTGTCTGACTGATTGGTCAGAATGCCTAGGACAAATAACCATGGCAATGAGCGCTCCCAATCTTCAAGGTATATGACAGCGTGCAACATCCAGGGTATAAGGGCACGCGAAACTTCGGGTGTATATGGTTTAAATGAAAGCTTTTCGCATTCGCTCGTCTCTGTATGAAAATCGAACCAAAAAACCTGCAAACAGTCACAAATATCATCAGATTGCTGACTATTCGATCATATTTTGCCATTTTAAATTAAATAGTTAAATAATTAAATGAAACAACATGAGAAAAATAAAATAAGAGCAGATATCGTCCCCCCGAGTTCCAATGTGTTATATGTGCCAGTAGACACATAGAGCACACTGCAACCCAGGGAACGATATGTCAGCAAAATACTGTTTACTCGTTTTCCTAACGACCCAAGGGATGTAACTCTATCTGTTGTCTTCTGGGTTTGGAAAAAGAAAACAATTATTCAAAAATTTGGTCCAATTGATTGCGGTGCGTGAGAAGCCTGGATGTCTTATTTAAGCACCTCGCCTTAGATGACGTTTTAATAGGATACACGTTGGCGTGTGGAAAGAATTTCCCGGCCTTTGGTAGTATTCTTGCTAAAACATATCCCAATATGCGCTGCCTTATGGCACGAATTAGCGAAAATAAAATCAGCCACATATTCCCTTATTCAACAAATTGCTGCCATAAACGGTAAATTATCCCGTCTGGTGGAGGTGTAGGTTTATGGGTCAGACTATTCAGATGTTACTAAAAGGGTTCGAAACTAAGCAGCGATTTCCGAATTGCTTTTTTTCTTGTCTATATACGTGAAAGCTTTAAATCACTCCATGTACAATCGCCAATCAAAAGAAATTCAGAATCACAACAAGAGAACTCAGTAACATTTATTCGTTTTAACGGTCGTAGATTAATTCAGAAGCATGACAGAAGCACCGTAATATTTACTCGCTTTAACGATCGTGGAATCTGGAGTTACCCACTAAGACATTCGGGAAGATTACAGGTACCCGATAGGTAAACTTGATAAAGAATAAACTTTAGCAACAATACTATCAAACGCCGGGGAATGCTTATCATACACCAATATTATCCTCTTAAACGTTATGGAAGTATGTACATCCTCTGATAAAACAATTAACCCTTTACCCAGCAAATCGGTAACATCCGCAAATTCGGCAGCTGAAAAAAATATTACTTTTCAAAGAATGTCAACAAAACCATAACATGTGACCCCTGTCTGTAACGTGCTCTTTCCAATGAGGGGTCAGAGGATGTGGATTTGTAGAAATGTTTTGAAAAAAAGTAAAAAATGATATTTAAAATAATAAATTTTGATATCGTCCGCGTTGGGTAAAGGGTTAGTGTACGCACATGCTCTTTAGGCATGATTGCCTTAAATTTACATTTAAAATTGGAAGCGTTGTTCACTCGTCCGATTTATCCTCGCGCACATTTAGAACACAATACAAAAACAATGGGCGGCTGGTGAACTGAAATCTATTTATAGATCGATGTCTTCACTGGCCACATGATGATGTTTTCGAGCAGAGAGATGTTATACAAGAATACAATAGAGGGGGATGAAAAATAAAATGCCCCCATAATAGTTCAAATTGGGCCTACTCATAGTGCACACCCACGCAGTGGCGTGGGCGCACATAGGTAACCCAAGTACGTATCCATGATTTTATAATTTTTCTATATACCATGCAACAGAGTTTGGGGTGCCATCTGGCGGCGTGGCTCTCCCACTGGCAAAAAATCCAGAATCATTGTAACGGATATCTAATTGTTTTTGGCTTTTCAAAGGGCATTATGTAAACTATATTGTCGCAGAATGCTGGAAACTATGAGAAATAATTAAGTAATGAAGTGACTTTCGAAATTAGGTGGTTGTTAGCGAGTTAGGTAATGTTTGAAAGTTCGAAGTGCCTATGTCGTCCGTTGCCGGTTTCGTCAGATTCAAAAGCCCAGTTTCAGTTTTAATTGAGAACGTACACTTCACGAAAAGTTGACAACGAATGAAAAAATAAAACCAGTGATTTATTGACACTTTTAGTGGGCCTTTTTCATTTGTGGGGAACTTAGCCCGATTTCCTTAGAAACAGCAGGAGTTGGATGAATTCAAGTTATGTTGACGTACGGTCTGGGGAAATCTTTGTTTTCAAAACACGGGCATGCAGTCTTGTAAAATTTTACAGAAACAGACATGCACGCGAACAGCGATATTCGTTTATTTCCAAGATTTTTCTTCACAAATTCACTGGCTCTCGTCTATGAACTATTTTTACCAGTGATACAATACAATGTCAGTTTAAGACTGTCAGAATTACAGTGTAGCGGCCAGCCAATTTTGTGATCCGACGTGTTCTCCTGAAGGCTAAATACCAGAACCACTCAGAACTCCCATTTAAATTACACTTCCTCTGTGTTTTGGTAAAAAATGTTTTAATTCCTGGATGCTTTAGGCTTTGCAACCAGAATAGAACTGAATTCATCGTCAAACTAATCAATGTCGTCGCCCTCCTCGTCTGACCAACATCTGGAGGTGGGGATTCTGATAATTAGTACATGTAGGTTTCTCCAAAAATAGCAAAAATCATTTAAACAGCCTAAATACCAACCTCCCCAGAACCGACCTCTAAATAACTTTTGCACACTGATTCCAGAGAAAATATTTCATTTCTACTAATTCTAGTTTGTTTTAGCATTCAAAAGGAAACTGAAATTTAATTTATTTCAAAATGTGTGACGGCATTTCTGTCTGTCCATCCATCCATCAGTGAGTTGGACAACTCATAGCCTGGACGATTCGTACCTCTGGCAATTGGTACCTTTTGCTGGACAATTCGTACCCCCAATGCCTGGACAATTCGTGCCTTTTCCCAGGACAATTTGTACCCCTCCTCTGGGCAGTATCTGACAGTTCTTACCCACTCTGGACAATTTGTATCCGCTTCTGCAAATTCATACCCTGTTTAATTAACCCCCTCTGAAAAAATATACATGGAGATGGGGTTGGGAGAGGATTATAAACTTGGAGAAAGGATAAAAAAGGCGATGTCATTTCTATTATTTGAAAAAGACACAGAATATCAAATTTCATGACTCAAAGTAAAAAGCAAGTAGACACTGAAAAGATTCATCGTCACAACGGCAAAAAGAAAATGCTCTATTGAGGGAGCTCAGAATTAAATTAATTAAATTATTAAGGCGACATGCTCTTTAACTTATTATTTGGGACGTCATAAAATTATTTATTGTTAGATCTTCACCAATTTAAAGAATTATTGTGGCTTCATTAAAAAAAATAGTGTTTTAACTGTAAAACTACATCCATTACTATCTACTATAAATTTTCTTTTACCACATACAGACCCAAAGTTGATAATACTAGAGATCGCTTTTTCACTTGTGCTGTTAAGCGATGGCTCACCCATTGAAGTTTCATTTCTATGCATAAATCATGTTTTGATTGGTTGTTTCATGCATATATTTATGTTTGTATTACTATCACTCCGTCGACTTTTCATTTCACTCAGCCAAAACATGAGTCAAAAACATTTAAATAGTTAATACCAGGCCTGAAAATAAGCAGTCTGACATTCACAGAATGAGGTTCACAGAGGGTGAATTTAATGATGCTATCCCATATAGTGGGTCAATTTATCCTCTGGGCACCTCTTTCTGTTTAGTTTTGAGACCCTGATTCATATTGAGGTTCACAGAGGGTAAATTTACTGATGCTACCCTGCTGTACAGGGTACCATCATTAAATTCACCCTCTGGGGACCTCATTTTGCAGATGACAGGCTGCTTATTTTCTGGCTTGGTTAATACATGAGACTGTTTAGTACACTTACTTGAGACAACTTGTACCAAAAAGGAGACAATTCACAACTTTTACTGGGACAATTCATACCTTTTGTCTAGACAATTTGTACCTTATTGTCAAGACAATTCGTACCCCCTAATTGTGGTATGAATTGTCCAGGGTGCAAGTTGTGCAAGAACCGTCCACCACAGACTGTGATTCTTTGCTTTTCATTTACCCAGTTGTACATGTACATTTTCACTAACTGGCTTCTGACTATTTTTCACACTGTACCCCCTCCACCTTACACACACACACACATACACAAATATATTAAACATGAAAGAGCACTATCTTTTTGAATATCTGATTCATCCTCTCTGGAAAACATACATGTACATTGTATTTTTCTTAATTTTACTCCTTTTATCAAAATGTGTCATGAGTGTCTGTAGGGATTAAATCCAAGGTTGTGAAAGTGCCTTTATGGGTATTTGCAGCATAAGCACCACACTACAGAAGTAATATTTGATGGTTTTAGGCATTTTTGTGGTGCTATGAGATACCACATGAGCTGCACTGTCATGCTGTTGGAAAACAATCAATGTGTAATGTTTTGTCAGAGACATAACAATGATCTAGGTGCCTTAATTAAGAAATGTGAGGGATTTTTAAAAAAAACTTTTTTACAAAAATTGGAAAATATTCATCAAACACATTGTGAAATATCTTCAGAAGCCAGAATGTGATTTAAAAACTATCGCAAATGAGAAATTTAATATCATAAGAAGTTTGTTTTGTGTCAACATCAATTAATTTATGAATTATATCATAGTTTTGGATGATAGTGGGTATGCTGGGGGTCTAGGGGACACATTCAGGGCTATATTTTACCACATCAATATGTACATGTAGAAGAAAATTTGACATCATTTGTTAGGATAAAATGGCACTATCTACTGATATTGGTGATTTATATAGCTGCAACACCAGTTTTTAAAACAAAATTGACATTCATTTTGTTTTGTGTGGAGTGGAATGAGACAGATTTTTCCCCAAACTATTGTCTGCTGATGCAGATTTTAGTTTTATTTTGGGATCATTGGGGTAGTTTTCAAAGAAAGCAGTGAATTCTCAAGCAGAAATGACTCTTTTATCAAATGAAAGAGGTAAAATGTATCTTTGGAAGGATTACAATGAAGCTAAAATCCCTCCCAATCATTTTTACACACTTAGCAAAATCCCCCCCCCCTACAGTTTTTGAGGGTAGTACCACAATCTCCTACATTATTTTAAGAGCAGTTTTAAGAGCAGTACAAACATCCCCCCCCCCCCCAAAAAAAAGGTTAAAAAGCATTCCAAGAGGAATTAAAAACTTATGTATTTAATTTGTAAATTGCATAAACACTCATTTACAAGAAAACATGCCTCAGTAACTATTTATCAGGACAGTTACTTATTTTTTTTATTGGAGTTTAAGGAAGTTCTCGGCGTCGAGTGGTAAAAAGTTTTGGACATTTTTGTATGGCTTTAAATATACTTCTAACAAATTAGTGAGGGGGGGGGGGGTATTTTGGTTCACCAGAAATTATGGAGGGAGGAATTTCTGTTCACCTGAAAAAAACATGGATGAGGGGGGGGGGGGGAACATTTTTGCGCATTGTGTGAAAAATGATTGGGTGGTGGTGGGGAGGGGGGGGGTTGTCAGGTAAAAGTTTTGTAGGTTACCCTTTGGAAGGTTTTGGGTTAATTAAAGGAAATACATACATGTAAATGTACATGTATTTTGGCTTCCAACACTGATTTAATTATTATTTTTTGGATATTACACGTATTTCACATTTAAATGTTCAATCAAGAAACACAGACCGAATAATACTGTTTTATTTTTTGAAAAGTTATATTTTTGTCACAGTCAGCAATAAAGGCCATATATTGCCAAACATAATGCAGTTAAATGCATCTTGAGCAAGTGTGGCATCCAGAACTGAGTAGCACACTATATCCTCCGGCAAATACCCAAAACACATATAACCACCTATTTTACCTATTAACACATTTAATTAACCCATGGTTTCCCCTCATAGTACTTGTTATAGAGGGGATTCCAATTATATTCCAATCCTCTCCCAAATCACCATCCAAACACTCAGCCAGAAAACCCATATTTCACTTGTATTCACTGGTATAATAGAAGTTTTCTCCATATTATGATTCCCCGTGGGAACCCCGGGAAGTAAGCAGCACTTGTTCACTGTGGTACACCAGTTCCGCTTTACAAGTAAAATAGGACCCAGTCACCAATGCTTGGGGTGAAAGTAAAATGGGCAACATGTAGATCAACGATTGACTAAACTTGATCATCTCCATGTTGTGTCACGATTAGCCATGGTGCATAAATATGTGACGTTAACCACCAACAAACAAACCATATTATGATAACCCTTTACCTTGCATATACCACTTTTGGATAACTAATTTCTTTTCATTTTGTGGGTCAAAAACATAGCTATGCCCCCCCCCCCCTCACTGGAATGAGCTGAACAAGCTCATTCCAATGAGGGGGTCATAAGCTATGTTTTTGATGCCACAAAATGCAAAAATAATTAACATTGAATGGCAATTTTGGTGAATGGTGCTAGCCGGTTTTGGCCATTACATTGAGTGAATGATTAATAGAAGCTTTCTCCATATTATGATGTTAACCCTTTACCTTACATGAAAAGAAGATAGCACTTTTGAATAACTAATTTCTTTTTTTTGGCGTCAAAAAACATAGCTATGACCCCCCACCCCTTCCACTGGAATGAGCAAAACTAGCTCATTCCAATGAGGGCTCATAAGCTATATTTGTGATGCAAAAATAATGAACATTGAATGGCAGTTTTGGTGAATGGTGCTAGCCTGTTTTGGCCATTACAATGAGTGAGTAATGAAAAATGTTAAAAAACATTTTTTTCATTCACAGAGTATTTTGGAACATAAATTTGGGGAAAGGGGGTGGGGGTACATTGGGAAAAGTAACAAAGTTGCAAATGTAAATGAATGGCTTTTGTGCACATACCAATATAGTAGTCTGGTACTAGTGTTGTCAGGGTCCCCATGTTATAGCACAAAACTACATTAACAATTGTCACTCTACCACCCATACTGAACCCCTCAGCTGATGAGAAAGTTAACAGCATACACTCTCAGTTTCCTATGATTTGCTTTAGTCCTGCAGCACTCAGGGTCCACTGAGTTTTTTTTTCTATTTGACAACCCTGTCCTGGCTCTTCTCACTATATTTTTCATTGTATGTCAGTCAGTATTAGTATTCCTATGTACATGCAGACTGTCACTTTCAAAATATGTGATTGCATGTCTGTCTGTCCAACATAAACATTCGGATTCCTCTGTACATGTAGCCTGTCACTTTCAAGATATGTGATTGCATGTCTGTCTGTCCATCACACAAAGTGTTGGTTTGTTTTTCATTTGCACAGTTCTACATTTTCAATAACTGGCAATTGACCCCCCCCCCCCCCCCCCACCTCCCATACACACACATACACAAATATATTAAACATTAAAGAGCACTACATTCCTGAAGCAAATATCTGAGTCATCCTCACTGGGTACTATGCATACATGTATTTTCCATAATTTCACTCTTTTTATCAGAATGGGTGCATGTAGGGATTAAATCGAAGGTTGTAAATGAGCCCTTTGAGTTACAGTGGGTACATGTACTTGTGGGACACGCACATCACTACAAAATCAATATTTGATGGTTTTAGGCATTTCAACAGTGCTATGAGATACCATAGGAGCAGTGCTCAGCTGGCCATACCGTTGGAAAAAATCAGTCTTTAATGTTTTGTCAGTGCCATACCAATGACTCTAGGTCCCTTAACTGAGAAAGTGAGGCTTTTACAAGAGTGGCAAAATATTCATCAAATGCATTGTGACATATCTTCAGAAGCCAGAATTTGATTTAAAAACTATCACAAATGGGAAATTTAATATCACAAGAGGTTTGTTTTGCGTCAACATCAATTAATTTATGAATTTTAGTTTTTGATAAAAAGGGGCATACTAGGGGACACCTTCAGGGGTATATTTTGCCACATCAGTATGTACATGTAGAAGAAAATTTGACATCAGTTGTTTGGATAAAATGGTACTGTCTATTGATATTGGTGAATTATATAGCTGCAACCCCAATTTTTGAATCAAAATTCACATTCATATTGTTTCGTGGGGTTGGGACACCACTCTTTGTCTTGGTATATGGTTAAATGAGACAAATTTTTCCTCAAAGTATTGCGTGCTGATGCAGATTTTAGTTTTATTTTGGGATTAGGTTAGTTTTCAAAGAAAAGCTAGATGAATTCCTTACCTCTCAGCTTACTCTTTATATAACAGAGCAGAAAAATGTTTTGGAGGCAACAGCAGTTTTTAAGCCATTTGACACAGTTGGGACAGTTTTCTTTAAAACAACAAATTTCCTATGTTTTTAACAAAGTGGAAGCCAAACGTTGAATTCTCATGCAGAAATGACTCTTTTGTCACGTGAAAGAGGTAAAATGTATCTTTGATAGGATTGGGGTTGATTAAGGAAATACATAATTTGGCTTCCGAACCTGATTTAATTATTGTTTTGAGAGATTATTTCACATTTAAAAATGCATTGGGGTACCACACACCTTACAGTACTTTTTTATTGTTCTGAAAAATATGTTTTTGTCAGTAAGGGCTATACATGTATATTGCAAGCAAATTCACATCTTGAGCAAGTGTAGCCTCCAGTGGCACAATACAGCCTTCAGCAAATGCCAAATAACAACCAATTTTACCATACGTGTACACATGTATAAATACATGTAATTAAACCATGGTTCCTCATCATAGTACTAGGGGCAGAGGGGGGTTCCAATCTTCCAACCCTCTTCCAAATTACCATTCAAAACCACAGCCAGAAAGGTCATATAGCACTTTTTTTACTGGTATTTAGATGTTTGTCTGAATTATGCTGTTAACCCTTTACTTAACACGAAAAGCTGATTACCTTTGCCCACAAACTTATTGACTCACTAATTTTTTGTGTCAAAAACATGACTTTTTACACCACTGGAATGACCTCATTCCAATGAGGGGTCATAAGCTATCTTTTTGACACAAAAAAAAACGAGAAAATAATGAACATGGATTGGCAATACTTGTGAACTGCACCAGCAGCTTTTGACCGTTATATTTGGTAAAGGGTTAAAAAATGTTAGAAAATGATTTCTTCATTGAAAGAGTATTTTGGAACACAAATTTGGGGGTGGCGTATAGTGGAAAAAATAACACAGTAAAGTTGCAAATGTGAATGAATGTCATTTGTGCACAGCTACCAATAAAGCAGTCTAGTACTAATAAAGTAGTCTAGTACTAAATTTTTCCTCTTATTTGATGCACGACCCTCTGTTTTTAGGTCGGAACAAGTTCTCTGAAGGTCTTGACAAAGATATTTGAATCCCAAAATTAAAGTGATGCGATCAAATTTTGTTTAGTTCGAGCGATGTTGTCACGGTTCCCATGTTACGGCACAAAACTAGTGTCAACTGTGAAATATTGTTCTCTCCTTGAATCAAGTCCCTACCTCCCACCCACCTATATTGAAGCCTCAGTTGATGAGAAACAATTGGAAAAACTGTGCACTCAATCTCATACACTCTCAGGTTCCTATGATTTGCTTTGGTACTGCAGCACTCAGGGTCCATTGAGGTTTTTTTTCCGTTTGACAATCTTGTCCTGGCTCTTCTAACAAAATTTTCCATTGTATGTCAGTTTTTATTTCTGTGTAGACCTTCAATTTGTATAACTGCATGTCTGTCTGTCCATCAGACAGAGTGTTTCTTTGCTTTTCATTTGCCTGGTTGTACATTTTCAATAACTGGCAGCTGACTATATTTCACACTCCCCCCCCCCCCCCCCCCATTCACACACAAATACATGTATATTAAACACTACAAAAAAACAATTTTTTTTTAGCAAAATGGGTGTTTGTGGGAATTAAATCCAAGGTTGTGAAAGTACCCTAATGGATACTTGCTGCTCAAGCAAAACACCACAAAATCAAAATTGAATGCTTTTAGGCATTTTAACAGTGCTATGTTATACCACATGAGCAGTACTGGCCATACTGCTGAAAAAAGCAATGTTTTATGTTTTGTCAGTACCATACCAATGACTCTAGGTGCCTTAACTGAGAAAACTGGCTTTTTGTTTTTTACAAAAATTACAAATGATTCACCAAACACATGATGTGAAATGTCTTCAGAAGCCTGAATGTAATTTAAAAACGATCACAAGTAGGATATTTAATGCCACAAGTTGTTTGTTTTGTGTCAACATTAATTAATGTATGAATTATATCATGTTTTTGATGAAGAGGGGTATATTGTGGGGTGGGGGGTGGGGGGGGGGCATATTCATTGAGGGCTATTTTTTAAAAAATGTTTTACCACATCAGTGTAAATTTCCCATTTGTGATAGTTTTGTCGCAAGATGTTTGTTTTGTGTCAACATCAGTTAATTTATGAATTATATCATAGTTGTTGATGAAAAGGAGTATGGGGGGGGGGGGGGGATCACATTCATTGAGGGCTATTTTTTACCACATCAGTATGTGGAAGGAAATTTGACATCATGTGCTACGTGGGGTGGGGAGGGGAGGGGGGGGGGTGCAATGGATGCAAAACCAGTTTATTTAAGGATATGTGGACGTGTGAATGGCATCAATAATTTGGCCACATTGAAACTCTTTTTTCAAATTTATTTCCCCTTCACCTTGTGTGAAGACAATAATAATCCTTATGAATCATTGTATTATGATCAATCACGAAACAAACGTCAACACAACAACTCTATGAAATGGTCCGCATAGATTTTCGAACTCGACCAAGACATTGTTCCTTGAAACCCATGTGCCAAATATCTGTCAAATCGGTTGACGTTTGTTGAAGTATCGTGCTATCAAGCTCAAAATTAGTAGATTTTAACAAAGGCCATAACTCTTGAGAAAAAGCGCTGACACGCCCTACTTTGCGTCATCGGGTGTCGCACGTGCACATCAAGCAACATACCAAATATCAAAACCCGTCCAGAAATAACTAAGTTTTTTCGCAAAAAGGCCGCCTGCCCGGCGACCGGCCCTCGCCATACCAATAGTCAAGGTTTTTTGTTGTTGAAAAATTCGACTAAAAATAGGAAACTAATTGAATAGAATTAAATAAGTATGCCTAATGATATCACACAAAATAAAGACAAATATGCTTTTTAAACTGGCAGCAATTGCGTATCAAATAATATTAACGTCTTACTTTTGTTAACGATTCCTTCGTTTTCCTCTCGCCCTAAGAGATTCATCAATTTTAAATAGCGAATCCGGACCAGAAGAAACGGATAAATTACCAAATAACGGCGAGGTTATTTCGTAAATCCGGCGACGGAACACCGGCGACGTTTTTTTCTCGAGTCTGACAAATTACTGACAACACTGGTGTCATTAAATTGAGATAGGTCGGATATCACACATAAATCTGCTATTACGCACCCCTATACATCCTGCAAGTATAAATATCTCCATAATAAAATTTCTTACCTAATGTTCCCTACATGGGTCAAATTGGAGGGGTGGGGGGGGGGGGGGCGTATGGATGAATTTTAGCTCACCGAAGGGAGCTTAACTTATCACTTGCCGTCCGTCGTCGTCCATCGTGAACTTTACATTATCGACTTCTCCTCCCAAACTACTGGACCAAATTGAACCAAATTTGGTGTGCATGTTCCTTATATGTCAATTCAAATTTGTACAAATAACCTTGCCGCGCTCACAAGGGGCACCACAAGAGGCATTACTCTGATAGCACCCATACTTTTTTTTAAAAAAATTAAAAAAATCTTCTACTCCAGAACCATCATTTAGAATATTTTGATATTTGGTATATAACATCTCTAGGGGTGGGTGGATGAGGGGTGGGGAGGGGGTCAGTCAGATTCAAGTTTGTTCAAATCGAGTCCATGGGTTAATAATCGGGCTCCCAGTAGGAGCCCGAATTTTAACTTAGTGAAATATGAGGAAATTTCTTTAAAAATCTTTCATATTTGGTATGAATGCTTCCGTATTTGGTATACAACATCTCCAAGAGGGTCAGATTCAAGTTTGTACAAATCGGGTGCCTCAGCTAGTATTTGGGCTCTCTATTGGGGCCCAAAGATTAACTTAATGTAATGTGAGGACATTTCTTTAAAAACCTCCTTCATCTCAAGGGGGATCAGGTTCAATTTTGTTAAATTTGTGTCCCTGGCTTATTATTTGGGCTCTCTACGGGCAGGGGTGGGGGGTGGCATGGGAGCATGATAGGTTCAGGTTTGTTCAAATCGATTCCTTCGTGTTTTTCCATAAAATTTGCCTTTCATGCCTTCATTCCTTTGTAGTGTTGATGAACCATGTATAACTGAATGTGACCCCAAATACTTCTTTGAACCACGTTGGCAGGTGAGAAATTAAGGCCCCCTGGGACCTCTTGTTTAGTCAAATTGTGACGAAGTCAGGCTCGACATATAGTTTGGTGAATGGCGGGCGGGCGTAAACAATTGGTTTCCGGATGATAACTTGATAATGGTTCGACCCACATTCATGAAGCTCCATAGGTAGGTTGGCATCGGTGAGTGGAAGAACCCTATTTATTTTGGACTTGCTTGGTCAAAGGTCAAGGTCACAGTGACTATGAACATAGTAAATTGTAAACAATTGGTTTCCGAATGATAACTTGTCTATGATTAAACTCACATTCATGAAACTTCATAAGAAGGTTGGCATCGGTGAGAGGAAGAACCGTATTTATTTCGGACTCGCTGGGTGAAAGGTCAAGGTCACAGTGGCCTTCAACATAGTAAATTGTAAACAATTGGTTTCTGGATGATAACTTGACTACACTTGAACCCACATTCTTGAATCTTCATAGGTAGGTTGGGCTAGGTGAGTGGAAAACCCCTATTTATCTTGGACTCGCTAGGTCAAAGGCCAAGGTGACAGTGACCTTGAATCGAATCGGAATTATTATTTCTTTTTTTTTGGGGGGGGGGGGGGGGATGTGCCCCCATGGCTGCGCCACTGTGCCCCCACTTGGGCAATCGTGATTAAGTGCCTTGCCCAATGACACAACGCAGTTACCCCTGCTGGGGATCGAACCGTGTATCTCTCGGCTTGATGTTAGTAGTAAATCATGTACACGATCGACCCACATGGCCCAGTTACTTCATTTTTAGTTGTCAATGGTAGCCCGCGTGAGTGCAATCTTGTGACAACATCCCCATAGTGATACGTGGTCCTAGTGTGCATGCACCGCGCGTTTTGTTGAGGGGAGACCAGTGTATGTCGTCCATTTTGTATATCTGAGACCGCCATCTTGGTCTCTATGGTAGCACATGGTTGCTATGTGACCCAAAACCTAATAGGAAAGGGGTGTGTTCGGAGGTTGTGTTCGATTAAATAGGAGTAAATTTAATTGCAACAAACAACCTGACAATCCCTCTAAATAATCCAAAACTACCCAAACTACCAACCCCCCATCTAGGGCTTATAATAGTAGCACGTAGTGCTAAATGAATGATGAGAGGTCTCATGTGGATAAATTTTACGTGAACTAGAATAAATCGAATTACCACGAACATCCAGACAAACCCTCTTAACCATCAAAACAATTCTATTTGGCACGGATTCCTCAATTTTGAACTTAAAAGAGTAGCATGCAGTGCTTTAAGGTGCGTTTCCTGGTATGAGTAATTGTTTTTGTTCGAATACTTTGTAAAATTACCCAAATAAATCCAACAGTTCTTTTACTAGTGCGGATTTCCCACTAAATATTAGGTTTCTATCTGTTGTGCCCTAGAATTCTTCTTTTTGCCAAACAATAGACGCATTCCTTTGTATAAGAGTAACTTTATTGTTTCGAATATGCACCAAAGTCTCGGTATTTTATCTATCCCGATATATTCTGTGGTTTATCCTTCTATTTCCTGGCCCGTTTTGCCTTTTACTGGCCCCATTTCTGCCTATCCCAACAGTCTATTTTGTCTTGGACGTATCAGTTTTTGCCTTCCCTGTGTATAACGAAGTCCTCTATGATCCTCAAACCCAAAATACAATCAAGCAGGGATAGGTATTATCCGAACGACTCGAATCTTATCGAGCGAATAAGCTTTTGAGCAATAACTGAAAAAGTCATTGCTCGAACGACTCAAATCCCATTGAGCAAATGAGTATCGAAAGAGCAATTTCTTTTACGACTCTTAATGCTCATCGGGGTATAGGAGGATACCTATGACATGATAATGTAGTACTATATATACCTGATGATAATTTAGCTCATAGCATCTGCCCAGTTCTAGACCTCTCCATGATCTTCATATCTCCAACTCTACTATTACTGATTTTCCCAATATTGCCA
Organism: Pictodentalium vernedei; assembly: GCA_031216915.1. Taxonomy (NCBI): domain Eukaryota; kingdom Metazoa; phylum Mollusca; class Scaphopoda; order Dentaliida; family Dentaliidae; genus Pictodentalium; species Pictodentalium vernedei. Next base: position 409,448,969 of record CM062290.1, read on the forward strand.
TCGTCTGCCCTATGATTATCTTTTACAGTAGTCACCAAAACCTGTAGTCTTCTTCCACTCTTGCAGCCTTGTACCATTACTAGCACTAGTACAGGCTTGCTAACCATCTCAGATTGCTCGAACGACCAGAATTGAACAAATGAGTAATTGCCTGAACGAGTGACTTCACGTACGACTCTTTTGCTCGTCTAGGTATTGAAGGATGGGAAGGATCTTGGGAACTAACAACGTGATATAATAACCTTAATTATTGAAATTGACGTACAATCCAGCTCATAATATGGTCTTGGTTTTTGAAAGTGTTGTTAAACTCTAATGAACCAATTTGCCAGTGAATTATGATCTTTTGTCAGTTTAAAAAATGAAGGTTTGTTTTACTATAGCTTGTCTCAAGTTTGATCCCTCCGCAATCTTTCAAAATTTCCCGATTGCCATATTTGTCGCCACATTAACATATGAACATACATGTGTGGTTCTGTGTTTATTGCATGTCGCTATACAACACGTTTTGGCAAATTGTTATATTTCACATAACTGCTGCTATTTCTGCGATATATACCATCTCTTTCCTGAAAAATCTTGCTTAGGGCCTGCAATATTTACCGAAATTAACAATATTGGGTGTGCACCATTACGTGTCACGTATTTTCATATTATAGGAGTAGGGTAACCCTGGGAAAAGTAGTTTTTAAATTTCATTTATAAAAACATGCAGTGTTCCGAATACAATGACAGTTTTACATACCTACATGTGTATATGGTGACTAGTCTAAATTGTTTTTATATGCAAATTACACAATATGAACATTTGGTCTTCCATACAAGATGTGGACATTTTGAAAGACTGTGTTTTGTCAGCACGCCATAACTCAAATCCGCACTCGTATATGTGCATTGTGCAGGTACACCACACTAATGTGAATTTACATGTATACTCACTCGTCCTGTATATAATATATCCTTTGTTCCATTTACAAAATGCTCTCAACGCAACTGTACTATAAAGCGATTGAAAATAAATCTTTCGCGAGTACTAAAAACGTGGAACAAAGCAAATATAGTGGATTTAACTTTAGGAAAAATCCTAGAGTCTACTTTGCCTCAACCGCCTTGCCGTTTTTGTTTTGTTTTGGTGCCCCCACGATCGGTGAAAATTTTCTCATTTTCAGCATCCAGATGGCCCAACTCTCTAATCAGACTGGAACCGGAGATATTTCCCCACATTTACATACCCACATCACACAGAGTTATTGCCTGCATATAATTATATAGCTCTCGATTTGAGATGTTGCGCGAAAATTGGGGGGTCATGTACCACCTTGCGTGGAGTTTTTCTCCTACAAAGACAAACGGGGCATTGGCGACGGGTTCAGTATATGAGGGAGGGGGGGGGGGGGGGTTATTTTGACTAATAAATATGACACCATAATATATTACCTTCCATTCTTTTTCTCTTTGGTATAAATTCTCTAGATTCTTGTCCGCGGGTTATTATTTTGCCTCTTTTATACTGAGAGTGTGACGTACCATTCCCAGAGTCTCCCAATCACACCCAGAATCCGCCTGAAGATTGAGCAGTGTGAATATGGGGAAGATAGCAGGGCAGAAGTCTTAACTTGGCAAGGAAGAAAAACCGTGACAAAAAGGGTTTTAATTACGTCCAATGCAAAAATACGTCGTTTGAAATCTTGAGTAATTGCATTTGATAAATAGGCTAACAGGGTATTCTTTCAAAGACTAGCGGAGGTGGCATGTATAAAAATATATTGATCGGATTGAATACAACCAATTACCTTCAAAATGTAGTAAATTTGGCACTTTGTCGGTCTTCTGTGTATGATTTGTCTTTTTGTCTGGGCGTCTGCTTGCTCTCCTCTTTTCTAGCAGAGATACTTTCAGCTTTTTAATTTCCTTATTTTCTGAAGGAGAGACGTCAAAAAGCTGGAGATTGTTCAAGCAATTTTCCGAAAAGTTATCAGGAGCACCTAAATTTTTACTTGCATTTTGATATTTAGTTTTTCTCTGCCCTTGCTTTATGGATCGTCGCTTAGTTTCAGTTAAGCCCCGCTTGTTCCTTGTATGTATGGCTGTTGAGTTACACACACCGTCAAGTGGTATAACAGCTAAAACGCGAACAAAAAATAGGTCATTAGAAGACTCACCTGTGATTCTTCGGAAATTTCTGTACTTCTGTCGAGATCTTTGATCTAGGGTGAGGGTACGTTGCTTTACGCTTTACGCTTCCCCCACTTCCCTGTTTTGTGGACTTTTTATCGTTTTTGTCTTGACTTCTTATTTTTTGCAGCACGAGATTCCATTTTTATGATTGTGTCCGACCTGCTCTTGTCTTTGCTTGCTAAACGTTTGCTGTTATTGTTGTTGACGGTGCCGTTTGGAGTGTTGTTGCAACGTTGTTTGACCCTTTGAACTCTGGTGGTATCTTCCATGCCAGTTAAACGGCAGAAATTTGAAGAGTCCATATTCATTATCTGGGGGTAGAGCAATTAATATTTTCAACGTGCAGCCTACCACACGCGTTCACTTAATAGCTATCCTACTTAATAAAATGATAACGTATCATGTTGCTGGGCCGTAAAAGCGGTGTCTCGTGTTGAAAGAGTTAATAAAACGCCAGTCATGGGTTGCAACATTTTCAACAAAGCATCAAACTTCTCCAAAATGTTCACATGAAAATTTTCTTTCTCACAATCCAGCCTGATGCAATGATTTGGTTGCTTCGGTGCTTTGTTTGTGCTATCCGATTTGTGATTTTAATCTGGCCACACTCCCAATAGGATGATGACGATTTTTTTCACTCAGGCCAGTGTAACTTGATTTGGGTGCTACCGTTTTGGTTAAAGTTTCACCGCCTTGTTCAATGTAGTCCGATCTCAGAATAAGTTTATTCTCTAATATTAACCCTTCACCCAACATAACGGCGAAAACCGACCAGCACTATCTCAAAAATCGCCAATTAACTTTCATTATTTTTTCATTTTTTATTTCAAAAACATAGGTTATGACCCCTCGTTGGAACGTGTTCGTCGAGCTCTTTCCAACGAGGGGTCATAACCAATGTTTTTGAGGCAAACGATGAAAAACATTAGTTATTAAAGAATTTATTTTGCAAGTGTCGTATGCTTTTCATGTTAGGTAAAGGATTATATCCACCAATGTCGACAAAACTCATACTAGTCTGTTCCAACAATTCATGGGCTTCCAAGCAGCCGTGGGCTGTTCTGAGATTCACCAGTTTCTAGGTGTGGTGCTGATTAATATATTCCAGTTCTTTTAATAGCTCGGCAGTGGCAGTTTGGACGTTAGGGCGTACCATGATAAAATATTATCACAACACGAAAATGTTTGTTATAATGATGGCAAAAACGAGAACGAGAACCTATGACCTCTCTGTTCAGCTTTGCCCAGTGATCATTCAGTCAAACGAAAGACTTCACGAAAAACTGTCGTGGAATCATCTCACGAAATGCCGAGTGAGAGCATAAAATAAGATAGAAAGAATACACTTTCTTCGTTTCCTTCTTTTCTACAGCGACGCCTATGTGGTAAATTTGGCAGATAATTTACCAGTGTGCAGTGATCTATTAAGGAGACAGAAACACTATGTTCAGATTATAAAATTACCAAATGTTTAGGGATCTAAAATGACACGTTTAGTCGGTACGAAGTAACTTTATTGAATGACAAGAATAAAGTTAATCTTAAACAAGAGCATATTATGGGAGATAATCAAACCACTGGAAGTGTTTACCTCGAGAAATCCTGCCTCCAGCAGTCGTTCTCGCTATATAAATATCACCACTGGAGCTTAAACGGTTAAGCGATTAATCGATTAATTAATGATCAACATCTTGATCGATCCAAAAAGTAATTGATCGATTAACAGTTACTTTTGAACTACTGTATTATATGGGTAAACAAAGGAACAAACTTGCTCCAAAGCAGGCAAACATTGTCACACTGACTCACATCAATTATATGAGACAGAGTAAAGCACGCAAGTTACTTGCTGACATACTTGTTTACTTGCATGATGATTATACTGTATCAGTAGCTGGAAATGGTCATTCTTAGCCTTTTGCCCATGGCGGGTAGCAGACGATACTTGCAAAATAAATTCATGAAATACTAAAATTTTTCAATTTTTGTCTCAAAAACATAGCTTATGACCCCTCATTGGAACATAGCTTATGACTCCTCATTGGAACGAGCTCAACGAGCTCGTTCCAATGAGGGGTCATAAGCTATGTTTTTGAGACAAAAATTGAAAACATAATAAATTTGAATGGATATGTTTGTATATAGGCCGAGTCGGTTTTGTTTGTTACGTTGGGTAAAGGGTTCATGCTGTAAATCATCAACGGTATGGCAAATATTCATATATATATTTGGACAAGTGATTAATCGGCTAACAAAGGTTAATCCATGTCATTAATCGATCAAGAAAACCCCTTAACCGCTTCAGCTCTAATCCCCACCCGAATTCGGCCAATAAAGTTTAAAGAGTCAAATATTTTTGAGAATAAAGTAGCAATCTTTTGTTCGTATATTTTGATTTTAAAATATAAACAACAAACAAGTTTCCTCGTGATGAAAATGTTTCATTGTAAAAATTCCTCCGAGGTTTTACTTGATGTTTAATTAATCTGACGAGTTCCAAGTCTGAACGAGTGAGGTCATTCTTCCTTCATTCATTATAAATGTATCACGAGGTATAAATGTAATTATTATGTTTGTCCAATCAGAACGCTGGAACACAATCTAAAGGTTCCACAGTAATAATAATAATCATAATATACAAATTTTTATTATGCCTCAAGTTTGTAACATCAGCCGCGATTGGTTAATTTGACACCTTCTAAAAGTCATAGTACTGGAGTTTTGGGGCAAAACACGGGTACTATCGGAACGTTTTTCCCTGGAGACAAGAGAACGAAGAAAATGTAAGCGCCACTTCCATTGATCAGCGTCGATTGGAATTTCTCAACACCAAACGCTGGCTCCGTGTCCGTTTAACTTTTTTCAACACCGGTAGACACAAACTTACCAACAAATATATCATCTTCAGTGGGTATGTTTTCAATTTTAACTGCAAACAATGAATTCAAAAGAATCAGAAATATTAAAAAACACACTCACGTGTTGTTCACCACTTCAGTGAATCCTGAATATGAGTCTCAGTTATGACTTCAATCAATTATATTTAAGAAATAACTGTTGTTTTCCTTCGGTTTATGCGATATAAACCGAAAATTTTCAGCACAAGCTTCATAACAAGCATTAACAGTGAATTATAACATGAACAGCATGATGCAGTTGTAAACATTGGCATTTGTTGATATAGAAACTCCCAAAGCGACGCCGGCACTTGTGAAATTCATTTTCGAAGAGACGTCATTCGTTCGAAATGACGTCATGTTTTTGGATTCGACAACATTGTTGTTACAAGATTGATGGCATGTTGCAGTTAACGCTTAACAATGAAAGTCATATTTTGTTTGGCATAATAAAATAATTAGAACGTTTCTTTTCATGTTCTGTCGGTCGACAGTACCTGAGTTTGTGTGATTTCTGAAATAAAACCTTCAGCAGCTTCGCTGCTTCAGGTTTTATTTCAGAAATCACACAAACTCAGGTACTATCGACCGATAGAACATGATAAGGAACGTTCTAATATTATATTATTGTATTTGTCCAATCAGAACGTTGAAACACGATCTAAAGGTTCCGCAGTAATAATAATAATAATAATATACACATTTATATAGAGTCAGAATTATAGTTCAGAAGATATAGAACCGTATTCTAAGGGGCTGTATATGTTACTGAGCTCATGTAAATATACAAACGGAATATATACAGTATCTTACAGTCCAGAACATCACTTATAGGCTTTTTGAAACAGGTATGTTTTGAGATCTTTCTTGAAAAGGTTGACATTTGACAGTCTTTTTAGGTGTTCTGGTAAATTATTCCACAAGTGAGGGCCAGCAAATGAGAATGACTCATCTCCAAATGTCTTGCACCTATGTTTTGGACCATGTAGCAGCATTTTACCATCGGACCTCAGGTTGTATTGACACACATTCTTGGTATTAATGAGTTCTTTTAAGTAGGCTGGTGACATGCTGTTTTGTGTCTTAAAAACGAAGAATAAAGTTTTGAAGATTATTCTGTACTTGACTGGCAGCCAGGGCGCATCCCTCAGAACCGGAGTGATGTGTTGAGATAGTGATATCCTACATACCACTCGGGCTGATGCATTTAGTACCATCTGCAGGCGAGAGTACTGACATTGTGGAAGGTTGAACAGTAAAGCATTACAATAATCCAAATGTGAAGTTACAGTATCAGGTAACTCACCTAATACTATTTGATTTTATGTGAGTAGCAGCTATCACTTTTTTCAGTGATCAAATTAATACATTTCCACACGCTTCGAATCTTCAAAATTTGAATTAAAATAAAATAAGAGAATTTAAGTACCAAAATATTTTCAAAGTACCGTATTTATTGATTTAAAACATTAAAAATTAAAAAAAAAATGAACAGAAAATATAATTTGTAGTACCAAAAGTACTTTGTTATTTTTACCACCCTACACCGAGTATACCAAACTGTTGTCTGTGGATTGTTTTATACTGAAGCGAACATATGCTTTACAGTTTACTGAAAAGGTTAAAAAGTGAGTAAACAAAATTGTTTCTCAGGCCCTCCCGCATGGTCCTTTTGGCTGCCGCATGCTCCCTTTTTATTACCAATTTAAACTTAAAAAAAATAAAAATTAAATGGTGTATGTCTGACATTTTACCCAAGTTAAAAAAATTGATGAATTTGTCCCTTGAGTGCAAGAAGGCTTTGCAATGCTTTAGCATTGCAAAGCCTTCTACGACTCAAGGGATGAAATACATCATCACCCATGCTATACTGCAGATTATGAGGCCTAAAACTTGAACTAAGAACATGAACTTTTGATGGCAAAGAAGAAATTACTGAAATAAAAAATAAAACAAAAAAAACACTCGCCCGCATGCAATTTCACAAATAATGGCCTGAGAAGCAGAAGATCTACTTTGTGCGGCCTAAAATATTATTTGTAGTCCCAAAAGTTCTTGGGTGTTTTTATTACTCTATCGATTTTTTATGCTGAAAGCGTGAATGAAGTGAACATTTTCTTTGCAGTTTACTCAACAGATTAAAAGTGATTTTTTAACATTTAAAAGTGCTTTGTTAACCCTTTTCAGGTGGTAAAGACTGCAAATGTATGTAAGGTTATTTCAGTTGTGCTTGTAGCCACACGTTTTATTTTGTGAACAAATATCGGACTTCGAACAGCGAAGATTGTTTACTGTCAACTTGGACACGTACCGGTGCTAGTTACTGTTGATTTTGCGTGGTGCTGTTGAACGCGTTTTTTAACTGGTAGAGTGCTGGAAGCCATATTTGGGCTTTATTCTGAAGTGCAGGTGCTGCAACTTAATGGCTTCATATTCTATGGATGTGCGTCATATTATTTTTGAATTGAAATTATTTAGTCTGTGAGGATTTGCCTTGTTACAATTTATAGGAAAGTGCCACAAGGCACTCTCCCATAAATTGTAACAAGACACAGAGACGTGGACAAATTTGGATGACCAAAAATACTTTACCACTTTACCAGTTAAAAAATAAACGTCCAGTCGTTCTTTGTTTCTCGTGAAACGTTATTAATCCCTTGATTTACATGGACTTTCGACATAATAAATGCATTACATGTTGTGTAGCTGGCTGATACATAGAGATTATTACCATTATGTGGATGTACAAAATATGTATCCGAGTCTCGCTCCGGGTTCTAAGGGCAGATCACGACGAGTCGAAGACGAGTCGTGATCTACCCTTAGAACCCGGAGCGAGACTCGGATACATATTTTGTACATCCACATAATGGTAATAATCGTTTTATCTTACAATATATTGGGGATAAGTCAAGAATCTAGACGAATATATAACGAACTATTTATTCGTACGGATGAACAAAAAGGAAAAAAAATGGAACTCACGTGAAAGAAACGTGCTTGTATCCGACCCCCTGATACAAACATTTGTATCAAGGGGTCGGACACACGGCAGTTGCGGAGTCAATACAGAAAAAATACATGTTGATTGTAAGATGATAAATTTCCATACAAGGCTATGAGAGTTCATACCAGCTTCGGCTTCGCCTCACTTGATATGAACTATCATCACCTGGCTTGGAAGTGTATTGCACGACATGTAACTTATAATACGACGTGTTCGATATAATAATAATAATAACAATTTGGACGGCCTCTGATTTGTCACGATTCTGAGATGAGAAGGCCTTCATTGGGCCTGCTCTCCCAAATGCCTCCTCATCCCCGCGCCTTTTCTTTCCTGCCAACACTCTGAAATGAACTGCTTGAAGGTATCCCGTACCCCATCCTTCCCAGTCTCTCCGATAAGCAAACTATCTCTCTCCTTTGTTTCCTACACTAACCACATGTCCTTCATACTTCCGACTCACGTCCCAATAATCACACTGCACCTTATTCTATTACACCGGTATTTTGGACATCCTAATAGAAAGTGTTCCAGGGTCTCCACTGTGCCTAAATTTCACATTTGACATTCATTTTCCCTGCCTCGCCCAATGTTTGCCCTTAGCTCCAGCGACCGAGACCTCAGCTTGAACTACATGCTCCGCCCCCCCCCCCCCCACACCCAACGGTGCCATCAAGGTACGCTTCAAAACCTTGCTTCTCTTTATCACGTAAGCCACCCAAAGACCTCTTTGCTTTGACCCCGTCTCGCCAATTAATTTTACAATCCGCCACAACTAAAATGCTCGTTTAATCCGGTATAGTAAATGTTACATCACTGAAAATGCAACTTTTATTTTCTAGTGGGCTGGCCGAGTTACTACGAACAAGGCAATTGTTTATCTCTTCTGAATCCTGCATTTTAATGGAAGTATCGTGGTTTGATGTTTGGGGTAAAATAGGAACAAATGGAGACTTGAACTGAATGAAAGCAAAAGCAAAGTTATACCCATTGGCCGTAAAGTTGGACTTACACGAACGTGGAGAGTGGGGAAGGAAAGCAGCAGCATACATCTTAGTGGATGAGGGACATGTTGCTACAATATTTAGGGGTGAATATAAATATTACGGGAAAAAGCATCTACCGAAACCACACGAATAAACTAACTGGCTCACTGTGAAGAGGAGTCGAATCCTTAATCAAATGAAACTGATAGAGAGAAACAGTTTCAATAAGCTTTTCGTGGGGAAGGCAGTTTGGGAAATGGTGTATGTTCCAAGTATAACATGCTGTACACAAGTGATACCTCTAAACCAAATGGGTGTAAATAGCTTGGAAACGCTGCAGAAAGATGCAGGACGATGAAAGAATGAACAACTGGGTCTAGAGAAATGTTGCAACACTAGAAGAAATAAGGGGTGAGCGGATGAGGATTAAGGACAGGATAGACTTAATGACACTCTGTTATTTTAACTATTTAATCCTTTGAACCCTAGAGGCCGCTGTTTTCCGGCCAGGAAAGTGATACCTCGTAACGTCATTAAATAGGATGGCTGATCAGTAAATGTGTGTGGTACACCATCAATATTTTCAACGTGCAGTAGATCTACCCTAAATAATGAATATGGACTCTTCTAATTGCTGCCATTGAACTGGCAAGGAATATACCTCTAGAGTTCGAAGGGTTAATAAATCTCCCCGACAGACATGGTTGCGAAGTACTCAAGTACACAATGAATGCAAACCTAATTATCCCAGCTTGTTACGCTAATGTAATGTACAAACAGTTTATGTTACAACAAGGCATAAATAACGGATTCTACATATTAGCTTTAGTTACAGTTAAAACTAGAAGTCCTGCCACGAATAGTGCGCCTATCTAGGCTTAATTGTGCGCTGGAATTGCATCCAAATCACGGCAGGTTCTACTGGTTATTCATAGCAAACACATGCAATGTTTCTGCCAACGGACCTCCGGGTTACCCGGAGGTCCATTGGCTGAAACATTGCTTGGGCACAGGCCACATGTACAGAACTAGATAGCTTTACTATGACCATACGCGTACATTAGCGCGCAGATCAACGTGCTATTTGTGCGCATTTCATGACAGGACTTCTAGTTTTAACTGTAGGTTCCATATTTTTGTTTCTCAAGTCAACTGAATCCAACATGAGAATTGAAATCCTTACAATATGGTTACAAATTACGCAGTATGTCTCCGCGAACGTGTGCTAAATAAAGCAGACAATCGGGACACGAAACCAATAAAATGGGTTTGGAAAACTTTTAGTGGCATCTTTGGATTCAATTTGTGTGATCAAAATCACTTGGTAAAGAAGTGGAAAACATGGTCGCCCTCGACAACCCATTCCACAGCCATCATTGTTTTTACGTTTCAAATCGGAAACATAGCCGAGTGTTTCGCCTGCAAAATACCCAAAGAGGAAGTGTATCGTTTCAGTTTATGTGGACATTATTCAAAAAGAAAGACTCAACCGTTGCAATGCATGTTTGCTGAATGCATGCTTCAAGACCTATCGTCGCCTGCGTGCTAGAATGTTCTATGTTCCCTATGTTCTAGCACTCAGGCGACGCTATGTAGAGTAGAATTTTCGAAAATCTTACAATACAAACTTGAATTCTTCTACACTCCAATTTTATGTAGGTGTAGAAAAAAAACCCATCAAATTCTTTGAAAAAACATATTTAAAAGATTCACCAGTGTTCTATTTGTGATAAAATGTCACACCAACCGCTATACACAAAGGACATAGTATTTTATTTAGTTTGAAATTTGTCCTTGAAATGTTGTCATTTTCACTGTCTTGGCTTCACCTCAAAATTACAATAACTTTAGAATCACACAAAGAGGCAACTAAAAGGATTTATTCTAAAAAAAATGAATTCTTGATAAGCAATTAAAACACCGAAAACAGTACGTGTTCATGTATGACACGAGTTTATACTATAATACGACGACATTGACGACATAATAAACATGTGAGGGAACAGTTTAATGGTATGGGATTTGGAGCAACTGGTAACTAAATTATCTGTTTTTTTTATTGCCGATAATGATAAACCCGGACATCATTTATAGGGAGAGCGGGGGGAGGGGGGAGGGTACTAAAAAAACAAACCCGTTAAGCTCACTCAAGCGAACTTCCAGAGTAAAAACTGAGAAGCCAAAGCGTTGCTTAAAAGATCTCTGTTCATTTTGCTGATTCTGGGAAAAGAGTACTCTTGTTTTTTGTCTTTTTTTTATTTAAACATATTTTATTTACGTCAAGATAAATCGGGTCTGATGAAGATGACTTAGCCTATATTAACATGTTTCCCTTACACGAGAGGCGTACTGGCCATATGGTCCACCGGAAAACTTCCCGGTGGGCCTCCCTATTGGGGGTCACCCCGAGGGCCACAAATTGATGCCGCTCAACACGTGTTGGTGCATGATTTGTGGAAACTGACGAACAGTCGAAATGGAACTGATTGTACAGACTGCCGGCATACCAAATTGCTCTCTATGCCATTGGCAGTCCACAGAGAGACATTTCGATATACCAGCAGTCTGGTCTGCATTTTGCAAAAATCCAACCTTTCTCCCATTGGGTAGATCTCAGTCAGCTCGATGGTGCAACCATTTTTCCAAATGAGCAGGGAAGATGATATAAATATGCCCTCGAAATGTCATCTGTTTGGACTACAATTAGTCGCTCAGATGCAGGGAAGCAGCGTTCTCTCAGTTCGAAAAATCAAAATGTTCTCCAGATCGGGGTCCCCTTGGTGCATTTGAGTGTTTCTTATTTCCATCGAAACAGTTATACAAGTTGTTCCCAGTGCTTCCACATTCGCTCATCTGCAGCATTATTTGTGTTTGGTGGGGCGCGGTGGTGTTGCAGTAACCGGTTCTCGTCAGACCACCGAAGTTAAGCAACTTCGAGCCCGGTTAGTCCTTGGATGGGTGAATATCTGAGCGATCGATTCGGGCTCCCACGTTGTGTTTTATCTCTATTGACGTCGTGTACTAAGGCGCACTACACGTCGATGGTACGCATGTCTTATCTAATCCTGCCTGTGCTGCAGTGCGGAGATACGATGTTGGGGAGCTGGGATCTGTTCGTCGTTGCTCGGTGATTCTATCACGGTACTCCGGCTTCCTCCACCCGCAAAACTGTCACTTACGCGATATTACCTTGGCTGTTAATGTGTCGTTAAACCCTAATAAATAAATTGGTGTTTGGTGCAACTATCACTTATTTATACTACCTCACCCAACTTTTACCGATTGTGGGGTTTTAATTAGTAATATCATTAATATTAACAACAATAATACCATTAACAGCAACAACAACATCAACAATAGCAGCAGCAGCAGCAGCAATAGCAACAACATCAATACAAAATAACAATCATTTTATTATTACTAATATTATTACCACCACGACAAGTGTCATCATCGTCACCGCTACCACTATCACAATCACCATGACAATTACTTTTAATTCTTCGTTTTTTGCGTAAAACGGAACGATTAGTTTTCCCCAATTCAGTTCATTGTAAGACAAATTTATTGGTAGAATGTGGAGCTGAATCATTTGTCATTTACCCGAGCGAGTGTGATGCAATTACGTTTTGTCGCACATGCTGTTCGTACTTCAAGTAATGGGGACTGGGGAGGGATGGGGTAGGTCAAGTGTGAGTCACCCCTGCTTTTGGGCCCCCTTGCACGAAATAGATATATAGGCGGAACACTTGGAAATTTCGAGATGTTTGTGATTGATGAAATAAGCAAGAAGGCACTGCAAAGGTGGCGGAGTTGTGTCCTTCAGTCTTGCGCATGACTTAACTGGGACGGCGTAAGCTCGAATTTAAGACAGGCAGTTACTTAAGGCGATTTGAAGATAAAATATTTATGGGCTGATTCAAATATAACTGCATTCGTAACCCTTTGAACCATAGCGGTCGCTTTTGTGGCCAGGAACACGGTACGCCATAACGTAATTAAGTGGGATGGCTGTTCAGTAAGTGTGTGGGGAAGACTAATCAATATTTTCAACGTGCAGCCCCGAAATATTGATTGGTCTACCCCAAATAATAAATATGGACTCTTCTAATTGCTGTCATTGTACTGGCATGGACGATACCACTAATGTTCAAAGGGTTAACAGTCGGAGCTTATGTGTTACCATACAACAGGATTTAACAGGACAGTTGAGGGGAATACTGTTCAGTTCATCAAACAATATACAGTACATGGAGAGTGGATTATAACAAAATCACCCGTGGAGTGGGGTTGTCACCCGAAGTATCACTTTCAAATTCTGTTCATATGGACATAAAACACAAGCAATGTTCCAGCCAATGGACCTCCGGGTTTAACCCGGAGGTCTATTGGCTGGAACTTTGCTTGTGATGGTTATGCTTTGCAATGAATTTGTAATTATAGCTCGGGTGGAATCTATCTCCACTCTGCGAGTGATTTAATGATAATACACTCTCCACGTATTGCACGTCTGTATGCTTATTACTGTATATTGGACAATCCAGGAGTCAATGTTGAGAATCATCGTAGTAGCAACTACAGGATGGGTCATTCGATAGAAAACGATTAGAAAGATGTGCTTTGAAGACGCTGCATCCAAGACGTAATTTCCAGAATAAGACTTGGCCACGCCGAGAACCCACGTAGAATAATCTAGGATCTTTTTACGGATGGGGCCGTGTGTTGCAAGATCAGATATTTTTCTTAATGATCCCCTCCCTTCCACCCCCGGACGAATCATTTACCTAATGTAGTAGGAAGGCCTAATCATCGTCAGCATAATGTTTCCATCATGAAAGTCTACTGAGTCTGAAGTCAGCAGTTGCTTTTTGTTTATTTGGGTTCAGCAAGCTTTCAAAAAACAGGTTCACATTGTTTCGGACAGTTTTACGGATGGAAAAAGTTGGAGTAGACGGAGAGTACCAATGTGCAGCTGCGAACAATTGTTAGTCTCTCCAATTTACTAACTCTGCACAAGCAGAGTTAGCAGCAGTTGAAGGTAAATACACAGTCGACATATTACAGTACGTCTCAGTACACAACGCCACAGTGCCGCCATGTCGGCCATGGGATTAAGTGTCTTATCGAAGGACACAACGCAGTCAGCGTTGTTTAGGGCAGAATTATCGACTTAATTGTTTAAAGTACTATGCTCTAGACACTATGACACGACACTCTCAATGAAAAATAGCAGTTGAAAAATTTATCCGTGATACGCGCCCGACTTTTTCTCTGGAGGAAAGGGGGTGGTGGTGCGTGGCGTTCGGTACGCTATGCACCACCACCCCATTTCCTCCATAAAAAAGTCGATACGGAAAGTTTAGGCGAGAATTTAGAAGAAACACTGTAAATATCAACACCTAGATGTATTTAATTCGTCTCCAGTTAATATCCAAATTTACAAAACTCGTCCAGTAAACTAAGTTTGGACCTCGCTAAAGCTCGATCCACACATTCCGGCCTTTCTCGTAATGCAGGTCGCGAGCAACATCAACAAAAACAACTCTAAAAGGGAAAATTGTTCCCAAATTGTGCTTTTTCGTGGATCTTCATCTTGCGCCGTCATTTGATCATGATCTTCTTGTGGAAGACGAGGAGTCATGAAGTTCCCGTCAACTGCCTGTTTCCCCCTTACTCCTTTTACAGAACCCCCACAGGACGGTAACTTTGAATGTACAGAATATTTGATCTAGTTAGTAATAATAATATTAATAATGTTATAGCCTTAAGTCCACACATTGTGCTCTTTGGCTGTACAAAAGTGCAAAGTGCCTTAATGAAAAGGTAACACAAAAATGATCCCAAACGATTCGCGATCTTTAAACGAAATTTATGAACCGATTCTTCTAAACTTGATAAGCCTTCAGTACGTACCACAGTGACATCAGAAGCAGACTGCTGAAGCAGCAGTAAGAACTATAAAATGAATCTAGTCGAGCGTTGGCGAAAAGAGACATGCCCCCATCGACGTTAAAAACGGAGAATTTACAATGACGCTACGTCTGGTGACGTTTCTGTATTTGTTTTTCCTCGTTGGTTAACCGTTTTGAACGGTATACACAGCCGCGCAAGAAAAGTATTTCCCCCCACTTCATTTCCCTTCATGCAGAGTTAGGCGCGTGTGTCCCCCGTAGATGAATATCCAAAGTCTGTTCATAGGATACAGAGTAACCTTCTGTACAAATTGGAGCACATTGGGTGTTATTGTGAGACAGAAGCACCTAGATGGTGGAGGCAAGACGAAAGAAAGATGGAAGAAGAAAGGACAGGGAGAGGGTAGATGAACTAGTTTGAAGGACTGAATGTATTTTAGATTGATGTTTTTAGGGATAATGGACCCCCCCCCCCCCCCCCGTAGACTGATGGGTATACACGAAAGAACACCGTGTGGAAGATGAGCAAACAATATAAAAACAAACAATTTGGGCGGGGAGGTAACAATTTAACCAGAGCTCTTCAATTATGATTGCTTCAGTGTTTACTAAAGCTCCCACAAATCAGAAGAGTCGAGTTTTACACACTTCGATATGACTAAAACGTTCGGGTTTTCAAATATTTACCCCTTTAACCAGCGCAGACGATATCAAAATTTAGTTTTTTAAATATCATTTTTTCAAATTTTTCAAAAAATTTCAAAAAAAACATATCATGTGACCCCTCGTTGGAACGAGCTCGTCGAGCTCGTTCCAACGAGGGGTCACATGATATGGTTTTGTTGAAACTTTTTGAAAAATAATATTTTTTCAACTACTGAATTTGCATATTACGCGGGCGGATGCGGCCGATTCGTTGGGTAAAGGGTTAATGCGTTGTAAAAGTCTAAGGCGTGGGTGGTTTATTTACTCACTTATTTTAAACCGATTGTTTGTTTGATCAGGAAACGATTTGATTTCCTTTTCCAAAGAGGTACTTTTTTGCCTGAATTCGCAACCACAAACAAGGTGGTAGAGGCCACCTCCGCATGAAATGAGGTTACAATTGAGATTGCTGATGGTAGTGTTCAACCGATTACCAAAAATGGCCGCTGATCGATTACAGGTTATTTTAGCTCACAATCGGCCGATTGCGATGCCGATTATGATTGTAATACCGTGCACTACTAGACAAGCCGAGGCTCGAAAAAACTACATACAACTGAACTTATTTTAGGGGCTTACTACTAGATATGTCGAGACTCGAAAGAACTACATTAAACTGAACATATTCCACAGTTTTAAACTCTTTTGACTCAGGTCCAGTAAAATTACCAGTCGCGCACCCTTGAGAGGTAAACGTGGCTCCCAGAGCCACCTTTGCCACCCAAGTGCGCGCAACTGGTAATTTTTACTGCAAACTGTGCCAATTGAGTACAACCAACACTTTTCCGGTATGAATTGGCGATTGCTGCAAGTACGCTCACTTGTAAGCTTTACATGTCCTTTAACTTGTATATCCGTAAAGGGGCATCTAGAGAGATTAAGAATACACATTGTGGTGTTTTTTTGGACTTTGTTGAATTGTATCATTGACATGATTTTACATTAACAATTGACCAATTGCAGATGATAAGAAGATGTGGTCCATGAATCATCACAAAAAAAGGCTTGGCAGCAATCGGTTGAACCAGGAGCCGTTGCTGTTGTCATCCGACTGCCCACAATCGGTCGGTTGTGATGGCCGATTCCGATCATCGGTTGAACACTAGCTAATGGCGTGATTTTGAGTACGAGGTTCATACATATCGTTGACATAGCGACAAATTTGAGAATATTTTCATCGAACTAAAGCTATTTTGAAAAAAAATATACGGTAGAGCCATGCGTATCTCAAATTTTCGGTCGAAGTATATCTCGAGTCGAGTAAGGCAAAAAATAGTTCGAATCGAATCCAACGCTTCTCAATTTGTAGACAGAGATGTTGGTAGAGGGTCTTTAGTGGGGGTGGGGGTGGCAGTTAAATTTATAAATGGTGTTGGGGGGGTCCAACCGTCCAAGCACTACATACCATATAATTGTCCACGTGGCGTGCAGCCCGGTGTTGGAATTTCGGAAAACCATCTGTTTGGGGTAGTTGTAGAATGCGATCGAAAATTGGAACATCGCTTTGGCTCTGCCGGTAACCCCAACCCATCGCCAATCGCAGTTGGAAAAGATCACGGGTTGAAAAGTCAAATCGACTGGTCGGAAAAGTATGAAAACTTGAAGGAAATTGATTTATCACTTTCCAACGTGTGATTTACTGGGATTTTCCGGGTTTGATTATAAACGATAACTTCACAAGTGCAATCAACAATTGTGTCATGTATCCGTGAGCGCAAACGAAGACGCTTTCCCGTGCGTGTAACGGGGACTTCATTGTTTGTTTTTTTTTTTTTAACCCTTCACCGAACATGAAAAGCAGACGGCACTTGCAAAACAAATTCTTGCATAACTATTATGTTCATTTGTTGTCTCAAAAACATAGGTTATAACGCCTCATTGGTACGAGATCGACGAGCTCGTTCCAATGAGGGGTCATAACCTATGTTTTAGAGGCAAAAAAATGAAAACTAATGAAAATTAATTAGCGAGTTTTGAGAACAGCGCTGGCCGTTTTTGGCCCTCACGTTAGGTAAAGGTTTAAATAATACTCTCTGTTTCATTAATTCTCGAACTATTGAAATTTATACTTTCGAATTTAAAACTATTGAAAATTAAGATTGGTATTGAGGCGACACCGTCCACACCTTACGTGCTTGTTTGTAGACATTGCATATTTTGACAACTGAAAATATTATCAATCTCTGTTTCGCCTATTTTTGTCATAACGAGTTTTGTCATAGCTCCCACTTTTGTAATAAAAATCGCCAGGTTCTATCATAACTCCCATTTTTGTAATAAAAATCGCCAGTTTTTGTCATGGCTTCCACTTTTGTAATAAAAATTGCTAGGTTTTGTCACGTAACACCCACTTTTGTAATACAAATTCGCCAGGTTTTGTCCTAGCTCCCACTTTTGTAATAAGAATCGCCAGATATTCCCAGAGCTCCAACTTATGTTATAAAAATCTCAAAGTTTTGTCATAATTAGATTATCAGTTTTGTAATAAAAATCGCCAGGTTTTGTCATAATTAGATTACCAGTTTTGTAATAAAAAATCGACAGGTTTTTACATAAAAAAAATATCCCCATTTTTTTTTCATTGAAATCAATAGGTTTTGTAAAACATTACTTTTTTCCACTCACATCAACAAATCAGTCAGCCTTCAGTTGAACTAACCCAGCTTATATCATTGTCTTGTTGGGTGTGTCACTCAGCTTACGACTGTCATTGTCGCCTGGTGCTGCGGTCTGTACGGAATGGTAGGCTACGGTGGTGTGAGGTATGCTAGATCGTCTAGTTTGGCAGCATACTATTGGCTCGTATAGTACCCATTTGGTCAATGTAGCCTAAAGGCATCCATTGATCCATTTAAAGCCGTATACTGTTCCCCCCTCTGCGTGTTATGCTGTTTCCTTGATGTTGGGTTCTTGTGTATAATGCGCCAGTAGCGTAGAAGAGTATACACGATTCCTAGCTCCAGTATGGCTGGCCCCTAACCTAGCAGCTGTATGCCCCTACAAGGTTCATATAGTTTCCACACAATATACTTCATAAGTGTAACGGTTTTGGGGATCTGTGTGTCTGATAACAGTGATGTTACGACGATTGTGGAGCACTTCGGGGACAAGTTCTACATCCCAAACACTAGACGATCTAGTACGTCCACATCACCACATAACCTACCCACTTATACTAGCCAAAGCAAACAGGCTATAGTAAAAGGTGTAAGGTGAGTAGTGAGTAAGTAGCACCAAGGGCTAACAGTCCACCAACAGGGGTGCACACCGTCCATACTATACAACCATACCTGACAACCACACACACACAACAATATCATATGATCGAGAATTACGTACTACCCAAGGCAGCAACACGATGGTAAGTTAAAACTAGAAGTCCTGTCATGAAATTCGCACAAATAGCAAGACGATCTGCGCGTTAATCTACGCGTTATGACCATAACAAGGCTTTCGAATTCTGTACATATGGTCTGTGCACAAGCAATGTTTCTTCCAATGGACCTCCATGTAACCCAGAGGTCCATTGGCAGAAAGATTGCCTTTGTTTTCTATGAGTAACCCTGGGAACCTGTCGTGTTTTGGATGTCATTCGACATGGCAATTGCGGGCAATTTCTATGCGCAATTAAGCCCAGATAAGCGCATAGTTCATGATAGGACTTCAAGTTTTAACTGAAAAAGGTGGATTCGTTGAGCTTTGGGCGAACAATTTTCTATACGAATGGAAAGAAAAGTAATGTATTTCAAAATCTGTTGATTTCTATGACAAAGGTGGTGATATTTATTTTTTTGCCAAAAACCTTTCGATTTTTATTACAAAACTGTCAACCTAATTTCTGACAAAACCTGGTGATTTTTATTACAGAAGTTGGAGCTATGACAAAACTCGTCAGTTATGACAAAATCGGACGTGACAGTCTTCACTCAAGAATCAAGTTTTGCACGCTTCGGCCATAAGTCCGTTTGAGCAACACGTCGAAAAGGGCGGAATATTTCAGAGCGGAATCATTGAAGTTTCCGAAGCGGAGCATCCTTGACGTCGACTTCCATCAACAGGTCTCCTCTACAGGAGTCTCCTACGTGAGACCTAATGATAGAAGAACACTTAAGAGGAAACATAACGAGGTAACATGCTAGATAATTTTAGGAACACATCGAGGACTCGAAATTACGCAAGTCGGTAAGAATGAAAGCGAATCGACAGAATCGCGGGACAATTTCGAATCGAATCGAATTTCGAAGTTTTTCAGGGGCCTGTATAGCTGTTTCATTAACAAGTTTTGAAAACGAGGAAAACACTCCTATAATGGCCTGTTATTATTGTGCGTGGCCGCATAATATATATTGTTAACTTACAAATTACAAGGCCGGTGAAAGGCATTTCGTGGCCTGGGATGAATTTTGTTTGAGGGACTAACCCTCTGGTAGTTCTCGCTGATAGTGCTGAAAATACGGTCCGAGTCTTAACCCTTTACCTAACATGAAAAGCAGACGACACTTGCAAAAAAAATTCTTGAATAACTAAATTTTTTCATTTTTTGTCTCAAAAACATAGGTTATGACCCCTCATTGGAACGAGCTCGACGAGCTCGTTCCAACGAGGGGTCATAACCTATGTTTTTGAGACAAAAAATGAAAATATTTTGAAAATTAATTGGCGATTTTTGAGAATAGCGCTGGCCGGTTTTGGCCGTTACGTTGGGTAAAGGGTTAAAGCCGAAGGTGGGCGAATTTGTTACGGTGTTGCCGGGGACATGACAGATATTCGCAACGTTTGCAGTGCACACTCGGAGAATGCCACGTACTAATTTGGAACTGCAAAAATCACAACTCCATCGAACACCTGTGCGAAATAAATGAAATGAATAATAAATGAAATAATATAGATAAAGATCAAGCATTTTGCATCGGTCACCCAAATAGCCTCCGTAATGACTGACATTTTATATTTCAGTTCAATGTACAACTTGTATTTTCTTGTCCTGGGTCAGCACTCTGCCCCACCAAAACTTCAGGGTTACTACCCTGACAGCCTATCCTATTTATCGACCTTGACATACAAAGTGTTCCAGGTAGTAACCACGTGGCAGACATCTTACGTACAAATCAAAACAAAATTACACAGCACTAACCTTCAAGCAAATCTTCTGCTGGTGCAACTTGCTTTCAAATAACTGTGTGGTTGGCCGAGGAAATGTGATTCGGAAGAAACATTTTCTGTACTTTTATATCGATGTTTTTTTTTCCCCTTGATTCTGGAAAAATCGACAAATCAGAATTATTCAGTGACAGTTATTCTATCCACAGCTTGGCACGTGATCAGCTCTACTGTTATTGGAAAGATTATTAATTAGTAGGGGCAGAAAATACACATGGTGTCTCCACGAAGGGCAATTTCCTCGACCATTTTTTTGTACTCTCTCTATTCTTGTTTTCTGATCCGGTTTTCGGAGGGGTACAATATAAATTTGTGTAGTACACCCACCTGATATTTGTGCATTTCTGGAACGATACTTCCCACCTCAATCGACACAGCTTCTCAAACACATTACCAATAGCGTCACACCTGACGTGCACTCAGAACATAATACACTTCAGTCCCCGAGGACTGGTCGTAATCCACACGTGAGCAATGTTGTCCACGCATGAATTAACCAATTAATAAAAAACATCATCAGCAAACTTATGTTTAATGAAGCACCAGGCTGCACCGCGTGCTTCACGAATTAATTGTTTGATGATCACAGAGACGTGGCTAGAGGTATTGGGGGATAGATAGATAGATATATTTTATTTCACCAGTATACAGAAAATAAAACACAATTTGCATATAATGTACAAATCACAATACAGAAATAAAAAAACAAAAGTTTGAGACCAACAAGTCACTTAAGTATACCGGCAGGGAGAGGCATAGCCAGATTGGCTGTCTTCCTGCCTTCCCCTAGGTGAGGGAGAAAGAGAGTAAGAGGTAGGTAGATAGGAACAGATACGTAGAAGAAAGTACTGAAAGAAAATAATGGAATATCTAGATTGAAAAGGGAAAAAATAAAAAAAAAGTTGTGTTGCAACATCACGAAGTGCCAGTATTGTTTTTTGTTAAAGAATAGGTCAACAATTGCATTTGCAATTGGTGCGAGTGGTGGGGGGAACCTATTGGGATGGCCCCTTCGGGTTCGGCCCATCCCGTAAGGTTCCAAAGCACGAAACAGACTGGTCGTGTATCAAATGCAAGGATCAGGCGGAACCCGATGGTGCCAGCCAAGACGAGCATACCAGACAAACTTACATTGAAAATGAAAATTAGTAATCTATGTAAGTGAACCTTTTACAATATCATGTTGGTGTTAGCTATTAGAGCCTGTAGGGCTTGAAGAGGAGGGCTACCGGTCCGTGGATGCCTTGGAGTGGACGTAGACTAGACAGCACAATCCGGGCTGTAAGGATTTGAGCAATGTATATCGTTGCAGTACGATGAAAGGAGCTTTGAAATTAACCTTTTCTTGAATTGTTTTCTATTGGTAATTGATCTGGTGCCTAGTTCTAGATCATTCCATAGTTTGGGGAATGCAAAGACGGGTAGATTTTCCAATGTTTTTGTCCTAGTTCTACCTCGCGTGAGCAATGGGGATGTGTGTAGAGGAGGGACCGGGAGGGGAAAACCCACCTCCAGGTCCCTCCACTAGTTCGAAATTTACTACCGAGAAAGATTCTGAAAATGAAGCCAGGAAAGGGGGCATAAAATTGATTCTAGTAACTGAAATGACAACACATTTATGATAGAATTACCAGGTTATTATTATTTGGTATTATTCTGCAAATTGAACGTGTGCTAAACAAATGCTCAAGCTTAGAATTTTGAACAATTCACACTGTCATAACATTAAATCAGATCTTATGCAGGGATGATCAGTTTTCGATGTTTAATCATTTTGTAACTGTGAATGTTTAGTATTATTTTATTATTTATTGGTGTTTAAGGTCACATACTTATGCACAATGGCTAATCATGACCGTGACAGTTTTACGGGTGGAGGAAGCCGGAGTGCCCGGAGAGAACCACCGAGCAGCGATGAGCAGCTGTTAGCTCCCCAACATCGTAACGCCGCACTGCAGCACAGGCAGGGTTAAACATGCGCACCATCGACGTGCAGTACGCCTTAGTATACGGCCTCATCGTGCCCGTGTGGACAATCAGGGTTAAGTGCCTTGCCCAGGGACACAACGCGGGAATCCGAATCGATCACTCAGACGATCACCCATCCGAGGACTAACCGGGCTCGACGTAACTGTGAATGATAGAATTAATTTAGGATAACGATTTTACATGATGCGAATTTTTTGAAGTGCATTTCGAGGATTTTTTTATGACGATAAGTAAACGTACTATAGCAATCTCGTACCGATTGACATCATGCATTCTTATGAAGCTCGATATTGCGTACACTGTGGTTGTAAATAGTAGCAGTTACATTTTTTGCCATTTTGAAACGGAGTTGGAAGTTTGGGAAGTCAAGGAGACATCAGCATCGCCAAAGAAGCTCTAGAATACAGAAAGATGGAATTTCCAACTATTCATGACTTGTCCTCCGAATTTCCAACCATGGGAAATTTGGGCCAGGATTGAGGAGGGGGGGGGGGGGGGTGACACTCCCTCACACCCTCTGTCGCAAAGTCCCTGGAGGCTTATTCCTACAATTAGTGTTTGCAGTATAATAAACTACTCAAAGTTTGTTAAGCACCAAGTATATCCAACTACCTGTTTTACGTTTTAGTTGAAATATTGTTATGAAAAGTGTATTTATTTAATGCTCAGGCATCAATTCACGCTGAAAAATTAAGTCATATTCCCCTGTCGGTCGGCAAAACGAAATATCAAAATGATATTTAGAAATCGATATTTCATCGTAGGTTCGGATGACGAATCACATGTACTTTAAACGAGTCAGCACATCAGTAATGAATTCCAGAGTCCCAAATACAAACGAATTCGAATAATTGATAGTGACAGTGACTAAATCAATTCATTAAATCAGCGGTTTCAAAGTTTGACTTTCTCATTCACCTTCCAGCGAAAAGCCGAAATCACTTTCAAATTTCTTCAGTTCACCTTCACACGTCTTCAGTGCATTGAGTTCAAAAAAAATAAAATGACGTGTCTTGTTATTGAAAATAAGAAAGTGGTGTTTTTTGTTATTGTTCTATTTCTTCGAAACACATTGCGATTATTTCAATTCGCCAGCCTTGGTAAATCGTAAAGTTAGGGTAGAAATAAGACGGGACTACTTTTTGTGCGGATATTCACACATTCCAATGGTTGGAGTTTGGTTGTTGTAATTTTTGTATGGACGCCGGTTCGGCACATAAATTTTGCGCCTTAATGGCAAATAAAGGCCACAAATTGGAGAGTTTGTAGTCGTAGAGCATTAAATAAAAAGAAAATTTACGAAAATTTGATGAATACCGAAAATATCTCGTGAGTGGCTACAAAGAAATATGAGGATCTTCACGAGCGACTGCGTCGCTCGTGAAGATCCTCATATTTCGTTGTAGCCACTCACGAGATATTTTCGGTATTCATCAAATTTTCGTGAATATCCTCTATATATTTTTTTATTTATTTATATCTTTAATGATTTGAGCACAGAAATTATCATTTTGTTTGTGTTTGACATTATTTTTTAGCTTTTGAATACGATAACCATGGAAAATGGATATTATTGGTAAAAGAGAATTTTTTTCAAATTTGCCAAAAAGTTGACGGAGCGAACTCATTTGGGTTCAATATCGAGTATGAGACCCATTATTGTTGATTACAGCTTGACAACGCCTTCTCATGCTCCTAATCAGGTCCCATATGGTCTTTTGCGGGATGTTGTTCCATTCTTGGATCAGCATGGCACCAAGATCCTGGACACTTATTGGTTGGACTGGACGAACTGAAATTGCAAGCTGCAACTCATTCCAGATATGTTCGATTGGATTGAGGTCAGGGGATCTTGCTGGCCAGTCCATACGCTCAATCCCCTCCCTCTGTCGGTACTCCCGGACAGCATGGGCAGCATGCGGACGGACATTATCGTCCATCAGAATGAATCTATCACCCACTGCACCTGCATACAAACTCACGTGGGCATCCAGAATCTCATCAATAAACCGTAGTGCAGTAAATGTACCACGGTCAAGGACACAGAGCTCTGTACGTCCATCCCACCTGATGCCGCCCCAGACCATTATTGACCTTCCTCCATAGCGGTCGCGCTCAGCAATGTTGGCTGCATGGAATCGCTCTCCTGGTCTTCTGCATACCCTTGAACGCATATCTGTGTTGTCTAGGCAGTACCTTGACTCATCTTTAAAAAGGACAGGTCGCCAATCTTCTCTGGTCCATCCAACGTGATCCATGGCCCACTCATATCGTGCCTGGTTGTAGCTCTCGGACAGATGAATGCGAATACATGGTCTTCTCGATCGGAGACCACCTTCGTGCACCCTTATCCGGATAGTCTGCGTCGAAACATTTACCCCGGATGCATTCTGAAGGTCACTGCGAAGCTGGGTTGCTGTGTCAAAGCGGTTCCTACGGGCCTGTATGATCAGAAACCGATTTTCCGCTGCAGATGTTGTCCTGTCTCTGCCACCACCATGTCGTCTGACTGGTGTGCCATACTGCTGAAATCTTGCCCAGGCTCTGGTGTTCATCGTATGGTACACACCAAGGGCTTCGCCAGCCTGACGATCGGTAGCCCCTATTTCCCCATCACTACAACCCGCCACATTTCTGCTTCCGACAAATGTCTTCTTACATTTGCGTTCGCCATATTCAATCATTAAATCACAAGGGTTTGTGTTGAAATGAAGACTGAAGACTGAATACCCTACACATCTCATGTACATGTCGGCAGTACACGAAAACATCATGAAAATCAAAGGGTACATGCTTTCCATGACTATCACGAAAAGTCTGCCTGTCAAGAGAGCTAATGTAAACACTGGGGACCATCTCAATACATTCCTCCATCATATCCACCAAAAATATCGCAAATGTGTCACAAGAAAATTTCACAATGATGTGTCAAATATGTGGTGCTTAGCAAACTTTGAATAGTATATTATTGCGTCCGTGGAAATACTGTCCACTCCGTGGAAAAAGATCAGACCACGGCGGCCGTACTGTACAATGTACATGTTCAAATTCACAGAATCTTGGGAGGTAATATTTTAATGGTTTCAGTGACGTAGTTACCGATTCATACCTGTCACAAAAATTTCGCTGGTTCAGCGAAACATGTCTATTTTTCTACGTTGCAGTTACGCCACCAATTAACTATGTGATATATATTTGCTGTAATTTACCCCCTTCCCTAATCGAAAATTATTGCATGCAATCATTTCTAACCGTTCTTCTTGTGGATAGCTCAGTTGTGCTAACCAATGTTAGTTATGTGGCGTAACTGTATATTTATTGGTGACAGTTATTGTTGGTGGTTTTGGCACCTACTTATCCGTAACCTTTAACAGGTAATGTTGCCATCCAAAAGGAGCGGGGAGGAGTGTAGAGAATGACAACCATCTTGCCCAGGGGATGTTGTGACTGGTGCCAGCACATACTCCTGTTAAATGGTTCAACCCAGTGTGAGTGAACGTGCTGAGCTCTGTTTGGCAGGCTTTGTGTAAAGACGCCCACTGCACTGACGAAGCTGCTGTGCCACTTGCAAGGAGTTTATATGACGAGTCCTAAAGTAGTTTACCGAATTTGTTATTATTTAGTTTATATTTCAGGTGATTTTTATTTTCGTTAAGGAATAGTGCATGGCGACAACGCCCATATATTGCCCAGTGAGGTGGTGTAGTTCCCGACGCGAACCTTATATTATATCGAACAACCCGAAAATGTAAATTAACCAAATAATCTACAATCCAAATTATAAACATGTAATGATGTCTTTATTTTAAACAATAAAGGAGAAATGAGAATAATGTGTGGATATTGATAATTTTCCTCTGCCAATGTCTCACGCCGGGTTCTAAGGGTAGATCACGACGAGTCTTTGACTCGTCGTGATCTGCCTTTAGAACCCGGAGCTCGACTCGGATCCATATTTTGTACATCCACATAATGGTAATAATCTCTGTTTATCGGAAGGTATCACATCGGAGAACTTTGCGGCTATTCTTGTGACACTAAAAAAACGAAGTGCATATTTTTTATGTAAATCGAATTGTCAAATTGGTGGTCGGGATTTTCTGCCACCATTTTGGATAAATCGTAGCTTTGTGCGTTTTTATAACCAGAAAATGCATATGGTGCCCGTGCTAATAATAGAAAACATATAGTGCCCATAGTTCTGTGCTGGACATCTACACGAAATAGGGTATCACATTTCAGACAATCAGAATGTAAGGAAGTCACGTGAGGTATAATATAGGGTAACAAGTAGGATCAGTTCATAGCTTTTTGAGAATTGTTATTGATTTTTTTTTTAACGTTATGCTTTTTCGTATACACATGTATTACGTTTTATTTTCGGTTTTTGAATTTTTTTATTTTGGGGTTTTGTGGACATAAGATTGCTAGTGTGGTCAAGGATGATGCTTCGATGATAAGTATGGCGGACATTAGTTTGCAGACGGAAGCGGTGGTTGGTATCAGTCAGGTAGTACCGCCGAGCAACTGCGAGCAACTGCCAGCTCCTCATCATCGTAACTCCGCACTGCAGCACAGACAGGGTTAGATTGGTTGAAGATTGGTTGAAGACATGCGCACCATCGACGTGCAGTACGCCTCAGTACACGGCGTCATCGTGCCTCCATGTGGACAATCAGGGTTAAATGCCTTGCCAAAGGACACAACGCGGGAGTCGATGGAATATATACGACACTCAACAATTCCAGGACTTTTCTTTACAGATGACATGGTTTTATTAGCCGAGGGTAAGTTCAGAGGCATTACAGAAACTGTAAGGAATAGCAGGGTACTGAGGGGATGAATGGTGACTAGAATTGATTGAAAACAAAAGCAAACTAATTCCTGTGGGTCGTAGGGTTGATTAGTCGCGAAGCTGGAGGGTGGGTACAATCCCTATTCTTGGTGAGGAGGAAAGCAAGAGCATAACAGTGGAGGAACGGCGTGAATATAAAAGGGAAAATAATGCTCAGTTAAAACTCCTTGGAAGAAAATGCATTTCCTTTGGGAGTTGGATGGATTACCAAGTATAACTTATGGAATAGATGTGATCCTTCTAAATCAAATGATTGGAGATTCTACAGCCGAAAGCCGAATATTTATTGATATCTTTCCTCCTACAAGTATCTGGGAATTTCAAAGACGTAACACGCAAACTGCATATAAAACCTTATTATGCCAGGTAATGAAATTCGCCAATCACAACCCCCGAAGAGTGGGACGGTACTGAGCCGTATTGGGTCACCTGCAGCCCGAGGTGACCTAATACGAAACTCGTATTAGGTCAGTACCGCCATTTTGCTTCGACGTGGAAATTCCTCACCTCGCGGTGCTTTTATATCCATATTGAAGAAATTGCAGTACAATCAAACGTCCCTCCGTGTCTATATGTCTCATTTTCTCTCGTTTTATAATAAATTTATTGTGAAATTTATTTTCTAAATGTAAATTTAATTATTTGAAGTGCGAAATACTACTTATTCGATTTACCGATAACGGATAAGTCGGCCTGGCCCTAACTTGACAGGGTCTAAGCTTATTGAGGCTAACACAACAGTTTTTGGTATGGTGTTCGCCTCGATATTTTAAAAGCTTTAGAAAAAATATATAACCCATAAATGCGTTGTTAGAAATTTGAAAAATATATATAGTGTGAATAAATAAACTGAGAAAAAAATTGTCTTATTCCGGGAATAGATTAATTTCATTTTTTTCGTTGAGCTCATTCTGTAGTTTCTGTTGTGGTAAATGGATAACGTCGCTTCGAAAATGGATTTAATTTCATTGAATAATTATAAGATTGCACAATGATGAAACTGTAGGAAAATGAATGAAAGTCAATTGGAAAAAATGTGAGATACATTTATTTTGATCGAATTCTATAAAATCGGACGTTTCGGACATTTTCTGCACACTCAAGACAAAGTGACAGTACGAAGAAAAGCGTCTATCGCTGTTGTCTGTGTTGTCAAGGAAATTATACACAAACAGGGAGACAACTGTGCACGTTTGTTACAACTTACATAGCGTTTTGCACCAGTTTTGAAAATGTGCCGGCGTTCAAATTTGATTGTTATTTTGTTTTCACTGGCATAATAAATACGTTACAGGACGTTCAGGTGGCGGATACGGTGTCATATGAGGCTCGGCAAAAACAATATTGGACTCGGCGTACCGCCTCGTCCAATATTGTTTTCACCTCGCCTCATACGATACCGTATCCGCCACCTGAACGTCCTGTAACTTATAATATACTGCCCGTCAACATCAATACACCCTGACAGCTATGAGTGATCTCCCCTTTGACCATTGATTATTCAAAATGACGGCAGCCGATAAACGCTTCAAGTTGAAAGATTGAGTATTGGAAGCCCATATTTGGTCTAAAGTGCAGGTTAGGCAACTTAAAAGGCTTCATATTCTGTGGATTTGTGTCATGTTACCTTCGAAATGAAACTGTTTTGAATGTATGAATTTGCCTTGTTACAATTTATGGGAGAGTGTCTATAGGCACTCTCCCATAAATTGTAACAAGGCAATGACACGTGAACACATTGTGAGAATTCTCACATTTAATTTTGATCGCTGTTGTTATTAGTTCCGTGCATCAATGCACCAGTCGGTAAGATATATTCGTTACACAGTTTGTTGGTCACCTAATATGGTATATATGGTGTCAGTTAATTCCATATTGGACGAGAGCGAAGCGAATAATAACTTATATTATTATTAGCAGGTGGAACACTATACGAAAACTGATAACATTTCTCGAAAAGCCGAATCATAGGATAAGTAAAGTACGAAAATAAAGTGGTCGCAGAAATTCCATCTCCAGATCAAACCTTGTGCATATTGCGCCCATATTTAATATTCCCGTTGAACAAGTAGGCTCTAGCACTTTCGCTGTGCGGCCTAAATCAATTGTTTCAACAGCAATACTCACCCGTGACCTCCTGGCATGGAGGCAATATTTCTCAGAATATTAAAACAGATACACTCTGTTCCATACATTTTGGAGATGGGTTCTGAAACTCAAATCGAAGAAAAGGTGTTGTCTTCCAGTTGAGAGGTGGCGTGTTCTCAAATTGCGAAATACGGTATTTTCCGCCTTATCTTGGAAATTCTTGTTAAAAATAATAATATGCCCACCCATACCTGTGATGACCTGCATTTTACCTAATTAGTCGCGCCGAACACGGATTAATTGTCATCAACCGTACTGTTCAGAAGCGCGAGGATTTGGTGAATATTGAGGGGGTGGGAAGTAACTCCCCTCCACACACACTTCTGAAAAAAAACTTCAATATGTTCATGATTGAAATCCTTAAAATAGCTCAACCTTATGCTTCTTGGGCCACTTCCTATAGTTATTTTTTTTTTTTATGTATTTAAGCCTTTAAACCTTTAACCGACGTAACGAACAAAACCAGACAGCGCTGTTCACAAACAAATCACCATTCAATTCTCATTATTTTTTTCCATTTTGTATCTCAAAAACATAGCTTATGACCCATCCTTGGGGTCATAACCTATGTTTTTGACGCAAAAATGAAAATATATTGATTGCTATACCAGAATTTTGTTTACAAGTATCGTCTGCCTTGTGTGTTAGGTAAATGGTTAAAAAGTACAGTTAAAACTAGAAGTTCTGTCATGAAATGTGCACAAATAGTACGTTGATCTGCGCTTTAATGTACGCGTTATGGCCATAGTAAAGCTATCAAATTGTGTACATATGGCTTGTGCACAAGCAATGTTTCAGCCAATGGACCTCCGGGTAACCCGGAGGTCCAATGGCAGAAACATTGCATGTGCTTGCTATGAGTACCCAGGAGACCCTTCCGTGCTTTGGATGCCATTCGATATGGCAATTGCGTGCAATTCCAACGCGCAATTAAGCCTAGATAATCGCACTATTCATGACAGGACTTCTAGTTTTAACTGTACTTATCGGGATGACCCTGAATTCTACCTAAGGTGGATAAACAGTCTAAACCCGGAACGAGGTGAATTGAAATGTGTGTGTGTGTGTGGGGGGGGGGGGGGGGGGGGGGTGCACTTTTCAACATGGAAGCAGAAATAGTTTGCGCAACCCACTTCCGCCGACACTTCCTTTAACATGGCAACGTGGACTCGAACAGTTGAGATAAATAGAGGATATCTAGTGTTTTTGAGTGGATAACGAAAATAATCTTTCGAGTGACCGAGATAAAAATTGATTTTTCTCGAGCACTTGCTCGAGCGAAAATAACCATTTGTCTCGGTCACGAGTGAAATAAGTGTCGGTATCCACTCAAAAACACTATATTTTCTTTTTTTGTTATACGCTTTTTGTAAGAATCTGATCATTCCTATCAATAATTCCACTTGTTTCAATCGTGAATTGATGCATAAAGTGAGCAGCATACGCGCATTGATTTTTGTTTCAAATTATGTGTCTTTTTTAAACTGTTGAATTCATTTATTACACGGACGAATGCTGCCGATTCTCTGGATGAAGGGTTAAAGACAACTACCTTTTCGTCGTGCAAGTGACCTTATCCCGCAAATGTAATGTGCATCCGTTCATTAAAGAAACATTCCTGTCACCAGTTAGTCACTAACACATTCTGGCTAAACATGGAACTAGGAATTTATTACAGTACGGCGCCGTGGACTGGTCACTTCCCACGGGTGGGCAATATTTCCACGGCCGCAATAATATTAAGATAGCAAAAACACTAATTATAGGAATAATCATCAAAAAATCGATTAATGACCCACTGGGAACAACCCGGTGCTTCATTAATTAAAACTTTGCTGATAATGATTTTTCTTACCTGCTAAAGGCAAGCATGGACATCACTTTCCATACGTGAATTACGACCACTGCATCTGAGCGTATATTTTGAGGCTGTTCATGTATTGACGACTGTCTACCTTTTCACCGACACAGATATTAGGACAAGCAATCTACAACTCTACAACCTAACCCCCATGGACCTTACCCCCCTACAATTTTTATGCACGCCACTGTCAACGCGTAGAGATTCTGAGACCACAGACTTGGTCGATTCCAGCCGAGTTTGGGGGTATCTTTTTTAGACGTTTGTTTTTGATGGTAATTCACCCCTTAGCCCTTTACTCAACTTAACGGCCAAAACCGGTCAGCGCAATTCTCAATAGTCTCCAATTCATTTTCATTATTTTTTTCATTTTTTGTCTCAAAAACATAGGTTATGACCCCTCGTTGGAACGAGCTCTACGAGCTCGTTCCAACGAGGGGTCATAACCTATGTTTTTGAGACAAAAAATAGAAAAAATTACTTATTCAAGAATTTTTTTTGCAAGTGCCTGCTTTTCATGTTATACAAAGGGTTATGTAGTTGGTACTACGTACATCACAGCTATCGCATTGAAACCTTAAACAATAGCTTTCTGTTTCGTAACTTATCAAAGTGTTCGTCTTCGCTTGGTGCTAAGTAGCTTTAACCAAACTTCTGAATAAACTCTTCCATCATTTTTAAATAGACGATCAGAAATGTTCAGCATGAACACTTTACTCTCTCTGTCTAATATGGCGTACGAACAGGTTCGAAAATAATTATTGAGGTACATACTACATTATTTGAGGTTCATCCTATATTATTTCAGGTTCATCCTATATTATTTCAGGTTCATCCTATATTATTTCAGGTTCATCCTAAAATAATATTTATGACCCTCTCGTACGCGATCAATAATTTGTCCGACCCTGGATGGACTATAATTATTGTTTCATGTTGAACCAGGTTCGACATAAATATTTCAGGTTCATCCTATATTAATTGAGGATGAACCTAAAATAATTTGTCCTACCCTGGATGGACCATAATTATTGTTTCATGTTGAACCAGGTTCGATATTTTCCCGCCCTAAATCGGCCCAAATGAAACTTTTTGAGGTATTCTGAAGTGGGGATTGACACTCCAGAACCCAGGAAATTGCCCCTTTTAATGCCAAATTTAACAATTTTCTCACGGCCCGGCGCGACCGTGCTCGCCGAATTAGGAAGAGCTACAGTTCTAATAGTTTGCCAAGAACGCGCCCACTACTCAGTTGGAATTTCGAGGTCTGTCACCCCCCCCCCCCCACCCCCATTAAAAGGCTCTAGCGACGGCCCTACAGATGAGGCATTATCGCGTGATTTGTTCAAAACAGTCACCTGCTTCCATGAACATAACACCGTGACATGCCCCACAATGACACCGAAAACATGCTGACCCAGGAGCCGCAGAGCAATTTGAAATTCTGTGGGGGAAGATGGGGTGGGAATGCATTTCGAGCATTCTGGCATACTAAACCGCTTTCCAACATTGTTACCTGTGTGAAAATGATGAGGCAAAACAGGTTTTAACAAATACTAGCAGGGTTACCCGATGCTGTACGGTAAATTTCTAAGAAAAAACAGTTCATAAAACCACAGCCCTGACTTCAAAAGAGTAACTTGGGCAGGCCTGCGGCCCTAACCGCACCATAATATTCCAGGTAAAAAGTTTCCCCAGGTAGACCCCTTTGAAGATCTATAGAGGTGAAAAGAAAAATTGTCATGACATTGGGTAACTCTTCCCACCCCGGCACTTTTTCAGTCCTGACTTTTTCAATCCATGACTCCAGGTGTAGAAAAAAACCCATAGCAGAACCAACTTGTGCACTGTGGGTGGCTCTGTATGCCTTTTTATAGTGGTCATACAGACATACACACAAAATCCACAAGTTTTGCCCCTCCCCAACACCACCACCGGCAATTTTTTGAAACCTTTAAGATTCCTGATAAGAACTCACCACCAGTAGACCCCTTTGAGGACCTATATCAGTAAAAAACAAATTGGTCATAGCTTTTGGTGCCCCTCTCCAATCCCACCCCTGCACTTTTTAAAACCTGACAATGACCTCCGCCATAAAGTAGGCCAATTATGGGCACTATGGATGGGCCCATATTTATTTCTATAGCAGACACACAGACAAACAAACATACATATGAAATCCATCATTTTTGCCCTTCCCCACCCTATCCCACAGAGGCACTTTTTTTAACTGCTCCATTAAATTTTTAAACTTCACGCGACGTTTTCCCGATATGTTGGTTAACAGTGATGCGGACCGTACCGGACCGCCAATGGTGTTCCGGTCCGGTCCAAGAAATAGCGGTCCGATATTCGGGCAGGCGGTCCGTTTTTTTCTAGATGGACCGGTCCAAGGCGGTCCAATTCAGGGGCACGGGTCTCTCTCTTTAGAGTGTGTGTGTGGGGGGGGGGGCGGGAGGGGGGTGGCGGGGGTTGGGGGCTACACAATGCGCAGGGCCAACCATGTTTTGGTCCTGCGGACGGAAAATTTGAAACAATAATTATGGTCCATCCAGGATCAGACAAATTATTTCAGGTTCATCCTCAATTAATATAGGATGAACCTCAAATATTGATGTCGAACCTGGTTCAACATGAAACAATAATTATGGTCCATTCAGGATCGGACAAATTATTTTAGGTTCATCCTCAATTAATATAGGATGAACCTCAAATATTGATGTCGAACCTGGTTCAACATGAAACAATAATTATGGTCCATTCAGGATCGGACAAATAATTTCAGGTTCATCCTCAATTAATATAGGATGAACCTGAAATATTGATGTCGAACCTGGTTCAACATGAAACAATAATTATGGTCCATCCAGGATCGGACAAATAATTTCAGGTTCATCCTCAATTAATATAGGATGAACCTGAAATATTGATGTCGAACCTGGTTCAACATGAAACAATAATTATGGTCCATCCAGGATCGGACAAATAATTTCAGGTTCATCCTCAATTAATATAGGATGAAGTTAACCTGAAATATTGATGTCGAACCTAGTTCAACATGAAACAATAATTATAGTCCATCCAGGTTCGGACAAATTATTGATCGCGTACGAGAGGGTCATAAATAATGTTTTAGGATGAACCTGAAATAATATAGGATGAACCTGAAATAATATAGGATGAACCTGAAATAATATAGGATGAACCTCAAATAATATAGGATGAACCTGAAATAATATAGGATGAACCTTAAATAATATAGTATGTACCTCAATAATTATTTTCGAACCTGTTCGTATGCCATAGTCTAATGGCTGATATTGATGAATGCTTTCTGTAAACACGTCACAGACACTCCCAGAGATTTGTGCGCAGTGCGGATATTAATAAATATTTTCGTGCTTACTGTACACAAGCTCTTGCGCCTAATAGTTTGATTAGTTTCTCTACCTATGACATAATGTATGATGAACATTTGTTTTTTAGTTAATATATGCGAAAATATTTTTACGATGTCATGTATTGTGCAGAACTAATGTCAGGGGTGCTTTTTTGTATTATGGCAAATGTTCCTCCCTAATTGAAATTCAACCTAGGTAATGATTTAAGAAAGGAAACGTGACTTGACGGTGCAGAATGTCGTCAAAGACTCACGATAACGTAATAAAATGGAGAGAAACACATTTAGAATAGGAAACAATAAAAATTTTAAACAATAAAATTATAAGTTATTGCGATGAATCGACAATAACATGGTCTGAGGTTTGCGGCTCGGGGTTTATGTTCAATCGTTATGATCAATTCATCACAATAACACATATGTTCCAATAAGACCCTGCCCATATCCCAAATCCCTCATTGTGAAATGAGCAGGCAACTTTTAACGATGACAAGTTTAATAAATAAGCCCCCCCCCCCCTCCATGTCGGTGTCGTCTACTTTCGATTGCAGTGCACTTTCGCCTACAAAATTATCAGGTAAAAGTAAAGGCGAAAGTACACTAATTACGGTATAGGGATTAGTAGCTAATTACTGCTCTACCCACAATAAATGGACTGATCGACCATTCATTCCCAGCATTTTTCTTTTTTTTTCTTATGTTATGTGTTTGTTTTTTTTTTTTAGGTTGTGTTTTTAGCTGAGGCCATGAAGACAAATACTGAATTGTTTTTAAAAACACAAATCAACTTAGCAGCTGATTTGTCGTAATGGCAGGCTCGTTTTCCTCAGGCAGTTTGGAACCGCCACAGTAACATTGGTCCTAGAACTAATAACCAATTTGAGGGGTGGCACATCCACCTAAATAAGACTGTCCAACGTGCTCACCCCAACATATTTGCCTTTGTGAATGTAATACAAAAAATTGTGAAAACATAGAGAAACAAACTCAGCCAGTATATGCATGGTGCACGCCCTCCTCCACGAAAACGGCAATTCCGTGAATTTGACCAGAGACTTCAAAGACTCAAAGATCAGTTATCTTCAGGGCAAAAGCCACCTGTGCAGTTTCTTGATGCAGTTGGCCACCTGGTAAAATTGGGATGTTAACTTAATGGATTCTTGTAAGAACAAGTTTAGAACATCATATACAAAGTGGATTTGTTATTTGTCAATAAAACCTTGCAAATATGAATATTATTGGAACCGGCTCAGTAAGTCGGTTCCAATAATACTCCTATTTGTATGTTTTTATTGAGACTAGAGAGAGAGGGAGAGAGAAAGAGAGAGAGAGAGAGATTATTGGACCCCCCTCTCTCTCTCTCTCTCTCTCTGAATCACCAAACGGCCAGTCGATTTTATTGTGGGTAGAGCAGGTAATTAGTTACTAATCCCTATACCTTAGTTAGTGCACTTTCGCCTACACTTTTACCTGGTCATTTTTGAAGGCGAATGCGACCTGTGGGCGAAACCCCCCGTGTCCCCGTCAATAAGCAAATAATCAATAAAACCAGGGCTTATATTTCGACGAGAATCCGTGAATCGATTCTCACAAAGATTCGCGCAATAAAACCGACAAGAATCCATGTAGATTCTCGCTGCACCTCTGCTGGGATTCGCGTGAAAAGAATTGAGTCAATTTAAACCTTTATCTAACATAGCGGCAACAAATTAACCAATAGAAGGCTTACATGACCTGAAATATCCTGACACATTGTCAATAAAATTGCAAAAATATGGCTGTCATTGGAACCGTCTCATTGAGCCGGTTCCAACGACAGCCATATTTGTAAGATTTTATTGGTAAATATTGTTCATTTAATTATTTTATCATTTATTTATTATTTATTGTTTGAAAATTATCAAATTTAGTTTTAGAAATTAAAAAGGTGTGTTGGGTAAAAGGTTAACATGTGTTATCAGTATACAACAGTGGTTGAACCATGGTGGCGTCATGGGATCCTGGGACACTCATAGTAGGTATGGATTCTCGCAACTATTTTCACGAGAATCCAAATGGATTCTCACAATTTTAGACGAAATATAAGCCCTGAAAACAGATAAA
Organism: Pictodentalium vernedei; assembly: GCA_031216915.1. Taxonomy (NCBI): domain Eukaryota; kingdom Metazoa; phylum Mollusca; class Scaphopoda; order Dentaliida; family Dentaliidae; genus Pictodentalium; species Pictodentalium vernedei. The sequence continues at coordinate 409,486,170 of CM062290.1, forward strand.
GGTCGAGGTCACTCCATCTTACTTCGAATCGAAAACTGATTTGCAGTTTTAGCAGTACTTCATTCAGAACATCGTATACTTCACGTATGGAGAATGTAGAAAATTGAAGCGATTACAAGTTACTCCGTTGATGCAAAAATTGCGACATGAGCAACGCCATTTCAAATATTTCGCCTGACGATGTCAAAAGGTAACATATGCTAATGCAGCGGTAAACATAGAATAAACTGTTCGTGCTCTTACCCAATCAGAGGGCGAGGATTTTAGTATTATTGGAACACAAATTAATCTAGCATACATATTCTACTGTGCGTCGCTCTCATGGAAAAGTAATCAACCGAAGAGAAACACATTTAGAACAGGAAACAAGTTAAACTTACAGCGTGGCCGCAGTTCACTGGTCACTTTTCACTGGTGGGCAATATTTTCAAGGAAGCAACAATATTAGATTCCAAACAATAATTATGGGAATAATCATCAAAAATTTGATTGATGAAGCACCGGGAACAGAACCCGGTGCTTCATTAATCGAAAATATGCTGGTCATGATTTGTATTACCTGGTAAACGCATGCGTGGACATCAATACTCATGCGTGGATTACGACCAGTCCACGTCGACTGTACTGGATAAAGCAATATATATGTATAATCTACCGTTCACCTCACTCTAGAATCTACCGTTCACCCCCCCCCCCCCTAGCCAAGATTGTGCCACTTTAATAAACTCAGTAACTCACCCATCGATAACGTTTGATGACGTGAATGCTGCTACGCTGTGACTGTAGTCACAGCGTAGCAGCATTCACTTCATCAAACGTTATCGATGTTTGATGACGTGAATGCTGCTACGCTGTGACTACAGTCACAGCGTAGCAGCATTCACGTCATCAAACATCGATAACCATGAAAAACATTGTATAGTCCGATTTCGCTTTTTCTGCAGTTTGTGTCTGTTATCGTTGTCGCTTTGGGAGGACTCATTTCGTTCTATCGGGTAAAGCAGTTTGCAGAATTTTGATTATCATTTTTGATTTGCATCGGCAGATAATATGTTTAATGCTCAACAACACCTTTTGATCAATTCGTTTAAAAAAATAACGTATTGGGCAGGAACCAGCCCATTGAAATATATAGACACCTGAAACTTAATTAAGCTCCCCTGTTTTCACAGTGGTGTTAATAGAAACTGTCATTACTTTCATGCTATCTTTCAGATGGCCAAAGTGATTGTTTGCAGAAAGAATGATCCATTGACAAATGAAAGACAACGCAATGATGAAAATATGCTGTATTTTCATGGCGCTAATTACACACATCTGTCACTAATCTTTTTGATAGAAAAATGTTATCTCGACAAGTATGGTGATGGAACGGCCCATGATGAAACAATATCGGTAATTACTGTCAAAAACTGTAACTTGTGATTACTGACCACAATAGCAGTGTCTGACGCCAGCAGCGAGTTTACCCACCACGTGCCCGGGTGACAGACTAAATCCTCCTCCTAATGCTACCAGAGAGCATTCTGATACGTCCAGAGGCAACTGCTGCCACTCCTCATGCAATGCAGTTTCCAAATCGGGCAAATTCTGTACAGGCAGATCCGTGGCTTACACACGACGTCCAAGAAAGTCCCAGATGTGTTCTAAGGGATTCAATTCGGGGCTCAATGCAGGCCAAGGTAGTGGTGTAATACCGTTGTTCTTATGGAATGCTCTCACAGCATGCGAACAATGTGGCCTTGCATTGTCGTCCATAAATACAGGATGAGTAGCCAACGGGTTGTTGTCAAAATGAGGCACAATAACCGGATTGAGAATGTCCCGGATGTACTAATGACCGTTGTGATTTCCACGTACAATCACCATATCAGGTTTACAGTCATGAGAAAGGCACCCCCAGATCATTACTGATCCGCCATAAGGAACAATAAATCTGATGTTCCTGGTCACGTAAGCAGTATTTCAGTGCCTTCACACTTTCATGCGACCATCTTTAACGTGAAGCAGAAACCTACTCTCGTCTGACCAATTGACTCTCCTCCACGTCCCGAGATTCTAATGTTGTCGCATCACACACCACTCCAAACGTCGACTTTGATGCTGAACGGACAGAGCTGGACGCTTTATGACCTTTCTGTGTATCATACTCAGTGCTTTCAGACGGCTTCGGACATTTATTTTGCACAAACGTATGTTGGGGAGCCAAAGGCGGTTCAAAACCCCACTTAAAGCAAAGGGTTCAAACCTAACGAGGCGTGCCAGACACCGATCTTCCCGAAGAGAGGTTTTTGTGGTTTTCCAGGCCTTGGTTGGTCGTTAACATCGTTGGTTTGTTGATGTTTTCGGACAAGTCTGCTGATGGCAGAATGATTATAGCCAAGTTGCCTTCCAATAGCTTTGAACGACATGCCTGTTGCACGCCGACGATTTGCCACCTTAGTGCCTCTGACAGTCTTCTTGCCATGTCAACATTTATTGATAAAAGAAGTGACAAATTTTCTTGTTTTATAACCAGATATTGCATGTGGACGATTGTGTTCTTTGCACTGTGGAAAAACTATTCTTGTAAACAGTTTCCGGTTCTCTAACGGACAATTTTTTAATTTTCCCGAGAAGAAAGTGAAGAAAACTGAAGATTGCGTAAGCGTTTTGTTTCTTTCTGATTTCGATCACATCGCTACTATTAATTAGCGCAAATATATCGTTCCTGAGTTCCAATGTGTTCTATGTGCCTATTGGCACATAGAACACATTGGAACTCCGGGGACGATATGTCGATAACATGAAAAACAACAAGCAGAAATGCACAAAATTGGGCATTTTGTAATTTTATTTCGTTGCTCTCTCGAGTGGACCTGCTTCTCTCTCGAGTGTTCAGTGCTCTCCGAAACACTAGGTGCTCTCACGCAAGATACGCCATTGTATTATATCTCCCACAAAAGCTTCGAAAAGCATCAAAACAAATTGCTGACCAGATAGTGGTCCTCTTGGAAGACAATTTTGAGGTTCGTAAGCCCAATACGCTTTGACTTCCCGAGTAAAGCGCCGATTCCTGGGCACCCGTGAGATGAAGTTCTTGCATACATGCAGTGACAGAATTGAGTGATTGTTGCATTAGAGCTCATGATTTCAGTAAAATCCGTTCAAAATAGTTACAAAATCTGTTGCATTTATACTTACTTATTTCGTCTGTATGTGTTGTTTACTTGCAATTACTGATCGGTTCTATACGAATTTGGACATGTGTTTTTTGCCTCAATTATCAGATAATTTATGCAGCAAAACAAGTGCGAAAAGTAATTTCAAAGTACCCTCGTCTTTTAAGCATACATCCACTGGAATTTGCCTTGTCAATACTCAACTTCGAACCACCGCTATGGCCATGCCTATACCTAGGCATAGCTTAAAATGTCCGTGGTTTTTCCATAAAATACCTTGATCCACGCGAAATAAATTCGTGAAAATCCGAAATTCGTGACATCACACGAAATGTTAAAAAAATGTTTTGTCTATAAGCCCTTCCACGTAGATGTGTAGGAGTGCCGTAGGTGCAATGGTTGTGTGGCTATTGCTTCAGGTCGTATGTGTCCAAGTGCTGATGAAGTTCATTATTATAACTGATATTTGCGGGAAAGGACATAGAAACATACATCTGAGATGCCAGGAGCCTGGGGTTATGGTCCTTCCCTTGAAGATTTTGGACAACTCTTAGGATTCTTTGGGTAATCGAGGCTTCGCCCAATGCCTTATGGGATAGCTTGTTACCGGGATGGGGTCCATGTTTATTTCAGGGCCAAACACAGGAAAGAACCTATGGCGTTGTGGCCTTAAAGGGGTAATTTTGGGGTTGCATTGGGTAATTCGATGAAAACTGGGGGAAATTGGCGCCAAATATGGGCTCCGAGCAGGAGAGAGAACTGTTACAGACATAACTACCCCGCCTTGTTGGTCGAGTGCAAAAAGCGTTTCCCTAAAACAAAATGTCGGCCCGCATGGTTCGGAAAAGAAATGCCCAGAGATTTCGGAAGAATTAAACACCTCACAATCACGGGTGCGCATGCGCACTAGAGGCCACATATCGCTGTAATAATGATGTGATAAGAAGGCCGCTCGCACGCCCTACCCAGAATACATCACTTCCCATAATGTCAGTTCCGGACATGCACACCGTGATGGAAACATACAATGAGAACAAGAAAATAGGGGTTCAAAACCACCTTGCCTACTACTTTCGTGGAATCGCTTAGAGAAACCCTTCCGCCTTGGGCCTTTTGGCCCTCGACGAACCGGTTTCTGCAAACCATTCACCTCAGACTTGTTCTTTATCCATTACCAAAACATTCAAGAAAATACTGACACTTTTAGCCAAAGGCCAGTTTAAATTTGATTCCTGCTCCTACAAATCAAGACAATGCCTTTCTAAGAAATGTATCTGCTTGGAAATAGAATTGTAGGTCTTCAGGAATGTCGCTAAACAAATTGCATTCTAAAAAATAATAAATTTGATGAGGATTGCGCTGCACAATTGCTGGTTTCGTTCAAATATCGTTCTTTTTCACCTTTGAAGAGCACCGAAATGGTCAAGATGAATCGCTCGATAGGGCACCGGAATATCCTACTTTCCTCTGATTTCCCCGATTTCTTCGCTTTCTCAAAACAATAATATATTTTTCTTGTCAGAATTTTTGGAAAATTGAATAAGGGGTTTATATTCATTGTTGCAGCGCACAGATGCAGTTTTTAATTGAAAAACGTCATCGAAACGATGGATTTCCAGTATTCACATCTAAACTCGTCTTATTCGCTGACATTATTGGAAAATCGTGAGTTAAAACGGCTTCTTGATATTATATACATTAGTAACAGTGGCGTAGGAACGGTGTGTGTGTGTGGGGGGGGGGGGGGGTATTTACACCCCCCCCCCCCCCCCAAAAAAAAAATCCAACACTTTGTAAATCATATCTAGTATATACACGAAAATAACCACATACATCTGCATATTCTACATCATACAGGCGCACATAAAAACTGTATGACCTACACCATTTGCAGTGCATAGAAAAGTTGGTAGCCGATGTCACTGACTGATTTGACGCTCAACAGGTTAACATCTTCCTCTCTAACATTCATCATCCATTAACCCTTTACCCAACGTACGTAACGGCCCAAACTGGCCAGCGCTATTCTCAAAAATCGCAAATTAATTTTCATGATTTTTTAAATTTTTTTGTCTCGAAAACATAGGTTATGACCACTCATTGGAATGAGCTCGTCCAGCTCGTTCCAATGAGGGGTCATAACCTATGTTTTGGAGACAAAAAAATTAAAAAAAAAAAGAAAAGTTATTCAATATATTTTTTTTTTTGCAAGTGTCGTCTGCTTTTCATGTTAGATAAAGGGATAAACACCAAAAATTAACAGCAACGATACCTTGATTTTTTTTCACGTGATAAACGAGGAAATGAGCTCTCAGTAGTTCATATTTCACAAATTTTCCTGGTATCCCTCTCCCGCACTCTCCCCTGGCCGTGCTGTCCCTACAAGCTTCGTTTACAATACCCCCCCCCCCCCCCCATATTATAAGCTTCCCTGATCAGTAACCGTGTTTGTGACGTCCATGGTGGTGTTGTTTTTCGATATTCTTGCACATACAAGCTGTGGTTCTGACTACTGTTGTGTTTTGAGCAAATGTGGGCAGAGCACTGGGATATTTGCTTGGGAGAGCACACAAAGTCACGAAGTAGTTCCTCCACATTGTTTTTTTGTGACATTCGTGGAAGCATGCTTCATGTGGACGAGGGCATGTGTTTGGGCTACGCTGCCAACCAGAAACCCGTAGGCTTTTCATTTTGAGGTGGGCGATCGCCTCAGGCCGCAGTCGCCCGCCTCAGTTCAAAATTCCGTGGACGGTAAACGTCCGCCTAACCCCGATTTCTGCGGCTCATTAATTCAGCAGTCGAAGACACCTTAAAATCGTCCCCCCCACCCCAAACGGCAATTTTCGCGGATTGAAGGAGGTACGTGTAGCAAAAGCGCAGTTTGTGAAGTTTGTAATGTGTCGTCAACGCAGTCACCCAGAGACAGTTAGTAACTTTCCAAATATACATTACGTGATGACGTACATCATAATTACACAAACCATGTATAGTACGTGGAGGGTGTATTATCACTAAATCACCCGCAGATTGGAGATTCCACCCAAGCAATAATTGCGAATTTGTTGCAAAGCATAACAAGCACATGCAAAGTTTCAACCAATGGACCTGCGGGTTAAACCCGGAGATCCATTGGCTGAAACATTGCTTGTGTTTTTGTCCATATGTATAAAATTTGAAAGTTATAGTTTGGGTGATAACTTCACTCCGTGGGTGATTTAGTTGCAATCCACTCCCCACGCACTGTACCTTAAAATGATATTAGTTGTCTACCCAGCAGGCTGAAACAAAATGGCACCGCAAATCATAAATGACTCGCCTGGGGTCATTTTAGGTGAACTTAAAATGGCCTCCTGTGGTGATTTGAGGTGAACCATAATGACCCTCCTGCAATTTTCAAACTGACAAGCCTGAACCAGAAACATCATGTTTCACAAGATGAAATGTACTGCAAGACAGCGCAATCGTTAAAACATAATAATTAGTAGCGGCAACTTCAATATCATGAAACATTCAAGGGGTTGCTTATTTAAGTTCTAGGTGTATACATACCGTTAATATTTCTGTCTTTATCTTCTTTTTTTCTCTTGAGATAAAGTAAATCAGGGGAGGGGGCATGCTTGGGGTGACGTATCAGAAAATACCTACAATGAAATGGCAGAGTAATAATAAATAACTCATCAAATCGTCGGCTGAGTGCTAGAATGTTCTATGTCCCATAGGGGACATAGAACATTCTTGAACTAAGGCGACGAAATGCTGAGTTGGAATGGCGTCGTCTTATTTCGCAAGAGCCGTAGATATATAAGCATAAGCTTTTAGGTTTCTGTTGAATCCACAAATCTGTTTTCTATGTACTATTGTATAATAATGCAAGCTGGAAATAAAAAAATGTTTAAACTAAAAGAGTAATTAACTGAAGTGACGTTTTATGATTGGATCTGTTGAAAATGGCCAAAAAGCACAAAAACTATATGGTGAATCAACAAGAGGTATATAGAGGATATCTAGTGTTTTTGAGTGGATACCGAAAATTATCTCATGAGTGACCGATGAGTGAGTGATGCAAATGTTTATTTTACGCGAGCGCTTGCGCGAGCAAAACTATCCATTTGTCTCGGTCACAAGTGAGATAATTTTAGGAATCCACTCAAAAACGCTAGATTTTCTTTTTATTATACGCTTTTTATAAGAATATGATGATTCCACTCGTTTCAACTATGATTTGGTGCCTGAAAGTAAACACCCCAGGAATCATTGATAAGCGGAAGTGATTTGATCGATACTCGGAACACATAGCGTCCTGCGATCTGATTCAGTTGGCGGGTTTCTAGTCCAAACATGGCTTGAGTGTCCGTAATATATGTTTTTTTGGTTTAGTACGCCCTTTGAAAGGACGTACCAAACCAAAAACGTATATTACGGACTTTCAGGCCAAGTTTGGATTAGCGGGTTTCATGCATCAATTCAAGGTGAATACGTGTTGAATTATTGTTGGAAATGATCGGCATGCACTCAAAAACTTTAAATTTACTTTTCATTATACGTTTTTAGAACAAATTGATCATTTCCAGTGATAATTTGACTCGTATTCACATTGAAGTGATGCTTTGAATCCCGCCATTTTGAGTGACACCATGAAGTGAAAATTTCTATATCTTCACAGTGGGGGATACGATTTCTATCTTTCCGCAATTTCTTCGGTAATCTATCGTTTAGCGTATAATAAATCCCCGAACTCGCCGCTACGCGCGTCGAGAGATATTTCACACCATAACGCATAATCGACACGTAACGCCCAATCCACAAGCTCAGAATCATGGATTCGCCATTGTCTTTTTCTCACTTATGAGCTACTGTTCTAATAACCGGGACTAGAATTGCATTTTCTGATATACGTTCTGTTTTTCTACTCGTCTGTCTGTTCATGTGCAAACAGCTCCTTAATATCGCTGCAGTTTGCACACCAAAACCGGGGTTCATCTGTCCTCGCTAATGTATGAAAAGTTTTCGAGGAACAATTTTTCAGTCTCGAAATATAAACTCGAGTGTGTTTGCTAAACAATTTGGAGTCTGGACATGTATACCTTACTTCTGCATTTGTTTACATTTCAGATGCATTTGAATAGAGTAAATATTCCACTCTAGGACGTACATATTCCGCTTCCTTGGCGAGAACAGCCAAATCAAACAGGACGTCTGTGGCTTCCTGTTTGCACAAGCCAACTGGTTTCGTTAACTGGACGGAAAGCGTGGACCCGAATCAGTTGCCTGCCAAAACAATATGTATATATCATAGACAAACGACAAAGGTACAAAATATATTCCCATATTGTACGGAAGTCGAACAGAGGATGTCAAGCCATTGCAGTGTTTGACGATAGTTACGAAAACTCGTTCAGTGTGGTAACAAAATTGAATTTGAGATTAACAATTCGTCGCCTGAGTGCTAGAATGTTCTATGTCCCCTATGGGGCAGAGAACATCCTAGCACTCAGGCGACGAATTGGTATAGATTCGGGTTTTCTCTTTTCTATTCTTATCAGGGATGTAGCGACAGGGTGGGGGTGGGGGTGTCTCACCCCCCCCCCCCAGCTAGGAGTATTTGTTTCAATAGTTTGAAATTTCGAGGTCAAAAATCAAATAGCTGGTAGTTGAAAATTCAATAAATTAACATTGTTCATGAAAAATATTAAAATTCCAACTTAATGATGAGAAATTTTGATCTTTTATTTCCAACTGGAAACTTGAGTTTCAAATTTCCTACTCTAAAATTGACATTGGCCTCAAAATTTCGACTTTGACATCAATCCGGTAAATTTTCTGACCCAGACACATTATAAATTATGCTTTTTCCGTTTCCGGACTAGCGAAAATTTTCTGAAGGGTTCATAAGCATGTGTATATATATATATAATCACTTTTACTGTTTACCGAACGGAGACGATTTCAAAATTCATTTTTTTAAATATCATTTTTAAAATTTAAAAAAAAAAATTCAACAAAACCATATCATGTGACCCCCTCTTTGAAACGAGCGCGACGCGCTCGTTCCAAAGAGGGGTCACATGATATGGTTTTGTTGAAATTTTTCGAAAAATAATATTTTTTCAGCTGCTTTATTTGCATATTACGCGGGCGGATGCGGGCGATTCGTTGGTTAAAGGGTTAAAAGATATCACCCAGCATTGCAGTGCAACCACCTATCCAAACTACTCACAGTTGGGATTTACACTGGTGGCACCCCACCAGCTGAAACCCTCTAGCCACATCCCTGTTCTTATATTTCTGTTGCGGTGCTTAACCTTGGTTATTCATCAATTGAGAGTGAACAAGAGAGGATGACATTTGTTGAACGCTAGTTCAAAATATGTCAAGAAACATCTTTCCAAATAATTACTGTCTTCGGACAACTTTTAATGAGCTTCAGATGCAATTTAGGACACTTCAGAAATTCTCAAGTAAAGTTCAATATACCTGTCTCGAAAATCGATTTTTATGTATAAAAGACTAACTTTCCGTACAGTAATATTCTGAAGTATTGTACCGGAAAAAAACGTCCTAAGTCCCCCGATTATTCCGAAAAAAGCTATTATCAGCATGGAGCGTCCGATAGGACCGACAGCTGCGGGACTAAATTCACTATAGTATGGATTTTGTTGTTGGGTTTAACTCGTCCTTCTTGATCTGTTGATGTGGCGGCTGCGGAAATAAATGGGGAACATTTGACATACAGTACATGTCGAAAAACATGATACAAACATTTTCAAAAGATGAAAAAAGTCAGAAATTATTATGAGATCAACATATTACAAAACAAGTGAACTGAGATATTTCCGTGTTATAATTTCTAATTGATTTCTAGACTCTCTCGAAGTATATGTTTATAGTTTCAGGTTTTCGTGGAAACGGGAACTGGATATTTGTAAACAGAAAACCGGGGAACTCGCTTTCACAATTCTCAATAATAATTTCGAACAACAGACAAATGGTCGTTGAACTCCGTGAGATTCGTGACAGAACGAATTTCCCAGTTGGAAGCAGGTATATAGTAGAACGAATCCTGACGTTCATTTGGGCAATACAATTTGGACGCACGCAGTTCTGAAGATCAATACACACATCGGTGACCCCGACGTGATCATTGATATTTAGAACTGCAAGCGGTCAATTTGTTTTCGTATTAGCATTAGTATTTAAAATTGCATGGGCCCCACTTCTGGCATGGTAAGAAAAATAGTGACATCTGACAGGCTTGGCAATTTCAGGAGAGCGATTTTTTAGCTCTCCTTACTGCCCTCCTGAAAGAATTAAGGAGAGCGAAAAATTGCCCTCCTAAATATTTTAGTCTGGGATGATTGAGATTACATGTATTATGCTCACATTAAATTTTTGTTGTAAAGCAAAAATGTAATTTAACTTCGAAGTCACATAACATCACGTAATTTCATTTTGAAAGTGGTTTAGTGGTAAAAGGTAATGGCTGCAACCATACACAAACACAGTTGCAATCATTTGAAGCAAAATGGGCCACAGCCATATTTTTTATTCTGTCAGTCTCAAGTTCAACAACTCACATCACAGTTTGAGGGGTAATTATTCAAGGAATATTGACGCTATAATATACTACCATTGCTACTATCCTGTCACTTGAAGCACTTGCACCAGGATGTGACTGTAGATTCAAGCAGACCTGTTGTCCAAGAAAGTCATACGCCTACCACTACCACCTTCAACCCCCCTCAGGGGGTTGAAGGTGGTAGTGGTAGGCGTATGACTTTCTTGGACAACAGGTCTTGGTACACACGCAGGTCTTGTCAAGTGTGTGTTCGGTTGTTGAGTGAGACATCTAGATGTCCAAGAGATTTCGCTTTACCTTAGTAAAGTTAATAAAATCACTGATGTAGTCTGTTGGTTTCCGTTTCAATGAGTTCGTTGAACTGGATACTTAAACAGCTGTGTAAAGCTAATTGCTCTCCTAAGCTGATTGAGGAGAGCGATTTTTTGCCCTCCTGCATTTTTCAGAATGCCAGGCCTGATGACATCATCAATTGGAGTTGTACGAAGAAGCCACAAAAGGTAAAGAAACTAGATAGAAAATCGCAGGACATTTTCTGGAAAACACTGTCACAGTGACTGCGATAGAACGCGTAATTCCAGTTACTCTTCCACCTTTATCTTTTTACATTCTATAATTTCTATGTAAATGCGTGAAATCTCATTTTACTGCTCACATATAGCGCCTTTCGTATTCGGAGAATATCTATTCCGTTGGAGTGCTCTGCAATAATAACGTTTACAGCTCCTGAGCCTTTTGTACTCCACTCTCATCCCTATCAAGTGTGATTATAAGCAATTCCACCACACCGATGGCAGTTCATCATTTTTGGAAACCCTAATTCTAATGAATTGTGTTTTTACCAGTTTTATTCCACTTAACGTCACTAAAATGACAAAAAAAAAAAAAAAAAAACAATTTGAAACAAACCGTCCAATTGTGAGGACAGATCGTCCACTCATAACCCTTCTATATATGTTTCAATCGGGCTCCTCAGCTACCTAGCAACAACCCGAACAGATGTCAGAATGGATTCTTGGTGCGGCTCGAGACCCCCGACCGACTCATATGTAACTCTTTTTTTTCACTACAATCGTGAACACGCCGAACTTATATACACCAGAAGACAAAGGAAATTCAATAAATTCCCCAGAATGGAAGCAGACAAGCGAAGGCTGGACGCAGCACCAATCTCTGTTCTTCTCGCTCTTTGACCCTGCCTTGATCGACTCATAAATATTATGTTGCAAAATCACACTACATTCGCGAAAAACTTCGTCAATGTCGATTTCACAGCACACATATACAGCCCCGCCAGAGTGGATAGGGGCAAATGGAAGTTGTGAGCAGTGGAACTCTCTGGTCATCATTCCCCGAGAACAGATGCCAGCATATGTACTGGACGCGACTCCTGGCTCGAATCTACCCCGACTGTCTCACAAACAAGAAATCTATAAATAAACTAACAAACTTTGAGCCACACCTTGCCTATTAACACGGTTTGTTTCTTGTGGGAGAAGCATCAAATACGACCTTTCAATATTTTTAACCACTCAGGATTATAATGCCGGAGCCATTCTCTGGCTGGCGTTGTCGAAGGGTTTCTAAATTTATTATATACCTATCCATGATAAGCCGTGTCTTTCACCCATCGAATCCCGATCACCGGGTCACACTGAGCAATTTTTCGATTTTGTATCAGATGGTTGGTCTCAGAACGAGGACGCCACTGGAGAGCGCCAATCGATTCCGTCCAGGTTACCAACAGTTTCTAGATACGTTTCTTTGTGTAAATAAACAGTATCGAATAACGTAAATTTCTAATATTGTTCCTAAACAATTTTATATTGATTTTTATTATGAAAGGTGAATTCGCATAACGGCATATAATAAACAAATCATTATGACAGTGTGATCCGGCAATCTGACCTCGTCAACGCGACGGAGTACGACAAACCAGATCACTTTACTGCTATAATAATCTCTATGTATCATTACCATTAATGTAAAATATATTTCGATTTTATCGTTAACCCTTTGAACCCCAGTGGTATATTCCATGTCAGTTCCATGGTAGCAATAGGAAGAGTCCATATTTATTATTTGGGGGTAGACCAATTAATATTTTCAACGTGCAGCCTTAGGGCTGCACGTTGAAAATATTGATTGGTCTACACCACACATTTATCTTGCAATCATCCCCCTTTATGACATTACGACGTAGCTTCTGACCCGGCCGGAAAAAAAAAAACTAGCTCTGGTGTTCAAAGGGTTAATGCGACCACGTCGTTTTGTTTTTTTTTTGAGACTTTTGCAAAGTGCTTTAAAGGCACGGGTGGTAGCTTTTCACATGCAATTATTTTTTTCTCCCCAAAATTGCTCAAAACCGCCCAAATATTTATTGACCAATACCATTTGATTCAAACACGGGAATGACTTCAGTGTTTCGCACATTTGTTAAATACATTTCTCCAATGGTAAACAAGAAACATCATTTTATTCGTTTTTATCTGCCAATATATTTGAGATTGTTTCAAGAATCCTGAACTTTTTTTTCTCCCCAAAATTGCCCAAAACCGCCCAAATATTGATTGACCAATACCACTTGATTCAAACACTTGAATGATTTTAATGTTTCGCACATTTGTTAAATACACTTCTCCAGTGGTAAACAAGAAACATAATTTTATTCGCTTTTATCTGCCAATATATTTGAGATTGTTTCATGAATCCTGAACTACAAATTGGCAGTAAAACTTCCAATCACCGAATGCACAAACAATTCAGCTCTATTTATGAGCTCAACATGGTTGCCATAAAGGGTCATATCTGAACAGAATGACAATGACTCAGAGCACATCTTGTGAACTCTGTTCTCCCCATGTGCCTCGATGAAAGACTCCACGTCTTGCAGATTCCAGGGGAATTACAACAGAATAGCCATCGGTCCATGACGATTCTTCAACACAAACATACTCCTGACACTGCGCCAATGACAATCACCAACATGTAGAGAGCACAAACCCCGTCTCTGGCCAGAGATAGAGATAGAAGGGACAGTCCTTCCCCAGTCAAGCCCCCAGCGCATCATTCACAAATTAATCAAAGTTCAAAGAAGGAATTCAACACACAGTGGAGCATTGCTTACCCGCAAATTTCATAGACAGTAGAAATGTTGGCTACGTCCATAGAAAGCCTGTGCTTTTACAGAATCACTCCGTCTCTTTCTCCTTCGTCCAGAAAAAGCCCGTGATTGTACAGAATCACTCCGTCTCATTGACATTGAAATTTATGAAAGCTGGAATTTCCTGGTTGGCATCAGATAAAAAGTAGAACGAACTATTGTCGTTCATGGGACACATCGGCGTCACTCCGTTTCTGCTCTGTCCTTATTCATGAAGTTGAATTTTATCTTGTTTTCTATTTATGTTGGGCAACTACCAATTAAGATTTAAGAAACGACAGCGCCGAAGATTTAGAAATGAAGTTGAAGCCCCAGGTATAATTGTAGAGATGAGAAATGACTTTCAGGAGACGTGATATCCCACAAAACGTCATTAGATAAGACACTAAATTCCAACTTAAAAGTGGGATCATGGTGGCGTGGTGCAGTAAAGCATACATCACGTCGATGATAAACGCATTACCCTCCAACAATGCTAACCCTGCTTGTTCGGGATTAGTACGTTGGGGAGTCCGACAGTTAATCGCCGCTACTCGCTGGTTCTCTCTGGACACGCCGGCTTCCTTCGCCAATTGAGCTGCTCGGTGCCCGAAAGTAGCAAACAAATAAACAAACATCCCCCACCATAATAACAAGTAACAGGCAGAAATGTAATCAACATTATTAGTGTTCAACCGATTACCGAGAATGGCTGTTGACCGATTACCGGTTATTGGAGCTCACAATCGGCCGATTACGATTTTAATACCGTGCACTACTAGACAAATGGAGGTTCGAAAGAACTACATCAAAGTGAACTTATTTTACGGGTTTACAGCCCATTTACTAGTAGATAAGTCGAGACCCGAAAAACTACATTAAATTGGACATATTTCACAGTGTTAAACTCCCTTGACTCGGGTATCAAAGCCACGTTTACCACCCAAGTGCGCGCGACTGGTAAGGTTTACTGCTACCTGGGTCAACGGAGTGTAGCCATCACGTTTTTGTATGAATCGACGATTGCCACAAGTACGCTCAATTGTAAGCTTTACATGTCGTTTAACTTGTATATCCTGCAAAGGGGCGTCGAGAGAGGTTAAGAATACACATTGTGGTGGTTTATCAACTTTATTGAATTGTGCCATTGACATCAATTTGCATCAACAATTGAACAATTGCAGAAAAGAATACGATATGGTTAATGAATTGTCACAAAAATGTTTGGCAACAATCGGTTGAACCGATGTTCCACACGCTAAAAACTAAAGTGTTAAAAACTACACTTGAAGTGCTGTATTTAACACTTACTAAGTACTGAACTAGCACTTTGTTCAAGTGTAGATATCCCAGAACTTGACAGGTGTTGCAATAAAACCACTTGACAAGTGTAATGTCGCGACACTTAAAAGGAAACAACACAGATGACGCGGATCAGGCTCGAACTCTCGAGCCTGATCCGCGTCATCTGCGTTGTGTCCTTGTAATTATGTACCCACCAAGCGCAAATCAAATTATGGACGATTCTTCAAGAACCACCAATGCTAGACACATGAGAAGTGCCATCCATTCAAGTTTCAGATGTCTGACGATTGTAATGTCTAAGTGCTTAAAGCATTGCACTTTGAGTGTTAAAATCAAACCCTAAGAGTTAGAATGGATTTAACACCTAAAAAGTGTCAGTTTTAACACTTTAGTTTTTAGTGTGCAGGAGCAGTTGCTGTTGTCATTCGATTGCCCACAATCGGCCGATTGGTGTGGCCGATTCCGATCGTCGGTTGAACACTAAACATTATTATACCCACATGATATGCGGGATGTTTCAAAATGCTGGTCCAGGGGCTCAATAATTAATTATCAAACTTCGAACCTAAATACGCCAACTAATTAACGAACGTGAATAAACTGTTCGCAAAGGGAATAACCTACTTGAACCTTCCCTAGTAAATAAACAGAAGGGTCATAAACTTAATTAGGCAACCAAAGAGGAATGCAGTTGGGGAAACCATCAAACAGTTTATCTTTGGATCCTGGCAGAGCGCGAAGGTAAAAATCAAGCAAACACTGCTCCAAACGTTTAATGAGAGTTTCTCTGTCGGAGAACCAGGCAAATTGGCGATCGACCGAAACGTTTTTGCCTGTGTTACAAGTCTCCATGAACATAATGTAATTATCATTTACCTGTATGTCTTTTATTATAATTCAGGAATAAATATTGTTTAAACTAAGCGTTTTTGTCGGCAATAAGCACCTGTAAGAATTTGTACTATTCCAATCTGGCAATATCAGTGGTAAACAATGCGTTCCGGTAAAAAAAAAGTTTGATTCTCGGAATTTTTTTTTTTTCTTCAATTCAGTGAGGGAGGGCGGATTTTAATTTATTTTACCGTCGGGACTGTGAATTATAAGGAACATCCACATGGAGACCAGCCTCAAATGTCATATGTTATATACTTGTATAGTTCAATGATAGAGCTCAGCGGCTACCGCACTTAGTGGGGTAGCCGCAACGATCAGATCGCTGAACTAATGTTATGTAGAGATGAATTGTTTTTTTCTTTTTTCGATATTAACTCTTTACTCAACGTAACGGCCAAAACCGGCCAGCGCTATTCACAACAATCGCCAATTAATTTTCATTATTTTTTTATGTTTTGTCTCAAAAACATAGGTTATGACCCCTCCTTGGAACGAGCTCGTCGAGCTCGTTCCATAGAGGGGTCATAACCTATGTTTTTGAGACAAGAAATGAAAAAAATAGTTATTCAAGAATTCTGTTTGCAAGTGTCGTCTGCTTTTTATGTTACGTAAAGGGTTAAAATGCGAAGCAGGAGACATATAATACTGCAGGAACGTTGAGCTAACCGATAAATCTCCCGAATGAGGACGTAATTCAAAGTATGCATACTCATAGTTAGAAATATTTATCCAATAAATGGACGTTCATTCGAACAATGAAAGATTTGGATAAATTTTTGCTTCATTCACGTAGTAGCAGCTGATGGTAGGGTGATACATTTCCCCGTAGGTTTAACACTGAAAGAATTTATTCCTACAGTAGAGACTAACTTATTGTCCTCTGACCTCTGTCGCATTCGTGTTGTCATGACCTGTTTTGCGTTTGTGTGAGACAAAATGAACTGGCGTTTATCAAACGTCGACCGTTTTAAATGTTTAGTTTTAGAATATATAACACATTTCAAGTCTGTCTGACAATAAAACGAACCACAATTAACAAAGAAAACACAAAGTAAATCAATCGAACCCAAACGTTGAAAAGCATATAAGTTCGACTGTGAAAGGAGGGGGCAGGGGGTATGATGAGTGACGTTTCATTTTTCAAATTGGGAAAGTGTAAATAAACAAATGCACGTGTTCGTCAGCTTTGTTTATAAAACTCAAATTGAATCGACGACAACAAAAAAAAATAAAACAATAATAAACAACGAAAATAAGAAAGATAATTTTTTTTCATTTAATAAAGTATGTTGCAACTTTAGCTCAAGTTTGTAGGGGTATTATTCTTAGACAGAAATGTATCACAGCGCCTTGATTATTTTTGGCAGTTTTGCTTGTCGATCGAATTGGATCAAAGTGGTCCTCACTTCTTGCAGTGTTTTGTAGCAAATAATAGCACGATTTAGCAGCGACTGCCCTGTAACTGATTTATGGGATAAACAAAATAAACGTATAGTTTTTTCAAGTAAAAAAATTATGCTTCTCGTAGGATTAAGAATGAAATCGACTCGCCAGAGGCTCGTCGATTTCATTCTTAATCCTACTCGTGGAATAAGTTTTTTACTTGAAAACACTACACGTTTATTCTATATATCCCAAACAGTGACGTTTTCACTCAGTGGCTTGTATACACAAACGCATGTGTTCATTTTGTTTATTTCGACGACTTCGAATTTTCGGAAAATGTGGAATGTTTTACTCCAACTTTTCAACAAGAGTCAATTCCGCTGTTTGTTCGCGGTTATTTTACAAGATAAGCCATTGTTGAAACCGACTCACCAGTATATAGATTCACGCCTCTTCGATCTATATCCCGTTGAAATTGATCCAAGAATTTGCAACTCTACTCGTTTATATTTCTATTTGCGTGACTCCACCAAAGGTGATATTTAAAAAATGCAGATAAAATATACCAGTGTGCATGAAAAAAAATCATTGCGGCGGTCTCTGAGAATCAAAAATATTTGCCTTGCCTTGTATGCAAAATGATTTGGAAAAAATGAATCCCGTTTAATCTCTTTCAAAGTGAAAGAGTGGCTATCGTGTATTTTCAGAACAGTGTGGAAGGCAACAAACACCTTGGCAGAAAGGCATTACTTCAATACGTCCGTACTAACAACCAATAAAACGTCATGCGATTTAAAACCGCGTCCAGGTCAGTTTGCAGTGTGGAAATGAGCCTGAGTTCTCACTTTGGTATGATCTACATCGCCATCGAGTATTTGCTCTACCGAGAGACTCCACATACTACTCTACAACTCATCTCAGTATTAGAGGATGCCTACAACATGGCTCCTATGCAACTCCTAGCTCCTATATGGCTCCTAGCTTATATACAGCTCCTGACTTCTGGACCACCCCTACATCATTCATGGCTTCAAGGCCGCGACTGCTGACTTGTCCAGCGTTACCACCATCTGTCCTGTGAGCATCCTGTATTATATTCACTATTAGTATGGTGTTCTTCCAGCATTGCCGTATTGCACCTTTACTGTCTTGCACCATTACAATTGACTATCAGCATTCTGTCCTGCTTTAGAAGGGAGCACGGTGGCTCAGTAGGTAGAGGTGCAGACTGCAAGCCGAGAGGTCCTCGGTTCGAATCACACCTGCGGCAACCGCGTTGTGTCCTTGGGCAAGACACTTCATCTCCATTGCCCGTGTGGGGGCACGATGACGCCGTGTACTAAGGCGTACTGCACGTCGATGGTACGCATGTCTTCAACCAATCTAACCCTGCCTGTGCTGCAGTGCGGTGTTACGATATTGGGGAGCTGGCAGCTGCTCGTCGTTACTCGGTGGTCCTCTCCGGGTACTCCGGCTTCCTCCACCCGTAAAACTGTCACGGTCATAGTTAGCCATTGCGCATAAATATGTGACCTTAAATATCAATATATATATCCTGCTTTAGAATGTCTCAACCATTACTAACCTGTGGCACAACTACTGCCCTTAGTACATTAACCCTTTACCCAACGCAGACGATATCAAAATTTATTATTTTAAATATCATTGTTTTAAATTTTTCAAAAAATTTCAACAAAACCACATCATGTGACCCTTCATTGGAACGAGCTCTGAATTTGCAGATTACGCGGGCGGATGCGGGCGATTCGTTAGGTAAAGGGTTAATGCCGCTGCGGGTCCAGTTCATATCACTATCACAGTTGTTTTTTTTTACTACCGCTTGCTCGAACGTCTTTTTTCATACCTACACCAGCGTATTGAATGACCAGGTCCCATGGTATCTCACCCCAAGCACCCCAATAGAACAGAACAACCACTGACCTTCGGTAACCCATTTACATCGTATGAGGCCTTGAGGGCCATATAAAAATTCATCAATGGGGTATTATCTATCATTGCTCGTATCCACATCTCCGGAAAAAGGGATTCCATAACCACAGTCGTTTTCAAAAAGGATTCTCTTAGTGGGATCCCAAGCTCCTATACAGCTCCTGGTAGTCTTAACATCAGCTTCTACTTTGTATTCAACTATCTGTCCTTTGATTAGCCTATATTGTAGTCACGCAGGACCACATGCTTCTGCCGTCCTTATAGTTGTGTACCATTACTACCTAGTACCTTTGGTATTGGCTACTACTATTCTGTCCAGTGCTATAGCGTACCATCATTAATAAGTTTGTGGTACTACTACGGCTCTTAGTACTCATCATGACATTATTGCAGTTACGATTTCCAGTTCATATCACTATCAAAGTTCTCTTCTATTTTTTAAACAATATTTTATTCTCTTGAAATGGATCGGTAAACAGGCTATAAGCCTATATCTTACCTCCTATAAGTATCTGGAATTTTCATTGGTTCAAAGACGTCACATGCAGACTGCATATAAAACCACATACTGCCTGTCAACATCAGTATACGCTGACAGCTATGGGTAATCTCCCCTCTGTTCATTGATTATTGAAAATGGCGGCAGCCGATAAACGCTTCAAGTTGAAAGATTGAGTGTTGGAAGCTCATATTTGGTCTGCAGTGCAGGTTAGGCAACGTAAAAGTTTCATATTCTGTGGATGTGTGTCATGTTACCTTCGAAAAGAAACTGTTTGGCATCTATGAATTTGACTTGTTACAATTTATGGGAGAGAGCACTCTCCCATAAACTGTAACAAGGCAAAGACACGTGAACACATTGTGAGAATTCTCTGATTTAATTTTGATCGCTGTTGTTATTAATTCTGTTCATCGATGCAGCAGCCGGGAAGACATATTCGCTACACCGTTTGTTGGTGGCCTAATATGGTATATATGGTGTCAGTTAATTTCATATTGGACTTCGCTCTCGTCCAATATGAAATTAACTGACACCATATATACCATATTAGGCAACCAACAAACTGTGTAACTAATAATATAAATACCTTACCGTTGCATATAAATACTTTTTGAATTACAAACGCTGGTGCATGAACAAGTGTGGAAACAAGTGTGGAAATATGAGTAGAGTCATAGTTTACGCTGCCGTGTCACAAGGTTTCGTATTGAATTTGAACGTCTTGGACATTACTTCAATAATTACACGTGCAAGTGGATATTAAACAAGCTATGTTTGGGAACAAAAACAATATCAACATGGGGGAAAATGAAAAATAACAATTATTACCATTACAGTAATAATAATTATAATACTATTAATTGTAATGGGCAATTGAACTTAACAGTCTTGGAAGATCTGTTAAACATTGAGTTTTCAGCGAAATCTTCCTGTTTTTATAATAAAGTTTTGTGTAGCTATGAAGATATTCCTTCCTGTTTTCTATATCTGACAACATGGAGGTGCCAGATAAAAGTACTTCTGTGTCACGTATTGTATAATAAATGCTTTCAAATAATATTTGTCGCTGTGTAATATATTTTGGACAAGTTAAACAAAAATGCTCGGAGTCTTCATAATTGAATCCACATGAGCATATTTGATCGCTAACTAAAAATCGTTCAAACATATGACCTTTTAGGTCACTACACCTTTGTCTAAGCTTGCAGTGCAGAATCTGGCTATTCTTCCCACCGGCATAGTAATGCTTCGGAACCGCTATGTCGTTCCTTTTTAAATATCGCTTTAGGAGTTCTGTTGATTCCCAGGATCTAACATTTGGGTCCGAAACATTTCAAAGCAGCTTTACCGCAGATGGCAGGAATGAGTATGCACGAAGCGAAGTGCGACATTGCATTTCCCGAAGATTACACGAAGAACGTAGCGGGTAAGTCGTTATTTCAGACACTTGGCGGGGAATCATAGACCTTAGGTACAAGGGCGCATTTCCAGTTATAATTTTGTGCATTGTAGTGATTTTATGCCTCCTTCTGCTTTCCTTTAGAGTTATGAATCCAGTTTCTGAATATATACGATCATGGCTTGTATCTCTTACACGACATGAAGTGGTCGACTACAGTCTGCTTGCTCGAACAACTTTTTCATATTTATTCCAAGTTCCCCTAATATGCTATCGAGCAGTAACTGCAAATGGTTATTGCGCGAACTACTCGAATCCCACCGAGCAAATGCGTCAATGAGAGCAATTTCTCATACCTGCATAATGAGCAAATGATCTTGCGACTCTTCGACTTAGTTTGGAAACAAATTGACTAAAAGGAATTATGTAGCTGTGGTGCCGAGAAACGTGGTTGATGATATAATCGAATGAGCTAATGAGCAATTGCTCATAATTGCTCAATTGGCAAAGAAGCTTTAAAGCACTTGGTCATAATTGCTCATTGAGCAAATACTCTTGTGACTCATACACTCATCTCGGAAAAAGGAATTATGTAACCACTGACATATCCTAAAAAGGGATCCCACAAGTCACTTAAATATAACTGTAAACTGATAGCAAAAGTTCAAGTGAAGTTTCAGGTAGATGTTTTAAAAGTTGACAGTGCATTTCATCGGGTCCAGTGACAGTATTGCTTGCTTTAACCCTTTACCTTACATGAAAAGCAGACGACACTTGCAAAAATAATTCTTGAATAACTAATTTTTTTCATTTTTTGTCTCAAAAACATAGGTTATGACCCCTCGTTGGAACGAGCTCGACGAGCTCGTTCCAACGAGGGGTCATAACCTATGTTTTTGAGACAAAAAATGAAAAAAATAATGAAAATTAATTGGCGATTTTTGAGAATAGCGCTGGCCGGTTTTGGCCGTTACGTTAGGTAAAGAGTTAAAAGAATAATACATAGACTACAAAGAGTACATCATGTGGAAGTGAGAGTTTGAAATTATGTGTATTTGGTACACTGTCTCGTTCTCTCTCTCCCTTTTGGCCGTTACGTTAGGTAAAGGATTAAACAGAGAGTTATTTAACTCTTCGACAGCGAAAGTTTCATTGTAGTCTTCTGAATTGTCAGAGGCAAACTTGATCTCAGGTTTTCCTGTTGCTTGTTCACCTTTTACGAATTCTGGATTACAATTTTCAGACGACGAGTCTTCAGAAAAAGATGAAGCCAAATTGTTCGCTGTTTGGTATTTTGATGTGATGAGTGGGTTGATAAATTTCAGGTTCTTTACAGTACCTTTACTTTTTTTAATCCTTTTCCAAATTTTATTGATAGGTTTGCTTTGGTTAAGCAAAGGGACATAAATGTTTCAAGAACTGTTCTTTTTTTTTTGTTTCATCAGTCTTCGTTTATTGTCCGATGAGTACGCTGTGTGTCCAAATTATTTGTAGTTGGTGATTTATTACATTCCCGTTATGTTTTATTGCGATCTGTTATAGCCTGTTTGCAATCATTATCAAACCAGGGGTTGGTGAAATGTTTTAGATTTGTAAAGATTCTCTCATAGTACGCCAGAATCGTACTTTCAAGCACAATTGGTCACGCCTGTATAGTTTATCTTCAACATTCCACGAAAAATCAAGGAACAAAGAAGGACATGTTGTTATTTTGAAATAAATTCAAATGTACGAACAAGGATCAGGACGCAGATAAGTGTGTGATCCATCATTTAATCAGCAGAAGTCATATTTTGAACTAAACTCTTCAGTTATTTTGCCTTTCTGCTCTATGAAATCCCCATCTACAGCAACATTAAACCGTGCGGAAAATGAAAATCCGTATGTGCGGAACAGAAATCGTTGCCGGGCTATTTTTAAATACAAGCGGAATTTCACTTGAATTTTCTACAAATCGTGCACCGCAATTACAATTTGAATCGTTAGAGATAGATAAAAATCGTCGCCTGAGTTCCAGCGTGTTCTATGTGTCAGTAGTCACATATAACACATTGGAACTCAGTGGTCGAAATAGTAACACGGGTTCCCCTCGCAAATTTGGTTGGCGATAAAATGTGTTCTTTGTGTTGATAGTTGTCAAATGAATTGCTGAGTGTCCTTCTGGTAACTGTTTTTTTATAGACGTGAATGTGTGTAATAAACACAGAACGACATATCGATTAACCCATTCACACGTGTGTGTCGTTCTGCATATTTATGTCTTCTTTGCTACAGGAAGCATTCAAAAGAGGGCCATGAGCCACGATGTATGGAGTTAGGAGCTGGTGAATCAGTTGTTCCATATCAGTCTGCTGGAGAGTTTGCTTTGGTAACACGTACATTTAAGACAGCGTGGCCATCTTGTATAAAACTAGGTACCGCTACAATCTGTAAATTTGTTTGCAAATACACATAACTGTGAATAATATCGTTTATTACTCTTCAAAGTGTGATCTACTTGGGTTTCCCGGTTTGATTATAAACGATAACTTAGCAAGTGAATTATGCAATCAACAATTAGGTCCTGTATCCGTGACCGCAAACGAAAACGCTTTGTCGTGGATGTAAGGGAGACTTTATTGTTTTTTAACCCTTTACCTAACATGAAAAGCAGACGACACTAGCAAAAAATAATTCTTGAATAACTATTTGTTTTTCATTTTTTGTCTCAAAAACAAGCTATTTTATTTGTCTCTAAAACATAGGTTAGGACCCCTCATTGAGGGGTCATAACCTATGTTTAGAGACAAAAAAAATGGAAAAAAGAATGAAAATTAACTGGCGAGTTTTGAGAATAGCGCTGGCCGTTTTTGGCCATTACCTTAGGTAAAGGGTTAAATAATACAATTATCGTTAATAATGAAAAGTAATAAACAGAGTAATCGCTTGACTGGACTGTTTACGTGAAATAATTCATTCGAGGCGAGGGACTATATTGTAAAACACTCGTGCACATTCGCGCACTCGTGTTTGTACAACGTCCCTCACCTCTCATGAAGTATTTCACGTAACCAGTCCAGTCAAACGATTACTCTCTATATCTGGTCAAGACTGACGTTCCACAAATATGAAGCCCCTTATCATCTATTCACTCGTTAAACGAAGTATATTGTTCGAAAACGGAATGACCTTGAGTATCGGATATATTTTGGGGTGTTCGCTGCAGGTCTACATTTTCTGTTCATTAAACGTCGCTCTAAAATCTCGACAATGCCATTGTATTATAGTTCTTGATTTTGTCATCCATATTTGGTTGGCAAATTAGATGATGGACGTATGGGTGAGATAGCCCCAACAGGTTTCGTGGGTGATTTATATTTCGGGGACCTATTCTGAGAGGTGGTCGGGCGTAGTTGCTCGAACCTTTCGTCAATGCGTACAAACCTGTTACAGGTAACAAAGTCTTGAAGAACATGTTTTCTTTTTCTTCTTTCTTATTATCTCTCTCTAATTGCTTTACCTGGCTTTGACTAAGATGTTTTTGTTGTGTTCTTTGTGTCTGCTCTGGTTTGTTAGGTTGATATTTTTCTGCCTACAATAGCCAATTGCTCCTTATTCTGGTCGAATTTACGTTTTTATTTTTCTTGTGTATCTTCAGTTGCTTTTTGGAGCAGATGACTTTGTTTGGGTGACTTTGGTTCGCTTGAATGAAATGTTTAATTGTAAATGTCTGTAACGGGAATAGCGTTTTGCCTCTGTGCCATGTATGTTCGTCTGGGATGCAACTGATTTATTTTGTTGGCAATGTTTGCTTCAAAGCGGTTGCATAAAAGGGTCATGTGGCGTTTACTCCAGATACCGATGTTTCAATTGCTCTGGCTTCCCTGAATCAAACTTGTTGTTCACATTTATTTCGTTTTATCAATTGTTCTTTTTTGACATGTGGACAATCCATATGATTACTAAGAGATTTAGCCCTTTACCCAACGCAGATGATATCAAAATTTATTATTTCAAATATCATTTTTTTAATTTTTTCAAAACATTTCAACAAAACCATATCATGTGACCCCTCGTCGAGCTCGTTCCAAAGAGGGGTCACATAATATTTTTTTAAAAAACATTTCGAAAAATAATATTTTTCCAGCCGTTGAATTTGCATATTACGCGGGCGGATGCGGGCGATTTGTTGGGTAAAAGGTTAATGCATTTTATTGTACGTTTGCCACATTGTTGTTGATCATGCTTTTCTCCACACTTATAACGCGTTGGTTGACCTCGTAATGTATTCTGACCTTGACCAATCTTCAGAAACCTTAAACATCGAAGACGTTTTGGAATAAATAAACCAACTTTTATGTTCAAGTATCCCACCTGTTCTACTTTTAGGTGGTTGTGGCGTATTAAAAGTGAATATATGTGTATTGGTGTTCACTATATAACCATTTATTTTGATTTCAATTCGTTTGAATCCAGTTACACGTTCAGGGCTGAGTTCATTCATGATGTCTATCACGTCAATACCTGATAGTTTCCTTTCGCATACAACACACATCTCTGCTATTAATGAGGGTTCAGGTATGGAAAAAAAACTTTACATTCATGTCAGCTAGAATTTTTAAATTTTATTAAATTCAACGCCCGTTTCTCCAGAGCATATTGGACAACACTGCCCACATGTGGATAATATTAGTTATCCTTGTGTTTCCCAGGGTGTATGGGAATTTACACCGGTTTGGGAACTCATAGGGTGTATCACCGAAGGGTGTATGAGTTCCCAGACCGGTGTAAACTCCCATACACCGTGGAAAACAGAAGGATAACGGATTTATTTCCAAGAATGTTAGTGTACTTAATACTTTAACCTACATTGTTGGCAAAAACTGACAGAAAATTTGTACTTTGTGAGTTTCTTAATAAAACAAGTCAAATATGGACGTCACTGGAACTGGCTCAAAGAGCCAGTTCCAATGACATCCATATCTGTAATATTTTATTGCACATAAATATTAAATTTCCTGTATTTTTATTTTTGTTCTAACATAACGGAGCAGAGGGTATGAATTAATAATTAAAAACGGGCCCCTTTTTGGCCAAATAGCCTGCTGTTGTGTACTCTTGTTTTTACATTGTGGTCAACCACGGTGTAAAAAAAGCTACCGTGGATTGCAAGTTGCACCGTACCTTTCAGCCAATCAAAACGCAGTGTTTTGTTTCATTTAGAAATAACGACTAATACACGGCGACTGTACTGTAGATCTGAATATGAATCACCCAAGCGTATCTCAACCAAATATCGTTTATGAGGAACATGTAGATTTGCCATGGTGTCACCGAACTGTCACCCTTATTCCGAGCCCAACTTAGGGGGTTATTTTGCAGTTTTCTAGCAAACAACACCGGGAGTGCTTGGAAATCACACTCGAACAAAAGAAAAAGAAAAAAAAAAACGCAGCGCATACCAATTACCGATTGATGCGTCAAGGGAAGGTGGTATCATGTCTTCAGACATTGGTCATTTTGCCAGTTATTATGTGATACTAGTGCAATACAAATTGCCACTCACAACTAACTCAGAAGGTGCAATAGAAAGGAACATGTTAAAGCATTCCGAAATTCACAAAAATGCAGTATACATTAGGAAAGACAAAAGTGTGTTACAATAAATAACTGGTTGAATGACCGCTCCTTGCACCCTTTAGGAAATCCCCGATTAGCCAGACCGGAACATCCAACAATCCATCTACGTCCGAAGCTAGGGCCAGACAGAGTATCTAAAAAATGGAAATTGCCTTAACAGGGACATTGTTTGTCCTCAACTACCAGGATTCCTTCGCCCAGGACCTTCGGAACGTACCTTACGGGAGAACAAGGTGCCTCCACACAACAGATTCGTACAATTTGGTCTGCTTATTCACAGCATTTCACAGTTTGTATTCTCATGTAAGCAGGCCGTTCCCCTTTCCGCTACCTGGGGATCCACCGAGCAGGATGTGGTCAAATGGGATCCTAAGGATCCACGAAAGCCCTAGAAAAACTGTAACGGCCAAAACCGGCCAGCACTATTCACAAAAATCGCCATTCAGTTTTTATTATTCTTTTTCATTTTGGTCTCAAAAACATAGGTCATAACTTATGTTTTTGACAAAAAAGAAAATATTTAGTAACTCAATAATTTTGTTTGCAAGTGTCGTCTGCCGTTCGGGTTAGGCAAAGAGTTAACATACAGAAAGTGTTTCCCATTTTGATAGGACGATATTTATCGTGATGCATTGTTCCTCAATACACTGCGTGTATCGATCTTCAAAGCCATTTAATACTTACACATTGAAAACGCTGTTGCATTGCAAAGAAGTGAGCGCCCATGAAACTTTGATAGCGAGAATTGATAGATGTCGAAGTAAACGCCATGGAACTTTGATAACGAGAATTGAAAGATGTGGAAGTGAACGCCGTGGAAATTTGATAACGAGAATTGACAAGCGTGGAAGTGAACGCCGTGAAACTTTAATAACGAGAATTTATAGATGTGGAAGTGAATGCCGTGAGATTTTGATAACGAGAATTGATAGTTGTAGAAGTAAAGTAAACACCCCATGGAACTTTGATAACGATAATTGATAGATGTGGACATAAACTCCCATGGAACTTTGATAACGAGAATTGATAGACGTAGAGTTCACGTTCACGTAACTCTGTTCACAGGAATTGAAAGAATTCGGTACAGGTTATCATTGTTATATCTTGTCGGTAAACCTGTCGTATAAATGAAAGTCCAGAGAAGTGCATGTAAAACCTGAATATCCAATAGGTATATATTCCGACTATGTCACATTTTTCAACAGAACTGGTTCGATGCGTGATTGCCACATGCGCTGTCATATGCAGTAATACACTAGTATGCCTCACTTGTAAGGCATTGAATACCAGAGTTTCACGCTACACAACCTTGTCCACATTTGAATCTGGGAATGAACACAATACCATCAGTAGTCCACACGCAGTCTCCCGCATCAGATGTGCTACCTTATGTTCACAGGACAGTTCTTGTTTATCTTTCAACTTTGACCAAGAAACTCATACGTGTCGCATGTCTGATAGACTAATCCCGCAAACAGAAAGCAGAGTATATGCTGTCGACGTAGGTAAGTAAAATATATTAGGCCACAAAAAGTAGATCTTCTGTTTCTCAGGCCATTATTGATAAAATTGCTTGCGGGCGAGTGGTGTTTTATAATATTTTATATTTCTGTAATTATCTCTTTGACATCAAAAGTTCATGTTCTTGGTTTATGTGTTAGCCTCATAATCAACGGAATAGCATGGGTGGTGGTGTATTTCGTCGCTTGAGAGCAAGGAGACTTTGCAATGCTAAAGCTTTACTAAGCCTTCTTGCACTCAAGGGACAAATTTATCATTTTTTTAACTTGGGTAAAATATCAGACAGAAACCATTTAATTATTATATTTTATGGTTATAAAAAGAGAGCATGTGGTAGTTGTATAAATACAGGACACAACTCGGGTATAGAGTGCATGGAACAGGAATCAACAGATCTTGTTGGGAATTGTTTTTCTGTATTTCACAAGCGCCTTCGGTGCTTGTAAAATGCAAGAAAAACTCCAACTCCGGTCGTTGATTACTCCGTCACCGTTGTGTTCTGTCTAAAAATGCAGAAGTTCGTACTTGGCCCCAAAAGGCTCATTTTAGAGCATAGCTAGAATCGCGTGCTCAGCGAGGCATGACCAGAATTTATTTTACTAATGGAGAGTGCGAGAATCTGTTGCTCAGTTCAGTGTCTCTGTCCACCTAGAAATTAACGTTTGGATTATCTCTCTTGATAGGCAATGTAGCTAGCAGCTAAAAACAATCCGTCGCAAATGTTGGGCTATCCGTTCTGTGGCTGGTCGTCCCGCTAGTTGATTAGGAGAATTCGAAGCGTGGAGAAGTTCTCAAAATCATACCAAGTGTTTCCACTTGAACTCTTCTTCTGTCATCGGGTCTCTTGTACAGGAAGGGGAGGGGGCTGTTCTGCACAGGGGACCCGATGATAGAAGGGGAGACCACAGACGCTCCGCGTTTGAATCTACGGCGATTCGTCCAGGGCAATTCCGCGTTTTTAATGATTTGCAAAACAGAGACGAGTTGCAGCTAAATACAATACTTGAGTTGAGACCGGCAATATTTTCGGTTATCAGAAGATAAAGTATATTGTCCCTATATCCCGATAAATTATATCTTTTGATTGGACAGCATGCCTTGGACAAATAGCCATGGCAAAGGGTGCGTCCAACATCCAAGGTATATGAGAGCGTGCAGCATCCAGGGTATAAGGGCACACGAAACATCAGAGAGTATATGGTTTAAACTAAAGCTTTCCGCTTTTGCTCGCCTCGATATAAAAATCGAACCAAAATGCCTGAAAATAGTCACAAATATCTTCAGATTTCCGACAATTCAATCATAAAAATAAAATAAGAGCATATAATTCGTCCCCTGAGTATCAATGTGTTATATGTGCCAGTAGGAACTCAGGGGATGATATGTCACCAAAATACTGGGATATAACTCTATATGTTGTCTTCTGCGATCATAAAAACAAAATAATTATCACGAACTCAGGGGATGATATGTCACCAAAATACTGGGATATAACTCTATATGTCGTCTTCTGCGATCATAAAAACAAAATAATTATCACGAATTTGGTCCAAGTGATTGTGGGGCTGAGAAATGCGTCCACAAATTTATTTCCACTATGTCCGTATTGTGTTTGAAACGGGACAAAAACGTTATCTCCGCCAACATGGATGGTATATGGCGATTTAATACCTGGACGCCTCATTTAAACACCTCGCGTGCGGCTCGGTATTTTAAAACCGACATCCAGGTATTAAATCTCTATATACCATACCTGTTTTCGGAGATAACTTATATTCAACTTCAAGAATTTTGAGATTCTATTTGGGATTCGATTCGATTCCATAATCTCTGCCCGATTCCATTAGGGATTCGGTTCGACGGATACCCTCAAGCTTTTTGTTTCACTATTAAATGTTTGTTCACAGAATTTTTGTAAATGTATATTTTTTTGTAAATGCCAAATCTGATATGTGTCACGTATTGTGTATCCCTTGTCTAATGCTTTGAAAAGTTCTACTGTTGTTCGTGTACCTACACTTTCAAATTGCTCCGTGAATGTTGACAGTGATCTGTTTCTTGTTTTGTATTCCTAATTTTATTCTTGAGTCAATCAATACTCGGTGTCAGTCTGAAAATCAGTTTTCAGTGGAAAGGTAGAATATGTCTATGTACCGATGTTGGTTATTCCACAGTTTAAGGAGTCGTCCAACAAAACTTGAAATTTTTACCCGTGTCTAAAATACTGATAAACAATTAAATAAAGCCATATTATATATCAAAATAATGACTTGAGTACAAGGAAATGGAATATATAGAGGATATGGAATGAGTGTTTTTCTCATACAATATTTATGAAACGAGTCTAATAATTTTCCGCTTTGGCGAGCCTCTGGTGAGCCCAAACGGAAAATTCGGACGAGTTTCATAAATATTATATGAGAAAACAACTCATTTCATATTCTATTTATCATATGACACACACACGCACAAATTAGCAACTTTTAGTATGACTTTTTAACCCATCAGCTAACTTTAAAAAAACATAGGTTATGACCCCACATTGGAACGAGCTCGACGAGCTCGTTCCAATGAGGGGGTCATAACCTATGTTTTGGAAGCAAAAAGTGAAAATATAAAAAAAATGAATGGCGTTTTTCTTGTAGGTAAAAGATCAATACAATATAACCCACCCTAAATAGGACAGATAACGTAAATTCTCCCTACTGAAATTATGCAAATGTGATCAAGTTGTATTTTGTTTAGCCAATCAAATTGTCCAGTTTTGAAATTGACCAATGAAAGCTCCCAACTCTAATTATGCAAATTATGAAAATGTGGCCCAGTTGTATTTTGTTCAGCCAATCAAATTGTCTAATTTTGAAATTGACCAATGGAATTGACGGAATGCTTTATTTATCACTGATTAATATGAAAACAAAATATCAAATGTTTTAACGTGAACAAAACAGACGAGTCGTATGATAAATTTACTTTTTCATGAAAAAAAACATTTGCCATTTTGATCATAGACAAGTTTCCAATGGCATGAGAAACGTATTGCAAAAATCACGAATAGATCGGTAATAGTAATGACAAGTATTCAAATAAATGACTTGGAGAGAGCACATTTTACCATTTCGTTTTCATTGTGTTGCAAACGTTCCAAAGATAAAGGCACGAAAAAGCAATATGCTTCCATTTGAAAAGCATCCAGGGAAATCGGTTGAAATCGGTTGTATATGTAAACATACAGTTAAAACTAGAAGTCCTGTCATGAAATGCGCACAAATAGCACGTTGATCTGCGCGTTAATGTACGCGTTACGGCCATAGTAAAACTATCAAATTCTGTATATATGGCCTGTACACAAGCAATGTTTCAGCCAATGGACCTCCGGGTAACCCGGAGGTCCATTGGCAGAAACTTTGCATGTGTTTGCCATGAGTAACCAGGAGAACCTGCCGTGATTTGGATGCCATTCGATATGGCAATTGTGCGCAATTCCAACGCGCAATTAAGCCTAGATAAGCGCACTGTTCGTGACAGGACTTCTAGTTTTAACTGTATAACGCGAATCGTGAACTTGGGCAAAATATTGTTTCCAAAGATCTGAGAACTGCAGAAACGGTCACACTCTTCTCAAATATGCAAGGCGATGTAACTGAAAACGCCCAATACATTCGGGAGGGAAATTACATTGACAATTCCATTAATGCGAGATAAAGTCAAAATTACAGGACAACTTTTCAATTTCCTTATCCAGAGATGCCATTTTTAGAAATGGATCACTAAGCCTCTGTTTAGTAATATTATAATTTGGTTGTTATAGATACGTGGACTGAATAAATAGGTTTCAGAACAAAAATACATTCACGCAAACATTAATGGTAATCCTCATACTTGTATTGGTTCGACAATATCATTCGATTGAAGGCCGAACTATATTTATCCCAACTTCCTGTTTCCATTCCCATGTTTGTCTGCTACCCAAATGATTTCAAAGAGAACAACAACGCTTTTAGCTGTCCATGTTCAGTTACTGGAAGGTTGAAACATCACATTTCAGTCGAAACCTCTCCAAACCGCCAACCTGTTCCTGTCAAAAATGTTCGCCTTTATGCTGAGCATAATACCTCATACATCTATCATGTGGATCTTCGTTTTCCAAGTTCTGAAAAAGTTGTATTTGTCTAATTTCGAATGGGGCGCTGGTCTTCTCCCTCTTACCTTATCCAATACCCTGACCAATTACCTTAGAAACAAACTTATGGCAAGATGGTGTATTCAACTTTTTTAGTTGTTTAATTTATTGTCAAAAACGAGACAAGAATCTGGAAGAGTTAGGTTGTTTTTTGTTTTCTGTTTTTAGGGGAGGGGTGGGGGGGGGGGGGTTCGCTTTCAAAAATCAAACTTGAAAATCATCGCCAATTATCAGCGAAATTTCGACACTTCCTGATACTCGCATTCAATAAACTGAGCGGGGCTAATTAAAATATGTCGCGTCAGGTAACATCGTTACATTGCTATATCGAAAGTAAGGCTATGAGATTGTGTACATATGCACTGTGCACGAACACTGTTTCAGTCAATGGACATCCAGGTTTAACCCGAAGCTTCAATGGTTGAAATATTGTGTGTGCTTTCTATTGTTAACCAGGAGAATTTGTCGTCCTTTGGGTGCCATTCTATAGAGAAATTTCGCCCAATTCCAACTCGAAATTATGTAAAAATAAGCGCATAGTTTGTGATAGGTCTTCCAGTTTTATCTATAACAGGGAAGCAATATCCCATACGGATTATTGCAAAAATCGAATGTTTTAGGCCGAGATGGACAGACCAGATCAATCAGGTCAAACGAGATTCTGCGGCGTCGTGTTTGAACGGACTGATCTGGCTGGTCTCGTTAATGCGACTGAATATGACAACTCAGGGTGATTGACTGTCGTACTAATATGTTTCTTATATGACAGTGGACACTTTAATATTGCAGTCATCATATAATAAAAAAGACAAGAAGATTTATTTCCAAATTCAACAAAATACTGCATTTTGATTGGCTGAGAGGTACGGTGTAACTTGCAATCCACAGTAGTTTTTTTACACCGTGGTTAACCACGGTGTAAAAACAAGAATACACAATAGCAGGGTATATGGCTAAAAAGTACCCATTTTTAATTATTAATTCATACCTTCTGCTCGGTTATGTTAGAACAAAAATAAAAATTCAGGAAATTTAATATTTATGTGTAATACAATATTACAGATATAGATGTCATTGGAACTGGCTCATTGAGCCAGTTCCAATGACATTCATATTTGTCTGGTTTTATTTGGAAACTTACAAAGTACAAATTTTCTGTCAGTTTTTCCCACAATTTAGGTTAAAGTATTAAGTAACTAAAATTCTTGGAAATAAATCCGTTATCCTTGTGCTTTCCAGGGTGTTTGGGAATTTACACCGGTCTGGGAACTCATACACCATTCGGCTTTGCCTCAGGGTGTATGAGTTCCCAAACTGGTGTAAATTCCCAAACACACTGGAAAACACAATGATAACTAATAGTATACATCCGCAGAGGCTCAAAACGCACAACTTGCATTTTAGGCTGCAGATTTGCTCGAATAAAATCCCTGAACTGCCGTTAGCATGATAGGCCATTCCTCTCCAGTTTCCCTTCAGGAATGTTGCGACGGGCAAGGGGTACATGGGGTGTCTGCCCCCCCCCCCCCCCCCCGCCCCTTCATTCATCGAATTTACAAAAGACAGAAATGCTAAGCCTTATATTGGAAAAAGTTAAGTTTCAGAGATGACGAGGGTGGAATTTTTCCAAACATGTCTTGACCTAGGTCAAAATATGGAGTTTCCGGCTGAAAAGTAGTGACTCGAAATAATGAATAAAAAACAGTCAAAATCTCCCAAATATTGATGTTTTTACTTGAAATTTGCGACTACAGAAAGCCTCAGGGGGATAGTTTAATGTTCGAAATTATGTAGTGGTAATCGAAATTTTGCCTACAGGGGGAGAGAGGCAACTCAAAATTAAGGGATATACCTATCCCTTATCAGCGTCCTTGATTTCTCCGCCTTGTGTCCATGATAATCAGAGCTGAGCTTGAAGAATTTCACAAAAGCCTCCAACAAAACCTACTGGGTTTATAGATTGTTCATATTGCCTCTATTTTCAATGAAGTCGTGCTGTGAAGCAAGAAGAGAGAGAGAGAGAGTGGAGGAGAGAATGCGTTTTTGGAGTGGAACAGCAATCCTAAAAAAGTCAGTTTAGTCAATTACGTCTAACACTTAACGTGGTGCTGGGTAATGTCCTTTAAAAATTAGCTGGGTTTTGTCGGTGTCATTCGATAGCTTAAAATGTGAGTTATAATTGGTCTGTATCTGAAATGTCTGCCCATGGTCAGTGCATCCAAGTACGAATAGGCTAATACTGGTTATATTTAAGAGCTGCAAAGGGTACATGCCAGTCGGGCTAATAGTACACAAAATAGCTAATCCGAACCATGTTATTGTTATTGAATTATGTGATTAGTTGAGAATAGTGTTGTCTGATAGTACTGAAATGGTTAACCGGATAACCGGTTTGAAACCGGTTACCCGACAACCGGTTAACCGAAATATCGATAGTGATCGCCATTCCACTGTTAAAACGTAGTAAATCTGCCGCTTCTTCTTGGGGATAGATTAAACCTCGACGCAGCGCCGTATTTTTTGAGAAATAATCGACTTAGGCGTTCAAGACTTCGTTAATGATCGGCAATTACCGTTAGTACTGAGTAACCGCAGAAACTATTCCGTAGTATGTAAACAAACGAACGTTGTCGAGTACTCGACAACGTTCGTTTGTATACACACTACGGAATAGTTTCTAGGAAAACTGCTTTCCAATTTCTATAGTTTTGATCCCAGATTCGGTGAAATAATGTCTACAGATAACCGGATATTATCCGGTTATAGCTCGCGGTTAGTCGGTTGTGAAAATGAGCCAACCGTTTCAGCCCTTCTGTCTGAAAAGTTGAAAACCCTGCACTGACCATTGCACCGAAATTGGTAAGTAACTTATATTTCGCCTCGTACAGCCAGGGAGGTAACTAATATATATATTTTTTCTTTTTGTGGGGGGTGGGTGTGTATGTAGGACGGTGCCCGACGTCTCGGTCATATTAGACCGACATTTTAAAAGGAAATATACTGGGGGGGGGGGGGGAAGGGGT
This sequence comes from Pictodentalium vernedei, assembly GCA_031216915.1. Classification (NCBI taxonomy): domain Eukaryota; kingdom Metazoa; phylum Mollusca; class Scaphopoda; order Dentaliida; family Dentaliidae; genus Pictodentalium; species Pictodentalium vernedei. Next base: position 409,521,831 of record CM062290.1, read on the forward strand.
CGTCAAGTGAATATATCGCCGTAATCCCCCCCCCCCCACACACACACACACATACACACACACACACACGCACACTGATCTCGAAATAGCGAAAGTCTAAGCAGCATTTTTTTTCCTAGAATGTGAATAGGGTATTTATCATTTACCCAAAGAACTCGATTTGAATTTTTAAAAAAAAATATTTCAAACAACTTCACCAAAACCATGTCACGTGAGTCTTCATTGAAACGAGCTGAACAAGGGGTATCACTTGATATGAGTTGGGTGAAACTTTTTTAAACTTTCTTTTTAAACTGGTAATTTTGTAATTTACGGGGACGGATACCGTTGATTCGTTAGATAAAGAGTTAACCAATTCAGCCTTGAGTTCTATCAAACAAGATTAAAAAGACCAATGGTTAAGGATATAGCAAATGTTCTTGAAGAAAACGTAAGTGCGTTGCATGAGCATGAAACACGGTAGGTTACGCTGCGAACGTTTTTTTTTTCAGACTGTCCAGCAGTCAAAGGCTACAAACTGTACAAGTGCCGTGATATCAAATTGTGTCTAAAAATTATTACAACAGACGTCCATCAGCCGGTTGCTGAGTGCGACTGCAAAAAGAATGGAGGGCATTTATTTCTGATTACTGAACAAGCAGTACACATGTGTGCCAAAGAAATTGTCGGCACAGCTGGAAGTGGTGAGTTTGTGTATTGTTTTAAACGCTGCGTGCTCTTCTTTCTTAAATTTTCGCCTTCTCTGCAGTTAAAACGAGAAGTCCTGTCATGAAATGTGCACAAATAGCACGCCTATCTGCGCGTTAATCTACGCGTTATGACTATAGTGAGGCCCTCAAATTCTGTACATATGATCTGTGCACAAGCAGTGTTTCAGCCAATGGACCTCCGGGTAACCCGGAGGTCCATTGGCAGAAACATTGCCTGTGTTTGCTATGAGTACCAAGGGCACCTGCCGTGCTTTGGATGTCATTCGATATGGGAATTGCGCGCTATTCATACGCGCAATTAAGCCTAGATAAGCGCACAGTTCATAACAGGACTTCTAGTTGCAACTGTATCACATCTTTATTTAATAGCTATCGAATAATTGAATAACGACTCGCAATGATGGGAGTCGTTAATAAAGCCACATCGATGGGCTGTGGCGAAATGTACATCCATCACTAAAACTGGTTGGCGGGAAGGTGAGTTTTCAAACAAAAAATGTTTAAACCATCAAAATATGTAAAAGTTTTAATTTTCAGTTTAGCAGCAGATAAATAGAAATATTCTGAAACTAAACGAAATAAAGCCTTCATTGGTTTGTGTACAGACAAAATAAGCCCTCTGCTAAATCAGCATTTAACAGCCGGTAGTTTTCAAATCCCTTTCAAGCGTAACGTGACGTCTTTGTGGTCAACATTGAATCTAACCCATCACATGTGCAAATAGGTCACAACACAAACAAACAACAACACTTCGTATCTGCCCCTTGTCGTGTCAACATTAGACAACAGCGACTGCTAGCAGGTGGCCCCATACTACAGTAGCTTGACCGACAACCGAAAACTCTGAACCCTGCAGCTCGTGGCTTCTCCGACAACACAACGTGGATGTGTCTTTGTCGTGTCAACAGTAATCAACTGCGACTGCTTGCATCTGGGACCACAGTGCAATAGTTTCATCAACTACCGAAAACTCAGACCTCTGCAGATCAGTGCTTGAATGCAGCAGTATATAACAAGATTGCTAGAAAGGTCAGTTGTCACATATATAGAAATGTCTCCACCGCCGTTATCTTGGGGTGGAAGCTGTACGAATATAAATAATTATCACTCAAAAAAATCTCTTTAAGATTTTAAGGTTCTCGACACCTCTCAACCGATCACTTTGGAACAATATTATAAGTTGTTGTGATGAATTGACGGTAACATGGTCTGAGGTTTGCGGCTCGGAACTTATGTTCAACCGAGACGTGAAGCCAAAACCAACGTCGTGAAACACGAGAGGTTTATTTACGAAAACTGTGATCGTTAAAAGTTGCCTTTTTCAAGGCAACTTTTAACGATCACAGGTTTAGTAAATAAACCGCTCGTGTGCCCTACCACTGGGTAAATAATCAATAAACCAGATAAACTCATTTCATCTGAGTTTGTATCGTAAATCGGTTTGTAATTTAAACAACACTTCACCCGGGACACCGTCTGCTGCACGTGTGAAAAATCCAGAAAAATGAAGCGGCTTGCTTGACACTGCGTTGATGAAGCAATTACGAAACGGGCGACGTCATTTCAAATATTTAGCGTTCTGACGTCAGACAGTAAAATTGGCTACTGGGGCCGTAAACATAAACGAAACTACGCCAGCTCTTATCCAATCAGAGGGCGAGGATTTTACTCTTATTGGATCAATATATACTACTCAAAGTTTGCTAAGCACCAAATATTTGACACATCATTGTGAAATTTGCTTGTGACATATTTGCGATGTCGTTGGAGGATATGATTGGGGAATGCATGGAGATGGTCCCCAGTTTTTACATTAGCTCTCTTGACAAACAGACTTTTCGTGAAAGTCATGGAAAGCATGTACCCCTTGATTTTCATGATGTTTTCGTGTACTGTCTACATGTACAAGACATGTGTAGAGTATTCTATCTTCATTTCAACATAAACCCTTGTGATTTAATGATAAAATATGGCAAATTCAAGTGTAAGAAGACTTTTGTCTGAAGCAGATATGTGGTTGGCTGTAGGGATGGTGGGCATGGAGCTACCCATCGTCAGGTTGGTGAAGTCCTTGGTGTGCACCATACTGTGATCACCAGAGGCTGGGCAAGATTTCAGCAGTGTAGCACACCAGTAAAACGGCATGTGGTGGCAGAGACAGGGTAACATCTGCAGCTGAAGACCGGCTTTTGATCATTCAGGCCTGTAGGAATCGCTTTGCCACACCAACCCAGCTTCGCAGTGACCTTCAGAATGTATCCGGGCTAAATGTTTCGACGCAGACTATCCTGCCAAGGTTGCACGAAGGTGGTCTCCGATCGCGAAGACCATGTATTCGCATTTCGCTGTCCCAAAACCATCACCAGGCACGATATGAATGGGCCATTGGCCACGTTGGACGAACCAGAGAAGATTGGCGACCTGTCCTTTTTACAGATGAGTCAAGGTGCTGCTTGCTGCTTAGACCACATAGATAGGCGTTCTTGGGTATGGAGAAGGCCAGGAGAGCGATTCCATGCAGCCAATATTGCTGAGCATGACCGCTGTTGTGGGGGATCAGTCAACAGCAGTGATGGACGTACAGAGTTCTGTGTCCTTGAGCGTGGTACATTTGACTGCGCAGCGGTATATTGAAGAGATCCTGGATGTCCATGTCAGATTGTATGCAGGTGCAGTGGATGATAGATGCATTCTGATGGACGATAATGCCCGTCCACATGTTGACCATGCTGTCGGGGTGTACCGACAGAGGGAGGAGATTGCGCGTATGGACTGGCCAGCAAGATCCCCTGACCTCCATCCAATCGAACATGTCTGGAATGAGTTGCAGCTTGCAACATTAGTCCGTCCAGTCCAGCCAAGAAGTCCAGAAGCTTGGTGTCATGTTGGTCCAATAATGGAACAACATCCCAGAAAGGACCACCAGTAACCTGATTGAGAGCATGAGAAGGCATTATCAAGCTGAAATTAACAATAATGGGTCTCATACTCGATATTGAACCCATACCAGTTCGCACCGTCAACTTTTTGGCAAATTGAAAAAAATCCTCTTTTACCAATAATATCCATTTTCCATGGTTACCGCATTCAAAAGCTAAAACATAATGTCAAACACAAACAAAATCTTAGTTTCTGTACTTAAATCATTAAAGATATAATTAAATAAAAAAATATATACACTTGTCATTACAATATTTCAACTAAAACGTAAAACAGGTAGTTGGATATACTTGGTGCTTAGCAAACTTTGAGTAGTATATTTTGATGTCTGCGAAAAATAAATCTAATGTTGATATTCACATTTTCGTGGCAATGCCAACTGGACAATTACAACATATTTTAGTTATTATTAATAAAAACAAATTACGAGATTGGAAAGTTGATACAGCGTTATTAATTGCCATGCAAGGTAGTAGTACACCATGGTGTTTAGTGGGTGAAAACTATTGAGCTACACCGTAACAGCTTTCACATCATCAAACTTCGTGACTTGGGAGGAAGTATTGTGTTGAATTCCATGACTCCATTTTAGTAGGGGAGGGGGAGTTTGACTAGCAATGTTTTTCGCTGACGCCACAGCAATGTAGTTGAAAAGCGATCATTGCATATTCCGCAATTCCTATTTAGAACTTAGAGGAATGAGCTCCATCTGCCATCTTTCAGTAATAAAAAAGGAAGACTCAACGTGCCTGTTCCTTTGTCAAGTTAAAATTGTAATTCATCAGTTAAATTTGATCTCATTGTTCTTTCTGAACCCGTAACTTGATTGGCTGAGATGCGCTCATCTCAGGTAAATTCACTCTTACCGTGCTCTGATTGCCGGAAGCGGGCGAATTAGAACATGTCTGAATCCACGCTACGCGAGATCACAGATTGAACATACCCCGGGGTTGTTTTCAGAATTTGTTACTTCGATCAGGTCAAATAGACCGAGATCGAAAATGGCATTTTTTTTATTATTGTTCTTCTTCAAATAAAACGGGTCTGGAGAATTTTGTTCACTTCTAACGATGACAGGAATTACAATGGAGGTGAACGTCCCTTGTTTCGTTAGACATTCGGGCATTTGACATTGGAAATCTATTTGTTAACGAACACCTTTGGGGCTCGTTAACAAATAGGTTTACACAGACAAATTCCCAAATGTCCAACTCAACAAAAAACGTTTATCTCCTAGTTAGACATTAGCGTGCAGCAGTTAATTAGCCTGCAACAGGCATCTCTCTGAAATAAGTTGGCAGACCACCAAAAGACTCAAAACCCTTCAGCTCAGCTGCTCCAAAGCAACTCTTTGGGGGACACTTTGCAACAGCGCTGCTGATAAAGCCCTAATGCTTGAAACTGAATATAAAATTGCCTCGTTGGTAGTAAAATGTGACAACTGAACTTTCCATCAGCTTATCGCAACATCTCTCATTATACATCGAACTTCACACCCCACTGATGATAAAAATAAATGTGTATGTCTCAAGACGAACTTGGCCAAGGCATAACAAGTGTCTTACAAAACACTGTTGCCGCAGGTGGAATTCGAACCAAAAACCTCTCGGCTTGCAGCCTGCACCACTACTTACTGAGCCACCGCGCCTCGAACTGATTGTTTTAATATCTTGATATTTCCAAGGCGACTCAAATACATATCGATGTTTATAACTAAAGCACGAAGGAATATATGCATATCTTAATGGGTAAAGGTGCGTCATATTAAGTAAACGGTATTTGGAGCGAACAGACAAACGAAAAGCGGTTGAATAAAACAGGGTCGGATTCCTTTCAGAAGTTGAACGGTTGTCTGAAATCTTCGAACGGACCTTCAGTTTCCAGGCACATAGAATATAGAATAGTTTGCTGTAGTTTCATTCAGAGTTTCAAGACGGGACTGAAAACGTTACTGATCCTAATGGGTAAATGATGGGTATTATTAAGTCAATTTTAACATGAATAGCACACGCACATGCAAACAATGCTTGAACCAGGGAATAAAAATATAAAAAAATATCACTGCACAATTTGCGCACCCTATTTTGTGGCCTCCGCTAGCCCCAACGACTTTTCTGACCAACCATGCATGCTACCATTGTCTGTTACTGATCGAAAGTATGTTGTGATCACCACAGAAAACCATGACTATGATTACTTTTATCATTTATGTCTTCGATGTGAGAGATTACAGTTGATTATCATTTGAACAATATATTAAAAAACGAACAAATAGTTAAAAGGGTATACACTTTAACAAATAGTTTACATGTGTCACGAAATTTAGCCAGGGAGTGGGGTGGGGTGAGGATGGGTCCCCCCCCCAATAGTGGCCAAAATTTCCTATAGTTGAAAATTGGAAGGGCAAGTCATGAGTAGTTGGAAACTTCATCTGTCTGGATTTTAGAGATTCGTTGGTGATGCTGATGTCTCCTTCACTTCCCAAAATTCCAACTCGGTTTCAAATCGGCAAAAATTCCAACTGTTACTATTTACAACTACCGTGTACGCAATATCTAGCTTCATTATCATAAGTATATATGATGTCAATCAGTACGAGATTTCTATAGCACGTTTACTTATCGTAAAAAAATCCTTGAAATGCACTTTAATAAAATCGTATCATGTAAAACCGTTATCCTGAGTTAATTCCATCATACAAAATAATGAACATCGAAAACTGATCATTCCTACATAAGATCTGATTTCATATTAGGAGAGTGTGAATTGTTCAAAGTTCTCAGCTCGAGCATTTGTTTAGCACATATTCAATTCCCAGAATAATTCCAAATAATAATAACAATCTGATCATTTTATCGCAGATGTGTTGGCATTTCAGTTACTGGAATTAATTTTATGCCCGCTTTCATGGCTTCATTTTCAAACTTTTTCTCGGTAATAAATTTCTAACTAGGGAAGGGACCGGGAGAGGTTGGACATTCTCAACCCTACACAACCAATCAGAAACCTCTAGTCACGTACCTAAAGTTAGAATACATTACCTAAGGTATGAACAGTTAAGGCATTAAGGGGCCATAAGATTACAGCAAATTAGAATAGATTCCAACTACTGTTATGCACCCCGTTATTTAGATATAATATTTCATGAAACTTCCATCGGAGTAGAGAGACACTGATGAGTTTAGCTAAGGTATTTGAATGGCGTCAGTGATGGAGATTTTATGATGCAAGGTTATGGTGCAATTGAATAACGTTCCACGAAGTTGTATAAGCTCTGCTAACTATCACCGACACTTTTGACAGGCAGTCATGACGGTCTTATGAAAGCTACCATCACTTCAATATACGTTAAACACTGTTACATAACTTTTATGTTAAATGAATGCTAGGTTGTATATTGTGGTATAGGTTTGTGTGAAAATCCTAAAAGGAATATGTTTGATGTAGGGTTGTGTGAAAATCCTAAAGGACTATAAAGTAAAATACATTTTTAGTAATTGGAGGAAAAGGGCTGTTTATTCGAGTTGCCATAGTAGTCAGAACTCAGATGACAGAGCCCGGATCCAGAAACAACATTGATAAGTAACCTGAACAATACTGAAGGAAAAAAGTAACGCAAGTTCAGCTTTGGTAATATAAATGTTCATCCGTAGACCAAATGTAGTAAGATTTGACAAACAGCTACTTCAATGTTCTGTCTAAAGAGTATTTAGTTAGTGAAGGTACCACAACTTGAAGGTTTCATATTCAGTGGATGTGATTCACATTATCTTTGAACAGAATGTATTTCACTTGCATGGATTTGCCTTGTTACAGATTATTTTAAATTATAAGAAGGCAAAGACATGTGATTAAATTTTAGCCACAAAACAAACCTTCTTAGCACTCTACCAGTTAAAGATAATTCCTTGTATCAGCCTCAAGGAAAGTCAATTATCGTTTTATCGACAGAAAAATCGGTTGTAAATTCCTTGTTTATTACATAGTTTTCGAAGAAAAACAGCATATTCACAGGCAACAAAATATATTCAATTTCAACACATATATATAGGAAGTATACTGTAAAAAATTACCGTAATTGTACGGTTAACTACTGGCAGATGACTGTCAAATACAACGGACCCGAGGCTGTAAATTAATTTTAACGGCGTTGCCGTAGAAAAACCCGCAAAATTGATCCAATGAACGTATTTCTCCTGTCACGCTGTCCAATTACGTCGCACAGCAGTAAAAATGGTGAATTGTAGGATCGGCCTTGCCATATGTCACTCTGGAAGTCGCCATTTCCAAGAAGGACGCCCGATGCATTTGAAGACGAACAACAAAGTATTACTGTCAATTTTTAAGTTTGCGGCCAAGTGAATCATGTTCATTGCAGTCTTGGACATGAAAATCAAATAACGTCAATTTTTTATGTGTATAATTGTTTCGGTAATCATGCAGAATAGCAGACTGTTCGTCCTGCGTCACCGATATTCGATGCATCTTATGGCTTGTGGCCACGAATCTCCGCTAAGGCCGGCATAACCATATGCTTTTATTGGTTCAAGGTAAAATGAGGTTAATGATGGCTGGAATTAAATTATGGTTTTCAGTTAATTACGGGCCATATGGCTGGAACTCTGCCTCCGGTCATTTTGACCGTAATTATTTTGATGGTAATTTTTACGAGAAAATAAGGCAAATGATGGTTGAAATTGTTTACGGTCATATGACCGTCAGCTAGTTTCCAGGCATATGACCGTACAAATAACCTCAAACCGTGAAAAAAAATTACGGGAATATACGACAAATGACAGTCAATTTTTTTTTACGGTTTTCCGTAATGGTTACGGTCATATGCCTGGAAACTGGCTGCCGGCCATATGACCGTAAAAAATTACGGTAATTTTTTACAGAGTAATGTGCATTAACTTATTTGTTCATGTTGTAATTAATTGTTATATTTGAAAAGTTCCTGAATATTGAAACACGAAAAAAAGGAAGGAGCAAGTTGGTATCGCAAACAGGTATTTTGAATCATTATATCAACCTACCTATGGTATTTATAGACAACAAAGACAGAGCCGCGAAATATCAACTCGATTTCTATAAAAAATAGAATAGATCAGCAATACTGCAGAATATCAACACTAGCTACTAACGAGTGTTTTAGCCACGTAAATTACCAGTTTTGTCTTTCGTATAATAATAAGCAATATTCTAATCAATGTGTAACCAACTGAGATTCCAATCTACCCATCAGGTCAAAGATCGGCGCATTTCAGTAATGTGGAACTGTCAATGCAAATCGTTATAGTTTATACAAATGTGGAACAATATATCTTACTGGCAATTTAAACCTACATTAAAATAATGCTGTAATCTCCAGTAATTCTAACAGTAAGACTTCGATTATATACTGTACAAATTACCCCACCAGGTGAAGGGAATCATATTTGTATTACAGGACAATTTCTCTGTGAAAGCAAGCAGAGATCACATACAGACTCACTGAGCGTTTATTCAGGAAAAGGCGCACGATACCAATTACAAGGAACGACCGGCTCGGGGACAGGGCAATTTTGGTAAATTAATTGGCCCATCATGGGATGGTGCGTTATGATGCAGTGTCATTATATCAAGCGAACCATACTCTCCGACCAGAGCGGGGAAAGGAATATAGGACTATAACGTGGGAGTAGGTGGGTAGTTTCAGCGTGTCATAAATGTGTTTTCTCAGATCATGTCATTTTTTACTTACTCATATTTATGACTACGTCTGAGTATAAAATAAGCTCAGAGCGATTCCTCATAGAAATCAGTCCCAATGACTAGTATGAAGCATTGTGAATAGATTCGATCCTTATATTGAAGTAAAAAGTGCGTGAATGTCATTGGAACAAGTGTTGAGTCTAGGGCTGATACGGTTGGCTCATTTTCACAACCGACTAACCGCGAGCGATAACCGGATAAAATCCGGTTATCCGTAGCCATTATTTCACCGAATCTGGGATCAAAACTAAAGAAATTGGAAAGCAGTATTCCCAGAAACTATTCCGTAGTGTGTATACAAACGAACGTTGTCGAGTACTCGACAACGTTCGTTTGTATACATACTACGGAATAGTTTCTGCTGTTACTCAGTACTCACGTAAATTGCCGTTCATTACAAAAGTCTTGAACGCCAAAGTTGATTATTTCTCAATAAAAACGGCGCTGCGTCGAGGTGTAATCTATCCCAAAGCAGATTTACTACGTTTTAACCGTGGAATGGCGATCACTATCGATATTTCGGCTAACCGTTTGACGTGTTTTCCAAATCGGTTAGGTAGGTAACCGGTTTCAAACCGGTTATCCGGTTAACCATTTCAGAACTAGTTGAGACAGGGGCTGGTGAGGGCTGGAAAGCGGAAAAAATGAACATTTTTAATACACATGTAGATGTTAAATGCTTTATTTTTTGCCGTTTGCATCATTAGATCCCAGCATTCATTCACAGATGGTTAAATAAAGTAATACCACATAAATCAGGTGACTTAAAGCAGCTATGGTTCACCTGTGACATCAGAGACTTCGATATAAGGGTACTTGACAGGGAGAGTGCGGGGGGGGGGGGGGGGTCTATGTATTAATATCCGTAAGATTTCATGGACATCCACATCAATAATGGTGACGTTCTACTCTAGAATGAACACTGCAACTTTGAAAGAGATTGGGGGAATACTGGGTTATATGCATCCATCCGTCCCTCTCTCTGTTAGGTTGTCCATTCTTCCATCCAGTATTCAAGCCGTACGTCTTATTATGCGATTCTCCAAGTAATAGTTGAACCACCCTGAAACACCAAGGTTTTATTTCGGTAGGAAATGTGTGAAAAACAAAAACGCCACGTGTGTCTGTATTTTTCCCCCTGCTCCCTCCCCAAATAGATATGTAAAAAGTGGACTCCAAACGAAATGTTAACCCTTTACCCAACGCCGACGATATCAAAATGTATTATTTTAAATGTAATGATTTTTAATTTTTCAAAAAATTTCAACAAAACCATATCATGTGACCCCTCATTGGAACGAGCTCAATGAGCTCGTTCCAATGATATGATTTTCTTGAAATATTTTCAAAATTTTTTTTTTTTTCAACTGCCCAATTTGCATATTACGCGGACGGATGCGGCCAATTCGGTGGGTAAATGGTTAAAATAGATAGTCAATAATAAACAATTTAATTATAGGCTAGCCTGTGAATTATCGCAAATTAAGTATAAGATGTTTTTCGATATCTATTGACTCGATGGATATCGAGAAATATCCCCCAGTAGCTTCCTAAATGACCTCACGCTACGCCGCGTCACGACGCCTTGAAGGAACGATCAACTGATTGTAGTTATTGTTTTGAAACGTACGCATTTGGAATCGAATTGGGCTGAATATTGTGTAATGAAATGTCGCGTAGCATATAATAAAAAAAAAAAACTCGCGCAAGCGCTCGTGAAAAATAAAACTTTCACGTCCACACTCATGAGATAATTCCAGATTCTGACTAAAATAGAGTAGATTTTCTTTTTTATTATATACCACGAGACATTTTATTGCACAATATTCAGCCCAATTCGACCCGAAATGCGTGCCTTTCAAAACAATAACAAAGATCAGATGATCGTTCCTCCAAGGCGAGGTGACGCGACGTAGCGTGACGCCATTTGGGAAGCTACTGAAGAATATAGATCGATATCTATCGAGTCGATATATACCGAGAAATATCTTTAAGAGAATTTGCAATAATTCACTGTCTGGCATATAATGAAAAAGAAAATCTTCTCTATTTTTGTCAGTATCGGGAATTACCTCACGAGTGTGGACCTGAAAGTTTTATTTTTCGTGTGAGCTTGCGAGAGTGAAAAATAATACTTTCAGGTCAACACGATGAACTTTTTCAGTAGCTTTCTAAATGACGTTACGCTTCGGTGCGTGACGTCGCCTTGAACGTCTCCTTGAGGGAGAGATCAGCTGATCTTTGTTATTGTCTTGAAACTGTTTGCAGTCGAAGTGGGCTGAACATTGCGCAGTAAAATGTCATGTAGCATATAATAAAAAGAAAGTCTACGCTGATTTTGTGAATCTCATTCGTGTTGACCAGCAAGCACTCGTGAAAAGTAAAATGTTCAGGTCCACACTCATGAGATATTTCCCGATATTCACTAAAACAACGTAGACATCCTCTATGTATATAGTTTCATAATGATAGCTAGACAATCATCAAGTGTTTGATAATAATTTGGCTTGGATACCAAGGGTGTAGCTGGGTGGGGATGGGGTGTGTGTTTAGTTGGGGTGGCGGGAAAAGAGAAACAATTAAAAAATACCACTCATGGCAAACAGTAATCAAAATGTTGTCTCAACGACCACAGGACGTACCCCGACAAACACATATCTGAACCTTAGGATCTAACAGGAAATATCATACTACAAACTTATATTACTACCTTGGTTCCAAGGTTGGACTTAGTAAACATGGCTTAAGGTCTCCTAGATAATACTTTAGAAAACCGGCTGCATTTTATTTTTCAGTCAAAAACATTGATTATTTAAATTCCATAAAAGAGCATTAAGACAATAGATGCACCGCCATTGGCTTGAAATTTCAAAATATTTGGTTCGTTCGTTCGTTCGTTCGTTCGTTCGTTCGTTCGTTCGTTCGATCGTTCGTTCGTTCGTATTTGGTTCGTTCGTTCGTTCGTTCGTTCGTTCGATCGTTCGTTCGTTCGTTCGTTCGTTCGTTCGTTCGTTCGTTCGTTCGTTCGTTCGTTCGTTCGTTCGTTCGTTCGTTCGTTCGTTCATTCGTTCATTTCGTGCCATCTCATTTTGCCGGTGACCTTCAGTCATCGAGATCCATAAAACCCATATTATTACCGATCCTGGGTACACCTTTGGATACGTTCACGTTCTGATATTTCTATTTGAAATTTCGTTTGTTTTTATCACAGGTTCGGTATGGGTAGATGGAAGAGATGTGTATGACAACGATACGTTGTACGCCTGGAATGGTGAACCTCTCCCATATAAACTATGGGCTCATGACGATCCGGACTACGGAAACGAGGATTGTATCATCATCAGTTCGGCAAGAGATTTCAATTTTAGAGATGCAGCTTGCAGCAACACAATTTACCATGGCTATATCTGTCAAATAGATGTGTTATAACTGTACAATTCCAAGAGTGGAAAAAGGAACGAATAAAAATGATTTCTCGTTTTTAAGCAATGTTGTCTGCTGTCTTCACTACTTCAGTTTTTTTTGGGGATGTCACAACCGTTAACAGGGACCGATCAGGACTATTTAAAATACGCTCTAGCCTCGGAGCCTATTTTTTCAATTCATGCGCCAGATTTCAATTTATGGAGTCACGCTGCTGTTTGTAACACACACTGCAAGTATGTAATAGCTCTCATCATTTTCATTTAGTACACTATAGCAAACATTAATCTTCACTGTGGTTTCTGATCAAGTCTTGGCCGCCTATTTAGGCAGCCAAGACTTGACCAGAAACCACAGTGAAGATTAATGCTTGGTAATTAAGACTTGAAGTATTAACTTAAGCACTCTACAACAATGATAAATGATAATCATATATATAATACATGTAAGAGTGTCTCTCTCGATTATCCATCGAAAGAATATCAAAATATGATCTGAGAAGTTACGCGCCAACTGAGAAGCCTATTTCTGAGATTTAAGAGTCAGGTCCTGATGTTTCAGAACCAAATACGCACTGGCGCATGCCCAGGTCGGCCCCTGCGTTAATTATTCCCAGTACCTTATTCGACATTTGTTATCAACCGCACAACCGATAAAATCACTATGAAATGACGATGTTCGACTACCAACAATTCAAACCCCTGCAGCTGATAACGAATGAGGGGTATGTTCGGTTGATAACGAATCTCAAATAAGGAACTGGGAATAAGTAACGGTTGTCACATCAGTACTTTCTTTTTATACCACGGAGGTGTATTAATATGGGCGCGTATTATTGAGATAAAAAATACGGACATTTTATCTTTTTCTCCAACAAGACTATAACTGATCTAATACGCTTGGTGCTCAACCTTCTCCACATGGAGTGCTGTTCACAATAACATCATTTCTTACACACTGAAACTTGACATTTATTATATGCTAGTCTGTGAATTATCGCAAAATATCTAAAATAAATTCTCGTTATACATCGACTCGAAAATTGTCACCTATTTTATGATAATTATCTGTACATTCTGGTATGCGCAGATCAAACCTACCGTCTAATTAATTGTTGGAAAGGGCTCAAAGAGCCCTTTCCAACAATTAATCAGATGATAGAGTTTCAAATATGTCATACAGCTTATTAAACTTCCTCGCATGCTAGCGTACATAGAGATCCTTCAAATATGGCTAAAGTGGGCCAGTGGCGTTATGCCAATGGGGCACGGGGGGGGGGGGGGGGGAAATATTTTCGGTGAAGGCCTGGGAAGCGCCATTTCCGGCAATCTGGGATGTATTTTTTGCCAAAATTTTGGGGCGCGCTACGCGCCAACCGATGGTGGCGCTCCGCTTAGATGGTATTACCGATCCGGGACCCCACTTTTTCCCCAGCATGACACCCCTGAAGTGGGCATTGCATTAAAAGGGTTAAACCACATATTGCTAATTACATGAACTCTATGTGGCAGACGTCTAGTAACTCTTGTGGAAAAGACACAACTTACACATTCATTTTGGGGTAATATGCGACCAGAATTTGTTCCCTGTCAATGTCCTTTCATAACAGAGCACATTCTAATGTGATAATACACAAGGCGTAAAGAGATACCCCCAAACATGCAATATATCAGATTGTATTAAATATTTCATTCCGCAGCCATTACCCAGAAAACATTCTATGCAATCAAATTTCTGCAGTTGTATAATTTTAGCCATACACAACGCGAATTGCATACAGAGCTTCAGTCACCAAGAGCAGCGTAACAGAAGTAATTGGTGTGGAATAAAATCCTTTGGTGATTCTTATTCACATTTGTTAAACTAGGAAATGTAATGATATTCCCAAGAACTTTATGGACTGGGCCGAAAATCCCTACACATCAAAACTCGTTTGATAACATATTCTAGATCCAGATGCACATTGCGTTCTAGCAATTTATTCCACATCCAAGTATTCCTCCAGAAAATATTTTATGCAATCGATTTCCAACCGTTGGATAACTTCAATACACACAAACCGGGTTCAGAGCATCAGTCACCGAAAGGTAACGTAAATTACGTCAGGGCTAAAGTCATTCCCAAAAGTATCGAAAAACATTTTTTCAAGGATTAATTTCAGCAGATTATATTGCAGTTTTAAAGCTGAATTTCAAAAACTTTGAAGCTGATCACACAAAGGGAAGGATGTGGAATATCATAGAATGCAACACGCATCTGGACGATACACCTTTTATCGAACTCGTTGTGGAGGCCTAAGGTCACACAAAACTCGGGCCTTATATGGAGTCACATGAGATGGTTTTGTTGAAATTGTTTTTAAAATTGTGTGAGAAAATTAAAAAAAAAAAAATTGAAATCATGTGTTTTCTGTAAAGGTATAAAATCTATTCGTAGGAATTAGGCCAAATTATACAATACGTGAACACAAATGTGAACAATACACCGTGAATTATGACAAGACTCAACAATAGCGTGCTTCACTTCAGTATATACAGCGTGCCTTCAATTTTTAAAATCGAAATACTGTATGAGGATGTTGTATACTAAGTATCAAAAGATTCTTATTGGTTCTTGCAGAAAAGAAAATTCCCAATATTGCACTGCGTCAGATTTCAGCTCTTCCATATGAGCCAAAACATCAACCCCGGAACTTCATTTAAACAAACCTGAATCTGATCTCACTAGGGATGCTCTAAACCAAATATCAAAATATTTTGACTGGCGAACCCGAAGAAGATTTTTAAAGTTTCTTCCTTATACTGCTCTAAGTTGAGATTTGTGTAATCAATGGGGAGCCCAAATATCAAACTGGGATTTCATTTGAAGAAAAACCTTGCACTACCCTCCCCCTAAGGATGTTGTATACCAAAAAAGAAGGATTTTGATTGATGGTTCCGGAGAAGAAGATTTTTAAAGTATATTCCCCATATTGCACTAAGGTAAAATTCGGGCTCGCAGAGGGAACCCAAATATCAACCCAAAGTATTGATATGAAAAAACTACAATCTGGTCTATATAGGGATGGTGTATATTAAATATAAAAATATTCTGATTGGTGGATCTGCAGAAGAATATTTGTAAATAATGTTCCCCATATTGCACGAACAAACTGGAATTCGACCCTTCTATTCCATATATCAATAGATTCTGACTAGTTGTTCTGGAGAAAGAGATTTCTAAAGAGTATTCCTTATAAAGTTAGAATTCGGGCTTCAATAGCAGGGATTCTACTCAAGACTCAGTAATAGCGTGCTTCACTTCAATGTATACAGCGTGCCTCCAATTTTTAAAATCGAAATTCTGTATAAGGAAGTTGTACAGTACGTGGAGAGTGTATTATCACTAAATCACCCGCAGAGTGGAGATTCCACCCAACCAATAATTGCAAATTTGTTGCAAGGCATAACAAGCACAAGCAAAGTTTCAGCCAATGGACCTCCGGGTTAAACCCGGAGGTCCAAGGGTTGAAACAGTGCTTGTATTTTTTGTCGATATGTACAAAATTTGAAAGTAATAGTTTGGGTGATAACTCCACTCCGCAGGTGATTTAGTTACAATCCACTCTCCACGTACTGTATACTAAGTATCAAAAGATTCTGATTGGTGCTTGTGGAAAAGAAAATTCCCAATATTGCACTGCGTCAGATTTCAGCTCTTCCATATGAGCCGAAACATCAATCCGGGAACTTCATTTGAACAAACCTGAATCTGATCTCATTAGGGATGTTCTGTACCAAATATCAAAATATTTTGACTGGTGAACATGACGAAGATTTTTAAAGTTTCTTCCTTATACTGCACTAAGTTGGGATTTGTGTAACCATAAGGAGCCCAAATATTAAACTGGGACTGCATTTGAAAAACAACCCCTTGAATCTACCCTCCCCCTAAGGGTGTTGTATACCAAAAAAGAAGGATTTTGGTTGATGGTTCTGGAGAAGATTTTTAAAGTATATTCACCATATTGCACTAAGTTAAATTTCAGGCTCGCATGGGGAGCCCAAATATCAACCCAAAGACTTGTTTTGAGAAAACGACAATCTGGTCTATATAGAGATAGTGTATATTAAATATAAAAATAATCTGATTGGTAGATCTGCAGAAGAATATTTATAAAGAATATTCCCCATATTGCACGAATAAATTTGAATCTGACCCTTATATACTATATATCATTATTATGCCCCACGTTTGTAACATCAGCCGTGATTGGTTAATATGACACCTTCTAAAAGTCATAGTACTGGAGTTTTGGGGGGTAAACACGGGTACTATCGGAACGTTTTTCCCTGGAGACAAGAGAACGAAGAAAATGTAAGCGCCACTTCCATTGATCAGCGTCGAATTTCTCAACACCAAACGCTGGCTCCGTGTCCGTTTAGCTTTTCAACACCGGTAGACACAAACTTACCAACAAATATATCACCTTCAGTGGGTGTGTTTTCAATTTTAACTGCAAACAATGCATTCAAAAGAATCAGAAATATTAAAAAAAACTCACTCACGTGTTGTTCACCACTTCAGTGAATCCTGAATATGAGTCTCTGTTATGACCTGTGTTTCACTCCGCTTAATTCTATCAACTGTTGTCAGAGAAACATGAATTTATATTCCATTAATTTAAATCACTTTTCACACAAGCATTAACAATGAATTATAACACGAACAGCATGATGCAGTTGTTAACATTGGCATTTGTTGATAAAGAAACTCCCAAAGCGACGGCACTTTTGACAAGTCATTTTCGAAGAGACGTCATTCGTTCGAAATGACGTCATGTTTTTGGATTCGACTACATTGTTGTTACAAGATCGATGGCTTGTTGCAGGTAACGCTTAACAAAGAAAGGCATATTTTGTTCGGCATAATAAAATAATTAGAACGTTTATTTTCATGTACTATCGGTCGATAGTACCTGAGTTTGTGTGATTTCTGAAATAAAACCTTCAGCAGCTTCGCTGCTTAAGGTTTTATTTCAGAAATCACACAAACTCAGGTACTATCGACCGATAGAACATGAAAAGGAACGTTCTAATATTATAATAGATTCTGACTAATTGTTCCTGGAGAAAAAGCTTTCTAAAAATAATTCCTCATAAAGCTAAAATTCGGGCTTCAATAGCAGGGATTCAACTGCCCTCTTTGGTCCGGGGCTCATGCAATGCGTACAATTCACATCATAAAATGTCCAACTGGGAATCTGTTTGGGAGAAAAAAAAAAACACAAAAAGAATAAAAAAGTTTCCTTCATATTGAATTGAGAATATTAATATAAAAGCTACTACATGTATAGTACATCTAGTAATTATTACAAGAAATAGACGCATGAAATTATGATCAGTCCCTGTAATCTCTAGCAAATAATTTGTTCTTATACTATTGAATGGTGAAGATATTTATGCATTTTACTACACTTTGACAACAGTCTACATTGTGTGACTTTTCAGCTGTGACTAGACAAGTCTTGGATAGCACGTCGATCTGCGCGTTAATCTGCGCGTTATGACTATTGTAAAGCTATCAAATTTTGTACATATGACCTGTGTACAAGCAATGTTTCAGCCAATGGACCTCCGGGTAACCCGGAGGTCCATTGGCTGAAACATTGCCTGTCTTTAGTATCAGTAACCAGGAGAACCTGCCGTGATTTGGATGCCATTCTATATGGTAATTGCGCGCAATCCCTACGCGCAATTAAACCATAGTTCATGACACGACGTCTAGTTTTAACTGTACATTGTGTGGCTTTACAGTTGTGACAAGACAAGTCGTGGATACCTATGTAGGCAGACAGGACTTTCCTGGAAACAACTGACAGTGTTCTTGGGGTGTAACTTGCAAACATATCTACAAACTGCCTGGTCAGGCACCTGCTTTTATTATTTTGTTATCAGTAAAACTGATGGAAATCAACATTAGATCCTCAGAACTTAAAGAAGAATTATTTTTTTATTTGAATGAGGACTGAGATTGGGAAATGTTTTATTTGCATTTTGAAAAAAATAATTCCAAAATACCACTTTGAAAGGGTCCCATATTTTGCCCCTTTAAACACCAAAAATAATCCCTGAGTAGGGAGCCCACATGTTAACACAGGGAACCTGTTTTGAACAAAGTTTGATCAGATCTCCCTAAGTCACTTACTCATTATGGTTAACATTCATTAGCTTTATTCCTTATTCGTGTCTCAATGACTCTCTTAAAGTAAATATTATCTCCCTAAGTATGCGGTATACCAACTATCAATAGAGTCACACTGGTGATTTGAAGAAGATTTTTAAAGATTATTCCTCATATTACACTAAGCTAAATATCAGTCCCCCACCGGCAGCCCAAAAATTAACTGGGGAACTTGATTTGAACAAACGTGAATGTTTTCTCCGCAACGCTGTTGTAAACCAAATATTAAACAATTCTGACAGGTGGTTCTGGGGAAGATTATTTAAAGAGTCCTCCTCATGTTGCAAGCCCAAATATCAACCGAGGGACCTAATTTTAACAAACTGGTTTCTGCCCCCCTCCGTTTGATAGATTTTGTATTCCAAATATGAAAAGATTCTGATCAGTGGTTCTGGGGAAGAAGATGTTTTGCATCTTTGCAAAGACGCTGAATGAGGCGTTTTTCGGTTTCCTCTACAGTACGCTATGACACAGCCGATGACAAATGTTTTTTTATCATTTTATTCTACTTGTCCCGGTGATGTATCATACCAAATAATCGAACTCAGCTGCGTGCAGTTTGAGAAATATGGACGTTTGAACATATTTTTTTTGAGCTCCAGTGGTTCTCACGGGAATGTGGGGAGTTGTTTTGTAGTAATCATGCACTGATGACTCAGTAATACTACATACCAAATTTGGTTCAAATCGGCTGAGACCTTCAGAGAACAGAAATGTGGGGTAAGGAGAGAATCTTGCCCCCCCCCCCCCCCCCCCCTATTAAAGGCAAATATTGTTCTACGAACTTCGTTTGAACAAACTTGACTCTACACCTCAAAGGGAAGCACAGTACCAAACATTAAATAATTGGAGCCATTGGTTCATGAGAACACATTTCTTTTTTTAAATTCGGGAGCACCCCCCCCCCCTCCCCACGCACCCCATGGGTCATATGGATTTGAGCAAATACAAAAAGTAATGTCAGAACAAGCAATCAATTCAACTTTAACTGAAATCGGTCCAGCAGTTTTGAAGAAGCCGTGAAAACCATGTTCACAGACGACGGATGACGAGTGACCACAATAGCTCACCCTGATTTTAAATCGGGTGAGCTAATAACTAATACCTGAATTCAACAAGAGGTCCCATGGTGTCTGAGGAACTCACCCGACAAAGTTGTTTAAAGGGGGATTTAATTAGCATATATGGCCAGTAAACACTACAGAGGAATGAAGTCATGTAAACATTCATAGCTCCAGTATGATGATTTCTTCTGGTTTTGAGATGTTACCACACATATAATGCCCAGGTTTCCAGTAATGGAAAATAGGCAGTTCAATATCAACCTGATGAATAAACTTAAACTTGACCTGACTAATCATCTCTACCCCTAACAAACCCCGCCCCAAATCAGGATTCTGACCATTGGCTCTGAAGAAACAGATCTTCAAACATTATTTCTCATATTGAACTAAGTTAAAGAGCTCAAATATTAATCAAGGGACTTGATTTTTACAAACTTGTTTCTGACTCCCCTAAGGAATGTGTACACCATACATCAAACGATTCTGATTTGGTGTTTGTGGGAAGATTTTTAAAGAATGTTCCTCATATTGCTTCAGCAAGAAGCCCAGATATTAATCGCGGGATTTGATTTGAACAACTTTGAACTTTGCCCCAGTGGGGTTGCCGCATATCAAACATCTAAAGATCCCGACTGGTGGATCTGAAGAAGATTTTTATACATTATTTCCCATATTGCACCACGATAAAATCAGGTTCTCATAGAGAACCCAATTATTAACCAATGGGCTTGCTTTAAACAAACTTGAATCCGATCCCTCCAAGGGTTCTGTATACCACATATTGAAATACTTAGTGGTTCTGGAGAAGAAGAGTTTTAAAGAGTATTCCTCGTGTTGGACTAAATTAAAAATTAAGCTCCAGCGGGGAGCCGAAGCATAAAGCCAGGGACTTGGTTCAAATAAACGTGAATCCGACGTACCCAAGGACAGTGTATACTATATACCAAATGATTCTTATTGGGAGGTTGTCATATTTTTCAAAAATATTCATCATATTGAAATAATTTAAAATTCAGGCCCCAATACGGAGCCAAATACTAATCGAGAGACTTGCTTTGAACAAACTTCAACTCTTTTGGCGCGACAGGCGACCAAAGTCGACAGACGGCAGACCGCGGAAAGGTACTGCAGTAGTCATTTTAGCCAACTGTGTGTGTCCATTTCCAAGTGCTTTTAACCCTTTACCCAGCGCAGACGATATCAAAATTTATTATTTTTAAGTATCATTTTTTTAAGTTTTCCCAAATATTTCAACAAAACCATATCATGTAACCCCTCGTTGGAACCAGCTCGTTCCAACGAGGGGTCACATGATATGGTTTTGTTGAAATGTTTTGAAAAATAATATTTTTTCAACTGCTGAAGTTGCATATTACGGCCGATTCGTCGGGTAAAGGGTTGAACAAACATACGTATTCCTATGTTATATGCACCATTTTGTCCTATCCATGAACAACGATATCGTACCTTGAAAGTATAAAGGTGCAATTTAAATATATAGAGCAAATCATTTGAAAAACTGTCAATGACATCATTAGAACAACTCCTAATATAATAACGCTTTAGTCTAACAACCTATACTTTTTGTAAAATTCCTGATGAATATTAGGCGCTAAGAATTTTTTTTCTCAGATTATTCCGCGCCAAAAGAGTTAATCTAACCCCTGTAATGATGTCGTATACCAAATACCAAAATATTATGGCTGTTGATTTGAAGAAGACTTTTTGGTTCAATACACCACAACCTTCATTTTGCTGTATTATGTGTGTATAATTTATTTGGAATTTATAGAATTTCAGACTTGCGAATTTCATAGTATACAATTAAAAAAAAATCGGGGATATCCAATCTGATGTTGATGTTTTCGCAAAATGGTATGGGATACGCGTGATTATACACATCAATATGTTACCAAGTTAAGCGTGGATCATGAATGTCACCGGCCCACGAAAACTTCGTGCAGGTTTTTCGCACGACCACCGCGTTAATGTATTTGGGGTACGTTTTGAAATTTAATTTGTACTGGACGGGATTTTTCGGAGGTCTCATCGTTCTTTTCGTTGTAAAAAATCGTTTATCAATAGTTTCTGGTCGAAACGTAACTTTTAAGGTATGCGAACACTGACACGTGACGAACGTTTACGTGCCGTTGGCATGTTGGAGGCTGGCAACAAACAGACTGCAGTGGCTCAAATTCTCAACGTCACTCAATCGGTGATTAGAAGGTTGTGGTCACGCTACCGTCAGACAGGCAATGTTGATGACAGACGTCGGTCAGGTCCCCCAAAGGCGACAACCTAACCAGGATCGTTTCATCCAAACCATAGCATTACGTAACCGCCATCAAAGTGCCTCAGAAATTGGACAGCAGCTGCACCGAGCGACAGATGTGAGAGTCAGTGGTCAGACTATCCGAAATCGCCTACACAGCTGGAATTTGTACGCTCGACGACCTCGAATATTTCCACGTTTGACTGAGCGTCACATCGCAGCAAGGCGTAATTGGTGTGGAGCACGACAGCGCTGAGAAATCGTCAGTGGAGCAACGCCACATTTTCCGATGAATCGAGGTTCACTCTCGACTTCCACGGCAGGCGAAACAGAGTGTGGCGGCGGCGGAACGAACGTACCATGGCGTAACCGTTAGACAGCACGATCGTTTTGGAGGTGGATCGGTTATGGTGTGCGGAGGCATGACAAGCAGAACAGCATTACATGTCATCCAAGGGCATGTCATAGGGCAGTACTACCGTGGCAACATGTTAGTAGCTCACGTGGTGCCATTTGTGCAACGTCACGTCCATGGATTCATTTTCCAAGATGACAATACAAGAGCACAAAGGGCCCGTGTCGCTACAGTCTTCCTCCAGGAGCAGAACATCACTACACTGCCTTGGCCAGCATCTTTCCCCAATCGAGCACGTCTGGGATATGCTTGGCAGGCGCATACGATAACGCTAACTGCCCCCTACCAATGTCCAGGAACTCGCCGCTGCACTGCAGGAAGAATAGAATAACATTAGTCAAGCTGATATTGGACGTTTGGTGAGGAGTATGCCACGTCGGATACGAGCTTGTTTCGGGAACCGAGGAGGATTTACAAGGTATTGAAGTCTTGCTCCGAATGTGGTAAATTCTCTGACTGACCGTCCAAATGTCACAATGCAATGCCTCAACTGTCTTGTTGATTAATATATAAATATATTTCTTCATATCTCTCACTTTTATGAAACATCTCCTACATTTTGAATAGTATACCTTGTTTTCCCCTTACTTAAGGTGTTTTATAAGTGATTGGCAATATGGATGGACATGCTGAATACTGAACAATACCGAAAACATTAAAACATTAAAACATTAAAACATTAAGAACCATAATTCATTGCCTATGAGTACCTGACATTGACCGATGAACCACAAAAAAAAAAAAATTCCCTCAAGCTTGAAAAAACATTCCCCAATCGAGAAACACAATAGGCATTCACAGGAGGAGGAGGAAGAGTGATGATTTTGAGGAGAGCGAGGAGGAGGAGGAGGAGGAACGAGGAGGGGAAGCGTGATTGGGAAGACAATAGACGGGGGTGGGCAGGAGTGGGTGATGGGGAAGGAGGAGGTGGGGAGTAGTGAGAAAGAGGATGAGGAAGAGGAGGAGAATGAGGATAAGTAAGGAAGAGGAGTAGGTCCTCCTTCGTGACTTAACTGTTGCTACTGGAGATATACAATAAAAAAGGAAGTGCCCTACTTGAGTATATTGTGTACAGAACTCCCCATAAGTCACAGGGATGTACTAATATCAGCGCGTTATTAGATCCCACGGAAGACCCAGAAGCACCACACCCACTGACGGGAGCACCTCATGATTAACCCTACCTACCGAATCATCTGCAGCTGCCGTGTAATGTACAAATTGTGCTGAAGAAAAGCATTTGTCAATAATTTAAAAAAAAAATTGAGACCCCTCAACGGGACGAGTTTGTCGATCTCGATCGAGTGAGGGGACCACTTGATATGGTTTTGACGAAACTGTTTCCAGAATTGGGGAAAAAATAAAATAACAAATTTTGAAATCATGTGTTTTCTATAAAGGGTTAAAACCTTTCTGTGGGAAATAGACCAAATAATACTATGCGTGTACAAAAATGTGAACAAATCACCATTAATTATAAGCTTTCCACAACGTCTAAATATTGAATTGGTACTTAAACAACATAATTTGACAAACATCAAAGATCTGTAATGCTTCTCACTGTATTTTCGCTCAAGCATTTCAGTGACAAAGTTACCGAACCGTGTTCAGATATTTGTTAATGTTTTTTCTTGAACACACTATCCTGGTGCCCGTGTACCATGCCCTACCCCCACTCCCGATACCTCATCGCCCGTTGGGAAGATATCCCAGGATATATCCTCTTCACAGAAAAAATATCCTACGATATCTTCCACCACCTTGCATATTAACCCCACCCCTGATTTTTGTTTCTTGTTTATTAAATACCAGTTGATGCTCATATGTTGATACATCCATTTTTTAAAATATATATGTGTGTGCATGTGTGTATTTATATATACATATATATACGTATGTAAATGTATATGCTGGCGAATACCGCTGGTCTGCGTGAAGTTTTCACTAGCCGTGTTTACTTATATCAACATAATGTCAAACTTGTTATTGTTCTACCAAATGAGATAGAGAATGGCATACTGCGCAACATTTAGAGGTCCGAATCTAGATTATATAAAATAACTCATACTTTTTAGGTTCAGTTCAGTTCAGTTCTTTATTGACTCAAATCACCGAAGTGATACAAGAGTTTAGAATGCACATTCTTCGAAGTAAATTAATTACACTGACATGGTGGGGCAACTCTACATTTTTGGAAAAAAACTTATATTTTATTTGGATATAGAGAAAGATATATGAGCTAAGATATGAGATAAGATTTGAGACAAGATTGGGGAAAATGTCAATTTGAACAGCTCGCCACAAACGACCACCGGTGGGCAACACTAGGGCCGGGCAGCGGCCGGCAAGATAATAAGTTTTAGGTTAATACTGAGATTTCCATCAGCAGCCCAATCCAGGCAACACCGACCCGTAGCCAGGAGCAGCGAACAATTCAAGCTGACATTATTTAATCTTAGGGGGCTAGAACTGGACCCCCACCCCTTCAATCCTAATACTAATAGTCACCATTATGGATGAAGACTGGTCCAAAAAGCTAATAAATGGTTGACTTTCTGCCATTCCACCTTCTTGAGACACAACACAGCCTTTGACCCCTCAACGCAAAGAGCTCAATCAGTTCGTTGCACTGAAGGGGCAGAAGCAATGTCGATACGTTAAACTATAGAAATTCAACCGAACCTATCTGGGTATACTTTCTCGCAAAGATCATTCGCCAATTTTCACCAATTTTGTCCGCCACGCTGGGCAAAGTTTCAGACACGTATTTAGAACTATCATTCAAAGCAGAAACGGACTATAGTTGCACGGCCATCGAACTAGATTGTTTGTCTGCACATTTACCAAGAAACACTCCATAACAGGCAGAAGCTTGTGGCCGAAACAAACAATCCTTCATAACAGCAATAAATGGCACTCGACTCGAGCGTATCAAGCTATATTCCTCCAATCTAATCAGGTCAATCCACGTTGCATGCTATGTCCGCAGATTTTTATCGCAACTGAATAACCAGTTATTTCTCACAAACAAAAGCTCACAACACGGGTCGATAACATTAAGGCTAATGAGGCACAAAGTTTCTTAAGGAAAAATTGAATTCTCAGCTTGCATAATCAACAGAGATAGACCTCCGGGTTAAACCCATGCCATGCCATTATAATCGGAATTGAGAGATATTAACCGGGTCAACCCCCCCCCCCCCACTCCACAAGCGCAGTAGTGAGGGGTGCCACGAAAGCGAAAAACATTTAACACTGAATTCCCCATACCCCAATGGTGCCACTACGGCGAACAGTTTAACACAGGATTCTCCATAGGGTTTTTTCGCCAGTGGCATTTTTGGAGGCAGGAAAAATTTTTTAAAATTTTTTCCTGCCTCCAAAAATGCCACTATGGCGAAAAAATGCCACTATGGCGAAAAAAACCCTATGGAGAATCCTATGTTAATTTGTTCGCCATAATGGCACCATTGGGGTATGGGGAATTCAGTGTTAAATGTTTTTCGCTATAGTGGCACCCCCTGGGTAAAAAGCCTACGGAGAATCCCGTCTTAATTTTTCGCCAGAGTGCCCACATTGGGGTATGGGGAATTGAGTGCTAAATGCTTTTCGCTGGAGTGCCAGCCTTGGGGAAGGGGGGGGGGGGGGGATTCAGTGTTAAATGCTTCTCGTCGGAGTGCCAGCCACGGGGTAAAATGGCAGTTGAGGAACAAGCCGCGCTATGGAGAATCCTATCTTATTTTTTTCGCCAGAGACCCCACATTGAGGTATGGGGAATTGAGTGCTAAATGCTTTTCGCTGGAGTGCCAGTCTTGGGGTAGGGTGAATTCAGTGTTAAATGCTTTTCGCCGGAGTGCCAGCCACGGGTAAAAATGGCTGTTGAGGGACAAGTAGCGCTATGGAGAATCCTATCTTAATGTTTTCGCCACAGTCCCCACATTGAAGTATGGGGAATTCAGTGTTAAATACTATCGTGGCAGTCACGGGGTAGAGGCCTCCCAATTACTTTATACTGACAAAAAAATGTGTGTTAAAATACTATACTGACAGGCTTTGTGGGGTTTGTCTTCCATACACTTTATATACTGACAAAACGTTAACCATTCAAAACCTGCTACCTAATATACATCGCCCGACTGGTGAAGTTTTTTTCTATTTATTACTGGAACACACGACATATAAAAATACTGCCAGATTTAGATGGATCAGTGTTTTTCTCATTTTTTACGGAAGGAAAATATCAATATCACGTCTTTCAGTCTTGTTAACTCCAAAGCATGTGTGTCTTGCAGTCAATTTGTAATACAACACTCCGCCACTCAGAGAAAAACTATTTCCCTCATTTATTTTCTCATTACGGCTGAAAATATTCTGCAAATTCTGTGAATTATTGACTTACATTCGCGTATTTGTAAACTGTTTTTTTTTTTTTACTTTTACGCCTGTATTGAATTAACATCTGTTCAGCAAAAGAAGGCGCAATTCTGAGATATCGTTCTGAAAAGCTAACAAACCTTAACCACATTGAAAATTGGTAAAATATTTCAATGTGAGGAATGAAACATTTATCCTGATGGCACACAAGCCAGTTAAAAATTTGTCAAAGTTTTAATTTCGCTATTATATGCACTTAACACTCATGCTGGTTAGAATCATTTTACTCCTCAGATGTTTTTTGCTACACATTGTCAGTCTTTCCCTCCAAATTATTTTTGGAGGGAAAGAGTGATTTTCTGTATCATCTAAGTGTGGAAAGGCAGTGAAAAATAATACATTGAGTATTTCAACACCCGTCATCTGACGAGTGGGGGAAAAGGCACGTAAAATACTCATTCTATTATTTTTCTAGCGCCTTTTGCTCTCCCCTAAATGAGTGTAAATACACTTTGGCGGGCTCATAACCACAATTTTCTTATCGCTATGAAACTTGAATTATCTATCGAAATAGAATTTCCACCTCAAGATTATAGGTGTAAGGGGGAAAAAACAATGATCACGCTGTTATCCCAAGAAAATAATCTGCGGCAATAAGCAAGACGGTCCGAGGGTAGAGATGTCTTTGAGTTATTATTTGGCGTTTCCAGATGCGGTGAATTACAAAATACCCCTTTTCAGACACGCCATTGTCTCAAACTTTCGTTATACCATGCACATCACCATATTCATTCATTCATTTTTAAAAAGTGGGTAGTCTCATATTTTAGTTATTTTTTTTTGTGTTTTAATCTAAAATCAAGGACAAATAATTGTATATTTTCCCAATTATTTGTACGTCGTGCTTTGGTGGTTCGTGACCGGTGGTTGTATAATCCACCGACCTCCCCCAAGGACTTTTACGCCTGTACTGAATTAACATCTGTTCAGCAAAAGAAGGCGCAATTCTGAGATATCGTTCTGAAAAGCCAACAAACCTTAACCACATTGAAAATTGGTAAAATATTCCAATGTGACGAATAAAGCATTTATCCTGATATTACAGAGATAGCATACAAGCCAGTTAAAAATTTGTCAAGGTTTTAATTCCGCTATTATATGTACTTAACACTGATACTAGTTAGAATAATTTTACTCCTCAGATGTTTTTGCTACACATTGTAAGTCTTTCCCTCCAAATTATTTTTGGAGGGGAAGAGTGATTTTCTGTATCATCTAAGTGTGGAAAGGCGGTGAAAACTACTACATAGAGTATTTCATCCGCTTAAATCTAACCAACGGGGCGAAAAGGCGCGTGAAATACTCACTGCATTATTCTCTGGCGGAATTTGCTCTCTTCTAAATGAGTTTAAATACACTTTGGCGAGCCCATAACCACAAATTTCTTATCGTAATAGGTGTAAGGGGGAAAACAATGATCACGCTGTTATCCCAAGAAAATAATCTGCGGCAATAAGCAAGATGGTCCGAGGGTAGAGATGTCTTTGAGTTATTTCTCAAAAGCTTAATATTTGGTAGTTGCTGTTATGCCGTTTCCAGATGTGGTGAATTACAAAATACCCCCCTTTCAGACACACCATGGTGTCAAACTTTCGTTATACAATGCACATCACCATATTCATTCATTCATTTTTAAAAAGTGGGTAGTGTCAAATTTTAGTTATTTTCTTTGTGTTTTAATATAAAATCAAGGATAAATAATTGGATTTTTTCCCAATTATTTGTACGCCGTGTTTTGGTGGTTCACGACCGGTGGTTGTATAATCTCCCCCAAGGAAAGTGAAAAAAATTATTCGATTTTTTGAGGGGGGAAATTTATTGATATATCCTGTTACCTAAAATGACGCTCTGAGTCTATGGCGTCTGTCAATTTTTTCGAGTGGAGTGACAGTTATGGATAAGACTTTCCTCTGTCGGGGACCACGTCACCGCTGACTGACCCGTTAGAGGGAAGGAATATCACCGAAGAAATCTTTCACACACTTTTGTCCCCACTGGTTAGATTCAGGTAAATGAAAACTTGAAATGAAAAAAGTTAAACAAATTTGGTTTGAAAACATTTTCTGAATGTTGTTTCTGAATAAGAAAATGATTTTCAGCGAAAGTATAAATAGGCGGGGTGGGGAGGGATGGTTCACACATGCTTTGGAGTAAACAAGACTGAAAGACGTGATTTTGATCTCCTCTGACGAATAAAAAAAGATGAAGCGGTCATTAGTAGACTACAGTGATTCAGATGATAGTGATTTTGTAAGCAGCAAGAAACAGAGGTTGACTGCTAAAAATACAAACTCCATACGGAGATTGTATTCTATTCACCCTAAGTTATTGCGGCAATCCAGAAAATTTCACTCAGAATCTCGTAGGTGTGAAGTGACTTTGAATCAATTCGATGTCAACAATCCATTTGAGTTTCTAAGTAAAATGTTTCAATCAATGGTGGAAGATGTGAAAAGAGGAATGTGGAATACAAGACAACGACCCCACGAGGATATCCATCCACCATCCAGGTCTTGAGGTAGGTATTTTTATTCCCTTTACAAAGGCTATGGGGGCAAATGGCAAAACAGTGTTAGATGAAATTGAAAAAGTTATTCAATCAAATGAGAATTTTACTATCCATGATGGTAAATTTCTTTAGAAATAACACACACTTCACTACCACAAGGGTCGGGGCGAAATGCACCCATTTCATTTGCATCTGTTGGTAAAATGGTTGGAAATAAGAAAAGTATTGTTGAAATTAAAAATGTCAATGATTCTATGTGCTTTGCACGTGCCGTTGTAGTGGGGAAATGCCACGTTGATAAAGATAATTCAGAACTTTGGGAGAAAAAATGGGACAAAATTTAAAGATCCAACAGACCGTCACAAGAAAATGAGGCAAAGGCATTAATGGACAAAGCAGGTCTTGGTTATAACAAACCTTGTGGATATGAAGAATATTGTAAAATTCAAGGGGTACTCTCCCCAGAGTATGTAATTAAAATCCACCCACAATTTGCCAAAGAAATGTTCCTATTTGAACCACCACAAACTACAAAAGAGAGTAAAGTTATCCATATCTATCACCATGACCGTCATTTCGACACCATCACTAAAATCACAGGGTTTTTAGGATGTCACTACTATTGTGAATATTGCAATGTAGGTTATAATAGCAGAGAACGTCAAAGATGCCCCAAAGGCTGTGTTTGCTATTCTCCACTGCCGTGTACATCTGAACATTTTGTACATTGTTACACTTATAATAGGGATTTTGTAAGTTCATCTTGTTATAAAAATCACACAACTTTATTACAGAACCACGAAAAAAACATTTGTCAATTGGTTAAGAAATGTCTATCATGTAAAATGCAAATATATTAAGGGAGCGGAGAACACATCTGCAGTGGGTGCAAGAAAAGTAAATATTGCCATCAATTAGTCAAAAGTGAACATTATTGTTTCATTCCAAAGTACAAACCACCCAAGAAAGACAAAATGCCGAAAGTACCCTTTGTGTTTTATGATTTTGAAACAACTCAAGACTCAGATCTCCACATCCCAAATTACTGTGTTGCACACCGTGCATGTGGGGGGAGTATTTGCAAGCCTATAGACCAATAATGTATTTTCTGTGACAAAGTTGGAAGAAGGGAATATATTTTTAAAGGAGAATCTACTTTGAGTGATTTTTGCAATTGGCTTTTCACTAAGGAACATTTAGATACAACAGCTGTTGCTCATAGTTCAAGAGGGTTTGATGCACAATTTATCTTAAGACATCTCACTGAAACTGCTACATCAAACCTCGATGTCATCATGAACGGAAACAAAATTATTTCTCTGAAAGCTTGTGGTGTTAGGCTCATCGATTCATTGAGTTTCCTTTCTATGAGATTGGCACAATTCCCTAAAACATTTGGTTTAAGTGAAGTAGCAAAAGGTTATTTTCCTCATCTGGCAAACACAAAATCATACCAAAACTACATTGGACCCCTTTAGATGCAACATTGTACATACCTGAGTCTATGTCTCCCCCAGTCAGGGAAGATTTTATTAAATGGTACAATCAAAATTTACTAGTAATGCTACTTTCAATTTTGCCAAAGAAATGGACATGTACTGTAAGTCTGATGTGGATATATTACGTAGAGGGTGTGGGGAATTCAGAAAACAATTTATCAAATGTGATGGGATAGATCCTTTCGGGGAGGCTGTAACTTTAGCTGATGCTTGTAATAAAGCTTGGCAGAAAAATTCAATGCCAGAAAACAAAGTTGGTCTCATTTCAGACATAGGGTATTCTACTGCCGTTAGATATTCCATGAAAGCCATTAGATTCTTACAGCTACTAGCACAAGAAGAAGGCATACACATACGACATGCACTAAACAGTTGAGAAATAAAAATTGGAAATTATTATGTAGATGGTTTTCACAAAGAGACAAATACAATCTATGAATTTTATGGATATATGTGGCATGGATGTGAAACTTGCTATCCTGACACATTTGAGAAAAATCCAATCAATTCACAATTCTATCAATCTCTGTACAACAAAACCCAATCCTGCATAAAACATTTCAAATCTTTGGGGTACAATATACCTGTAGTCTGGGAGCACGATTTGGATCATCTATGTAAATCAGATCCTAAAGTTCAAGCCTCCTTAGATACATTTTTCCCACACATGGACCCAATTAAACCACGAGAAGCATTATTTGGCGGGAGAACAAATACCATTAAATTACACTACGAAATTGACGAAAACATAGACACAGAAATTAAATATATAGATATCTGTTCACTTTACCCATAAGTGAACAAACACAGGGAATATCCAGTGGGGCATCCAGATATACTCACAAAGGAAAACATAGACATTGGCAAAATAATCCAATACAGAGGTCTCCTTAAAGGTAAAGTTTTACCACCTCAGAATCTTTTTTTGCCAGTTTTACCTATTCATTGTAATAAGAAAATGACATTCACACTTTGTAAAATGTGTGCAGAACACGAATTAGATCAGTGTAAACACACACCAGAACAACGTGCACTTGTAGGTACATGGACATCTGTTGAACTTTGCAAAGCATTGGATTTGGGGTACACTCTTCTTGACACTTATCAGATTTGGCATTGGGATGAATGGTCTTCAGAGATTTACAAATATTATGTGAACAAATATTTAAAAATGAAGCAAGAAGCTAGTGGGTTTCCAGATTGGGTGAAAACAGAAACAGACAAAAAAAAAAATTAAAAACGATTATGTACAGATTGAAAATATCTATTTAGAAAAAGTTGCAAAAAAACAGGAGAAAGATCATTTGCCAAAACCATGTTAAATTGTCTCTGGGGGAAAAATGCACAAAACAATATAAAAACTAAAACAAAATACATAAATGAACCATCAGAATATTTTGAAATAATACAGAACAAAAACAAAATTGTGAAGAATGTGGAATTTTATGACCATGATCAGTTTGTTTTAGTAAACTACATGGACGCTACAGATGTTTACAATCCACACAATTCAGCCATTGTTGTTGTAGCTTCATTTGTCACAGCCTATGCACGTATGGAATTATACAAAGTTTTAGAACAATTAGGAACACAAGTTTCATATTTTGACACAGACAGTTGTATCTACATAAATAAACCATCACTTTGGAATCCAAAAATTGTAAATAGTAGATTAGGGCAGTGGACAGATGAACACCCAGGGACAAAAATCACAGAGTTTGTGTGTATAGGTCCGAAAAATTATGGATACAAATATATTAAAGATGGAGAAGTACACACCATCTGTAAAGTTAAGGGCATCACATTAGATTACATGACATCACAAAAAGTTAATTTTGAAAGCATGACTGAGTGTGCACGAGACAGAGATAATTGCAAATTAAACATTGAATATACGCATAGAATTAAACGTAACAAAGATAGACAAGTCACAAGTGAAGCACAAAGCAAAACATTCAGATCTTTTCACACAAAACGTTTTGTTCTCGGTAAATTTGACGCACTCCCCTATGGGTATAAGATGTAAATATTCATCACAAAAACTTATTTCGACTTTGAACAGGGAGCAGGGAAGATGTCTTTACCACTTAATCGTGCATATCCTATATACTTATCAGAGTTAAGAAAACTTTCGAGTTTTAGTGTGACTACAAATCCTATTTTACAATCCAAGAAAGAAGATTTAGCTAAAGCTGGGTTTTTCTATGTAGGAGATGGTAAAGTAAAATGTTTTGTATGTGGACAAGGTTTACATAATTGGGAAGAAAAGGATATTCCTTTACAAGAACATGTTAAGTGGTCACCAAATTGTTCTTATATTCAATTGATAAGAAATTGTCAATTATATAAACCACCCACATGTACGCAAACACCTCCTGATAAAATATTATCAGTGATGGATTATGGATTAGTAGTATATCATGTACCCAAATGGGCCCCATTGGCAGGATCTCATGCAGGATCTCATATGTGACGTCATAGTCACGTGACATGGTGACGTCATGTTGTGTTGCCATGGTAACCCGCGTGAGCGGCCATGTTGTGACGTCATCTCCATAGTGATATGGGGTGTTAGTGCGCATGGGCAGCGCGTGTTGTTAGGGTGCTACGTGTTTCCGTCGGCCATTTTGTATACTGGAGGCCGCCATCTTGGTTTCTATGGTAGCACGTGATTGCTATGTTACCAATGGCTTCTAACAAGACAGGGGTATGTTCGGGGGTGTGTTTCTTTGTAGAAGGGTAAATCTTGTTACCACAAACAACCCGACAATCCCCCCAAATCACCAAAATCCACCCAAAATTACCGAAATTGACTTTATTTGATACGGATTTCCCATGTTATTGGTTTTATTGACTTAGCATGTAGTGCTATAGTACTAAGGGGGTATAAGGGGTGCGTTCGATTGAACAGGAGTAATGTTCTGGCTTAGAATTCCCCCAGAATTCCTTTTTGGATCCCTATCGCACGACGTTTTTCCCATTAAAATACACGTTCCTTTGGTCATTACCCAGAATTCTCTGCTTCTATCTATATATGCAATAGTTTTCGTCTATCTGGCCATG
Organism: Pictodentalium vernedei; assembly: GCA_031216915.1. Lineage (NCBI taxonomy): Eukaryota > Metazoa > Mollusca > Scaphopoda > Dentaliida > Dentaliidae > Pictodentalium > Pictodentalium vernedei. The sequence continues at coordinate 409,556,136 of CM062290.1, forward strand.
TTCCTCTGTTCTAGAGTATACTCCAGTAGCGTAGAAGAGCCTAATAGTTGGAACAGTTTACCTTATTATTACTATATTTAGCAGTTTCTGGGCTATTCTTGTTAGTTCTGACCCTATTCCGAGTACTCTTGTTGTTTCATTTATCTAGATCATTTATATAAATTATAACGAACCAATCAGATTGCTTGATTTCCCATAACCTGTATGCAGAGTTATCTCCCCTTATTACAACGAAGTTGTATCAGATTCTCATCACATCTATAACCAATGGCAATATCCCCGGGCACCCCAATTTAGGCACCCTTTTTTTGAAAAACATATGACCTTTGGCACCCCTTTTTTGTCATATGTGCTTATGTGAAAAAGCACAATGTGACACAATGTGCCCTAGCACATAGGCACATGATTTATGTGCCGATATGTGCTTATGTGAAAAGGCACAATGTGACACAATGTGCCCTAGCACATAGGCACATACGGGTATTTGAGAATACCTATTGCCTGGTATTGTATTATTCGAGGATACCTCCTAGAGAATCCCTTTTTTGTCATATGTGCTTATGTGAAAAGGCACAATGTGACACAATATGCCCTATCACATAGGCACATGCTTTATGTGTCGATATATGCTTATGTGAAAAGGCACAATGTGACACAATATGCCATATCACATAGGCACATACGGGTATTTGAGGATACCTATAGCCTAGTATTGTATTATTTGAGGATACCTATCTAGGATACCTTCTGGAGAATCCCTCTTTGTCATATGTGCTTATGTGAAAAAGCACAATGTGACACAATGTGACCTAGCACATAAGCACATGCTTTATGTGCCGATATGTGCTTATGTGAAAAGGCACAATGTGACACAATGTGCCCTATCACATAGGCACATACGACCAAAATGGGATTCCATAGCCACAGGCGTTTTCGAAAAAGGGATTCCACAAATGGGATTCCAGAAAAGGGATTCCACAAATGGGATTCCGTTTCCATCTTGTCTCCAAAGCCCCAAGGCCACTACAGGTCTATGGTCTATCTGTCCTACCATTAGCTTCAACAACAGTCTTGCTCCATTGCGGCCTTGTACCAGTACTATTGGCTAAACTACCATCAATTACTTCCTAGCTATACCTTTGATGAAGCTTTCAAAATGTTCCATCTGATTTCCCCTGTATACATATAAGGCATTCCGTAAGTGGCCCAGTCCGTAAAATTTGGATTCCGTGTTTTTACATCGACACTCGAGGGTATGGAAAGGGTTTGATAACACCCAATTCAACAATGACTACATGACTCTGAACAGAGTCAACCAACCACTATAAAGCAATAAAGGTACAGAACGAAGATCCAACATAACCAAGATCGAAGTAAACATAACAAAGTGAAAGAATGTCAAACTAGTCGGATTGATCGAACAAGTTTGACAGACTTAACAGAACAAAGTGAACAAAGATCCAACACAGCCAAGATCGAAATGAACATAACATAACAAAGTGAACGAAGATCGAACTGATCTGATTGAACACAACCAAGACCAAAGTCAACATAACAAAGTTTTCAAGTGAACCTATATATAATCCAATGTTAACCCTCTTGAAATTGAATGAAAACAATACAATTTTTAACTATAACCTCTATAACCCAGTGTAAACCCCTTTGAACTGAGTAAACTATATTTTTTAACCATAACCTAAATGAAGGTATTAACTTCCTTTGAACTGAATGAATTTTAAACTTAATAAATTTCAACTGAATGAACTACAACCCATTGAAATGAATTCTTCCAATAGGGAAGGGGAATACCCTCGAGTGTCGATGTAAAAACACGGAATCCAAATTTTACGGACTGGGCCACTTTCGGAATGCCTTATATGTATACAGGGGAAATCAGATGGAACATTTTGAAAGCTTCCCTTTTCTGGAATCCCATTTGTGGAATCCCTTTTTCGAAAACGCCTGTGGCTATGGAATCCCATTTTGGTCGTATGTGCCTATGTGATAGGGCACATTGTGCCTTTTCACATAAGCACATATCGGCACATAAAGCATGTGCTTATGTGCTAGGTCACATTGTGTCACATTGTGCTTTTTCACATAAACACATATGACAAAAAGGGATTCTCCAGAAGGTATCCTAGATAGGTATCCTCAAATAATACATTACTAGGCTATAGGCATCCTCAAATACCCGTATGTGCCTATGTGATAGGGCATATTGTGTCACATTGTGCCTTTTCACATAAGCATATATCGACACATAAAGCATGTGCCTATGTGATAGGGCATACTGTGTCACATTGTGCCTTTTCACATAAGCACATATGACAAAAAAGGGATTCTCTAGGAGGTATCCTCGAATAATACAATACCAGGCAATAGGTATTCTCAAATACCCGTATGTGCCTATGTGCTAGGGCACATTGTGTCACATTGTGCCTTTTCACATAAGCACATATCGGCACATAAATCATGTGCCTATGTGCTAGGGCAATTGTGTCACATTGTGCTTTTTCACATAAGCACATATCGGCACATAAATCATGTGCCTATGTGCTAGGGCACATTGTGTCACATTGTGCTTTTTCACATAAGCACATATGACAAAAAAGGGGTGCCAAAGGTTATATGTTTTTCAAAAAAGGGGTGCCTAAATTGGGGTGCCCGGGGATATTGCCATTGGATATAGATGTGATGAGAATCTGATACAACTTCGTTGTAATAAGGGGGAGATAGCTCTGCATACAGGTTATGGGAAATCAAGCAATCTGATTGGTTCGTTATAATTTATATAAATGATCTAGATAAATGAAACAACAAGAGTACTCGGAATAGGGTCAGAACTAACAAGAATAGCCCAGAAACTGCTAAATATAGTAATAATAAGGTAAACTGTTCCAACTAATAGGCTCTTCTACGCTACTGGAGTATACTATAGAACAAAGGAACATGGTCAGATAGACGAAAACTATTGCATATATAGATAGAAGCGGAGAATTCTGGGTAATTACCAAAGGAACGTGTCTTTTAATGTGAAAAACGTCGTGCGATAGGGATCCAAAAAGGAATTCTGGGGGAATTCTAAGTCAAAACATTACTCCTGTTCAATCGAACGCACCCCTTATACCCTCTTAGTACTATAGCACTACGTGCTAAGTCAATAATACCAATAACATGGGAAATCCGTATCAAATAAAGTCAATTTCGGTGATTTTGGGTGGATTTTGGTGATTTAGGGGGATTGTCGGGTTGTTTGTGGTAATACGATTTACCCTTCTACAAAGAAACACACCCCCGAACATACTCCTGTCTTGTTAGAAGCCATTGGTAACATAGCAATCACGTGCTACCATAGAAACCAAGATGGCGGCCTCCAGTATACAAAATGGCCGACGGAAACACTTATCACCCTAACAACACGCGCTGCGCATGCGCACTAACACCACGTATCACTATGGAGATGACGTCACAACATGGCCGCTCACGCGGGGTTACCATGACAACACAACATGACGTCACCAGGTCACGTGACTATGACGTCACATATGAGATCCTGCATGAGATCCTGCCAATGGGGCCTGTTCGGGTACATGCACTACTACTTGGATTCACTTTAAATCAAATATTTTCAAGAATGAAAAAATATGACAAGTGTCTAGATGATTTTCCAGATTCTAAATCTTTATTTGCACTCACGGTACTAGATGATCAAAGAACAACATTTAGTACCATATTTGCAAGAAAAGCTTCAGGACAATTCAAAACTAAGTTAGACAAAATGTTTACAAATAATGTAGAAAATGATTTTCCTGGCTGTTCTGATGAACAGAGTACATGGTGTAATATATTACCGGATGCACAAAGTACATCAGAACAGACAAAAGAATCATTGGTTTGATTTCAACCATGGAACCAGAAAGACACATCTTAGAAAACAAGATCACATGTAAGGCATTATTATATGCATTTCAAATGATCACTCCTGGCTATCTGACAATAACAAAAGAATTTATTCATAATCAATTGGAAAAAGATGAAATGTATGGGGAATTTTGTAATGCATTACAGATCATGAATGCTTTTTTCAAAGATAATGTAGAAAATATTTGGACAAGAGTTATGTGGGATTTTATTATTTATGATGAACAAATTATGAATTATTTATATAGACAATGTATGCCACAAATAGATCAGAGTTCTTCAGAAACTTTATTTGAATTAAAAGCACACTTAAAAAGAAAACCCACTCATAGAATTGAAGAAGCTATGGAAATAAGTTAGTGTTTTGACAACACTACTGGATCGGATCCTGACCCAGCCACAATACCATCTACCTGGTCCCTCAAATCCTCCACCTTCGTCCCCAGAAATCACACGACTGTTCGATTCGAATTATCGGGACCACAAAGCGCATTGTCATCCCCACGTACAATGCTACTCCCTGCTACAACAAATTTTCCTCTTCTGTCACCAGTTCCTATATCATCTGCACCTCTCCTCGTTTTGCATGTCCCAGGCTGTCTCTTTCTCTTCACCGCCCTCCTTACCCCATCTGTCCTAGCAACATGAACAACCATCTCACTTCCATCAATGCCCACCTCACTCTCATCCCTAATTGATGCGAAATAAAAAAAACACCTAAAGAAGTAATGCTCGCTCGTGCAAAAAGATCTTATGACATCAGTGGGTAAAGCTACATTGGGAATAAAAAGCAGGAACGAGAACCGAAACATCAGTCTGAGGTTCGTTCTCATAGAGTCAAGACACGAAAAAGACAATCTCATCCAAAACAAAATTCATGGCCACTTGATATATTTGATTAAATCTTGATGTCACATGGATCTTGCGAACATCTTTGTAGTGGTTTGGGTCTGGATAAAGTGTCACCAACATCGAGTGGTATAGAAAAGATTGGTGAAATTGATTACAATGAACGGTAGTCTTATAACCACCAATACAGACATGTATCCTTATCGAGGATTTTTTTTTAGAATTCTCTTAGTTATTCAAGAGATGTGAAAAAAAACTACTTGGCTGGTAGTGAGATGTGTTATACAGATAGTCCTGGATACCACACAGCAATAGTGGACGATTCAAATAACAAAGGTTTGGTTCAGCGTAACAAATTAATTGCAAACAGTAAATCTGTACAACTAAGATGAAAAATACATTTAGATCTATTTGTGCAAGACAAATATTTACCAAATGGCATAGAGATGACAATTAAAATTCATTGTTCCCCAACTAAATTTTGTCTGATTGATACCTTAACTAATTCTTATTGTCTGTTTAAAATGTAGCAGTACCCACTAGCCCCCCCCCCCCCCCATAGCAGTAAAAAAAAGAGAAGAGATACTTCTCTTTTTTCACCATTCTATCCCATAAGTGAAAAAGAGTTAAGAGATACTTCTCTTTTCCACTGTGGGTAAGAGACTGTATGTTTATCAACCAATCCTTCCATATAGTAAAGTGTTATACGGTTTAAAGTATGGAGAGATTGATTAATAAACATATATTTTACCAGCATAAAGTAATTGGGAGGCATCTACCCCGCGACTGACACTATAGGGACCAGCATTTAAGAAATACTTCTCTTTTTTCACCATTCTATCCCATAAGTGAAAAATAGTTAAGAGATACTTCTCCTTTCCACTGTGGGTAAGAAATTGTATGTTTATCAACCAATCCTTCCATACAGTAAAGTGTTATACGGTTTAAAGTATGGAGAGACTGATTAATAAACAGGCAATTTTTTTAGTGATTGAAAGGGGACTTTTACCCCAGGGGTGGCACTATAGGTACAACATTAACATAGGACTCTTCGTAGGCTTTTTACCCAGGGGGTGCCACTATAGTGAAAAACATTTGACACTGAATTCCCCATACCCCAATGGGGCCACTATAGGGACAAAATTAACATAGGATTCTCCATAGGGTTTTGTCCCTATAGTGGCATTTTTGTCCCTATAGTGGCCCCATTGGAGGCAGAAAAAAATTTTTAAAATGTTTTTCGCTATAGTGGCACCCCTCACTACTGAGCGCCCCAACGACAACACACCCGCCACGCACTGTATTACTCTGATGTTCCACAAAACATATCATCCTCTGATTTCCACTCTGGCCTATGTGCTGGTAGGCACACGGGACAAAGTGGAACTCAGTGGACGTTCTTTCTTACTGTAGGTTTTTTTTTTTTTTTTTTAGGAGGACTCATTTAGTTTTGAGATTATTATTTTAATAAATTTGCCTGAGTTGTTGACGTGCTTGCTAAAAGTTCTCTAAATTTTAAAATATTTGGCCTTGCTATACTTTTTTGGAACATAGAGTTCTTTCTCGTGTTTGAAATAAGGACAGTTTAATAAATAATGGAATTCATCATCCACGTCATTCAAAGTACACTGGGGACATAACCTTTCCGTATATTGTAAACCTTCCCATCTACCCTTTTCAACAGGGAGGTGATGATTGCCTGTCGGAATTTAACCATATTTATGTATTCTTGTTCATGCAAAATTTCAAAATAGTGTTCGAATGCAAATATTATCATTAATAATGGAATAATTTATTCCCTTTTGTGATTTCTGTAACTCTGCGTGCCAGCTTTGATAAAACTGATCAATCAGAGTTTGTTTAATTGCATTTTTAAGTATTATACCTTGGAGATTATTTTTTTAAATCCAGATATCTTGTCTACCGGTTTCATTTGATATATTTTTTATACTTTGTATCCATTTAGATTCAAAATTTGGCAGTTGCAACATATACTGATATATCTTGTATGTTAATTTATTTTGATTTCCTATTACCAATCGGTTCCAAAAACCTATCATTCAACATTATATTGTTATATTTATTGGCAATCTACCTGTTTCAGCATATAACATGTATAAGGGCGTATTTTTCTTCAGGAGAAGTGACTTTCTTATAAATTGACAGTGTATGCGTTCCAGCATCTTAGGATCCTCATATCCCCAGACCTCAGATGCATATGTTAAAATTGGCAAGACAGTATGATCAAAAAGTTTAAATATCAGATCTGGTGGCAGATCAAGGTGGTTTACTCTAGTATAGAGAAAGTGAAGGGCTTTCTTAGCTTGCTCACTAAAGTGTTTCCGAGCATTTAAAAAACTTCTGGATTCAGAAAAAATCACCCCGAGATATTTATATGAATTTTCTACTTTCAAGTATTAAATTCATTTTCTATGTTATTAAGGTGGATACCCAAATTCCTTCTCTCCACTTAGAAAGTTTCCAGACCATTCAAAAACAAAGAGAATAATACAGGTGAGAGATTTTCCCCTTGACGAACCCCACATTTACAGTTGAAAAAGGTAGACGTTTCATTATTTCGTCTAACACAGGACTTGATACTGGCATATATGTTTTTAATCAAGATAATAAATTTTCCATTAATATTACTTTTTAGTAGCTTGTGCCACAATCCGTCCCTCCATACCATATCAAACGCCTTGGCGAAATCGATAAAAATACAGTATAATTTCTTTTTAGAAAACTTGAAAATCTCAAGTATAGAATTCAGTGTAAAGATATGATCTACGGTAGAATAATTCTTTCTAATCCCAGATTGGTTTTCATTAACAATATTATTTTCTTCAAAATAATAGTTGAATCTATTATTAAGAACAGATGTAAATAATTTACCAACACAACTCAAAAGAGTTATTGGTCTGTAATTATTGGGAAGTTTCGGGTCACCTTTATTGTTGTATATTGGAACAATTATTCCTTCGGACCACTGCGTTAGTATTATGCCCGATTCAAAAATCACATTAAAGTTGCACATATACGGGTAGCATTTTGATTTTGGAAGATTTAATATACTCATTTAATATCTTATCAATTCCCGAAGATTTATTATTCTTCAGAGAATGTATACTAGTTAGTATTTCATCAGATGTTATTGGCGAATTCAAAACAATGTCATCGTCATCAATATTGACCTGGTTTTGCACTTCGATGTTACTGTTATTTTCATTTTCGTTACTATTCATTTCTCTAAAGTGTTCATACATTCAATCTATACTGGGTGGCTCTACAGTTAAAACTAAAAGTCCTGTCACGAATAGTGCGCTTACCTAGGCTTAATTGCGCTTTGGAATTGCGCGCAAATGCCATATCGAATGAGACCCAAAGCACTGCAGGTTTTCCAGGTTACTCATAGCAAACACATGCAATGTTTCTGCCAATGGACCTCCGGGTTACCCGAAGGTCCATTGGCTGAAACATTGCTTGTGCACAGGCCATATGTACAGACTTTGATAGCTTTACTTGGGCAATAACGCGTACATTAACGCGCATATCAGCGTGCTATTTGTGCGCATTTCATGACAGGACTTCTAGTTTTAACTGTACATGACTACTATTTTTAACTTTATTTAAGTATCTCCAGTAATCCTTTGGGGATTTACTTTGTAATTTCCGCAGTTTTATTTCATTATCTTTCCTATATTTATTCATATGTTTTATCATCGTATTTTTATATATTTTACATGCAGCTTTCAATGATATTCTATTTATTTCTGATGATTGTTTTAAGTACTTTTTACGTGCTTTGTTATAAATTTTCTTTTTTTTTTTTACATTCCTGACCATACCACGGTTTATGATTTCCATTTGTTGAAATAAAATTTATCTTTTTTATTTGAAAAGTTTTATTTGCACTTTCAATATAAATGCTAGTCAATTTTGAGGTTATATTATAAATATTCGTCTGGTTTACATTTGATTTAATTTTGTCAATTTCCTCAATTACTTCCGTAATATTATCATCATTCATGTTATCAACAAACACATCAGATTGCAAGGCGTCCCATTTAAGATTTGTATTTTTAATTGGTTTGTTCTTGATTAAATTATTACGGGTAATCTTTAATTTACAATTCAACATTGCGTGTCCATCAGAAAATAGGCTTGTGAGCCCAACGACCTCAAAATTCTCTAATAACGTATATCCATCCATTGTCGATATGATATAATCAATCACAGATAAATCTCTGAACGTCATTTTACCAATCGTTTTATCATTGCCATATCTGCCATTTAGAATAACGAGGTTATTATTTTTACATAACTCTATTAGCTAATACCCATTGTTTTTTTTTTTTCTTGTCTTGTGACACTCTATTTAAGGTGATATGTCGACTTTTCATAGCAGATATTTGGTCAAGAAAACTTATAACACCATCATCGAGTTCGGGGGTCTCATAAATTGCGGCATCTTCAGCAGTATAATCTGTAAGGTCTGCGGTTTGGGCGTTAAAGTCACCGAGCAAATAGACATACTTGTATTTACCGCATATGTTGTGTACTTCGGATTCAAACTGCTCGTACCTATCATTATTATAGAATCTGGACTGAATCGGTGGTATGTACACTGTTCCAAACAATATATCATTATCAAGACTAACATATCGACCACCGATTTTAGTCCAAAATATATAGTCAGAATCCGTTCCAATCGCTTCAACAAATGGAAACAAACAATCTTTCACAAACACCCCAAGACCGCCAAACTTTCTTATAAAATTCTGCTGTCGGTGCATATTTACAAATTTGTAACCTTCAACAGTTATTAAATCTTTTTCATCAGTTTTCGTTTCGCAAACATATAGGAGATCATAATGTTTGACAAGTGCAACAAAATCAGGATATTCTACTCGCCTTTTCAGGCCACATACGTTCAAGAACGCTACATTAAGGAATTGGCTCAAAGAGTTATTTTGTGTTATGTGTGATTTGTTTGCACTGGGAGAGGATAACCAGCTCTTAAGTTCAAAGTTTTTAACATCTTCCCCAGCAACCTATTGTCTATTTGTATTGGGTGGTATTGTATTGGTCGAAATATTCAGATTTGGGCTAGTCTTCGCAGAGGTTTCATCAGAGGTTTCATCAGCTATATAATGCAATTGTTTCTCATGACGTGCCACATAATCATTCATAACCTAGCTGTACGATACGTACAATACGAGTACTATTTGAGGCCCTATTTGAGGCAGTGATAGAATACTTGACAGATCCAATCTCCGACCCACTATCCGAATTGTCACTCCTCTCAGATATATCACCTTGCTCAAGAATATCACCCTGCTCCATGAGCACTTCAAACCTGTTCTCTGGTCGAGTCGGTTGTACAGGTGTGTTTGGTTTAGAGAAACGTCGGGCTCTGTTTGGCATAGACCTATCATATTTCTCATATCTGTTTGCATTCATACATTCTGCCCAGTCAGGAAATTCATCAACTATAACACGTTTCTGTTCTACCAGCTTGGCTGGGTATCCTATGTAAATAGTATGTAGGGGGTTTCTGGACTTCTCTTCTTTTTAGGGATACATGGCCTTATTTCCATTTGCACCTGCACCATTCTATTAATGCGTCGTCTTTTGATGTAGGGTGAGGCGATTTATAGGCATAGCCTGTTTGCCAACCCCATTTCTGTTACAAAAAATAAAATATTGTTAGAAGAAAAGAGAAAAAAGACATTACCGCGCCAAAAAATGATATTATTATAATAAATTTGGTAGTTAATATACCACTGATCCATGAACCCTTTACCCAACGAATTGGCCGCATCCGCCCGCGTAATATGCAAATTCAGCAGTTGAAAAAATATTATTTTTCAAAAAATTCAACGAAACCATATCATGTGACCTCTCTTTGGAACGAGCTCCTCTAGCTCGTTCCAACGAGGGGTCACATGATATGGTTTTGTTGACATTGTTTGAAAAATGTGAAAGAATGATGTTTAAAATAATGAATTTTGATATCGTCTGCGTTGGGTAAAGAGTTAAAGAGACAGCAAAACTTCGTTCAGATTATAGAATTACCAAAGTTTAGGAATCTAATAGGACACGTCTAGTCGGTGCGAAGTAACTTCAATGGATAGCACAAATAGAGTTAATCTCAAACAAGAGAATATCATGGGAGATAAACAAAAACACTGTAAGTCTTTAACTCGAGAAATACCCATACCTGGCAGCCGTTCTGTTTACACTCCCCCCCCATTTTGTGAAACTAAACTCTATTTTTTTCTAACAAGACCAGTAATGGTTCAAAATAACTTGTAAAATTCAAATATAGTTTGCTTCAACAAGCTATCAAGTTTTATGTTTAAAATTCCATTGAGAGAGGAGTGCAAATATGATCCATTTATATGTTGTCTCATTCATTGCATTATTTTCAATAGAAACAGTGATGTATGTACACAAACATAATTTCTCTTGTCCGATAATGACAGTTAATTTAAGCCTGATTAGCAAGTTCAGAAAAATAATCTTTAGAATCTTAACTTGGGCGGTGACTGAAAGCAGTAACCTTCTGATCCCAGTCACTAAAGTTTATGCAGGTGTTCACTGCTCGTACCTATCATTATTATAGAATCTGGACTGAATGTGATAGGGCATACTGTGTCACATTGTGCCTTTTCACATAAGCGCATATGACAAAAAAGGGATTCTCTAGGAGGTATCCTCGAATAATACAATACCAGGCAATAGGTATTCTCAAATACCCGTATGTGCCTATGTGCTAGGGCACATTGTGTCACATTGTGCCTTTTCACATAAGCACATATCGGCACATAAATCATGTGCCTATGTGCTAGGGCAATTGTGTCACATTGTGCTTTTTCACATAAGCACATATCGGCACATAAATCATGTGCCTATGTGCTAGGGCACATTGTGTCACATTGTGCTTTTTCACATAAGCACATATGACAAAAAAGGGGTGCCAAAGGTTATATGTTTTTCAAAAAAGGGGTGCCTAAATTGGGGTGCCCGGGGATATTGCCATTGGATATAGATGTGATGAGAATCTGATACAACTTCGTTGTAATAAGGGGGAGATAACTCTGCATACAGGTTATGGGAAATCAAGCAATCTGATTGGTTCGTTATAATTTATATAAATGATCTAGATAAATGAAACAACAAGAGTACTCGGAATAGGGTCAGAACTAACAAGAATAGCCCAGAAACTGCTAAATATAGTAATAATAAGGTAAACTGTTCCAACTAATAGGCTCTTCTACGCTACTGGAGTATACTCTAGAACAAAGGAACATGGTCAGATAGACGAAAACTATTGCATATATAGATAGAAGCGGAGAATTCTGGGTAATTACCAAAGGAACGTGTCTTTTAATGGGAAAAACGTCGTGCGATAGGGATCCAAAAAGGAATTCTGGGGTAATTCTAAGTCAGAACATTACTCCTGTTCAATCGAACGCACCCCTTGTACCCCCTTAGTACTATAGCACTACGTGCTAAGTCAATAAAACCAATAACATGGGAAATCCGTATCAAATAAAGTCAATTTCGGTGATTTTGGGTGGATTTTGGTGATTTGGGGGGATTGTCGGGTTGTTTGTGGTAATACGATTTACCCTTCTACCCTAGACAATGTATGCCACAAATAGATCAGAGTTCTTCAGAAACTTTATTTGAATTAAAAGCACACTTAAAAAGAAAACCCACTCATAGAATTGAAGAAGCTATGGAAATAAGTTAGTGTTTTGACAACACTTTCTCACACTTTCTCACAAAAACATAATGGCATCAAGTGAATGTTTATTGTTTAAACGCCCTTGTAATATCTTTATTTCAGGGCCTAGTGGTTTAGAATAACTCTTAAAAAGAAAAAAAATAATGTTGGCGATACAGTACGTATTAACAAAACCAAACATACATTTGAAGAGGGGTATTTACCAAATTGTACAAAAAAAAATATTTAAAATCACCCATGTAAAACATACACACCAAACCCCTTATAAACTTGAAGATTTGGGTGGAGGTGAAAATATACAGGGGACATTTTATCCACAAGAAATTCAATTTTAAGACGGACTAGCAGAGTGTTAGGTAGTATGGAAAGCATGCAACAGATTGACATGCAGGCAGACAATGGCAAAAGATGGGGTGACAGACAGGAAGACAGTATAGCAGGTAGGCCACCTGTCAGGCTGGTGAGCTGACAGACAAGATGGTACCCAATAGACACCCACAAGGCAGGCAGAAACGTAGGCGGACTATCTGGCAGCCTGACTGGTAAGCAGACAGCCAAAACTGCTAGCTAGACAGACAGATAGGCTGGATGGAGGGTAGTCGGGAAGACAGAGGCAGGTGGGAAGGCAGGCCACCATTCAGCCTGATGGGTAGACAGTGAAGGTGACAATCAGCCACACACACACACACACACGCACACACACACAGAGTTCTGGGAAAACAACCATGGTAAAGGGTTTCTTTCGTCTTTTGTACCTCGGTAAGGCGAAACACGCAAACTCTTTTGTCTACTTACCTCATCCAATCGGTAAGACAAACCCACACACACACACACACAAACACACACACACACACACACGTCTGTGCCATTTTATTTTTGCAAAACGAAAATTATTTTTTGTTCAAACAAAAAACTTTTAGTTACTTTTTTGTTTGAACAAAAATATTTTTTGTTGGAACAAAACACTTTTAGTTACTTTTTTGTTTGAAAAAAACAAAAAAAAAACAAAAAATATAATTTTTAGTGAAAAAAATATAATTTTTAATTTTTATTTTTTTTTATTTTTTTTTTTTTATTTTTTTTTTTTTTTTAATTTTTGTTTATTTTTTTAATTTTTTTTTGTATTTATTTTTCTTTTCCACAAAAATAAAAATTATATTTTTTTCACAAATATTTTTTTTTTTTTCAAACAAAAAAGTAACTAAAAAGATTTTTGTTCCAATAAAAAATAATATTTTATTTTGTAAAAAGTAAAACAACTGAGGTGCTGACATCTTCCAGGTTTGTGATCAAAGACGGATGTAAGCCTTCTTTAATGTACATTCCTTCCCATCCTTCTTTTTATCCACACACCCCTTAGTTGGTTTACCCGTTCCCGATGTCTTAACCACGTCTCGCTTAGGCCCATGACATCAAATTCATCTGCCTCAATCAATGTAGCACATTCACTTACTTTCCGGTGGAGACGGTGGATGTTGCAACAACCCACTTTCAGGGTACCGAGATTCATTGCCTTCCGCCTTCTGATCCCATTGTTTTCTTATGCTAACCTTGGTAAACTTACGCTGCCCGCCTCGCTCTTGCTTCGCCCTACCTGTGTCCACTCTTGCTATACTTGCCTATGGCCTCTCACCCAGCTCCTCTCCAAAAATGGCTCTGCTACCCAAAAAGATGATATCCCCCATTACCCGTTTCCCCTATCCTGCTAAGATGCACCCCGTCACGCCCGCACATTCTAGTGTTGCCGCAAAACGTGTCCCAATGGTCGATAAAGGGTATTCCCAGGTCAACACTGTAGTCCTCCAACTGCTCATTTAGTGCCAAATCTTTGAGTTCCGTTCGGCTTCACCCTCAAGGACTCAAAGGACCCCGGATACGACTACTCTTGCATTCCTACTTAGCAGTTTACAGACTAGACCTCTGTACGTCTCCATCAGACTTACTGACCTTCTCTCCACGATATTGTTGGCCGAACATGGACCACCACTACTGGATCGGATCCTGACCCAGCCACAATACCATCTACCTGGTCCCTCAAATCCTCCACCTTCGTCCCCAGAAATCACACGACTGTTCAATTCGAATTATCGGGACCACGAAGCGCATTGTCATCCCCACGTACAATGCTACTCCCTGCTACAACAAATTTTCCTCTTGTGTCACCAGTTCCTATATCATCTGCACCTCTCCTCGTTTTGCATGTCCCAGGCTGTCTCTTTCTCTTCACCGCCCTCCTTACCCCATCTGTCCTAGCAACATGAACAACCATCTCACTTCCCTCAATGCCCACCTCACTCTCATCCCTAATTGATGCGAAATAAAAAAACACCTAAAGAAGTAATGCTCGCTCGTGCAAAAAGATCTTATGACATCAGTGGGTAAAGCTACATTGGGAATAAAAAGACAGAAACGAGAACCGAAACATCAGTCTGAGGTTCGTTCTCATAGAGTCAAGACACGAAAAAGACAATCTCATCCAAAACAAAATTCATGGCCACTTGATATATTTGATTAAATCTTGATGTCACATGGATCTTGCGAACATCTTTGTAGTGGTTTGGGTCTGGATAAAGTATCACCAACATCGAGTGGTATAGAAAAGATTGGTGAAATTGATTACAATGAACGGTAGTCTTATAACCACCAATACAGACATGTATCCTTATCGAGGATTTTTTTTTAGAATTCTCTTAGTTATTCAAGAGATGTGAAAAAAAACTACTTGGCTGGTAGTGAGATGTGTTATACAGATAGTCCTGGATACCACACAGCAATAGTGGACGATTCAAATAACAAAGGTTTGGTTCAGCGTAACAAATTAATTGCAAACAGTAAATCTGTACAACTAAGATGAAAAATACATTTAGATCTATTTGTGCAAGGCAAATATTTACCAAATGGCATAGAGATGACAATTAAAATTCATTGTTCCCCAACTAAATTTTGTCTGATTGATACCTTAACTAATTCTTATTGTCTGTTTAAAATGTAGCAGTACCCACTACCCCCCCCCCCCCCCCCCCATAGCAGTAAAAAAAAGAGAAAAGATACTTCTCTTTTTTCATCATTCTATCCCATAAGTGAAAAAGAGTTAAGAGATACTTCTCTTTTCCACTGTGGGTAAGAGACTGTATGTTTATCAACCAATCCTTCCATATAGTAAAGTGTTATACGGTTTAAAGTATGGAGAGATTGATTAATAAACATATATTTTACCAGCATAAAGTAATTGGGAGGCATCTACCCCGCGACTGACACTATAGGGACCAGCATTTAAGAAATACTTCTCTTTTTTCACCATTCTATCCCATAAGTGAAAAATAGTTAAGAGATACTTCTCCTTTCCACTGTGGGTAAGAGATTGTATGTTTATCAACCAATCCTTCCATACAGTAAAGTGTTATACGGTTTAAAGTATGGAGAGACTGATTAATAAACAGGCAATTTTTTTAGTGATTGAAAGGGGACTTTTACCCCAGGGGTGGCACTATAGGTACAACATTAACATAGGACTCTTCGTAGGCTTTTTACCCAGGGGGTGCCACTATAGTGAAAAACATTTGACACTGAATTCCCCATACCCCAATGGGGCCACTATAGGGACAAAATTAACATAGGATTCTCCATAGGGTTTTGTCCCTATAGTGGCATTTTTGTCCCTATAGTGGCCCCATTGGAGGCAGAAAAAAAATTTTAAAATGTTTTTCGCTATAGTGGCACCCCTCACTACTGAGCGCCCCAACGACAACACACCCGCCACGCACTGTATTACTCTGATGTTCCACAAAACATATCATCCTCTGATTTCCACTCTGGCCTATGTGCTGGTAGGCACACGGGACAAAGTGGAACTCAGTGGACGTTCTTTCTTACTGTAGGTTTTTTTTTTTTTTTTTTTAGGAGGACTCATTTAGTTTTGAGATTATTATTTTAATAAATTTGCCTGAGTTGTTGACGTGCTTGCTAAAAGTTCTCTTAATTTTAAAATATTTGGCCTTGCTATACTTTTTTGGAACATACAGTTCTTTCTCGTGTTTGAAATAAGGACAGTTTAATAAATAATGGAATTCATCATCCACGTCATTCAAAGTACACTGGGGACATAACCTTTCCGTATATTGTAAACCTTCCCATCTACCCTTTTCAACAGGGAGGTGATGATTGCCTGTCGGAATTTAACCATATTTATGTATTCTTGTTTATGCAAAATTTCAAAATAGTGTTCGAATGCAAATATTATCATTAATAATGGAATAATTTATTCCCTTTTGTGATTTCTGTAACTCTGCGTGCCAGCTTTGATAAAACTGATCAATCAGAGTTTGTTTAATTGCATTTTTAAGTGTTATACCTTGGAGATTATTTTTTTAAATCCAGATATCTTGTCTACCGGTTTCATTTGATATATTTTTATACTTTGTATCCATTTAGATTCAAAATTTGGCAGTTGCAACATATACTGATATATCTTGTATGTTAATTTATTTTGATTTCCTATTACCAATCGGTTCCAAAAACCTATCATTCAACATTATATTGTTATATTTATTGGCAATCTACCTGTTTCAGCATATAACATGTATAAGGGCGTATTTTTCTTCAGGAGAAGTGACTTTCTTATAAATTGACAGTGTATGCGTTCCAGCATCTTAGGATCCTCATATCCCCAGACCTCAGATGCATATGTTAAAATTGGCAAGACAGTATGATCAAAAAGTTTAAATATCAGATCTGGTGGCAGATCAAGGTGGTTTACTCTAGTATAGAGTAAGTGAAGGGCTTTCTTAGCTTGCTCACTAAAGTGTTTCCGAGCATTTAAAAAACTTCTGGATTTAGAAAAAATCACCCCGAGATATTTATATGAATTTTCTACTTTCAATTCAATATTATCAATTTAAATGAGAATTTGTGGCGAGTCCTTGAGCCAAAAACAACTACTGTAGTTTTATTTATGTTGATACTTAGTTTCCACATTCTACAATAATCTCCAGAATCATCCAGGCTTTTCTGAAGTTTAAGCGGGTTGTTGGCAATAAGGACAGCGTCATCCGCATACAAAAGTACAAGTATCTACAGGAAAGTATTAAATTCATTTTCTATGTTATTAAGGTGGATACCCAAATTCCTTCTCTCCACTTAGAAAGTTTCCAGACCATTCAAAAACAAAGAGAATAATACAGGTGAGAGATTTTCCCCTTGACGAACCCCACATTTACAGTTGAAAAAGGTAGACGTTTCATTATTTCGTCTAACACAGGACTTGATATTGGCATATATGTTTTTAATCAAGATAATAAATTTTCCATCAATATTACTTTTTAGTAGCTTGTGCCACAATCCGTCCCTCCATACCATATCAAACGCCTTGGCGAAATCGATAAAAATACAGTATAATTTCTTTTTAGAAAACTTGAAAATCTCAAGTATAGAATTCAGTGTAAAGATATGATCTACGGTAGAATAATTCTTTCTAATCCCAGATTGGTTTTCATTAACAATATTATTTTCTTCAAAATAATAGTTGAATCTATTATTAAGAACAGATGTAAATAATTTACCAACACAACTCAAAAGAGTTATTGGTCTGTAATTATTGGGAAGTTTCGGGTCACCTTTATTGTTGTATATTGGAACAATTATTCCTTCGGACCACTGCGTTAGTATTATGCCCGATTCAAAAATCACATTAAAGTTGCACATATACGGGTAGCATTTTGATTTTGGAAGATTTAATATACTCATTTAATATCTTATCAATTCCCGAAGATATATTATTGAGGTTACTCATAGCAAACACATGCAATGTTTCTGCCAATGGACCTCCGGGTTACCCGGAGGTCCATTGGCTGAAACATTGCTTGTGCACAGGCCATATGTACAGACTTTGATAGCTTTACTTGGGCAATAACGCGTACATTAACGCGCATATCAGCGTGCTATTTGTGCGCATTTCATGACAGGACTTCTAGTTTTAACTGTACATGACTACTATTTTTAACTTTATTTAAGTATCTCCAGTAATCCTTTGGGGATTTACTTTGTAATTTCCGCAGTTTTATTTCATTATCTTTCCTATATTTATTCATATGTTTTATCATCGTATTTTTATATATTTTACATGCAGCTTTCAATGATATTCTATTTATTTCTGATGATTGTTTTAAGTACTTTTTACGTGCTTTGTTATAAATTTTCTTTTTTTTTTACATTCCTGACCATACCACGGTTTATGATTTCCATTTGTTGAAATAAAATTTATCTTTTTTATTTGAAAAGTTTTATTTGCACTTTCAGTATAAATGCTAGTCAATTTTGAGGTTATATTATAAATATTCGTCTGGTTTACATTTGATTTAATTTTGTCAATTTCCTCAATTACTTCCGTAATATTATCATCATTCATGTTATCAACAAACACATCAGATTGCAAGGCGTCCCATTTAAGATTTGTATTTTTAATTGGTTTGTTCTTGATTAAATTATTACGGGTAATCTTTAATTTACAATTCAACATTGCGTGTCCATCAGAAAATAGGCTTGTGAGCCCAACGACCTCAAAATTCTCAAAAAACGTATATCCATCCATTGTCGATATGATATAATCAATCACAGATAAATCTCTGAACGTCATTTTACCAATCGTTTTATCATTGCCATATCTGCCATTTAGAATAACGAGGTTATTATTTTTACATAACTCTATTAGCTAATACCCATTGTTATTTTTTTTTCTTGTCTTGTGACACTCTATTTAAGGTGATATGTCGACTTTTCATAGCAGATATTTGGTCAAGAAAACTTATAACACCATCATCGAGTTCGGGGGTCTCATAAATTGCGGCATCTTCAGCAGTATAATCTGTAAGGTCTGCGGTTTGGGCGTTAAAGTCACCGAGCAAATAGACATACTTGTATTTACCGCATATGTTGTGTACTTCGGATTCAAACTGCTCGTACCTATCATTATTATAGAATCTGGACTGAATCGGTGGTATGTACACTGTTCCAAACAATATATCATTATCAAGACTAACATATCGACCACCGATTTTAGTCCAAAATATATAGTCAGAATCCGTTCCAATCGCTTCAACAAATGGAAACAAACAATCTTTCACAAACACCCCAAGACCGCCAAACTTTCTTATAAAATTCTGCTGTCGGTGCATATTTACAAATTTGTAACATTCAACAGTTATTAAATCTTTTTCATCAGTTTTCGTTTCGCAAACAAATAAGAGATCATAATGTTTGACAAGTGCAACAAAATCAGGATATTCTACTCGCCTTTTCAGGCCACATACGTTCAAGAACGCTACATTAAGGAATTGGCTCAAAGAGTTATTTTGTGTTATGTGTGATTTGTTTGCACTGGGAGAGGATAACCAGCTCTTAAGTTCAAAGTTTTTGACATCTTCCCCAGCAACCTATTGTCTATTTGTATTGGGTGGTATTGTATTGGTCGAAATATTCAGATTTGGGCTAGTCTTCGCAGAGGTTTCATCAGAGGTTTCATCAGCTATATAATGCAATTGTTTCTCATGACGTGCCACATAATCATTCATAACCTAGCTGTACGATACATACAATACGACTACTATTTGAGGCCCTATTTGAGGCAGTGATAGAATACTTGACAGATCCAATCTCCGACCCACTATCCGAATTGTCACTCCTCTCAGATATATCACCTTGCTCAAGAATATCACCCTGCTCCATGAGCACTTCAAACCTGTTCTCTGGTCGGGTCGGTTGTACAGGTGTGTTTGGTTTAGAGAAACGTCGGGCTCTGTTTGGCATAGAACTATCATATTTCTCATATCTGTTTGCATTCATACTTTCTGCCCAGTCAGGAAATTCATCAACTATAACACGTTTCTGTTCTACCAGCTTGGCTGGGTATCCTATGTAAATAGTATGTAGGGGGTTTCTGGACTTCTCTTCTTTTTAGGGATACATGGCCTTATTTCCATTTGCACCTGCACCATTCTATTAATGCGTCGTCTTTTGATGTAGGGTGAGGCGATTTATAGGCATAGCCTGTTTGCCAACCCCATTTCTGTTACAAAAAATAAAATATTGTTAAAAGAAAAGAGAAAAAAGACATTACCGCGCCAAAAAGTGATATTATTATAATAAATTTTGTAGTTAATATACCACTGATCCATGAACCCTTTATCCAACGAATTGGCCGCATCCGCCGCGTAATATGCAAATTCAGCAGTTGAAAAAATATTATTTTTCAAAAAATTCAACGAAACCATATCATGTGACCTCTCTTTGGATCGAGCTCCTCTAGCTCGTTCCAACGAGGGGTCACATGATATGGTTTTGTTGACATTTTTTGAAAAATTTGAAAGAATGATATTTAAAATAATGAATTTTGATATCGTCTGCGTTGGGTAAAGAGTTGAAGAGACAGTAAAACTTCGTTCAGTTTATAGAATTACCAAAGTTTAGGAATCTAATAGGACACGTCTAGTCGGTGCGAAGTAACTTCAATGGATAGCAAAAATAGAGTTAATCTCAAACAAGAGAATATCATGGGAGATAAACAAAAACACTGTAAGTCTTTAACTCGAGAAATACCCATACCCGGCAGCCGCTCTGTTTACACTCCTCCCCATTTTGTGAAACTAAACTCTATTTTTTTTCTAACAAGACCAGTAATGGTTCAAAATAACTTGTAAAATTCAAATATAGTTTGCTTCAACAAGCTATCAAGTTTTATGTTTAAAATTCCATTGAGAGAGGAGTGCAAATATGATCCATTTATATCTTGTCTCATTCATTGCATTATTTTCAATAGAAACAGTGATGTATGTACACAAACATAATTTCTCTTGTCCGATAATGACAGTTAATTTAAGCCTGATTAGCAAGTTCAGAAAAATAATCTTTAGAATCTTAACTTGGGCGGTGACTGAAAGCAGTAACCTTCTGATCCCAGTCACTAAAGTTTATACAGGTGTTCACATAACCTGGCAGCTTCAACTAACGACACATAGATGCCGAAAGCCGTGTCATCCTAACGCAGTTGTTGGCAATTACATATATATTATTTTATTCACCAAATTAACGATGAGCATATACATCGTGGGCCCTTTGGCCCATTGATGGGAAACAAAAACAATCAATATAAGTATATTGTGCGCTGGATTTCAAGTTTTGGGAATCCCTTGCCCAGCGACCCGGTGTAACGGCGAAAAACGAAAGCGCTATTGAAAGATACTACTCAAGATTTATCATATTCACACCCCCTTGTCAAAAGCATAGCCCATGAACCCTCACCAAACAAGCTTAACAAGCTCTCTCCAATAAGGGGTCAAAGGCCGTTTCTGAGACCAAAAGTGAATATGTTTAATCATTCAAGAATTTTTGTCTGCTATCCGCTCTGGGTAAAAGTTAAGTATATCTGAAGACCACTCACACCAGGAAGATTAATCACGCAGCATAACGATTGCAACTGATCAATACTCAGTCTACATCATAAGGGATTGAGGTAGAAAACATTCACAATTCGTACTAAACTGTTGACATAAAAAAATAGCTGTGATGCGCACAACGGAGAAACTCGACAGTCAACAGATTACACTTTCTAAAGCAGGTTTTCGAAAAAACAAAACTATCAGAATATCACTTCCGGGCTCGAAACATTAAGTCGCGAAACGAAACTTATCGAAATACCAAATGTCTCCAACTTGCGTCCCCATGCGGACTTGAGCCTTATTTAATGCCCTTGACTCATAATTTGGGCTTATCACCTGACAGCTGATAGTCGAGTCTCTCCACCCAGCACATCGCAGCCAAAAATAGCTGAGATGAGACCAGTGGAGAGACTCAGCAATCAGCAAATTTGTCAATCGATGGAATTACAATCCCCATTTCCTCACTTCCATTTATCTACGTTTTAGAAAATGTCATGTGTGTGCGTACAGTTATAACTAGAAGTCCTGTCATGAAATGCGCACAAATAGCACGTTGATATGCGCGTTAATGTACGCGTTATGGCCCAAGTAAAGCTATCAAATTCTGTACATATGGCATGTGCACAAGCAATGTTTCAGCCAATGGACCTCCGGGTAACCCGGAGGTCCATTGGCAGAAACATTGCATGTGTTTGCTATGAGTAACCAGGAAAACCTGTCGTGCTTTGGATGCCATTCGATATGGCAATTGCGCGGAATTCCAACGCGCAATTAAGCCTAGATAAGCGCACTATTCGTGACAGGACTTCTACTTTTAACTGTACATCGTAAGTTTTTACGGTTTATGAAAGGGAACAAGAGAAGAAAGTAACATGTTGCAGGATGTCGTAAAATTAAGAATTCCAAGTTTTGAAAGAAAGAAGTGTGTGGCTGCAACATGTTAAAAGAAGGAAGTGGTTAAGATCTTGGTGTCATTGTCATTAGGTATCCTTGTGATCGTACTGATGACAACGCAACTGTTCGTACAAGCACAATGAACTCAAATGTGCACTGTAACCCATGCATTACGTATCCCCTTTCCATGAGCATACACACAATATATATTATTATGTGATATTACCAATGAGTATAAGGTCAGTTGTGATATAAAGTACATAAACTCCAATCACAACTGACTCAAATATTTTTATGAACCATTTTGCGACAATACTGAAAGCAGAATGATATGTTTGAAGGGAGTTATTACAAATGTTTCACATTCTGAATAATGTGAACACGGGATATATTGCCATTATTTCTGTACATTATGTCAGAAGGTAACGTGTTTTTTTATTATTGTCATCAAACAGGAGCTGAATTTTTTCGACACAGATTCAGACATTGGAATTATAAAACTGGCATTAATTTGCTTGAAACTGTTGTAAAACTGACGAAATGCTGATGCCGATTTGAATTTTGACGGATTGTTTTTCAATGTCCGTGACATTTATTCACAAATTCAGCGACAGTGGATGATTCGGTGTGGTACAATTATTGTGTCAGCTATAACTGACTATACAGTTGTTTCCACATAATTTGAGACATCAGTTGTCACAACATCTGCGGAATAAGTACAACAACGTGTAGGCTGTTACAGCTCTGGATCCACCACATACCGCGCTATCAAATAACTTCTTGCAGGAATCCAAAAATGTCAGCTTTAAACATCAAACCTCTACGGAGTTCAGTGCCAATAACATCACCCCAATCCGTGTTGGGAAGTATACTTTTGTTGTATGCATACCATCAGTCTTGTTGAATAAATATTGTTTAAACTAAACATTATTTTAATTTCTTAAAGTCTTGTATGAATAATAAAAAACTTTCAAGAAACGTTGATGTCTGATCAACTATGTTCCAATAAGAGTAAAATCCTCGCCCTCTGATTGGATAAGAGCTGGCGTTGTTTAGTTTATGTTTACGGCTCCAGTAGCAAATGTTACCATCTGACGTCACCACGCGAAATCTTTGAAATGACGTCGTACGTTTCGTAATTGCTTCATCAACGGAGTGACTAGCAAGCCGCTTTATTTTTTTTTTTTTTTTGATTTTTCACAAGCGCAGCAGACCGTGTTCCGGATAAAGTGTTGTTTAAATTACAAACAGATTTGCGATTTGAACTAAGATGGAATGAGTTTATCTGCTTTATTGATTATTTATCCAGTGCCGTCGTGGGTACACAAGAGGTTTATTTACCTAGCCTGTGATCGTTAAATGTTGCCTTGCAGAACTTTTAATGATCACAAGTTTAGTAAATAAGTCTCTCGTGTTTCAAAATGTAGGTTCTGGCCTACGGGCAGTGTCTTACTGGAACATATACGTTTTTGTGATGAGTTGACGGTAACGTGGTCTGAGGTTTGCAGCTCGGGGCGTATGTTCACACAAGCCACACACGCGAATCGTCGAGGTTGAGCAAACGCCCCGAGCCGCAAACCTCAGACCATGTTACCATCAACTCAATAACTTACAATGTTAGATGCATCAGTCTTTCGATTTTGAAAATGAGAGGCGTGCTGTATGCTGCTCGCTATCATTTAATGTGAAATGCGGTATTGTTGAGTCCTGGCGCAACACGATATCGTCCCCCCCCCTCCAAAAAAACCCACCGGATAGCTTAGCCCACCCATAAAAATGAATTTGATGCTCAGATTTTGAGACATATATCTTTGGTACCATTTTCAAATATTTATGTTTTGAAAAACATCAACACACCAAACAGTAATATCATTTGGGCCAGGATTAACAAAGTCATGTAATTATTCATCATATCACAAACTGTTAAACATATCACAAACAAACTTTGTTTACATTGCGTACATTCTCACTTTTAAAGTGAAATGAGAGACGTGCTGTATGCTGCTCGCTATCATTTGAAGTGAAATGCGGTATTGTTGAGCCTTGGCCTAACATGATATCGTGGTAATATCATTTGGGCCAGGATTAACAAAGTCATGTAATTATTCATCATATCACAAACTGTTAGACATATCACAAACATACTTTGTTTACATTGTGTACATTCCCACTTTTAAAGTCAAATGGCTCTGATTTAAGGAGAGATCATTATATTTTTTTTCATGGGAGGTGGTGGAAGATATCCAGCCGTGGATATCTCCTCCCTCTCCCTACCTCGCAAGTGGCGTTTTCCACAATTCATGTATTATTGTATTGGTGATCATATTTCAAGGAATCTATGTTACCTTTCAGTTAACATTCAGAACTGGTGATTTTTCTTGTATATGCAGGTTTAGGATGTAGGGTGGGGTGGGAAGATTCCCTCCTTCAAATGACATTGCCACTGGATGGGTCATGTTTCCTCCAAACCTAAACACCTGAAATTGATGTAAAAAATGGACGTCTCAACTTTTAAGCAAACAAAAATCATTGAGTTAATTAAAAAAAATGAAGTTCTTGGGAGCTGAGGGTGAGATATCCAAACCTGGATATCTCCACCCACTCCTCTACACCCCAAATCTGCATATACCACATAAAACACCAGTTATAGAACACCAGTTTTTAATATTTATTGAAAGGTGTCATAGATCCCTTATAACATGGTCAGTTACATCATATATACAAATTGTGGAAAATGCCCCATGTAAGGTAGGGAGGGGGGAATATTCATGACTGGATATCTCCCCACCCGCCATGAAAAACAATTTGTCATTTAATTCAAAACTGATGACACACACAATCTAAACAGAGTTTTGGAAAACCTTTCACCGGTTTGTGATAAGCTGATTGATTATATCACTTGGTTGATCCTGGTAAAAAATAACATCACTATTTGGTGGGTTTATGTTTTTTAAAACACAAATATCTGAATTTGGTGACAAAAATGGATGACTCAACATTTGAGCAGCAAATGGCATTGAACAAAGAAGAAACAAAAATCAAAAGAAAACAAAAATGCGTGAGGAATATCTAGGGTGGGAGAAGATATCCTAGAATATATTTCCCCTTGGGAGGAGATATCCTATGATATATTCACCACGGGGAAGGATAGTGAGGGTGGTGGGGGATGGCACACCGGCACTGGGCAAGTGTTCTCAAAAATAACATCAACAAACATCTGAACAAGGTTCTCTTCACTAGTGCACAGTAAGCTGGCATTCCCAAATTATTACCCGATTTGTTGAATACGTTTTTTCGCAGCAATAATCAAATTTATTCGTGATGGGTATAACACATGAAAAGCAGCTTCAACTTCGTGTGTCAATCAAAGTATTCTCCACGAAGTGAATGAGCACAAAGTCAGTGAGAAGAATTTCAGGCCGTTGATGTTTGTCAAATTATAATCGCCTGAGTGCTAGAATGTTCTATGTCCCCTATGGGGACATAGAACATTCTAGCACTCATCCGACGTTATGTTTTTTAAGTACCAATTCAATATTTTGAAGTCCTGGAAAGCTAAAGCTTATTTTGTTCACATTTTTGTACACGCATTGTATTATTTTGGTCTATTTCTCACAAAAAAAGTTGTTAACCCTTTAGAAAACACATCATTTCAAAATTTGTTATTGTATTTTTTTCTCCCAAATTCTTGAAACAATTTCAAGAAAACCATATCATGTGGCCCTCTCAATGGAACGAGATCGGCAAGCTCGTACCAATGAGGGGTCACATGTGTTTTTTTCTGAAATTATTGAAAAAAATGCTTTTCGTAAGCACAATTTGTATATTACACGGTAGATGTAGATAAAGGTTAATCACTCGCTTGGTGGAACAAAGACGCACTCATGTCTACACCCCAAAAAATAAAAATCGCATGTGCGTTTGCATGCAAGACCGTCAGCTCAACTTTCAATCGCAAGATTGGCTGCACACATGTACTTTTCGTATTCTATACACCACAACCTTCATTTTGATGCATTATTTGTGCATATCCGGGGCGGATTCGGGATTTGAGATAAGGGGGTGGGGCGGACTAACGCACAGGGCCGACCATGGTTCGGCCCTGTGTGAGAAAACTTTTGCAATAATGGGGGAAAAGAAGCGATTTCCTTGATTCTAAGCTCGTGATTAGGACATATATAACACCTCCTATTCTGTATCATTTAGATCACATAAATCAATCAATACGTATCAAGGACTAATAAAACTTGGTATGGGAATGTGGTTCATGTGGTTCAACGTCGAACACACTAGGTTCGATCGTACAAAACCACTCCATATTCCCCATATTGAAATGGGCATATCTCCGGATGAGCATATCTTCAGGCTATAATTCGGGCGCCAGAAAACAACTAGCGCTACCCCATACACGTCTCGAATTCAGGGTCTCAATATTATTATCACGAGTCGACGGGTTGACTATGGGCATTGATATATTGAGGCTCTGAATAGGAGAGGGGATGCGTGGTAAAAAAGTTTGCAAGAATAATAGAATTAATGAAACATTGATTTGTTTTATTCATCAGAGCCTTAATCAGACTTAAGTGGCAGTTCAAGCAGCATTCTTCTCGGGTGCATTCATGAGAAAGAATCAATTATGTCTGAGTAATTCAGATTAATGTCTCTGTGTACAAACAACATGATTCGAGCGTTTAGCCTCTCTTCCCCCATACTACTCCTCAGTTTGTTCTTTATGAACTTCAACGAAGAGTTTGCTCGTTCGACCGAAGCGCTTGTTGCTGCGGTGACAAGTAGTATGTTTAGAACATTGAAAATGTTCGGGAATCGCGAGGTCAATGAGTCTGCGGACATTGACTTGAGGGTGTCTTGAATATTTGCTGGCTTTTGTTCCTCGGACGACCAGCAGCGTTGCCAGAGGCGTACTTCTTGTGCGAAACTGGTGGGAGCCGGCATGTCACTAAGGAAATATTCTTTCATCCGGTCAACGTCATCATGGAAGCTGTCCATTTTGGCGCGATTTTCCATGTATTTTGGAATTATTATCATTGCCTTCACTGCGCTGTTTGATAGCTGACCGAACCTGTCAGATAACTGTGTCAGAATACTGTCAACGAAAGGCACAAAAATCGATCGACGATAAAACTCCTCGGGGGTAGATGCGTCAACATTGCTTCTCAGAGTCTGGCGACCGCATCGCCTGGGAATTGTTATTGTTACATTCGCGATATCCGCCATTCTATACATTTCTTTGTATATGATTTCAAACTCTTTCTCGGATTTGGAGCGGATATCCCTCATCTCTTCACGTATCAACTCGATTTCCGAATAGGCCACCAAAATATCGATTTCGCTCCCTTGAAGCAAGGTTGCTAGCGACTTGGTGAACCCGGACAAATAATGACAGGTTTGAAATGCGGCGATGAACGACTCACTCGTTAACTGTGCGAACAAACCATTTGCCTCTGTGAATGTCTTGGAGTCCCAGCGTTGATCTTTATTTAGTCTTATATTATCAAGAGTTTCCAGTAGGGGCTCGTATAATGTCTCCAGTGTATCCAATGACGTGTGGCGCTCGACCCATCTAGTCTCATACAATGGCTTTATTTTAGTTTTTGATATTCCCGCGTTAGGGTGTGCCTGGTTGTATTCCACAACAGAGTGTTCGTGTTCGCGAGTTCTTTTTGGTGAATATTTGAAGAAAACACCAAGGGATTGCAAAACACAGGTCATGTTTCGGATCTCTGGTACTGCACAAGCTTTAGAAAGTGTCAAGTTAAGGACGTGCGACTCGCAGTGGAAATATACCGCCTTCGAATTATTCGTTTTAGAACGAAACTGGACAGCGGCGCCATTATATTCACTCGCCATACTCCCTGCGCCGTCGTACGTCTGGCTGCAACAATCCTGGGGATCCAAGTCGAGTGAGTTTAAACATATGATAATTTGGTCAGCCAGTGCACTGCCGGTTATTTTTTCGCATTCTGTAAACTCTATGAGTCTTTCACGAGGGATTCCATCTTTGGTATAACGGAGCACAACTCCTAGCTGTTCCCAATTAGCCGTGTCGGTAACCTCGTCGACCATCAGACCGAAGTAGGGTTCGATTTTCTGTGATTTTACTTCATCGATTATCACACCTTGGATGTGCTTCAAGCAACATCGCAATAAATCATTTTGTATTGTTTTTGACATATACTGTGCATTTCTACCACACGTTTCAATGTGCTGCTGCATATCAGGGTTGAGCTCACCAATAAGTTTCAGGAGTGACTTGAAATTCCCCATGTTGGCAACATTATCATTCGATACCAGACCATCATCCCTGTGTCCACGCAGCGATATCCCCTGACGCCCACAGTATTCGATACATTTCAAGATAGTGATCATAATACCGCGGTTGGATTCAATTAAGGCTCTCGAATTTTCAGCTGGTATCGAATCGACACGGCCCTCAGGTTTATGGAATTTTTTTATGAAAGCATCTAATCTCCTCATGGAATCATTGTGGTGTTCAGCAGTTGAATGTTGATCGAAATCGGACAGTGCATCTTTCCAGTTTGAGTAACCAGAATCGACCAGCTTTGATGCACGGGACCCTTGATGGGCAGGCATAGGAAAAAGCACACAAGCAATGCAAAATACTGGGTGTTGTGTTTTCGAATATGCGAGAAAGTCATTTTTCTAGCCAATCACGCTTGCAATAACGCTTCAAAACGCCTGTTTTCTTATTCCGCTTGTCTTTACATTCTTTGGCCGGAAATTTTTAGAGACCTCTGGTATTCGACCCCTCCATAACTGGATCCGTATTTCATCAGAAATGGGTACTGAGGGGCTTGATGCACATTTAGTGTAGTCAGAAACATCAATCATCTGATTCTCAATAAACGTCTCACTCATAGAAGAGGGCCCAGTACTCACGTTGTGACTGTCATCCGAACTTGAGTCAATGCCTACATCTGGCGTATCATTGTCATTTTTTTCTTTTTTTGGCAACTGGCTCACTCCCTTTGAAGAATGAACTTATTTTGCTCTGCGACTGTGACATGGCTTATGCTGGATAGTATTTTTGGAGTTTCCCGCAGTGAGAATATTTATCACGGAAGTAAAACGAGAACATTCAAATCGCGGATTATTATATAGTCACCTGCCGACGTAACGAATTGAATGCGTCGATATCCGGGAACCGGGCGGCAAGGGATAATAGTATAGCTCAGGGCCTACGAATATGTTCACGATTACAAGCTAACACACAGAGGAGAGCTGTTTCCTCGGAACATAGTTGATTTGATCGTCAAGATAAATACTCCGTTACGCCACTGGCTTGTCCAATGCTCTCCCAAAAAAAGGTAGCTCCGGTAAAAATAGGGGGGGGGGGGGCGTACGCCGGCTCCGCCCCCCTTGGATCCGCCCGTGCATATGTATTAGAAATGTATGGAATTTCAGACCTGGGAAAAGTTAAGTCGGAAAAATGTATACATTATGTATATTTCTAGTCGATCAAATTAATAACAAGTTAACACATTTTTGTAATCTTTTCGGATTCATTTCATTCTGCTTCTCATGAACATTCTCCGGCAAAGCACCAAATGCACTCATGCAAGGCAAACAATAATGAATTCTCTTGTTTGATAGCCGAATGCTTGAATTGGGGTCAGGATTTCACTCTGGACGATAACTGAGCAGTGACAACACTAAACTCATGCGACATTCTTCTCGTGTAAATTGGCGGTTTGATTTCAAAAGTCATCAGTCATGGCTCTCGTCTCAGTTCTGCTTTGGGTTAACCCGATATTGATAGTTAGTTTGCAGTCAGAGAGAGCACAGTACACTTGCTTGTCCGTCTTTCCCAGCAGATTATGTTGGGCAGTTCTCTACAAAGACATATCCGAGTCCTGAGGTAGAGTACCCATAGATCACATTATCTTTATTCTGAACGTCTCCCTTTTCATCACAATTTTCCATTTACACATTCAATTAAAGTCCACACATTCAAATAACAGTCCCCGTGGGAACCCCTGGAAGTGAAGCAGTGCTTGTTTACTTTGATAAACAAGCTCTGTTTTACTGGTAAAATAGGACCCAATCACCAATGCTTGGGGTGGAAGTCTTCTAAAATGGACAACATGGGTATAAACAATGTACTAAACTTGGCTGTTTGTCCATTTTGTGGTCATGATTAGCCATTGTGCAGAAACATGTGATCTTAAAACAAATACATAAATAATAAATAATTAAATAAATAAATAAATAAATAAATAAATAAATAAATAAATAAATAAATAAATACGCATTCAATTATGGACTTGATTTTGAGCACACCCACCGACTGTTGACTGAGAATATTTAATGGTTGGAGGACAGATGGTATGATTGAAAACAAGCTTGTAACGTGCCTGTGAATTGCGGTATGTCAATGTCTGTGGTTTGAGGGTGTGAATAAATAATGCTTTTCCTTCAGTTTGCAATTTGACAACCAAATTGAGATGGCATGGTCTCTCGACATATGAGTGACTAACAAAGTGTTTCATACATTTTCACAATGAAGAAATCAGAAACTCCTAATTCGTAAGATCACATATTGAGATGTTCTGTATTTTTTTTTATTTATAAGCAAATATGTGTAGAACCGCTTTGAATGGCCGCTACACGTGCATAGTCTAACAGTTTAAAACTTTATAGTGACAAAAATATCTGCCCAACCTTGAATAACTGATCGTTTTGGGAGGATGAACATGTGGTATCTGGAAAGAGGCTATCATAGTTGAATTTCTTCTCAGCCAACTTTTTTAAACAACCTCCATTCTCTTTTAACTTTTGGGCTCTAAACTCTCGATAAATATCGGCGTGTCGATCGTGTTCGAAAATCGGCGGGAGTTACCACGAAAGTAGTTCAGGACTTTTGAGTCGATTATCCCCCTTCGATTAGTCGATCTATATAATTATGGCTAAATCCGATTTCATGCTAATACTGAATTCTGATTTGTTGAAAGGTAATTTTTCACCACAATCTATTTGCATATGGACTATCGAGAGTTGAATTACAACCTGCAGTGATAGAATACGCATTGAGTGGGACAAAGACAACGATGATGTGGGGTGGCATTGCACATACTGGAAACCGGAAGCTTAATATTGAGAACCATCAGTTATGTTTTACTCCGAAAGCCCAGATCAAAAAATTCTTGATTGAGACTGACTGATGGAAAATACACCAAAAGATATTTTAAAGCCCGAAAGAGGGTCAGCCTGAGACGATAGATACTATTATTTCCAAATGAAACAAAATACTGCGTATTGATTGGCTGAGAGGTACGGTGTAACTTGCTATTACGTGTACATTGCATACAAAACCGCACTTGCTAATACCCCATCGTTTGTGGAGAAACGACCGTGTTTGAAAAGCTGTTTTAGTG